>JAYDZK010000113.1:99914971-99983604 GCA_034509185.1 Euphonia xanthogaster
GTTATTTAAGACAACAAATGGTGACCCCGATGTGATTCGGGACTAAACTATATTTCCCAGTGGATTCAGGGAAACCGGACTTGACCGTATAACCCTGTGGATTTGGGGAAACTGGATTTGAATACTAAAGTATTGGCAAAATGTATCAATTGCAGCTATTGGTGTTTGTTAAATATGAGTGTAAAAGATCTTGAAGTATTTTGTAAACTGGGAAAAGCTGTGAAACTGAACTAACATTTAAAAATATATAATATCTGTGCTGTGACATACAGTTTGAACACTTGTCTAACTTAGGTCTAAATGAAATATATGAATATGTCAAAATGTTAATTCATTTGAATATGTATTATTGGAAATGCTACAACTCTGTGGTTAAAAGAAAAAAGGGGGAATTGTAGGGGGATACAGTATTGGTAAATGAAGGTGGTATAGAAGGTAGTCTTATCCCCCAATGAGTTGCAGCTGAACCAATCATTAAGGACTAGAAGCAGGCCTGATCTTAACAGGCCACACCTGTAGCCAATAAGAACAAGTGGTATAAAAGAATGGGTTGATGGGCTCTGAAGAGAGGAGTGGGAGGAGCAAGAGGAATCTGATGGCTGCTGCAAGGACCAGGAACAGGCAGTGCCTAGAGGAGCTGCTGGCAAGAAACATCGAGGAGGTATGAAGCTCTGGCAATATGAAATCCTTGCACTATAATGATGACAGAACTCATGTTGTCTAAGACAACAGCTACCCAGGCAGAACTTGGTGGAATTTTTCTTCCTCATTTTTGATTTAAGAACCTAAGCATTAAGTCTTTGCAGTAAACTCCCTCTCCTCACATGAAAGTATGTTCTTCAAGATGTTCTAGTTGTGGCTTTTGAGTTTTGATCCTAAAATGTATCAGCAGATCTTGTAAGTCCTCCTGGGAGGAGTTGTTTCTTCTGTCTGCATAAACTCACTGCTACCTCAAATCTCATGAAAGTGCAGATTTCCATTCTTGGTTTTAAAATAGATTAATTACAGCCTGTATCTGTAGGGCATGTTTGATTTCCCGTGTTTGAATGTGTACAAAATGCACCCAAAAGCTCAGAAAAGTTGAACTTGTGTTTCTCATCTGAATGTGCTGATTATTAATGAATGTTATTCCGTAACATTGGCACCAGCATCAGTCACTGACTTGCAATGAATGGAGTGATGAATTAATACAAGACCTACAAAGTTTATTCCCAACTTCAAGAACTGTCCAAAGCTGGCGGTTCTAAGGAGCTAACTAGCCAGTAAATTGTTGGCATTATTTTCCCACCAATCATGTTCACATACTTGAATATTTTTAATTAGTCAGTATTTCTTGTTATTCTTCATAACTTTGACAGCTAATTTGTTTTAAAACTGCAGGAAAAAAATCAACCCTGAATGTTTCTTTATTGCATTCTTTTCTCCTACATGACCTTCATCTCGTGTAGAACTGACAAATTACTTTTAGCAGTAGTTNNNTTACTGTTGGGTTGCAATTTTGAAACAAGTATTTGAAAAACTGGCTTGTGTTTTGGCCATATGAAACACTTTGTGCTGATCATTCAAAGAATCTGTTGTGCTGGGTTCTATAAATCCAGCAGAATTGTCTCAAGTTTTTTTTCCTGAAAACTGAAAGGTTTATTATTTATTTCTTTGACTGTAGCGTTACATTAACTGTGCTGCTTTTAGAGGGTCAGCCCACTGTATATTGGAAATTCCCTTCCCTAGCCTCTTTCATTCTGCAGGAAGTATGGGAGGAGTTACAGTTTAACTATATGAAAAGTTGAACTGTTTGTGGCATGTAGCATTTGATAAAAGGCAAGTTATTGGTTCCAAAAGTTACATGCAGCTACTGTTTTCTTGTGCTGTTCTGCACAAGTGTGCCCTTCGATGTCAGATGATTAAAACATGGAAAGCAATAATTGGTGTAGTTGTAGTTGCCCAGATGACTTTTCTGAGGGCTCTTTATGCTGTTGGAGTTGTGGGAAATATACTCAACTCAAGTCTTCCTGTAGCTTTTCAGTCTTCTTTCAAATTTGCATTTTCCGCTGTCTGTATCCATTGCCTTTTCCTTTCTTTGAAAGATTAACACCACTCTCCCATGCAGTACTGCAAATAAATTATGCACTATATCATCTGTTGCTCAAACTGGTGTTTAATTGTGAGATCATCTTCTTTACTTCTACAATGTCTTATATTTTGAAAATTTATATCTGCAGGGAAATATCAAAATAGTGTGTATTTTAAAAAATGTTTTAAAGATACTGGTAATTTTAGCTTTAGAGTTTCATAAAGATTGTGTAACCAAAATGTTCTCATGTTTCTCCATTTTTCTCACTGTTGTTCTAGCAAGGAGTAGGTGTACCTCTCCTGGTATGTGAGAAATGAAAAAAAAAAAAACTAGGGAAGATTGGCCCGACTCTCAGAATTGTCAGACTCCCATATAATTTACTGAATCATGCTTTCTTGGAGGTACTAATCTTTTTTTGCAAATCAGATTCAGCAAGTTTCCTGTTTGCATCCCGTGTCTGTGCATAAGGAGTGAATCAAACATTCCAGGGGTGGGGAGGATGAGCATGCTACAAAATAGCATTTTTAAAATTCATATTATTATAAAAGGTAGGAAGGGAAGTCAAGGTAAGCATACACTATTTTTTTTTCCTTCAGGTAGTGAATATTTAGTAATCTCAGTAATAACTGTATTTGTAACATTTTTTACAGGAATTGATACAGTTGTATTTTTTGTCATGTTGATGTTGACAGCTAGGATTTGTTGCTTAATTGATTTAAAACATCACATTTCAGGTCAGCAGTTTCTTTCATGCATGATGCAGATATAAATTTTTAATTTTTTTTTTAACACCATAATGATTCCCAAGGAAATTGTCCAAGAACAATGCTGCCAGTGCCAGAAAGCTATTTGAAAATGCCAGTGTCTGAATTCCATTAATTAGGTAACATATAACACACCATCTTCACAAAGTTGAGTAAATCAGAGGAAGATGTAACACCAAATTAGAAAGCAACTGCTGTTGTAACAGATAAATAATAATCAGCTTGACTTTCTTTTCAATACTGAGGTATGTTTATATCTGATTAGATTATTTCTTATTTTAAGTGTAAGGAACAATCTGAGATTCAATCTCAAAGTCAGCAGAAGCCATCTGGTTAGTGTAAGACCACAAATTATGACAGTAAATTAATGATGTCGTGGGTATACACCAACAGTGGAGAAGGAAACATTAAGAAAATTTGAGGACAAAGGAAGGAAAATGTCTTTCCTCAAGTGGTTAATCAAAACTGTAGGTGAAGATACTGTCGCTGTTGTTCACAGAACTGTTGTTAGCACATTAAAGTTACTTGTTTCATGTTGGTTTTTATCAAAATCCTGGTGGAAAACATTGACTTTCAAAGGCTCCTGCCACAAGCAGTAACATAATTGTGTCTTCTCATGAACATGAAAAAAAGATTCCTTAGACTGTCAAAGTAGCCTTTGCTGCTAGTGGGTTTTGCTTCTTTTTTTTCTTTTTTTCTATTTTTTTTTAATTGCTGCTGTCTGAAAACCGGATTCACGTCCCTTATGGATGTTGAGTGTTCTGAGGAAAAAACCACAAACAAATTGCCTTCTCATTTAATATTGTCCTTTGCACTTTTCTTGCAAAAGGAAACTATGCAAAGATTACATACTTCATGGCAGTTCAGCCTGGCTTCCTGTCAGTTTTATGTTATGGTATAATTAAGCTCATTATATATTTAGATTGCTTCTAAGAGGGCATAACTAATAAGGTAGAGGCAATGTAGACTAGGATAGGATAGAATAATTTAGGTTGGAATAGACTGTTATAAACCCAGCTGTTGACCTGGCACTGCCACCACTAAACCATGTCCCTGAGCATCACACCTACATGCCTTTAAAATACCCCCAGGGATGGTGACTTTACCACTTTGCCAACCTTTTCACTGAAGAAATTTTTTCTCAATATCCAAGCTAAACTTCCCCTTGTGTGACTTGAGACTATTTCCTGTTGTCCTGTCACTTGTTACCTGGGAAAGGAGACTGAGGCCCGTTTTGCCACCATGTCCCTTGAGGAAGGTGTAGAGAGCGGCAAGGTCTCCTCAGTGTCCTTTTCTCCAGGCTGAACAACGCCAACACCCTCAGCTGCAACTTGTAAGACTTGTGCTCCAGACCCTTCACCAGCTCCATTGTCCTTCTCTGGACATGCTCCAGTACCTCAATGTCCTTCTTGTAGTGAGGGGCCCAAAACTGAACACAGGATTCAAGGCGTGACCTCACCAGTGCCCAGTACAGAGGGACAATTGCTACCCTGGTCCTGCTGGCCTCACTATTTCTGACACAAATGACCTTGTAGAATTCGAAGCTTTGTACCTTGCATTGATTTCTTGTGAATTTTGAGTGGTCAGCATCCCACAGTATTCATCTGTCTTCTTATTTTAGAAATAATGTTAGTCAAATATAGAATGGGTTATGCTACCTGGAATATCTTATATTTAAAAATAATTATAGCAAAGATGTGATATGATGGTTTCTTTGAGTCAGAATTGCTGAAAATGGTAATATTAAACAATTATATCCTAATAATTTAGATGATGATCCTGTAAGAAAAATCAGAATTTTTTTCCCAGTATTTAACAGGCAGGAGGAAAAATCAGACTTAGCCCCAAGTGCATTTCTTAGATATATGATGGGGTTTTGTTAACTTGAAAGCAGTTACTTTCAGTGGACTGACAAATCTGAAACTGGGCTTATGACTGAAAGAAAAATAATCTGAAAAAACTCTATGAATTAGGTGTGAATATGAATCATGGTACAATGGTAACAGTTTGATTTCATTAGATACCTGTGTAAGATGCATGGACAAGACTGAACACTATGATCACAGTTTTTGCTAGCTTCCTAGGGAGTAGAAATGGAAGCATTTAGCATTCAAAAGATCTCTGTGGAAGGATGTGCTAGAAAATCCAAAGATCCTGTGAAAAGAGCTATGAGATGAAACAAGCTAGTAAAAATTGTAAAGAGAATAAAAATGTTCAGCGAGTGAGTTAAATTTACCATGGTCAAATCCAGAAAGCTGCGCAAATGGTTTGCATGGTTCAGGACATGACCAGCAGTGCTGAAAGCATCTGCTGGGTTGTGGGTCAAAGACAGCATAGCAGCAAATCTTTTGCCAGTGTTTAGTGTCATCAGGCATAGTATCTGCCCAGACTTCCAGTGTTTGCTGAAAAACACGTGTGGCTTAATATGTGTTTCTTTCTGAAGATCTCTCTTTTAGCAATGTGTAAATGATTTTGTCTGTTAAAAGATTTCAGAAAGGTTTTTGTTTTCTTTGTTTGTTAGTGTAAATAGTGCCCGTGCAGACATCACCAGTTAAACTGCCTGGTTTTTTGGCTGGGATGATGGTTCTCTTACAAAGCACAAAATTTTGCAGAGGGAAATCTGGTTTTATCGTCTGTGCAGTAGTAATGGATTATCTTACTGATTATGTTCTCGTCTTGGCATTACTGAATTCCTTAATGTGTAGTGAAGTAAATCAGCTGACAAAAAAATGAGAGTGTAGGTGTATTTAGTTTTACTACATGAAGTGATCTGATTTGTTTTTGTGGTAAATGCTACAAATCTGCAGCAGAAGTGTAAATTAATGATTCCACCAGTAGTAGAATTGGTAGATGGAGGAGTTTTACCTGGAATTATCCTTCCAGGTGAAAAAGTATGACAATCCTATCCCTGGAATAAGACTGAGACAGCAGAATATTATAAATTCAGGTATAGTGGTGGGAACGGATTTCTTTTGTATATGACTAGGAGGGTATGTGAACACACAAAGGAGGCGTTTGAAAGTATATATAAAGTAGGTGGTGGGTGAATTTAAACTCTTCTAGCAAGAGATAAACAGATCTCCCTAGCCCACAGTAAAATACTGCCCATATTTTCCAGCGAAGAAGACTGTAGTGGGTTGACACTGGCTGGATGCCAGGCAGCCATGAAAAGCTGCTCTCTCACTCCCCTTTACAGCTGGACAGAGGAGAGAAAATTTAACAGAGGGTTCATAGGTTAAGATAAGGACTGGGAGAGATTCCTCATCAAAACAGATTCTGCTTAGGGATATGAAATGAATTTATTACTAACAAAATCAGAACAGGACAAAAAGGAGTAAAATAAACCCTTAAAAACACCTTCTGCCTGCCCCTGCTTTCTTCTACATCCTGCCACCAATGGTGCAGGGAGATGGGTAGTAGGGGTTTATGGTCACTTTGTCACCCATGGCTTCTGCTGCTCAGGGAGAGGACTCATTCCCTTGCTGCACCATGGGGTCCTTCCCAGGGGAGGCAGTTCTCCGTGAATTTCTCCAGCCTGGCTCTATCTCCTGAGCAACAGCTCTCTGTGAACTGCTGCAACATGAGATCCTCCCACGGGCACCAGTCCCCCTCAGACTGCTGCAGCATGGGTCACTCTTCCATGGGCTACAGTCCTCCAAGTACAGGCTGCTCCAGCCTGGCACCAGGGCCCCTCTCTCCATAGGTCTGCCACAGGGTCACAGCCTCTTCCCAGGCATCTATCCATGGGCACAAGCTCCTCCACGGGCTGTGGGTGCATCTCTCCACCCTGTGGGTCTCCGTGGGCTGCAGGCAGATCTCTGCATCCCTGTGGATATCAATGGGCTGCAGGGGCAGAGCTGCTTCACTGTGATCATCACCACATGCTGCAGGGGAATCTCAGCTCTAGGGTCTGGAGCAGCCCCTCTCTGTCCTTCTTCACTGACCTTGGTACCTCCAGAGTTCTTCTCACATGTTGTCACTCTGCTCTTCTCTGGCCACAACTACACAAGCATGACAACTTTTTTTTTCTTTTCCTTTCTTCTTAAATTTGTTATCATAGATATCATAGAAGTGTTAGCACTATTTCTAGTTGGCCCAGCCCTGGCCAGCAGCATGTCTGTCTTTGGAGCCACCAGGGATTGGCTCTGCTGGACATGATGGAAGCTTCTCACAACTTCTCACAGGAACAACCTGTAGCCTCTCTGCTACCAAAACCAGCAATGCAAACCCAATACACTTTCCTTTTTAGAAACCACATGTCCTCATGTGGGAGCTGGTCTGCTTCTGAGCTTGTCATTTTTCTGGAAAAGCAAGTAATGGTTTATAGGGATTGTGTTGGTGCGACTCCAAAAGAACTGTCGAATTTTTTGGAAGCAAACTGAATTACAATTGAAGAAATACAAATTGAGTGTAATTTATTGGCCTGCTGAATGTCACAGGAGAGAACAATTAATGAGGAAGATAATGATATAATAATGTAATTGGAGGGGAATTTGGTGTTTCAGGTAATTTTAAGCCCCAGTTTATGAAGTATTTGAAGGCAGGTAGATAAGGGCAGTTAAGCAAAGACCAGGAGAGCAGGCAAATGGAGTATGAGGGCTGAGAGTACAGAGAATGAGGGAGATAGTAGAGTGGATGATGGGGTAGGAGGTTTCCATAGAAAAGGGCAAAGAAATCACTGTCTCTTTTGAGAAATAGGGAAATGACTAGATGAGTTCAAAGAGATTGAAGATGTTTGGAAGCACTATAGGAAGCTGAAGAAGATAGCCAACTAGGCCAGCTGGCAGAGTCAAAAGAAAAACATCAAATAACTCTGTCAGTAGAAAATACATTAGCTGTGGTGGCCAGCAAGAATGTGTGACTTCTAGAAATTACAGGGAAGGAGGTGACAGGACTTCTATAAATAACTGAATTAAGGGATATAGAAATAGAGAATTAAATATTACATCTAACAGGCAGTGAAAATAGAAGTGGAAATTCAGAGAGACAAAGATTATTTTGTCAATCTTTCAGAGCACCTTTGGGAAGGTGACTAGGCACAAGAAGGGACATCAAAAGTGACAAATATGAGGTAGTGCTGGAAAGAGGAAGTGGTGAAAAATATGCATTCCAGAATGGAATTTGGTATTTTGGGCTTGGGATTTCAAGTGGTGAAGGGTGTTACTATGGAGATAGTGATCTAGTTTTGTGAATATCTGCCTCTAGTGTGATTTGATGTGCTTTTCCCAGAGATGAGTGGAATTTTGGAAGGATCTGTGGTAAATACTACCTGCTGCAACTCGGCCAAGGTACAGACTCGCCTACTTTAGGAATCAACTGATTCTGGCTTGCGTTAAAAAAAAAAAAAAAAAACCCAACAAAATCCCCGCCCAAACAAATAATTGTGCTAGTGCATTTTTTGTTTCCTCCTAGAAGTTATTCTTTGTTCTTGCTTTTCTCTCCATTGTGTGTCCTTCTTTGGGCTCTGTGATTCACAGAGGTCTCTGAGATGCTCAGTTGTCTGCACTCCTGCTGCCATCCTTCTTCCTCACCCTTCTCTTGGCATAGGATTGTCTCCGTGGTGAATGGTGGACAGTGAAGAAATGGCTGTGACAGTCTAGGCCTGGCTTCTTGAAATTTGACTAAGCAAGTGGTGTGAGTTTCTCTGGGAGGGCTGACTTTAAAAAGCAAAGTAGAGCAGCTGCCTGACTCACACCAGCTTGTGCTTCCCACACTAGGCTGCGTGTGGTCCGTGGGACATGGACCCAGCATTGTATGTAGTGGGATGGCTGTGGGGCTGTCACCAGCAAGAATGGTGGTCCCTCAGCTGACACAGGGACTTTTTGCCTGAGGCTGAGCACTTCTGGAGTTGATGAGCATGGGTATCAGCTCAGCAAAGATGGGAGTTTGCTGTCCTGGAGCAGAGAGCTTCCCCTGGCTCTGCAGCCCTGGGGTCACTGGGCATGCTGGTGTGCAGCACAGAGAAGATGCCTTCCTGGCAGTCCTTCCTGCCAGTCTTGGGGTTGTGCTGGATGTCAGGGGCATCCAACCCCTGCCACACTCTCAGCAAAGGGATCCTCACTCCACCAGCTCCTGCTTCCTCTGTCACCGCTTGTGCACGGCCACTGTTGAGTTATCATGGTTTGCCTCTTAGGGCAGTGGTGGTGTCCCATCCTTCCATCTTAGCTGTGTTTCACAGTGAACCCAAGGATGCAGTGAGCTCCAAATTAGGCACTCAGCCAGTGTAAAATACATTCTCATTTTATGAGTCAGCGGCTCTGATTCATTAAAACCATGGTCAGGCAGCCCCAGTCAGCCAGTAATGGTGTTTGGTGGTTCATTTACCCAGGAGGGGTCTGCTCAGCTGTGCCTTATGTTTCTGAATAATTTTCTTTTTTTTTACTTTAGAAGAAATATGCTCTTTCTTATGCTTTCTAACATCTTTAAAAGGACAAACGTCTCGCTGGGCTGTGACCTTGTACGAGTGCAACAATTAGGTCTTTAAGTTTCTTCTTTCAGGACATGTAAAAAAAATTACGTGGTGTTGTCATACACCAATCTAAAGGATTCACACAAGTGTGTCTGTTCTGTGTTTTGTATTATATTAATAATTAATTTATACTTAATAAAAAGCTGTACATGTCTGAAAGTTAATTTCTTAAAGAATTTTTTAAATTTGGAAACTAATATATTGACTTTTACTTTTTGTTTGTTCAGAGGGAGAAGACGTTTCTGGGGCCTTCTGTTTCACTTAGTTTGTATGTTGTATTATAAAAATTCTTTATTAATATTTTAAAATAGCAACTTATCTTTGCCTTCTTATTTCTAGTTTTTTTTTTTAATTTCAAGATGAACATTTTTAAAGCAAAAATTAAAGGTGGATTTGTTTCAGTGATCTCAGGAAAGGGGAAAACCTGCAGAATTTTTAAACACTTATTTTCTCTGTTTTTGAAAAGTGGAATGTGTTTATCTGGACAACTGTGAAATACTGAAATGGGATAAACTATTGCAGCTATGGCTGCAATACTCTTGGGACTCCTTAGCCTTGTCCCCACTGGGAAGCTGACTCTTTGCTAGAAATTGTTGTGGTTTTTTAAATCTTTTTTTCTTTGTAGTTGTACTCCTCTAAGAATTTTGAATGCTAGCGTGGGCTGATTAGAACGGCGTTTTGTAAACATTTTGCTTTGATTTGGTATATGCAGAACCTTAAACTGAATTTGCATATTAACCAAACATAGCAGCGAAAAAAGATTCCCCTTAATTTTAGAAAGTACTGAATCATGTATCTGATGCAAACTGGTCCTGGGTAACTGACAGTAGACTTGCTGGCTGTTACCCTTTTTCTGGTGTAGAAGGCTGCAACCTGTGAAAGGAGGGAAGAATTTTGCCCTGCTGTGATGACATGGGAAGTGTATAGTCTGGGGCCAGATGTGTGTGAAGGAAAAAGGGACATTTATAGTGAAGTTGAAGAAGAACATGAAAGTGAGTGCACGAGAGCAGTTGCTAAGTGGAGCAGAGACCATTTATTGATTTGGCAGGAAGAAGGAACAAAGCTTTGATAGGGAAGGATTTATGTAAACAGCGTAATGCATCCTCAGATCTGCTTGCTAAGACTGCCTCATAATAAACTGGCTACAGGGTCAGGGTGCCTCCTGTACTGCTGTATCAATTTTTTTGATTCTTGCTTCTGAAAATACCAGATTTTTACATGCAAAACAATAAACATGTATGGAGGTGGTATCAGCATTTGCTTGTGTATTATATCTAGTTTTGCTCTTGGAAACAGGGCTAATATGTATTAAAGGATATGCACAGAACTGCTTGTGTTTTCATGTGCAGGTAAGGAAATCTGGTTTTGCAAAGCTTTGTGGTTATCAGTGGCTCAGTGACCAGGCTGAAAATTGTATTTGCATCTGTTCTTTTGTGATACAGTTAAGTTGTCATGTTTCTTTTACCATGAATAAGTTGCAGTGGTGTAGGACTGTCAGAAGCAGCTGTTCTTGCTACTTGTTTTGTCAGTAAAATAGTGACAGAAGGCTGGTAACAACTGAGTGCCCTTTTTGTTGGCACTCCAAGGAATACAGTGTGTATTAACAAGAAACAGCTATGAAAAATGCATGAAGTGCCAGGAATTACTGCAAACAAAGGTACTATAAACAGAGCCATCATAACCTGCTACACTTAGAGAGAGACTTTTTCTGTGGTAAAACATCAGCCCATCTTATTGCCAAAAAATAAAAAGAAAAAAAAGGAAAGAAAAACCTCCTATTCTCCCGCTGAGCTATCCACATGTGTTCCCTAAACCCTGTCCTATGTGAGCTTACACATCAGCACTGCACTTAACAAGTAGTTAGTGACTGCCCACCTTTGTCCACTCTCAGGTATGTCTGAATAAATATGTTCAGCTGGTTTCTTTGAAGACCTTCTGACTCATGAATGTTTTCTGCTTGCATGCTGAGGCAGTATATGGTCTCCACACAAACACACCAAACTCCACTTAGAAATCAAACCTTTGTTTGCCCTTCTCTTGCCTTCCTTGAGAATGTTTTTCCAGGCCTTGCATCACTCAAGGGTAAAACCCTGTTAAATCCCAATGAAAATTCCTTCATAGCAAACGTGTTCCTTTTTATTGCAATGCAAAAACCCCTATTTCTTTAGCATAAATAGCTTTTGTTCTCTAGTCACTCTTGGCTTTACTCTCCCGCCTCTTACATTTTTACTAACACCTGGTATTTTCTCTTTTGTTTGAATAAACAATTTGAAGTCTAGGTCTTCTATTAATTATCTGCCTTACTTTGGATTAAAGGAGGGTAATTGAATTGACAGGTACACTCCTGTTTAGATGTGGTTTTACCAGTGATTGATATAATTCCTGTGCCACTGAAGTAGTGTTTTATTGCACACTCTCTTCCAGTATAGCAGTGTCATACTGGTTTTATTCCATCTGCTAAGAGAGCAAACACTGTTGTTTATAGTCACTCAACCATGTTTACAGCAGCTTGTTTTGTTGGACTGAATAATTTTTGGTGTTACTAAGTGTATTTTGGTGTTACTAATTGTAATAGAATTCCTGTTCTTTCAGTCCTCAGAATCATGCAGTTCTGGGAGACTGATTTTTCCTCATATGAAGTGCAGCTCCCTGATCTGTGTTATTAGCAAGCTTCATTATCACTCGTATTTTAATTGCCAAGTCAACTGACAAAAACAGTAGTGCCCATGCCAAGACTTGTCCTTGTGGAACTCTGCTGGTGATCTCTGCAGCTGGAAAGTATTTCCAGCATTACTCAGATCACTTCTGTAGCCACTTTGATTTTATAATTTTAGTCCTTGTTTTAATTTGTTTCCCATGTAAAATATCCGTTTAGTAAAGCTGAAATAGAAACAAACTGCAAACATACTGCAATTGTCTAGACTGGTTAAGAACCTTATTATATGGGTCTGGCTTTTGGTAAATTTTTATACCTTTCCATGTCTGTTTTTCTTGCCTTAGAAGCTTGTAAGATTTTTTTTGAATAGAAACCACAGAGCGATGACAATTTTTTCTTTACCATATGTATTTGCACTTCTCTTCCTATGCTACCTTTACTGACTGATTGGAAGCTTTTTCCTACTAAATGAACTTTTTAAATGAATCCTCCCAGTATCAAGAATAGACTTTTGTTTTAAACAGGTTAAACATGTTCTTAAATTTCCCTCCAGACCCCACATGCATGATTTTATTGTGACTTTTTTGTTTTGTCTTTAGTGCCCAATGAAGATTTTTTCCCTTAACATTTATGTAGTTAATGGTTCAGTTAATTCAACCTCGTGTCCCTTTTTTTTTGCCAGAGGAGCTTTTTACCAGACTTAAATGATCATGCTGCCAGTAAAAATACAGTGAAATATATTGCTGCAGAGTGGCTGAAAATTAGCAAAGCACCACCAAGTAGGGCTGTCAGGTGTGCATTACATAATTGCAAGCTATTTACCCGCTGTCACAGCTAACCTGCTGAATTGTGTGGCTGGCATGCTCCCATCTCCTCCAGGGGTAACCAAAACAAAGGTGGCACCACATTGTGCACCTTGATGTGCTGAGAGCCTGCCCTGCCATTTAAAAGTAAGAGAAGGTGCTGACAGATGGCATGAATGAATTACATTAGAAAACCACCTGAAAAGAACCTTTCTAGCCACATTAACAATTAAAGAAATGGATGAGAAAAAGTCATCATCCAGACTAATTATTTCTCTTTGTGCAGAGCAGTCGGGATTTCCCTGCTGCAATAAAGGACTGAGGGGGTCCTATGTTCTTCTGCATTTCTCTGTGGATATTGTCTGATTGCTTCTAAGTCAACCACAAGGGTTGCTGGAGAGAACAAGCGAAAATATTTGCTCTCCCCTTCAATCTGCTTGGGTGGGCATGGTGCCTTTTCGTAGTGTGCCCAGACCTCGACAGCCAGAGGTAACAGCTGACCACCAAACCTTGATTCTGTTTTGCATTAGCTTCAGTTTATTGATTATCACTCAGGAGCAAAACCAGAAATTGACTTGAAAAGCCCAATAGCTTTCTGAGTTCCCCTCTGTGCATATAGATAATGCAAAGGTGTCTCATTGGAGGGAGGAAGACTCCATCCATTTTACTTTGATGAGGAGCATTAAAGTAGGAGAGAAACTAATAAATGAAGCTAATTATTCTTAAAATATTTCTTCCTAATAACTTAAAGTATTGATGATATTTTTCTTTTACTTGTTTTCTTTGGTGCGCAGTGAATAAGTAGAAAGGTGTTTTTTTTTTCCTCCTTCCATATTTTATGTGTTGTTTCAGTCCAGTCTCTGTTTATCTGAGATTAGGTACCTATGCAGAAAGGCAGTCCTTATGAAATTAATATTCTTTTTATATACTTCTTTCACAGAAGAAAGAAAACAGAAGAGAGGAGATTGAAGATGCATTTGAAAGAAAAGGTTAAAAGATGGGAATTATTTTTTCAAGACTTTACATTCTTAAACAAGAGTTGGTCTGTTCTATCATGTTTACTGAGCAGAACTGTCATTAAATAAGGCTTCCTGAAGTCCTCTTCCTTTTAATTGAAAGCTCCTGAATGCAGACATTGTTAACTAGTGCATCACTAAACCAGAATTTATGTTTAGTTTGGGCCCAGTTTTCCACGGATATTTGCATCAAGACTAATGGTTCTTCTTAATTATTTAAATCCCTCTTTTTCCTGTGCATATTTTAAGACCATATAAACTTGATGTTCATGTTGAACACTTAAACATATTTTCCAGTCTTATAGAAAATTTCCCATTATTTTCAGCTCTCTATTTAGAGATGCAGAATGAACATTCAGTGGATACATTACCAGAGCACTTGGGGGCGGGTGTGGAGGAGGCAACAGTGCAAAGCTGAATTGCCATCTGTTTCTTTTCAGAGCATACTTTGCAGGTGCAGGTAATCTAGTGACTTTTCCAAACTACTTCCCACCTGTTTACATAGTTCCCTTTGGGCCTGTGATGTAATCCTTATACTGCATGATGCAATGAAGGCAATTAAAAGAAAGGGTAAAAAGAAAAGCAATGAAATTTTCACTTTTCTTTAACGTGTAAAAGTGGGACATATAAAGGCCTTCCAACTTAATTGCATAATGCTTTTTTTTTTCAGCTTTCCTTCATTGGCAAAAATACCTTTTTCATGGCTGCTGATGTATATAATCCTATTAGTAATTACAGTGGGCTGTTAAGTTCTATTTATTGCAGTTCAGGAATAGGTAGAGCATACTGAAGATAATGTCCTTTGAGCTATGAGTTTTGCTACTGTCCTAGCTTTTCAGAAATCTTTTGCTTATTTTACAAAAATATTTATTGATCCTGTGTTAGTACTTTGACGATTCTGATTGTGGTGGATTCTGTTCTCTAAGAGGATTTGTGCATCACAGGCCGATTGCCTTAGCTGTTGTTATTGTCTTTTCTCTTTTTACCTAGCTTCTAACCATCCTACCAAAAAGGCCCCAAAAATCCAAAATAGAAGCAATTTTAGCCCTTAAACATACCAGCAAAGGTCCTCCGGCAAACTTGTATTGTAGAAAGATGCTAAGGAAAGAACTCCTGTTATCAGAAATGAAGATAAAATTTGTGAAAATCCACACAGAACATTTCTTATCTCCTTCCACTTGCTCTATTTGTGGAAATGTGCAAATGTGCAACAGAGTACCAACCCAATGTAAAAATTGTTATAAATTTGAATTTCCCTGCTTTTTATGAGCCCTGGAAGTCAGGAAACGTGGCTTGTGAAGATTAAATAAAGCATGCAATATTTCTGTTAGAAACAACAAACAAATCTTTATAAGTAAAGATAAGTAAGGTGAACTTCTAATTTTGCATCATTTGTTAAACCGGAAAATGAGAATCCCAGGGCAATAATTAATTTCCAAAGCACAGAGGTCTAAGGTTATAGTCAAGATTAGGCAACACTGACTTTTCTAGTGCCAAAGCACAGGTCAAAGAACATCCTTATGGATAAGAGATTAATGTGAAAAGCTTGCATGTATTAGAAGTTGAGTAAGTGGATTAAGTATCAACAGATGTTAGTTTAATTACAAGCAGGCTCCACTTGTTGGGCTGAAATGATGTGTTTGCTGCATTACAGAACAAGAAAATAGCCTGGGCTTCAGCTGTTTTACAGTATATCAATAACACATTCCTAATAGACAGTGATAATTTGATAGCAAAGGCTATTGCAGTTCACAGGCTCCTTCTTCCCAAAGTGGTTCACTGTCCCATCTTGAGGCAGCAAGAGGGTGTTGAAGCGAGGGGAAGGCCCTTGCCTGGCTCCTGCAGTAATTCCTAGGTCCCTGCCATCAGTACAGGGCAGTCAGAAGGGGCTTTATGATCTGTCTGTAAGATCTAAGCTCAGAGGTGAACTTTGCAAAGCAAAATTGTTCACATCCTTCTTCCCCTCCTTCTTATATCTTTGCTGAATCCCCAAATTAATTCTTCTGTACAACTTTCATTTGACATTAAATCTTTTCAGTGCAAGTCAATTAGAGGATCAGGTTTAATTTCTTCTAAGGGAGGATCTTCTACTCTTTCATATTGCAGGTAGTTATGAATGATTCATTATTCTGTGTCTTTGGGCAGATTACTGCTTCAAGTGAGGTAGGTAAGGTCATGAAATATTGACTAAAAATGCAATTATTTTGTCTAACTGAATTAATTCCAAGCTTAAGCTATCAAAAAGAACATGAAAAGCAGTTTCAGATAAAACATAAGTCTAGAAATCAGGTATCCCCTGTTTAACTAGAGAACAGAGGGGCAAAGCATTTACAATACTTAGAATGCAGATAATATGTAATATTAAACTATAAACACAGTTTTGTGAGCAGGTGAAAATAAGGTGCTTTCATCTTTAATCTTAAATATCAATTGGAATAAATCCATGTTAGAGTGTTTCTCTGTGTCATGGCATTTAGAAAACTGAGGGAAATGCTTGGCATTTCTGAACAGAAGTTGTCTATGCTATGTTTAGAGAAGTATACAAATCTAAACCAGGACTTCTATTAGTTGAAATGACATATTGATGACATTTAGGAAGGTTGATGGTTAATTATTTTTTGCATTACTTTATTTATTACCTTGTCTACCGGTAAGTCTCCTGTGTATATCAGTAATTACTGATATTATAATTGTCCAACATTCTGTAGATATTATACTTAGAGCTTGTCTTCATTTGAGACACGAATATAATATTGTAGAGATTTTACAAATCCTTCCACTTTATGCAGATCTGTAGAATTAATCAGAATATATTCCTATTCACAACAGTCATATTCACTAGAAAGAAACATTGAAATTGAAATAACATTAATTTTAAAAAACAGCTGTCCTGGAGGTGGCTGATGGTGAATATCTGTTACAGTGTTTTTACATAAAACGATTAAATACCTTTTTAAAAATATCCACTGAAGCAAAACACCACAATGAATTTTGTTAATGACTAATATTAAAAAGGTAGATTTTGGACAGAGAAAGACACATATATTGGCATTTGCAAGCCTTTTGAAGAGTCAGCATGGGAAATCAAATGAGATTTGAAATGTAGTTCTGATTCTTTTAATATCCTTTTCAAAATCTGTTTTGGATCATATTCATTTTAATACATGGCTGTATTAGTGCAGCTGAAGATTTTAAGTCATAGTGGTGAGCCTTTTATTTTTAACTCAAGTTACAGATTAAGAAAAATACAATTAATCCTTGTATCTAGATGTTTGTCTTTTAGCCATCTGACATAACTCAGAGTGTAATTTATTAGTAATAATGGCTTGTTTTCATTAAAGTTCTAGATTTCTGTTATATTACATTTTCAGATCTGGTTTCTCAGGGTTTATTTAAATATTCATTAAAAAATGCTAGCGCAAAGTAATATTTGAACCATTTTGATGGCAAGCTTCTAACTCTGAATGTGGTATTTGAAATATTGGAAGCCACAAATGAGCTGTGCAGATACTGAAGATGAAGGCCATTTGCAGCATGTGCACCCACTTAAGTGTTGGTACTGGTTAAGTAGCTTAGATTTTGGGATTGGAGAGCTGAATTAAACTAATGCTTCTCATGGATCTTGTTATGGAAATTCAGATTTTTTTTTCCCCCCCTTTCTTTGTATCTCAGTAAGGGCCACAGGCATATGCTCCACTTCCTCTGCCTCACAGGACAGAATTAGCAGGTTTTCTTGGTGGATGCAAAAGAAGAGCATAAGCAGCTCTGGCATCCAGGGAAGGCAGGGACAAGATGGTGAGGTGAGGCAATGCAAGCAAAACTCAGTTTCAGGGAAGCTTGCAAGATTCCTGTTCTATAAATATAGACTCCATAGCTTATTTTTTTTTTTTTGAGGGCATTTAATGTTGTCTTTTCTAGCTCTCTGAAATTTTAAAGTTGTCCTAGCTGTGACTGTGGATTCTCAGGCCATGGATGCCTAATTCCAAAATACTGTAGGAAAAAATTAAAATCTTTTCTACTGGAGACAGTGTTCTTAACACTGAGCATAAAGAATGTTGGAAGGCCTTTTTACCTTGTATCTTTCAATCTGCTCATATCCATGGCATGTTACCATTTTCAGGAAATTTGAGAGTTTCCCAAGCTCCATAAAGGCTCCAAGCTCTTCTACACCTTGTATTTAACTTTAGTTTAGGAGACTTGGGTTCAGAGAGATTTATACACAGAAGGCAATCATGATGATCTTTTCTTAAAGGTGTTTTTCTGCCAGTTGCCATTTAATCTTCATGCACATACCTCCTTCTTTACAAGGGACGGAGATGTAAGTGGCAGGGATGGCAGTCCTAGCTCTTCCAAGTGAGACATGAGGTGATGGATCTAGTGTAACTTTCCTACAGATAATGGCTTTAGTGCTTACCAGAGCTGCAGCCATCTGTCCTTCTCTTGCCTTCCTAGCTTGTTTCCTTTCCTGAGTGCCTGGAGGTGCTGGGTGCCAGTACAGCTGGACTAGAAAAGATTTGTGTCTGGGAAGGGGAGAGCAGGAAGAAGGAGGTAAGAGGACATTGTTTGAAGAGTGGGATTGGTTTAGGTTTTACGTTAGATGTGCCAAGTGAGAAGGCAGTGACTGGACTCTTGTATAGTTCAGAAGTATATCTTTGTAAAATACTGCAGTAAGGTCATCCAGGTTAACAGAGGCTATTCTTAACTCATGTGAGAAGTATGTCATGATACAGGTTTTGAGTGAAATGCATCCCCTAAATTTTTTTGGCTCGTGTATTACTTGTCAGTGTTCCAGCCTGTTTTCAGACCTTCTGCATGCAAGCACAAATGTCATAAAAGTACAATATAAATATTTGCAGATGGATATAGCATTGGGACAGATGTTTATAATGAGCATTATCTGAATACCCTCAAATTTCCTTTTGTCAGAGAAGAACACATGGATGCTTGGCTATTTCACATCTCACCCCTACACACTGTGGTGAAGATTTATTTTTCTGTTGTTCTCTGAGCTCTGGTTGAAGGAAAAGAATAATAATAATTATTATTATTTTTCTGGCACATAATAATTAGGCAAGATCCCACTGTTTTCAGTGGGTTTGGTGACAAAGTGCATTGATGATTCATGAACAGGTTCAGTGTAAGTCCAAAAAGTTGCAGGTACTTGTATCATTTGATAGCTAGAGGTTTTCTGGATGGCCTTTTCATACTAGTTAGCAGAGACAATAAATAATTTTTTCTTTTTTTCCTAATATTCTTTGTTTAAAGGTTTGCTAGACATTTTGTCACCTTCTAGCAACTAAAAACTTGGGACCGAGTTCTTGCAGGGGAAATCAGTGAGGTCAGTAATTGAAGAATAGGGCAAGTAGGAAAAAAAACTTGGTTAGGCTCATGTCTCCTAATATCTTTGAGTTACCTAGCTTGTTTGGCAAGCTGTGAGAGAAACAGTTGTCCGTTTCACTGCAATTCTCTCTCAAAAATAGCTTCTAATACTTTGTCTCAGCTGTACTGATCATTGTGTGAAATAAATTACTTTGCGTGTGTGCCTATTTTAGACATAAAGGCAAGTAAATTATCATCAATGTTAAGTGATGATATCAATGTTAAGAAGGTTTTCTTAACTCCTGCCAGTCAAAATATGTGTTATTATCCCAATATCATATCACATCACCTGTGTGCTAATAGTTTTTAGAAAATAGATAGTCCTGGAAAGTTTCCTGTTGAGATGGATGTGATATGGAAATAGGTCTCAGATCTTCATTTTCTTTCTCAAAGTATTAACTTACTTTCACTTCCAAATATGTCTAAATTTTGGTGCTACAGGATTCAATTAGATTAATTTGTACGGTTTTCCGTATTCTTACAAATTGTGTTTCATGTTAGCATGCTTGTGGATGATGGTTGGCATTCTTTGTATTTCCTGTCTTGCTTATGGCCATCCTTTCAAGCTGCTTGTGAAGCAAATTAGAAATCTCATAAATAAACACGTGATGGGTAGTATTTCACTTTTGCCATATGCTAATCATGAGTTTCACAATATTATTCTGGACAGTAAGTCTGTACAAGTCTTCCTTTTACCCATATTGAAATTTGGACAAAGAGAAAAAAGATTACTGCTTTTGCTTTTTCTTTTGTTTTGTTTGGTTTTTTTTTTTTAATTCCAAAACAAGGTTCTCATTTCCGAACAACTTAAAAATTAATTAATGCAGTAACAAGATATCTATGAACCTGTTAAGAACGAATCTTTGCTTTTTTTAAACTGTATGTAAAGGCAGTGAATGATTTAATGATTCTGCTGTAAAGGAGTATGCTGTCTAGAATAAATTTCAAGTTTTGGTTGCATATAAGTGATTACAATTTAAATAAATGGAGGAAATTAGTAATAATTTATTGGTATGTTGAATATATTTGTTTTGAGTTTTAGAATGATTCAAATTAGAATTACTTTATTTGAGGGCTTGAGTTGAATTGTTGTCAACTTCCAAGACATGAACAAAACCCCCTCATGTTTTTCTGTTAAAAATACCTTTAAAACCTTCTTGCATTTGTATAGAGAGTGATTAAATGTTTTCTCCTTGTACAACATTTTAAAATTTATTGCTTTCTTGTCATTAGGCAGTTGACATGTGACTTGTTACTGGAATTTTCATTTAGCTGAAAGCCAATACAGCCCATTTCTTGAACAGTTATTGGAAAAGAGCCATCCTGGACTAGTGAGCTTGTGGAAGGTGGCTTCCCAGTGACATGGAAGGTGGCTTCCCAGTGGCTTCCCAGTGACAGGAAGCAACCAGGGTGGCACTGTGTGCCTGTGTCCCAAGGTCATTGAGCTTCTGCAGGTTCATTACTTTTTCCTCTTGGTTTTGTTGTGCAGCTCCAGCCCTGGAGATGCCCTTGGATTACTCAGGAGGTTTGTGAGCTAATGAAGCCACAGGTTGGTCATTACAAAACTTTTGTGAGGAAAAACAGTAGTGGAGGAGGTTACAAGCAAAAGGTGAGAATGTTTGTTTGTGCTTGAAGTAGCTGAAATCATGGTGCATTTGAGAGTAGGTGGGTTTTTTGGTTTTTTTTGCTTGGTTGGTTTTGGTTTTCTTTTTTACGAAATATCAGCCAAAACTTGAATTCAGTTATTGTGTCTCTGATTTGGATTTACATGGATATATAGAAAGAACAGAGCTGTGATAGTAGAGGATGCTGATGAAGCAGAATGGAAAGCTGAAAAGTTGCCTGTAAGAGAAATTGTCAAATTCATAGAGGGTGCCTCCATTAGATTTTGCAGGTGAAAGTGGCTGAAGACCTGCACTCACTGGTTTAAAAATAATTAGTAAAGGAAAACTTCACAGGGTTAAGAGGAAGTAGAAAACGCAGGAAACTGTAAAAGAATAATAATAGTAAAGAAGGCTTAATATGGAGACATGCATCTGACAGTGTACTTAGGTCTTGTATTTTCATTAAAAAAGGTCTGGAGCAATATGAATCAGAGATTTTAATGCCACTTCTGCCAAAGACAGAATTTGATATTAAATTCTGATAAGCAGATACTGATTCTTATGTATGTTAATGTCCACAGATGGATCCAGATATTGATCTAAAGACAAACTCTTGTCAAGGTTTCTGTGAGCAGCATGTTTTTACCCAGTAAAACAAATCCCAGATGGGTATTGATGCATATATTCACTGCACTAAACATAGAAATTACAGGTGAGCCTGAGCAGAAGCTGTCTGAGAACTGTCTCTGTGCACAGGGATGTTTAGGCATTAGAACTTGTGATTGCTGTATCTTTTTAATTGCTTAAACAGAAAACCAGGATTTCAGAGGTTTCAATGTCCTTATGCTCACTTGGAAGATTTAATTTGAATTCTAACCTGGAATTCCAAATAAATAAACTGTTTTTTCCCCCTAAATACATATTTTCAAGGGTAGTTCAAATGTGCAGCCTGTCAGGAGGCAGGATTTCTCTTTTCATGCAAACTGAAGTGAGGAGGTGATGATTTCCTTTAGGAAAGTATGACTAGATTATAAGGCAATAATAGCCTTGTTCCTCGTTTCTAAAATAATTTTAAATACTTTTCATGGAGTTAAATTTTTTGTGCGCCCTTTTCTTTCCTTCCTCTTTGTTTTATTTTGAGACCAAACTAGAAGAAATAAGAGCTGATTGCTTGATATCTATGACTTCATGCTATTTGGTATTTTGCCACTGAGTTTTCACACCCTGCAGGGATTAAACGATCTGTCATTGTGTGACAATTTACATTCCTCACTATGAATTAGGGTAACTTGCTATGTCTTTGCTTTTTTAATTAACCACAGAATCCGAAGTCAAAGACCTGTAAGATCACCCTAATAAATAGAAAGTTCTCCTCAGATGAGCTAGTTGGGAAATCTTCCAATCCAAATTTCTTCTTTTTGGGGAGATGTTAATTAGTTAAAACAGATAATACTTTGAAGTGACATTCACTTCTTCATGCTTCTAATGAAGTTCAGGGGCCTGAACTGGAAAATAAACATGCTTTTCACTTAACAAGTCACCACTAATGTGAGTTCAGCAACTGTGCTTTGCAGACTGCTCTGGGTAAGGAGTCTCTGGGTTCTCTACTCAGCTTTAGTTTCTCACTCCTCATTAGTCAACATTGATTTGGGTGCTATGGCTAAACCCGGTGCCCAAGCTCTGCTCCAAAGGTTGATGTAGTGGTGAAGCTTTCTATAGCAATTGATTTTGCTTGACAATAAAGCTTCTTTTTCACATTTCTGAGGGATTTTGTAGAAAATGGGAACTCACACAGTGCCACAGAATGTCTAGTAATCTGCTCAAATGTAATACCTACGTTCCTGAACAGTGGTAAGTCCATCAGTAGCACACCTGGTATTGGTTTTGGGTGTGGGGTTACTGATGAAGAGAAGTTTTTTTTATTCAGATGAGGTCAGTTCACTTAGTAATCCAGTATGTAATGCACTCCCTCCTCTTGCATGGTGTGCTTTGCCCTTCAGGTGTCTTTTTTTCCACTTGGATTTAGTGAAACAATTAATCTCTCTTCATCTTGACAGAGACAATTAAGTTCTTTCCCCAATAATATGCTCTGTGAACTAGCTCCAGTGTTTTGTTACTGTTTTTGCAATCCAAAATTACATGGCTATATCCAGACTCAATGGCACAAGAGATATATACACAGGGCTATTGGAGTCTCTTTAACTGAATGCCAGCTTGCATAAAACATGAATTAAATGTAAATAATGTGATGGAAAAAGATTACACACACCATGTCACAAGTTTGTATTATGTAGTACTGATGAATAAACAGTATAAATATTTCAGAAGAATTCTTGTGAGTTTTTTTTTTTTTATTTTGGATTTTGAAATGCTTGTAAAGTCTATGCTGAGTACTTGGAGATCATGATGCTTGCTTGGTAGTTCTGTGAAGAGAAAACCAGTGGTTTGAGCTCAGTGTTTCTCTGGAGAACAAATTGAGAGGAATAGTAACTTTGATTGCCTTGGAACTACAGTAGCTTGTGTAAGAAAAAAGCAGAATGAGATGACTAGCAATGGAGATGACTTTTTGCCACCCAAAATTTGTAGTGTTAATGTGTAATTGTGTTGCCAAGATAAGAATTTCAGCGAGGTGTGGGAAGGAGGCCAGCATGCTTGGTATCACAAGGTAGGGTTGGAAGAATAAACTTCACTTGTAACATGCTAAGTGACAACTTTTGATCTCCAGATACTGAAATAACCAATGTCCCTATACCTTAGGGATTAGATATGCTAGGGTGTCCCACTTCCAGCTGGGACAGAGTTAGTTTTCTTCTTAATGCCTGGCCCAGTGCTGTGTTTTGGATTTAGTGTAAGAGCAATGTTGATAACACACTGATGTTTTAGTTGTAGTGCTTACTCTCATCCCAGGTATTTTCAGTGTCTCATGCTCTGCCAGTGACCAGGTGAACAAAGAAACTGGTGGGGAATGTGGGCAGGACAGGTCTCCTGGAGCAGCCAGAGGGATATTCCATGCTATAGAAGGTCATGTTCAGTCTATAAACTGGGGAGAACTGACTGAGAGCCACCAGTCACTGCTTGGGGATGGGATGAGTACTGCTCAGTGGGTGGTGAGCAACTGTGTTGTGCTTCTTGGGTTTTATTTCTCTCTTTTCCTAATAGTATTAGTGCTGCTACTATATTTTACTTTCTTTCAAGCATTTTACTTATAAATGTTATTATTACTACTATATTTTATTTTATTTCAGTTAATAAACTGTTCTGGTCTCAATCCCCAGGTTTTACCTTTTCTTCCAATTCTTCTCTTTATCTCACCAGGGTGGGGTGGAGGCGTGGTGACTGAGCATCTGTGTGGTGCTTAGCTACTGACTAGAGTTAAACCATGACAAAGGGGATGGCTGGTTTAGTCTGGGGTGTGGTAAGCATATGTACATGTATCACTTTTACAAAAAAAAATTATTTTTATTAGAAGGATATTCTTTGGGTTTTGCTTTTTTGGTGCTACTGCTGCTTGTGTTTCAGGAACAAATGGTGGTGGGGGGGAGAAGGTTCCAGGAATAGCTAAAGTGCAGCATTCAGAATTGATTTTGGCTTATTATAACCTTGATCCTCTGCATCTGTACATTGCTCTCCCCCCTCAAAAAACACAACCCAAAATTTTTGCTTTAGTTTCTTTGAAAAGTAGTCATATGCATCTTCAAAGTCCCACGGGATAGCTCAGTAGCACAAACACTGGTTTCCTTGATTATTCCTTCAGCTATCTGGACACAGACTGTAAATTACTTCCTCTTGCCTAGCTGAGTTTGTATGATGGTGTTTCTGGTGACGTGTTTCATGTCCCCATGCCTGAGGGAAGAGTCCTCCTTGGGCATGGAGAAGTGTCTACTTATCTTGTGTATCCACGTGAGTACAAATGGAGCCAGAAACATTGCTGCTTTCTGGTGACCAGGCCTTTAACATGTGTGGTCTTCAGGGTTTATAGATAAATGGATCATATGAAACATGTTAAGACCAATACTTAATACATTTTTAAAAAACATCTTGTCTTTCTTAGTATTCCAGAGAATTATCTTTGTCCTTTTGTTGTTTTTAAGAGGATTAATAGTAGGGACAAAGAGGTTTGTTCAAGACCACTGGAATAATGGCAGGATTGTAGTGCTATTTAAATGTATTGTTTTCCTGGTTTTGGTGCTATAATCTTAGCAGACCTGATGATTCATATTGAAGTAATCCTGGGCTAGAGTTTTGTTCTTTCTCCATTTTCACTAGAAGATGGTCTTAACTTTCAGATGATTAGACCTGAATTCAAGAAATGTGGTTAAATCCATTTAAATCTGTATAAACCTAACAAAAAAAGAAGAACTTGACTTTTTGCTGTAGCTTGGGGAATGGAAGTTTGCCCAGGTTAAAGGCTTTAGGATTTGGCTTCATGTTTATTTTAAATCCTCATTTCCCAGACATAAACTGTTCTATTAGAAGCATCCAGATATTTGAGAATATGCTGCAATGTATTTTTGCATGCCCTGGATGTGCTTTGACTAAGAAGAAATTGCAGATGTTTGAGCCATGAAGTATACTTTCCTAAGGCAAACCTTTCCCATGTTGCAGGGGCATGGCATACCTACCTGGTGGACAGGCTTGTTATTGTTTTGAGAGGAATTTTGGTGTTCCACTCCCACCACATCCAAGTTTGAATACAGTGATCAAGCATTAGAGATACAGGCTCCATATTCTTGCCCTATTTTGAGGTTAAATTTATTAATCAAATGAAAAATACAGGATTGGAAGGGTCAAGAATAAATCTCAATACTAAACTAAGAAAAAACTGAGTTAAAATTACAGATACATTTTAAATTATTGTATCTGTGATGGTCTGCCATTTTTAGTGCCAGGTGTAGCTTCTATAATCTTGCTTGTGGGTTTTCTTTTTCAGTAAAATAAGGAGTGCAGGCGGCTGAGGTGGAATGTTTGGGTACAATTAGTGCCCAGGTTTGACCATGATTAAGGATTTCTTTGCATCCTGAAGTTCTGATCTTGAAAGAGGCATTGATTTAGAGCTCATATATTAATTTTTGGCCTATAAATCTTCTTTTTTTAAAATAAGCGTAAAAATGCAAAAAGACTTTTAGATGTTGAATTTGGAGGGAAGTGATATTTCCTCACTCACAGCATCTGAAGCTAATTTCAAATCTACTGATTCTGCTGCCTGCAAATAAACTAAAAGTCTGATTCAACATCTGGGCAAGTATTATTTTTGGAAATCCTGCGGATGACTGAAAAAAAATGGAGGGGAGGACCCACTTTTCTTTACTCCTTTGCACAGGTTTTCTGGAGGAGAATGGAAGCTTTCTTCTGAAATGTCGAATTTATTATGCAGAGATCTCACAAAAAAGGGTGGGGGTCAGATTCAGATTGCCAACTTTTCCTAACCTCAAAACAGGATGTGCTCCCCTCTTTCCATTCCAGGACTCCATGTAATAATCAAACCATTCATGCTTGTTCTAATCTGCATTTTAATACTTGCTTTTTTTTTTTTTTTTAAGCTCTTCAAATATTTCTCAGCTAAAAGTTGATAAATGGCTTTTGGCTTTCCTGGTTGACATTCATCTGCTGGAAGGTGATTGCATTTTTGGCAGGAGAGATGAGCTAAATTAATAAAATGTATAAATTGAATTAGTAGCCTGTCTCATGCCTGATCACAAATATGTTTTGTCTGTTTTCTAAATTTGGAGTTAAAATTGTAACTCTGTATGGACAAGCACATTGGTTGCTTTGCTGTCTGTCCTCTGTGTCATCCACAAAAGCAGCCTTGTTGGGTGTACAGTGCAGGGTGAAGTTCACAAAGCACTTCAGAGGTTAGAAGCATTCTTACCAAGTTTGACTAAAATTGTCTCCAGACACAAAAATAACATTTCTTCTTCTTTAGGATACATTGGACTACAGTTCCCATTCTCAGATGAGGCCATTCAGTATTTGGCCCCTTCTGGAACTGCTTTTTTTATTCCTTGCACTTTTGGCTGAAACAGACTAATTTACCAGTGTCTTGTCTGCTGATTGAGAGAGTGAGAACATGGCATGCACACTGTTGTCTTGCAGTGCCAGTAAATGGATTTGAACTAAAAATCTTTTTGCTTTTAAGAATTACGCCTGCAAACAAAACTATATTCTTGGATGTTTTGAGATGGTCACAGTTTTTGCATCTAATATTGTTGGTTAAGGGTCACTTAGCAGAGTGCAAAAATATTTTTAAAGGACAGGTTTCTAGCTGGTTGTTCCTGTTTTCAGGAGTTTGGTATGACGGATTTGAGTCACTGTGGTTGATCAGGTTACAGTGGTTTATGAGCAAGAAGTGTATTTTGTCTAAGGCACAAGCAAGTTCAGCTACTATATTGTGGATACTGGTGAAGTTTGTGAATTCATCTGTCCTTCCTGGAACAGTCCTGGGAAAGAGGACAAAAATGCTTGTGTAAGGAGTGCAGGATCAGGGTATTACTGTGCTGATTTGGGTGAGGTCCCTGGGTTTCCTGTGTTTCTTTGTAGTTCAGGTAAACCAAGCATCAGATTCTGTATTATTAACCACTGAAGGCAGTGATTAGATTGTTTTGAATTATTGTATAATGTTTGTTAAAATGTTATCCTTTAAATTTGAACTGTTTTTTTATTGGATTGCTGTGAATTTGAGGGAAGAGAGTAAGATGAAGGGAAAGGCTTCAGTGACTGTTAGTTTAGAAGAAGAAAACCACCCAGTGGTTTGGAGTTAAGTATGACTTTCCTGCATTTATTGATCTTTTCTTGAAGGTTTATATATAATTTTAGTGATACCAGCAGTTCGAATTTAAACCAGCCTGTTGGCTTAAAACACAAGACCCCCAGAAAAGAAAATGTGCCACTTTTTCAAATGGGTATAGTGTTGCACTTTTTTAATTTTTGAGTGTCAAATGTTGATGTGTTTAATCATAATGCAGAAATAAACATAGGTTTCATACAAAATATGGTTGAAAATTCTGAGGCTCTGATATTAGATTTATGATTTCCTGTAAATATATTCTCACATTTTTTTTTCCATTTGAATGAAGGGATCTATGGCTACAGGGCCATTCCCCTTTAAGATCCCATAGAAGGCTGCTAATGAATGCATTTGGAGGCAGGTAAGGAGCATTAGGACTGTCATCTTGAAGGGTGGAAACAGTTTTGGCCTCCTGTGCTGGAGCTGCATCCTTGAACTAATCCTTATCCCTTTACTACCTCCAGTTTCTCAAAAGGTGTGATTGTATTTGGCACGTGTTCATTTTTTTCCTGAAGGGTGTTCAGATGCTGCAGTGCAGCACAGCATATTGTGACAAATGGAGTTTAAACTTGTGACTCAGTCTGTGATGTTTTCAAACAGAAAGTGACACAAATAGTATGGAGAAATCTACCAGAAAAACAATGTGAATATGATTAGAGGAGTAATTTTGGCTTTTTGTTTCTTTTGAATAAAAAAAATACTGATTTGAGAGTCAAGTCTTGTTGTATGTACCTGTAGCACCCTTAGGAAGAGAGGCAATAATAAATATTTGTGGGATGGTTGTGTTCTTGGAACTGCAGGTTTAGGTTTGGGAATTTGGGGTCACTTTGCTACAGGGCTGTCATGTAAATGTGACAAAGTAATTTTCTCTGGATTGGTTTCTTACCTGTATAAACTAGGTAAGGATACTTCTCTTTTTTTCTACTCTGAGTAGTCCTGTGCACTGACGTTTTCTGCTCTGTAATGTTCTTTGGTAGTCTGGGGACACTGAAGCCACGCTCCATTATTTTTTGAGGATTGATGTTTTTACAAATAGACCATGATGCCCTAAGCAAAGGATCAATGTTTTCTGGTCATGCTCACGATCTGTTCCTTGTTATGTAACCACACTTAACTCCAGCTTGCTTTACCATATTGTGGTAACAGGGTCCTAATTTATTTATGCTACCAGTTAAGATGATGGTAGGAATTTTGCTGCTAATATGCATTTATTCTGATCAAAGAGCTGAGAAAGCAGTCTTGGTGATTGTTTATTTATTTATAAAGGGTGCATTTTCTGGTAGCTATAATTAAATAACTTGGAAGTTTTAGATTAAAAAAATTACTTCTCAAAATTGTTTAGTAATAAAAAGCAAGAAAATTATGTGGGAGCATTGAGTATTCAAAATTAACTCTAATACCACATTGAAGTACTTTAGAAGTGGATAGCTAATTATGAGAGAGAAGGGAATCTTATATGAATGGATAAAGCAGGAAAAAAATTTACATTCCCGGCATTATTCTCCCCTGGTATCAAAGTGAGAAATTGTTTTCAATTTTCTTGGGTTAAAAAAAACCAAAACAACAAACCAAACCACAACTAATTTATTTCAATAACTCCTTTTTATAATTATTATTGTTATTACTCCTACTTTTAGGTAAACTTTCTTCTCCTTCTGTAGTAAATGAACTTTCCAATAACACATTAACAGAGCATCATTATTGAGTTAGGTATCACTCAAGCTTTTTGGTAGGTGCTGTTTTTCTTTCTGCAGCTTTATCTTCCCACTTCCATCACTTAAGACCATGTAGGAAGGGATGAAGTTAGTTATTTTTCAAGCATGACAAATAAGAATACTCCTGAGACACACTCCTGACTGGCTCTTGTACATTGGTCTGTTGATGAAGAGAATCCTTGTGTTTGAACAAACCTCAGTATTCTACTTATTCTGGCACTTTTCTGGAGCTATAAACTCCAAGACTAATTTGGTCAGTTTGCTCATAAAGACCACTTTGAAATCCATGTTTGTGTTCTCAGATGGTATAAATTTTTTGGTCAGTTTACTGACAAAAATACTTTGTTAACCAGATAAAAATTTGTACTAATGGAAGTGCTCATAAATAAAGTCACAAGGATTATGTAAGTCTTTACTGCTGTTATCTTCACTATATGTAGTAGTCTTGTCTGTAAGGATCATTAGCTGCCCTGCAGAGATTTTAAAGAAAAACAATTTAATTTTTTTTAACTTGAAAGACAGCTTAGTCTTTATATATTTCTTATATTTTCAGGATATGTTTAAATCAAATTTAATGTGCTCTTCACTTAGTTTTAATCCTCCAGGATGTATGCTTTGGCTCTTTGTCAAGAACAGATCTTGGAGATTCTCAGTGGACTCATTTCTCCAAATTTGAGATCTTGCTCAATTAAAAACATGCTGTGTTTTTGGTTTGCTTTTTTTTTTGGTTTTATTTTGGTTTTCCTTAAATGAGATCAGTACAGTATTGTGTTTTTGAATGAAGATTCATTTTGAGACCCTTAAATTTACTGTACCCATCTCCTTGTATTCAGATCTGGCCTAATAATGCCAAGTTTTTGTTCTCTGTCTTCCCTTGCAACAAAATATCCTTGACTTTGGAATTGGCTAAGTTGAGAGCTCTAGAAGTTCTGTAGTAGTGAGCCCAGGACCCCGATTTCCTTGTTGGGATGAGTTTTATTTTTTATTCTGGTGGGATGCTGCATGATACTATTTGGTGTCTCCAGGACAGTGGCTTGACTCCAAAGAAATACGTAGTCAGACTTTATATTGAGCCTAGATATAAACAGATTAGAATTACTAACTGCGTGGGAAGTTTTCTTCAAGTTAAACTTCTTCTTAACTTCCCACATTTAAATATTCTTGGACAAGGACACAATGGTTTGTTTTATAAACATGAAAGGGGTATTAAATCATTTTGAATTTCCAGTCTTGCTCTTAAAATTTGTCTTATCAAAAGTCTGGGGGAGTTTCTTAAAAACATATTGCAGGGAAAGAAAACATTGCTACAGATGCTGTACAAAAGAAAATCGATGCATAGAAGGTGGCCTTCCATGAGTACAAGAGGTTTGACAACCTGAAGGGAGTGCCACAGATTGCAACTCCATGAGTGTAGGGAAAGTTTCTTGAATGACGTGCACAGAAACAGATGTAGATGTGCCCTGCACTTTCTGGGGAATGTTACTACTTGAAATAAATCCACAACTAAGAATTTTTTTTTTCTTAAATTTCTATATGGAGTAATTATAATAACTATTACTTTGCTGGACAAGACCATGATTCTGTTCCAATGGCAGGATTTCTGAATGATGTTTTTCGTTCAATGTGTTGAGTGAAAGTGTTGCATTTGAAACTCACATGCATAAATGATAGTTGTTGCACCTGAAACCCACAGTAAAATGCATCTGTCCCAGTAGAACTCTCTTGCAAAGACTGTGGTCATATGCATATGAAATTTCATTGGGAGTCAGATGGGTTTCAGTACTGCTTCTGCGGAAAAGTCAATCTTAATGATCAGATTACAGCTTCCTAATATGTCCATGGGTTCTGTGACTCTTTTAGTTCTTCAGGTTCTTTTCCTGGTTCTGAGTTATGAGAAATAGTTTGCAAGACAGTTCATGGCATTCCTAAGTAGATTCTTGAAGTAGCTCAAAACTTCTTTGCAATGAGAAAGTTAGCTCATGTATTTGTAAGGGGAGAGAGAGATGCACAGTTCTTCAAACAAAAAGGGATTTATTATTTTCTACAAGCAACATCATTTTGGAATAGGGAAATTGCAAGAATAGGGAGCTTGTATCTCCTTTATGCACTTGATGATATCCTGGAGTTACCTATTTTTAAAAATTCTCTTTCCTTTGGTAAATACTGTGGCTTTGAAGCACTGTCTGAAATACTCCTTCATCATTCAGATTTATAACTTGCAGTTGCAATCCTCTGGGTCCTTTTTATTCAGTGATGGACCAAGAAAGGAAGTTTATCTATCCTTTCCTCTGCTGGAATAAATAATGGCAGAGTTTCAAACTCTGCATTCATATTTGTAACTTCACTAATGACACTCATATTTTTCAGTGTTAACACCTCTCTGATGTTTAATCATGTTTGTGTTCCTCAGAAGTGTTTATCTGGGTTAGTTTTTTAACACGTTCTTCATCTGAGTCAGGGTTTTTTAGGACTGATGTCCGTAAGCAACAGATGGTGAACAAAATTACTTGGTTCTTTCTGCACCTTATGTCAATTGGCTTATGGTGATTTATGTGTTTTAGAAGACTATGAGTGTGCATGGTGGTGGAGGAATGGTAATATATGCTGAAATTCACACTTCCAGTTGCTGGAAGCATCTGACTGGGTAGCTGTTCTGGGTGTCTGTAGCTTCTTAGCAGCTGTAAATGAAGGTCTCACTCCCTTTCTGCTCATGCAGGTTTCTCTGTTGCCCAACTCTCTTCACATCTGTCCCTGGTTGATGTTATGTTTAGCAGTAGCACTGTGTGTGACATTTGATTGTCATCTGTGTTCTGAGTTTGCTGTTATTTTTAGTCTGAGTCTTGACAGGGTTATGCAACTGTAGCAGCAGAACCAGACTACTGTCTCCAGATGTCCGGGGAAACAGGAACACGCTTTTCTCATCCCATGAAAATGAGTGAGGAGCAGAGTTATTTCTTTAGCTCCCAGTTACTTTCCTAGAGAGAGGAGCCTGGAGACAGAAGAGCTGTTGCTGAAGCAAGGGTGAGAATGCAGACAGTGTCCCTTCTGCAGGCAGCCACCTCAGTGGAGGAATAAGAAGACGTCTCTTTCCACATCCCAGACCAATAAATGAATTTAGTTTCAGTTGGCACTGAAATGGAAATGAGTTACAATGTGAAGTTGATTTTTTGAATGGGAAAAGTTACTGATGATGGTGTCCATCATGTTTTTTAATCTGGAAATATTTGTATACTTAGTCATGGCAGTAAAGTGTATTGACATGGATTTGCTTGTGAAAGTGGATACAGCTTTAAAATACATTATTCTAAGTAAGATGATGATTGTGGTATGGTTATACTTGAGATCCTTTATTCATTTTCTTGCTCTCAAATGCAGCTGGGAAACATAGCTCCTGTTCCTAAGTGCTCAAAGAAGGCGGTGAACAAGGTGTTTTGTCGTCTTCTCCTTCTGATCAATTGCCTTGGAATATTTGCCACAAAGTTAAAATCTGTTCCAGATGGTTTCTGATGGAGAGAGAGCTTACTAAAACTGCTGCTTGGAGAAATAGAGGAAAGGCAAGAAAAAGCAAAGGAAAAAAAATTCCAAAGCCATTGCAAAACTGTTCACTGTCCAGCAGTTCTCTCCTGATGAATGCTGACAGGTGAAAAAATGCGATTGTAGAAGTGCTAACATGAGCCGAAGGCATCCTATTTATCTGTTCATCAAAGTGTTCATGCTTTTGGTGTTTTTTGTTTTTTTTTTCCCAAAGAAGAAAAGTTTTCTGTCTGGGCGTGGCACACAGAGCAGCCCCGTGTTGAGATGTTGGCTCAGGAGCAGGGTGGGGAGTGGTGTGTGTTAGCACGGCGTTATCAGCAGAACTGTTGGATGTGGAGGGAGTATGGGCTGATGCAGGAGGGAATTTGTCCTGGGCAGACTCAGTTCTGCGCTGCACACCAGAGGCTATGACCATTATTTTGCTCTGAAGGGATGGTAAGATTACATGCACTTCACTTAACTGTCTTGCATAGCAGTGTATCATTCCAATCTCATCTGTCACAAGTGTTATTTTAAGTGCAATTACTCAGAAGTGAGACCAAAACTATGTCAGGAGTAAATCCATTCTGAATTAAAGGAAAAAAAAAAAAAAGTAAGTTCCATGAGCTAAAGTTCCCTGGGTACTATGCCTATCAGATATTTGTCATTACAAGAAGGTATTGTTTTTGAAGAGGAATATTTTTGGTCACTATCACTGTTTTATTCTTTAAAATAGGTTGTTTACAGCATAAACTAATTTTGCAATGTGTGGTGGGGTTTTTTTATTTTTATTGTAAAAATCTTGGAGGAAAAAGTTCTGAAACAAATTTTGTATTTCTGAAAAAATTTGAAATATGAAGTGTTAGAAGATATGAAAAATAGCAATTTTCAAAAGTGCAGTTTTCTTTTTTTGGAAGTGGTGATGCATATTTCTGATCAAGTGAACTTAATGTTTAGTCTTCTTAGTCTTTTTATTTCTACTGCATTTGGTTAGTAATGGCTATGTCATGTAAAAGTGAGAAATCCTCAGAAACAAGATTTGCACTTGTGACTCTTGAGTTGGAAAGGAGATGTGAGGTTGCCTCCCACTTTGTACCTTAGAAGTCGTTGGCTCATAAAATTATAGTGGAGATGAGAACAACTGGTTGATCATCTTTCTGGGAGATTCAGCTCTGTAGGTGATTAATACTGGGTAATTTTGTCCTGCCAACAGTGAATGAGTTCACTTTTTACTACATTAGTTTGTAAAGCAGTGCTCATAGACAACAGAGCAAGCTGTGTACAGCCTTCTGGGTCTTTGTCTCAATGTGAGATAAGGTGGGTGTTCTTCTCAAGGTCACCCCTTCCTCTAGGGGCAGAGACATCAGGAACTGTAAGGAAATACTGGAGGGCAGTTTGCTGCTATTTTACTCTATTGCTACTACGCACGTGGGTGAATTTTGGTTAAAGAATGCTGCATGCATGATTCTTTAGGAAAAGGAGAAAAATTTCTTGTTCCATTTCTTCTCTCATTTGTTGGTTGATACCAAGAGAGTGTTACCAGAATTTAAAGAGCCTTGTACATAAGGGCTTTCTGGAGAATGGAAGGAAGCCACACTTTTCTCACCAGTTTTGACCTCTCTGTATCACATTGTTGGAAGTATTTATCTGGCTGGCTAATGGAGGTGGGGTTTTTGTCGCTGTTAGTTTGTTTTGAATTCTTTTAAACTCTTTTTCCTTGAAAAAAGTAATTTATTTTCAGTAGCTCTTATTGTATAGAATTTAAATCACCTTACCTCTTTTAACATTTACTTACTTTACCAAGCTCTTGTATAGTTCATATAGTCCATCAATGAGCAGTGTAGGGCTCCATGCAGGTTTTTCGTGGTTTTCCCTGCAGCTTTTGTGCAGTTTTGCTATAATAGGCAATGAAGATGTTTAAGCCATAAATTGTAACTCTTCAGTCTTCGACAGAAGGCTGGGTCCATATGGCCTAGTGCTGGACCTACTTGCCTTGGTAGGGCAGCTCCTGATGTCTAGTAAGGTGATTAGGGGTAAAAAAAACTAACCAACCAACAAGAAGCCCCCCAAACACCACCAACATAGAATATTCCAGAGAATGTGGGAACCAGCTGGTAAATATCTTACTGGAGAGCAGCACAAGTGGAAAGGCCTGAATAATCGTGACCTTAGGACAGTGCCTTATTGGTAAGAGGGATCTTAACTGTATCTCCTCCTGGAAGAGCTGACCACTCATGACACATATTTATGGATTGTCACATAGAACACCTTGGTTTGGAGGAGGAGATAGATTTGTTTCAGCATTTGACTTAGGCTGAGCTTTTGCACCAGAAGCTTTTCATCTGGGGTGTGTGCCAGTGTCTCATTCCTATGTTATACCTACTAGCAAAGGCTGTCATCTGTAGCCTGTTTTAGTCATCTGATTTGCATGGTAGTTTGGGATTTTTTCAGAATAATGAGGATACAATGGATATTAACCATAAGATAACTAAGAAAAATTACAGCATTACAGGCAGGAATCTGGTGCTGAGTTGTCCTAGCTTTGAGAGTTGGACACTTGGCCTCCGGGAGACTGAGAAGTTTCAAAGGTCATTCAGCTGCTGCTTCCTTTTCTCTTCTGTGTTTTGCTCTCTTATTTCAGATCAGCTGGATATAAGAATGAGTGAGCAGCATCGCCTCTGTCTTTTAGCCAACAACCCTTGTCTGCTCAGGGTTAGACATTTTTTTCAGCAGCACTTTTTCCAATTAATATTTTCACTGAATATATATTTTTTTTGTGTTACTGGAAAAATAAGCATGAAAGTTAGGCCAAATATTAGTCTAAATGTACAATTTTTAAAGAATATCATTGCATAGCTTTCTTAATAATCTTGAAGCTGTAAAGTTGTTAAAACAGGATGCAAACACCATGCAATATCCTGTTGAAGGTAGAAGACACATTACTTCAGTGTAGTTGGCAGAATTAATTTCTCCTCATGCTAAAGCACACAAGAGTCTGGATACGATAACACTAAGAAGGATACATAATATTCTCTAACCTACAGTAGAAATATGTGAAATATTTGGAAGAGATATTTTTACATATTTCTTGAACAGAAAAGGGTGTAACAAGCAATACATTATTCTGTTAACAATAATGACAGTGCTTTTTTTTACTAAAGTAAATTCAGAAATAGTGAGTGGATGGCTAATACTGTCTTCACCTTCCTTCTTTTCTGTTGTTGTGGTTTTTGACAGAATTCTAGTTTACAAATGAGGAGTCAGTAGCCGTTTGGCACTATGCCTGCACTCTTGAAGGCTGGTTTTTCTGAACACGTGGTTTCCTTCCTTAATTCACTTCTGAATTAAGTACTCTTAAAACTTTTGTGGAATAAAGCTAAACACATAATTTATAAGGTTGGTTTTTTTCCTCTTCTTTCCAAGTTCAAGTTTATTATGAATTTCTTTATTGCCCCTCACTTTGCTCTGCAGTATTTTTTTATATAACAGGTAAAACACCAATTCTATACAAATTATTCTCTTTAAATGGAGGAAAGAAAACTGTTGGTATAAATATGAAATAATAATATGTAACAGCTGTTAGAATTCTACATGTAGAAAGCTGATGTGTCTGAAGAAGTATTAAATTTCTTCAAAGGCCTACTCTGGCTAGCATAAAACAATGAAAAATAAATTCTAGAAGGACAGAGTTATCATGTGATATATGATTTTCTGGTGTTTTTTTTTTTTTTTTGAGATTCCTTTTTGATTTTGTATGGCACACACTGTACATACCTGTCTTAAAAATGAATTAGATATTTTAGCTGTAAATCAATCTGTCCACTGCTATGAAAGATGGTAAAAATCTTTAAAGGTTTGTACAACACCTTTTATTTTCTATACATTAGAACTGAAATATTTTAAATAGTCGCTTATGAATGGAGAAGTCAGTCTTACATTTTATCAAGTGCTCTTCTCTACCTGTCTAAGTGAAGGTGCTTTAAAGAACTTCAGGTTATGCAAAATAAAAGCTAATTTTCTTCTAATTCTGTGTATTAATAGCTCTGCTTTTTGTGTGTTCTCCCAGTTGTGTATTATTGCTATTATTGGGCTGTGAATAAAAGCAGAACTTCACAGGTGAAAATCACATTTCTGAAATTTTGCCAATAGAGACAGTTAGAAAACATGGTGAGACATGGTTTAAAAAGAAGCCTGAAGAGCAGGAAGGGTGTATGGACTTTGCACATACAGTGTAATTTCCAGGTTAAGCCTTTTTGTTCAGTGTTTGCTGTAGACAAACCCATCCTTTGAAAGCTAAGAAACAAAAGGGTTTTCTGGATGCTTTATATGAAAAAATACATAAGGGAAGGTTTGAATGGAAATGTAATCTCTGTTAACAATCCTGTTCATGTAGCAATAGAGGGAAAAAAAAAGCCTTTGAGTACACAGCGCTAGGAATAGAAAACAGTAAATTTTGAGGTAAATATAGTTTGAGAACAAGTCATCTGAAATTAATTTTGCAAATCGATTAGACAATTTTGAGAAGCGGTAACAAGCCTAAAATGCTAAAATTACATTAATTTTGATACTGCAAACTGACCATTGTATCCAAAATACCCAGAAATTTCTATCCCATCTGGTTTGCCAAGAAACTCATCTCTGTAGGTGCTTTTTCTGTTGATGGAATTCCATTGATCTTAAATGGGACTTTCCATTGTTTTGAACATCTGTGTACAGCTCTTTTTGCGGAAGGAGACCTCTGCGAATACCAGAGGGAGTGTAGAGGATGGGTTCATTTGCTTTTCTGGGTCCTTTGCTGTTGCATCACTGACAAACTGAAGCTGATTTTATACTCTGAAACTTTTTCTAGATAATTTTGAGTGTCAGAACTGAGGAATATGTATGTTTGATAAAACAATAATGTAGTGCAGTGCCAATATGTGAAAGCAGTGCAGCTGCTTTTTCCTAATCTTTTATCTTGCTAAAATTATATCCAGTCTTTTACGCTTGCGCCTTTGCTTGATAAGGCACTCATCTCTCAAGACACACACTAGATAAGTAACAATAATCACAAAATAAAAATATTGGAATAGTTGCAGTAGGGAATAGTAAAAAGGTTGCAGCTAGGTTTTGGGGAGTTTAATTCATAATTCTGAGAAACATAATGCTAGAGCTCTTGCAACTGCTTAAATAAATACAAGTTTTCCAGGCAGTGTCTAGCCAAGTTTGCTGGAGGAGGCTTTGATATAAATAGACGTTCTAAATATTTGACACAGACTTGTTAGCAAGATATTCAGTGACTTCCAGCTAATGAAGGAAGACATTTAAAGCACACAGTTGCTGTTTTCTGTCTTTGTACGGGGAAACTGACTGCTAGGTGCTCTACAAGAAGTGCAGCAAGCTCAGTCCTCAAGAAAGAAGAAAATGAGTATAATATTGCACTGAAAATAAGTAGGCTGTTTAACATGATTAAAATCTGGTTGACACAATCCCAAAAATAACTGGATAATAGTATTACCTGCTAATGTTATTCTGCTACCAGAATGACTGAGCACGTTGGTCCTTCCCATTGAAATGGAAAAGCCTTCAGGCCATAGAAAGCCTTAAACCACTATTGTACCTCTTCCTATGAATGCCACAGAACTTGTTCCCACCCCGAAATTAAACTCGGAAAAAACCAAAAAACCCCAAAAGTTGATTTATGGATTTGTCCTGATGTCAGGAGTGTCTTCTTTGCCATTCTTTCCAAGAAGGCCACTAATGGCCATTGTACATCCTGTGCTCCTCTGTAGAGGACCCTGAGAGTAGGTGCATAATAGCAGAGCTGCCTCCCTCTTCTCAAGTACATTGACTTTAGAGCTCTGATAATTGCTTGCAGAATTCCCTGTGGGATAGGTCCTATTTACTCTATCTTGCAGGTTTTTTATAGATACAAATGTAGGTGTAAGTCTTCAGTTGGCCTTTAAAGGCTGTGGCTATAAGGAAAGTTTAGTAAGTGACAAGAGCAATTCTTACAGGAAAATGAGAAGCTACTCTTAAGGATTCTGGATTTGACTCAGAAAACTCTCTATCAAGCTTTGGTGGATTTTGTAGTCCTTGACAGATTTTTTTTAAGGCTGATTGTGGAATCATATTAGTTCAGAAATAGAGAATAGGTGCTTCTTACTCTTCCTGCTCCTAAGCACTCATGCATTTCATGTGCTTCTTGGCCAACCTGCTGATGTGGAGTGTATACCCAGAGTTTTCTATCAAGGCTATTAAGGAAATCAAATGAGTTATTCAAAACATTTTCTGGTTTGGGAAACAAAAGTTGTAGCTATTGTATGGATTTGCTAATAGAGAGCCTTTGCAGTTTTGTTTTAAAGTGGACAGATGTGATGAGGCTGAGGATCAATTAATACATAACTTGTTAACTCATTCCCACTATTGTTTCCATGACACTATTCCATGATATTCCACAATACACAGTTGTTTTCAGGAAGTTGTGTCTGGTGAAAATTACTTTCTTTTGGAATACATGTTTCTGGCAGGGCTAAAGATGTATATGTATTCCAAAACCAAGTTGTTTTGGATATAGCAGAGAATACTTCATTGATACAAGTCTCCATCACTGGATATACTCAAGAACCCTCTTGATGCAGTCCTGTGCAGTGTGCTCTGGGATGACCCTGCCTGAGCAGGGAGGTTGGGCCAAATGACCCACTTTGGTTCCTTCCAACCTGACCTAATCTTTGATTCTAAGATTTATTTTAAGCATAAACTTGAATACCTGTGAAAAAATCATTTAAATAAGTGGTCAAAAGTTGACAAGGTCAATCGTAAACTTAAGTGGGAAATACTTTGTGCCACTGAATTTGATTTTATCAGGCCAATTAAACAATACATTGTTTTTCTTTTCTCTTATTGCAGCCTGTGCTTTCCGTTACAATGGGCTCTCCTTTGTCTACCTCATCTACCTCCTGCTCATTCCTCTGTTTTCAGAACCCACAAAAGCAACCATGCAAGGTAAGAATTTCATTGCTTCATTCTTCAGAGTCTGTGGTGCACAGAGTACATGCAAAAGCTTTGGTGTAGTAGAAGGTGAAGTCCTGAGTGTTTCCCCCTCATTAAGTGATCTGACTTGTAATACATACTGTAAGTTCCTTGATGTTTTAGTTTCGCAATATGCTGGCCTTGGTGCCCCAGCACTTCCAACCATGCTTGCTCCAAGTTGCATCAGCGCTGTCTGATAGCACTACTGGGCATTCCTTTTTATGGCATTACTTCCTCTGGAATACTGATGTGGTCTGGGTGAAAAATGAGTTTTCAGAACTCTCCCAACGCCATCCTATCATAGATTTGCTCTAGGTCTGAATTGGTAGTTAACTATGAGAATTAAATTTGGTACAAGATTTTTCATTCAATTGTATTTTAGGTATTTATTTGAACAACTGGCATTATACTACTGCCTTAGCAAAAATAACTCGAAGGGCTTGCTGTTAGAGATGACAAAAGACTGCATTCAAGCATTTATGTATCACATACAGAGGTGTGCCATTCTGCCTTGTCTACAGCAACAATGAAATACTTCTGAAAGGGGTATTTACATTCCCCTGTAATGAGGAGGAAAGGGGGTTATTTATAGGTCTGTAAATGGTTTATGTATTTTAAAGTACAAAGCTTTGATTGCAATAGAATCATAGAATGCTTAGGGTTGGAAAGGACCTTAAAGATCATCTGGTTCCATGGGCAGGGATGTCACTCACTGGATTAAGTTGCTCATTGCCCCATCCAACCTAGCCTTGAACACTTCCAGGAATGGGATATTCAGAACTTATCTGCACACCCTGTTCCAGTATTTTACCACCTTCGAGTAAAGAATTTCTTCCTAATATCTCATCCAAACCTGCCCTCTTTCAGTTTATAACCATTGCCTGTTGTCCTGTCACTGCCTACCTACATAAAAAGTCCCTCTCTCTCCTTTTTATAAGTCTTCTTTTAAGTGCTGGAAGGCTGCAATGAGTTTTCCCTGGATTCCTCTCTTCTCCAGTCTGAGCAATCACAGCTCTTCCAGCCTGTTTTTGTAGGTGAGGTGTTCCTGTCTTTTGGGGGGATCCATACCAATTAGGTGGGCTCAGTTTATGTTGTCTGTGTCAGTAGCCAGTGGATTCAGGCAAAATAGCCCTGAAAAATAAATTAAGCAAGCATAAAAAGTGGGAAATCCCACTCTTGGTGGGACTGTCAGTCATTTTTACAGGGGGATATTACAAGGACAGTGTAAGCATGGAACATCAGAAAATGTCCAGCTGTGAGTTAGAGTTTCTCTTAAAGCAGTCGAAGGTATGAATTGAGAGGGAAAGACTCATTGGGAATTGGGTTGCAGCTGCTCCAATATTTTATTGCAGCTAATATGCAATTACCTGATTGGTTTTGTATGCTTTACTTTCATTGCCCCTTTCTGTGTGTGCCAGGAGAAGTATTTGACAGGATAAACAGAGCCATTTTCTAGATGCCAAGAGTGAGAGTGGAGAGACATACAAATTCTCTTCTTTTAGAGTATAAAAAAGGTCTATTTGATTAGGACCAATTCCTGTGTGACTTAATAGGATAATCTAGTTTGCATCACCGATGGTAGCAATCTCTCCTCAGAGAGATGTTAGCAATCTCTCCTCAGATCCATGCTTTCTTAGGACTTTGGATAGTTTCCCTGTATTGTGTATCACATTGCATTGCACTTCACCTGAATGTCATGTTATGTATGATGTGTTTGTCTGAATTAATTTTGTATATAAATTTAGTATTTCTAAGTGTATACCCACTCTGCCCACTGTCCCTGTCACATATCTAAATTGTGTGTCTGTGTGTGTAGGTGTATCTTTCTAGAAACTGTTGAGGGTTGTTGTGGCATTTTTTTTTTGTGTCCAGAAGATGGAAAAGAAAAAGGAAATATTTAAATACTTTAGCTAAAACCAGCCAAACCACCAGTAAATCAGAGTCAAAAAATAACTAAATTAAACTTTACTAAAAAACAACCCAAAACCAAACCAAATCTATGTTTATGTACTTGTATTTTGCCCCAATTCAGATAATATTTTTTTATTGAAATTCTGTTTGTTTTGATTAAGTTTTTAAAATTCTTTTAAACTTTCTAGCTTTCCACTAATATTTTCTTTCCTCATCATCTCATGATACACTCAGCTCTTCAGTCAAAATCTCTGACCAACTTTCTATGACCTATCTCTTGCACTTTCATCTGTTTTCCCAGTTTGTCACCTTGCACTTTACAGTTCCTAAACTTATGGAGCTTCTCTCCATGAAGCTTAAGGGTTTTACAGGATATGGGATTAGAAATTATTCTGAAATGGATGATAGCCCTCTAGGTTAATTTAAATTTTGACAGAAACTTAAAAGTCTAGAAACACTGGAGAAAAACTATTATACTCACTCAAATAGTTCAGATGGTGTTTAAAGATTAATGAGTAATTTTTTTTTCCTTCTTGCCCCCATAAATATTTAATCTTTTTAAAAAGGTTAATTACTAAGATAAAGTAATATTACTCCTTAAACATGAAGATATATTTCACTGTCTATGTCTCTGCCTATGTTCCATGTATTAGTTTCAATTCTAACTGAAGGATTTGTCTCCTATACTTCAAAAGAGGTTGGTATTTCACCTGTCAGCATCTCAAAACTAACCTGTGGAACATAGGCTGAGAAAACTGTAGGAAACATTAATTGCAAATAACATCTTCTTGTCTGCAGGAGTAACTTAAAGCCTGACCAGTTTTTCAAGGATTGCTAATGGGAACAATTTTTGAGGCATTTACCACTTTGTCTGTGTAGTGAAGCCCTGTGATTTCAGCAGTAATTCTTCTGTGTGAATTATCTCTAAAATCAGTAACTGATTTGTTACCTGTTTCTCTGGAGCTGACAGATACGCAGTAAATTGTGCAACAGTCTAGTTTCTAACTTTGATTGTGAAATTGTTTATATTAGTGATATTTTTTTTCCTTTGTGTCTAATGTTTACTGCAGTTATGTCTTCATCCTTAATAAAGGCTTGTACATGATGTTTTTATAGAAATAATAAAACATGACAACATAGATTGGTCCAGTCTTGGGCAAATGGCCCATTTAGCTGTACTAAATACCTGTTTTATGTGACCTTTTTTTTTCCAGTAACAGATGAGAGCTTACATTTAGATAGGTTTTATTTTACTTTATTTTATTTAATATTTTTTGATTAATAAGACTCTGTAGCCAGTCATGATGTAAATAAAAAAAATGAGGGAAGGAATCAGTGAATTTCACACATAGATTAGGTTTTGCTCATTCGGCTGATGTTAATGGCATAAAGAATGGGTTTGCTTCTGAATAATTCACTGCTCAGGATGACAAAACTTGTATCTCTGTTGGAAAAATGAACTTGTCACGGCACTCAGATCAGTAAAAATGATGTTTTAAAAATGTTTAGGTTGATAAAATGATGAATTATAATAAAAAATTGTCGTTTCAGCCACGCTCAGAATAATGCTGAATTGATGGTAAAGAAATGGAAGAATGAAATTTGTTTTGCAGCTATTAAAGGGTTTGTGATTTGCGATAATCTGCACAGAATTGTAAAATAAAGAAGAGTTGCAGTAACAAATTTGGATCACCCAATACAGCTGAAGGGTTTTCAGGAGAGAATTCATCCAAGTGAAAATGGGAAAAAACTTTATGCAAACATTATTTTGAGTTTCGTGTGAGAACGATGCCCCTTTTTGCACTCATCAATTCTACAATGCATCTGTTTTGCTAGCAGTCTTTCTACACTAATCTGCACTCAGTTTTTTGAGTTTCACACTAACTTTAACCATCTGACTAGAGACATCTGATTTATATGTTCAAGGCAGGAACTAGCTAAACCTATATATTTACTGAACAGAAGATGGGTCCTAATGGTAGTCCTCAGAATTGACCATTTAAGCCTCCAGTGAGTCCAAATATCTTAAATTAGAATCATAATTTTAGACCTCATCTATGCTCCAAGATATTAAGACTTCTGGACAAAATAAGGAGCTCAAGTGAAAGTTTTTGTGTACTCAAGAAAGAGGAAAAAATGTTATTAACCCCTTAATTGTAAACTCTTGCACTGAAAGAATCACAGTTGAATGGGTTTTAGTAGATGACAAAAGAGTACTTTCTATATTACTAAATCACCTGCTCTGACAGAGCTTCAGCTTTAGCTTTTCAGAATTTCCTGAGTGTTGCTACAGAATGAACTGCTGCCCAAGGTATGTATGCAGAAAGCACCTAAAAACAACTTGAAAAACTCAAACCCAAGAAACCAAGTCATCAGTTTTGAGAGTTTAACAGAATTCCCCTCTGTCATCAACCCTGTTAAAACCATGTCCTGTTGGTGGCAAATATTATACTTAAAGCTCTATCAACAGGGAATGAAACATTTAAAAAATATAACATCCTAATCTATACACTAACACATACATTGGAGTAGTTTGTCATGTCTGCTATTATGGAATGTTGATGTTGCCAATCTCACGTGTCTTTTTCTGTCTCAAAGCTGTGGAAAAGATTCTTAAAGTTTTTAATCTTTTCTATTTAAGTCAGCTCTAATAATTTTCATAACAACAATGTTATTAACAGGATTTGATGGAAAACACCAATAATGTAGCTAATTTGGGGCTTTTAAACATTCTGGTTTTCTTAAATTATCTGCATGCAGAATGAGATGCTAGGTTGGAAATACAGATTTTTATTTTGGGAAGACTTGTTTGTATGGCTTTTGTTGCTTGCTTTGAACAGAAATTCAATTGAATGTCTATCTTAAGCTTACAAATCTATTGTTGCATCTGTCCAAGGAGATGGTTTTAGCTCAAGCAGTTGGAGTTCATTACTTTTTTTCTCATAGTCCTTATATCACCCACTATTAGTATATTATTGTTGGGGCATCATAGTTGGACTACTTCAGATAGAGGGTAAATGGCCACCTGGCTGCACCATCTGAAAGCGCAGCGAAAATAGAGATGCATTTTGTGCATCTGAGGTGTGTGATTGAAACCCTATTCACCCCTGCAAGAAGCAGAACCTGTACCTGTTCACTTATTTCTGATAGTGTTGATGAGCTGTACACTGCATTTTTGCTCTTCAAAAGAGTTTTCAGTCATGTCTGCCAGAATGGACATCGGACATTGACAGACCACAGACCCAGTAATATGCTGATCTCATTATAAATGAAAATGTATTAATTGGTTGCAAAGAGAAGGGATATGTTTTAAACCATGTTTAAAACATGTATTTCAATAAAAAGCCTTCATGGTTTTGGGGAGCAGAACTTGAGTTTTGACCTATTCTTTGGTAGATTTACAATACTCTTTGGTCAATTTAGATTTAGGTTTATGTGATTTTGAGAAGAGTTTCACCCACATTTTACCTGCATAACCACCAAGATGATTTGTTCTTTTCTTGGAAAATTATATATTACCTGTTATCCTTAAGTGGTCAATAGAAAGTACTTTGGGCAGTAATAGAAATGCTGATGAAATGGGGTGGGAGAACTCTTTGGAATGTCTTTGAAACCACTGAGTTTCTTTATACTAGCCCAAAGCATCAGCATGAAGACATTTTTATAAGTTAGAAAATGCTGTTGAGCAATAACAAGTGGGATTTCTACTGGATTGGGCACATGTTTTCTTATGGAGACATGCCAGGCTGCTACATAAACATCCTTTGACTTAAAACACTGCATCTCAACTACGTTTCTCCACTCCTGACATTATAAGGTATTCTCTTGGGAGTGAACAGTGTGTTATTTATAATCAGTGGGCCAAATCCAATAAGAAGTATCTGTTCTTGGAAATTTTAGCAATGTGAGAGTGAAAGTGGAGCCATACCTTTACATTAACCACTTTCACGAATGCTCTTGCATCTTAAGAGCCTGAGAACTTTTCTGTTATTGGTACCGTGTGCTTTCTCAGTGTTTAGGACAAAAACATTTTCTTAAGAGGTGAATTAGAACCCCCTCCAACTAGGTGAGAGTGAACTCACAAGAAGCATTGGACTGACAGTGTTGGGTACAAGAATCTTGTGTTTTTCTTAAGTTGTGTGTGGCAACAAATATTCATGACTTTCTCGCTGCCTTGCAATGCTGTTCCCAAACGGGAACACCACTCTAAGAATGGACACTCCAGTGCCTGAGCTGTATCACTTTTTGGCTTTCACAGACTAGACTGTAAGCAAGGATTCCCAGTAAGTGGCTGATTAGACAGTGTGTCACCCATTTTCATTGTCATGTTTTATATGAGTGCTGGCAATGTTTTTGGATCCAGGTATGGTAGAAACTCAGCAGCATGTTGATTGAAGACTCGCAAGCAAAGCAGAACCATCAGAGCCGGGGCAAGAATACAGAAGTCAGGAGGAGAAAATAACTAGAAAAATTTTTAACTTGCAATTAACTATTTGACTCAGACTTTCTTTTGCGTGGTTATCGATGACATGAGTCTTTGGAAAGATTAAAATGTAGAGAAGGGAAATGAGTCTTGGTAAAAAGGGCAAAAATTCTTCTGCGGATTTTGAAATAAGGTGTTTGGAATTAGACTGGTGTGGGGTTTTTTGGGTAGAGATGAAAATCCTAAATTATACAAGAAAAAGCTAGTTTAAGGAAGGCTGACAGTATCACAAACTGTTTTCATTTTAGAAATGAGCACTTTTATAGCTGCATTAGATTTTGTATTATTTTATTTATTTTAAAGTCATATTTCTGCTGATGCATTAAATAGCATTTGTTTTAGGGAAAGAAAAAAGTCGTTTTCAGTTGATCTTTAGTTATTTTAATGTTTCAAGTCGATCCCAAGGCTATTCCCTGCCCTGGTGGTAGTCAGCTTCAGAGTAAACGTGCCACAGTTTAATTAACATTGTTTAATTTCGCTCTAGCTGTGATTAAAGAACAAGATCCAAAACCAAGCTTCCTTTTTACCCAAAGTATTGGTAAATTTAAATTTATTACATAGAGAAGGAATTTAGAGGTGCAAAAAAGGCATATTTGTTCTTGGCAATAAGTTTGAAAATGTTCTTGCTTTTTTCCCCCGATTCATTAAGCTACATGCAACACCTAGTAATATCAAATTGACTTTATAGAGCTTCTGAAGGTGACTTTTCTAGCTGTCCTTTCTGTTCTTCTTTAAAATATTTGAGAATTAGTCAATTTTCTTCCATTCTAGGAAGGATGTGCAAAATAAAACTTATTATTGTTGTATTTGGAAGGTGAAAGAGTGCAGAAATGGGAATGTAATCAAGAAACAGTATGGTAGATTAGGGGAGTTTGCTGTGAGCTAGCAGTCCTCCTATCTAAAGTTTAAGTGGAAATTTCTAAAGTGTAGTGGAAATTTCTGAAGCGTAAGTGGAAATTTATGCCCTGAGTTTGCATGAGACAAGCACAGAAAATGTTGTTTAGAACCCAGCTGTGAAGTTGAGCACTGACAAAAGCACTTTCCTGAATGTGCTCACATACTCAAAGTAGGGGTCTGATGTAGGCTTACTGTGCCTGTGAAAGGATTTTAAACTCAGAATGACATTATATCATGTTTTTAAATTGAGTTAAACGATGAACTTATGAAAATATGTTTTACAAAATCATATAAAAATAGCAGCACCTTAGAATGTAAAATAGGATTGAATGTCCATCATGTAGTCCTGTAATCCTCATTCTGATTAAACAGGCCACAGATTTTGATGGAAAGAGGGTGGTGCTGGGTGTGCCAGGACAGCCAAACTTCAAGAATTTGTTCTCTCTTTGTTCTGAAGCATGAATTTCTCCAACTTAAATTGCCTTTGTTCTTTTTAGTGCACTTTGTATGTAAATGATTAGAGAAGTGTTACGCTTCTATTTTTTTTGTTCCAATGAGCCTTTTTTATTCCTTTTTTGGGTTCATTGGCATAATTTGGTAATTTTATGTGCATTATATGCAGCAGGAATCATGACCTTCCATCCAAGTCAGGAACCTTCTCCTGCCCTGTTTTCCCTGCAGTGGGAATGGACCAGCCCTTGAGGCAGCAAAGTTTCCTTGTGACAATTCTTGATTGAGCTCTGTCAAAAGCTGTGTGATACAGAGTTAAAAGGGAATCAAAAAAGCTGTAGCTTCTTAGCTCTGTCAATGAGCAAGTAGATTGGAGAGAAATTGCAGGGATATTTTTGAATCTGCTTCTACACTAGAGTAATTTAAAAGTCAAAATTACATTTCAGGAAGAAGGCAGGAGGTTGATAAGATCTTGGCCAGATTTAGATGATACTAGAGGAGAAAATTAACATGCAATTGTTATGGTCTACTATAAATTAGTGGATGAATGATTCTAATAACCATACAGCCAAATATTTCCCTAGGGCATGCAACCTAAACAATTACTGACTTGTGAAGAGTCAATGTTATTTTAAAATTGGGTTTGGAGGGACTACAGACGTCAGAGAGAGTTAGTCATCACTATTCTTATGATCCAAAATTAACAGAAAATAATCTTTGAGGTTTTCTTAACCTGAAGTGCAACATAAGTTCAGGGCAACTAGATAGTGACTGAAGAGCTCAATCATCTGGATGTGGTGACATTTTCTACTAAAAAATGCAACAATCTTTCTAGAACTCCCATCTCAAGCATGGGTGGCTTTTAGATGTGAAGTCCAGACCTAACTTGCTGACTAACAACCCCCACAAATAACATTAAGAATAAACAGAGTTTGAAAGGAATGAGTAAAAGGGGAATAATCTTAGAGGTCAGAAGTGGTCAGATGAAATAGAATTTGCCAGAAGCCAAGCTGTTAAACTCTTCCAAGGAAACTGAAACAAGGAATAAAAATGTGTTTATCTATATGAATGTAACATAATTAAAAGCATGGCTTGCAGTAAGGATGAAGTAGGAATCAAACAGCATCTGGGTATGCCCCAAATTTTAGACAGGATTGTGTTCTTCAATTTTGAATCGGGGCAATGCTATTAAACACAGAGACAAAGGCTAAAGCACCACCTGGAAAAGAGGCTGGAAAAAGAAAACCTACTATATGTGAGGAAGAAGTAAGACCCAAGGAGTTCAAATGTTAAAGTTTTAAAGACTGCATAATCTCCCTCCTAAACCTGAGTGTGATACCCTAAATTGAAGAATGAAAATATTAGCTCAAATACAGAAAATAAGGGGCAATGCTCTTGCATGTGAACTCCTGTGATATGAACTACTGTGAACTTGTATTTTTTCAAATTTTGAAGTATATTCGTAAGAGAAGAATAAATAAATATCTTGAGGCTATTGGAAAAAAAGAGATTAAACGAAAATGTCTGCTCTAAAAAGGAGTTGTGCTAAGCAATCTAGATAATACTTTGGTAAGGTCAATTCAGATTGAGTCCCAAGAGGCTGATGCTAATGTACACAAGTAAGATAAAGACAACTGATCTCATAGATTCATAGATTAAAATAGGTTTCCTACTTTTTCAGTCTGCGAAGGGAAATTGTTGATTTGGACTTGAGGAGAAGGAGGACTTTTAGGGTTAAATGGGGTTGCTGGCACACCATCTAGAAAATGTGTGTGCATGGTGGACCAGAGATAGTTTTCTAGGTTTCAGGCTTCTAATGAACAGAGTGAGCCTAAAGACCCCTCTAACTTCAAAATGGAATATAATCCTTTTATGAACCAGAATATATCCTGTGATGATGGCAAGTAGAATAACCCAGCTGATATCTCTAAACCCACATTACTGAAATCACTTGCCCAATGTCTCCAGAAAACCTGTATATAAATGGTAAGAGTCAGATGGTTTGTCAAGGTTTTCTATCCATGTTTTGAGTTTGGGGAGGGTTATTTGGTTTGTTTTACATTAGGCTGAATTAACAGTTGCTGGCTTGAAACTGACTGGTAGTTTGGTTAAGGAGATGGACAATGTTGGAAGATTTGGAGCGTTACTGTGGTCATCAGAACTGTTTTCAAGAGTTCAACAGTCAGAAGAACTGTATATTGTCTTAGAGGATTAAGATTGGGTTTGGAAAATGAAAGAGTAAGAAGAATATAAAACACATTTTGGGCTTCCCTATTCTCATCTCTCATACTCCTGTATGTTAAACAACCAAGTTTGATTGTGCTTTTTTCAGGAAGGGTACAAAAACCCAGTAAGCTATTAGGCATGTTTTTTTATTATTATGGCTGACCTGTAAGTGAGAGGAATTCCAATAAAATCAGTGCAGTTTTTCAAAAGCAGTGCAGCTGTTCCCATTCACTCAAATTCTTTTGCCTTGTTTGAAGGCAGTCACACTACAGAGAGTCACATCCTGAATCTACTACACCAGATGGTGTTTGAAGAACCATTAAGAAGTGAGCCTTGAACTGTATTAGACAGCAGGGCAGGTGATGGCATCAGCTTGACTTCTCATTGCAATATCTTGGCACCAGCTTTTTGCTATGAATTATTCTCTGGTAGTACCAGAAATTTGTCCACTGAGGTAGACACTATTTCTTTAAAATTCATATGTAATTTATTTTTCTTCTGTGTTTTCCCTTCTCATTCAACCTTATTTCAAATAGGTTCTTGTCAGCAAGAGATTTGCTCCTCAAGTTAAGTGCTAAGCATGGATTTTATTTTCTTTTATTCTGAATTTCATCCTCACACATGGAGAAGTATGTACTTTTGACAGGAGCTTATTATGACGGAAAATACTGACTTTAGAACACAGTAATTGGTAGATATTAGGCCTCTTTTATCAGATTTCATAGCTAAGCCTGACTTCCTGTGGATGCTCCTGTGTCTATAATGGATTTGAATCCAGATCCTGCATCCCCAGGAATTTGAGAAGCCTAAAATAGAAATCTAGATTGATGTTAATTCTTTGCAGATCAGCACTGTACTTTCATGTCATAGTGAGCCTCAGAGACAATCTCCACTATAAGAATACTGCATCCTTGTATTTTTCTTTCCTTCTCTTGAAATCATCTACCTTCCTTTCCACTTGTTAGCTGTATGATTTAACAGGTCTTTTTTGTTGTCACCTAGTAGACTGATCTGTGCTCCAACTGCTTTGTTCCTTTCATGGACACAGAACTACTCTTGCTAAGTGGCTGAACAAGAAACCAAGAGGGTGTGACACAGACACTCTTTATGAACTACTTTTTTTTCAAAGGATTTAAGAGTTAAAGGAGAACTAGGCAGCAAAGTCTTGGTTATTCACCAGTTGAATTTCTGATTCTTCTGAGAAATCATTTGGTGCTGCAGTGATACAGGCCCTGGCATCTTCAAGCACATCTAGGCAAATGTCTATGTAGTTTGTGTAGGTGTGGTGCTCCACTCAGCCCGAGGACTTGTCACGGCGAAGAGCAAATGCTGGATTTGGAACCCATTCCTGAAGACAGGAATATGGAGCAGCTGTTATCATGGAATCATTTAGGTTTGAACAAACATTTAAGATCTTCCTGGATTTTAAATAATCCTGGTTCTAGTGCCTCTAGGGCACACCTATACATCATCTGACTAGAAGGTGCTTCTCTTAGTTTCCCTGGTTTTTGCAGCACTCTTCACCAACAGAGGCACACCTGACAGGGAAGATTTTCAAATCATTGGCAACTGGTAGGTGGAAGAAAAATATCCCCTCCTCCTGCTATCCCCATTGTCTGAAACACATGCAAGCTGTCTGGAGTTGCAATCACAGGAGCTGATTTGTCAGCAAGAAAACTGCTCCTTTACAAACTCTCACAAAGCTTGGATTAAGTTTTTCATGATAATGGCTTTTGTCACTACTGTTTATATTTGAACGACAGTAATGTGAGTTGGATTTTTTCATAAAATAAATAAATAGTATTCAGCAGGCTGCTCAGGGCTGGGAGGGGGACCATGTATGCGTGGAGCAGGAGGCAGGACCAAGATGCTGATTCATTTGTCTTTCTGTGCCAAGAGCAGCACCTAACTGAGAGTAAGCTAGAGGTTGTCCGTCAAATATTTATGATGTGGACATTTGAAAGGGCTTTTAGAGGCTCCCAAAAATATCACTGATCAGACAGAGGACAAAAGTTTTTAAAGTGTTTTCTTTTTTCTTTCTAATGATGTATATGTGTGAGGGCTTATCCTGCTATTTCAATTGCAGCTCACTGACATTGTGTTGAGAGGGAGATGCCGCACATACTTTAAATTTAATAGGTTTTTTTGTCAACACAGGCACATAAATTGTGCCTTCATAGAAAGCACCCCTTTTTCAGTTCAAGGATATTTAGCTGGTCATATTTTGCTCACTGCTTTGTTTTCTGCAACTTCTGTGGATCTGGTTTATTGCATCTGTCTTAACTAAAGAAATGTTTTCTGGGAAATAAATAGTTCCATTACAAAGATGTATTCTAGTGAGCAGCTGTTTCACTGTAATGAGAGCCTTAATTGAGAGGATTATTGCAGCAAAATGTTTCCTAGTTGTTTGTCTTGGATGATGATCCTTGGAGAAGGATATGATATAGTAGCAAATTCTAAAGACGAATGATATCTGGTTTGCTTTCTGCTAGATTTTCAGGGTAGCTAAGCCTGAAGATCAGTTCACTCCCCTGGGACCAAATCTGCTGACCTTATTTAGGGAAAACTCCCACTAGCAGTGGGAAATTTGCTTCCGTAAGCAGTGCAGGAAGTGCCCTGTAATATATTAAGAAACCAAGTAAGCCCATAAGAAACCAAACAAAAGGCATTTAAAAGCATTCCCATTACTCTTGGAGAGAAGGAAGCAGAAAATTAATATGCACATGCTCCCTAATTAGCATTTAAACCCTGGTCTTAATGTGATTTAGAGGGAGCTGTGAACTCTTGAGAATGAAGCTGTTGGTGCAGATGCAGAGCTAGGTGTGCAGTTTCTCATTACTCAAATGTTTCTGTTCTGCCTCCAGATGAAGCGGGGAACTTTAAAACACATCCTCCTCCCCACCAGCAGATTTGGTAACATCCTGTTCTAATTCAGAGCAGGGACCTGAATCTAGTTCTCCTGTATCTGAAGTGCTCTTGGCTAACAGCGCCTTTTTGTTATCCCTACTCTTCTTTAAATCCCTCTCCCTAAATTTTTGATTATCCTTGCAAAACGGAGCTGCTACAGTACTTGGTGCCCTCCGAGCATTTCCACAGTCATTGCCTTCATCCAAGGGAGTTTGAGAATCTCAAGCTGCTCGAGGTTTTCTTGAGTTGTGTGACAGTGTCACGTTCTGGGCTTGTGAATCTTGTGAAATAGTAGCTGCAACTTCATAGATACAGAGCTCTTCCCAACCCAGTCTCCAATGCTCTGGCTTTGCATAATTCCTCATGAAATGCTCATCATCATCATCATCATCATTGTCATCATCATCACCACAGTCAGTACAAAGACAATGTCAATTAAATAGAATAATTTTTCTTTGAAGAAGTTAAAACAAACTCATTTAGGTGCAAAATACCAACTTTGAATGTTCTATTTTTTAAGAGAAAATATAAACCCACAAAACTTCTTTTATTATCTTGTTTTCACATGTAACATGCATGACTCAGTTTGGATCTGTTTGTTATTGTAAGAAAAAACAGCGTGCTACATTTAGTGGTTTTCTTATGAATATTTCAAATATTATTTAAATAACAGGGCTTAGTAGATCTTAAGAAATCCTCACTTTTTTAGACTGTGTCTGTATAATCTTGCTTCACATAACTTGGCCAGGAAAATAAGTTAAATCTCCTCTTCTGAAATCTCTCAGTAAAGAAGGGCTTTTTGCAGAACAAAACCCAGAAGGACAGGGAATGAAATTTTCATCACAGCTGTACAGTACTTATCTGATATATATTCTATACATTTGCATAGAAGAACAAAATTAACAAGTAAAAAAAATCAGATTCTGTAAGTTTGATAAGCACAACCATTTAAAAATGGAGAAAACAATTTTTAGCATTTTATTGCTATTTTCATGCAGTTTATGAAGAAAGATTGATGGTAGAAAGCAAAAAGTGGGAATAACATAGGTTTCCTTGTGTTAAGCTGGGGGAATAAAAATGCTTGAAAATGAGTGAAAGGACAAAAGAAATCACAGAATTATGTGGCCAAAAATTTAATTTTTATTAACTATTTTTAGAAGAATTTTAATAAGGGGTTTGGTTTTTTTTTTTTGGGGGGGGGGGTACTTGTGAAGAAGAATTCTCCACTATGCATTCTGATAATGTAATATGATTCTTGTTCAAGAATCTAAAGAAATTTATAACTACTCTGATTTTTCCCTTTTTATTGAGGGAGATATAAAAGAAGTTGCAGCAAAAAATAGTGGAATAATTCAAGTCACACACAGAATGGTCTCATGTAAATGAAGCTGTAAAATAAACAGTAGCTACAACACACGATCCTTCAATTTTTACTTCATTTAAAAAACTTAGTCCTTTGTAAAAACAATGAATGGGTCTGCAAGGAAACACAAGATTAGTTAAACTTACCTTTTAAATCCTTTCTTTGTTAATTCATAAAATTCTGTGGCAAAGCTGCTGAGGTCATTGCCTTCCCCTGTCTCACACAGGGCTCTAACAAATTCTGAGCCTGTTCTTTAATTGATCTTTCTGGGTGCCCTGTGATTAAATTCTGGGAAATTACTGAACTATGAGTCACATCATAAAAACTAATTAGTGGTTGGTTGACAGTTTGTCTCCCAGCTGAAGCCTCCAAGTTTCCCTTAATACCACATCAATATATAGGTTATTGCTGGCAAATGGCTTGAGTTTATTTTGTAGAAGAATGTTGTACAAAGTCACAAAGTTTATGTTGGATAGTGCTGCCACTAAAGCAGCTTTGTTTGAATGGGGCATACTGTCCCTCTTGGCATCATTTCACTGGCCTTAATGCATTGAAGCATTGGGGTGAGTGGGGAAAACAAGCTTCTGAAAAGAAGACTTTTTAAAAAGAAATTGTTTGCTATTGAGTTTTGGTTTTGATGCAGCTTTGTCCTTCAGCAGCTGCCTTTTGCCAGGATCAGAAGCATGGCAGAGGAATTACTTCTGCAAGGTGGCACTGTTGTGTGCTCATTCAGGGCAGTCCCTTTTTCGTTCTCCTCTCCATGAGGACAAATGACAGGAGATACCCTGCATGGATCCTTTGGGGTCAGGTTCTGGTACACAGCAAGGGGAACTCCAAACTGGGGAAGAAGGACTCTTATCCTGGATGGGCCTTTGACTTTTAGGTTAATGATACTGTGGTCCAATAGGTTTGAGCATTGCCTGGCCTGATAATGCAGGTGGTGTCCAGGTATCAGCACTCTAGTGGGGTGACCATGCTGTGTTAAGTGTTTATCTTTCAACAGAAAAACAGGGCTGGAAAGTTTGCAGTGGGAAACAACTTCAAAACTGAAGAAATAGCAAATAAAAATTTTCAGGTGATAGGTGGGTTGTTGAAGACTTCTTTTCTTTCCCCCCCTCCAGAAAGTGAGTGCTGTACTTAATTGCTAGTAGCATATTCCAGAGCACAGCACCTTTCTAGAGGAACATTTTTAAAAATTCCCTCTGGAAAAAAAAAGGCAAAGAACTTCTGGGTTTGAGGATTTAATTTTAAATATAGTAGGTTTTTAAATCATACTATATGTAAACATAACAATATAATTTTTACATAAATTATTAATGTATAGATCAATATTTTTATGATAAAATTGCAGAATCCTCAGTTTACAGATGGTGTTATAAAAGCCAGTGTCCTGGCAGAGTTGGTCCATTATTGTTACTAGAGTAAGTCCAGTTCAGAAAGACAAGAGGCTGTGATGACAATGAGTTATGTAAGCATAAAGCTGATCATATGTCACCTAATGCCTCCCATTATGTAAATTCATAACGCAGAACAAAACCTTCTTTTAAAGTGCTTTCATTTGAAATAGATGTGCTGAATGTTATTTTTTCACATTAGCCATGAGAAAATGATGTGACTGCCTTTGCAGCTTTGCTCTGGAATTTAGCTAAACTGTCCTTACAGTATTCTCTGCCATACAGACACTCCAAGATGGAGAGTGGTTGCCATTCACCATTCACATTTCATGGGAACTGAGGACAAACCTCACACTGCAGGGCTTGGGAGAGCAGAGAATGTCTCCATCAATTGCTTTAGCTGTGAATCCCCTGCGTACTTGCTAAACTAGATCACTTTGTACTTGAAGAAATGGTCTCATTATGATATGATCTCCAGCTCCTCATCTGAAGCAGGCCTTAATAGTGTTTTGTTTCGCTGTGGCTGTTCCACGTGCTCTTGTCCAGCAGCTGGGTATGTTGGGCTGTCCCAGAGAGTGTAGTGCACCCATCACTACCTCTCTACTTGCTCTTAGTCCCATGTTTTTCTTTGGGATGGTCATATATATTTTAGATTGGAAAAAACTGCTAAGCTATTAGAGTTCATTATTATTCATAATAGAGTTATTACAAAAATGTGTAAGGTGCTGTGTGGTCTCGTAGGCCAATCTATTTTCTGCTACAGTCAGTTTAGTAATGAGATATGGTTGAGAACAGCAAAATCATCACTTAAAGGGGTGCTTTAAATCCATCTCTTGGAAGGGGTGCTTTTTTTTGCTTTGGTGCTTCCAACTGGATGTTTATGGATGGTATGCATTTGGGCTTTTAGGTTGTTAGCATGGGGTGACTTGGAGGAAAGGCACAAGACATCTTTATTGGCACACCTGCACAGTTGTGGGACATCCCTAATGCCATAGTATAGCCAGAAGTGATGATCACATAGATATAGGTACAGATGCTTTCCTATAATTTCCAATTCCATATTCCTTGTATAAATATAGAGAACAATAACAAGAACATCTGATATCTGTGCAATAAAATTTGAAGAGCTTCTTACTGGAAGTAACTAGTTAGCAAACCAGTAAGGAAAACCTGAGCAGCTGCACAACAAATAAGATCCATGTGAGGAAGAACATTGCTGCATGCTTGGAGAATGCTGTTTGCTCTAAAACAAAAATTGTCCTTGTGTGTGAAAAAACTGACTGTGCCACAGGGCTGCAGATGAGCTAATTTAGGGAATCAAGGAGGCTGGTTTCAGATGGTCCTTCTGAGGAGAAGCTACTAAGGCAGTGTTTCATTGTGTGCAGATGCTTTGCTGAACAAGTTAGCAATCTTTTTGTCAAAGGGAGATTGCATAGGTTTAAAGTTCTACCAGGAGAATTTCACTTATGTGTTTGTGTGAGGGTTTTTCCTAATAAACTAATCCCCTAGAAAAATCCATATTCCTTTTATTTCCAAATTCTTCAGGACATATGGATTTTTCTGTATTCCACTCTGGAATACAGAAAATACTTTCTGTTATTCCCCTCTGGAAAGTTCTTCCACTTAAAATTGCAGATGTGGAACCACACATGAGAGAAGGGACAATAGAAAGTGCTTCGAATTTTTCTTGCAGAGGCAGTTTTGCTCCTTGGGTTGTGTGACTTTGTATATTTTACAGGGGGCCATTGAATTGGGAGGTTTGTGTTGGTCGGTTTTAGTCTCTTATTCTAGGTAAAAAATATAATAGTATCAAGCTGAAGTTCTGTGTAAATACTTTGAGACCAGTAGCAAAAGTCAGGGTTGCTTGCAGTCCACTGATGTTTAGAATATGTGTTTTTGCTGGTCACAAACCAAGCCTCACATGTTTGTCTTGGTTCACAAGATGCTCCTGTTAAAAAAAAGAGAAAAGAAAATAAATCCAAGTCTCAGTAGAAGATTCAGATTTGTTTTTAATATTAGCAGCTTCTCTACTTAGTAGAAAAGAAACAATTTGCCTCTGTTTGCAAGGTAAATGTAAAGGAAGTGCTGCATAAAACAACAAATTCCCTCAGAGCCTCCTTCACAGCTCCATTCATTACAGAAGTACTTCTTGTGACATGGGTTGAGCAAGTGGCATTGGGCAGACTGCTCTGGGTTACCAAGAGCTTCTCAGTAGGGTAGGACAGTCCACATCTGTCACTTTGTGTTCCTGTCTCCATGCAGGAGTGGTCCAAGGAGATGTGTGTGCTGCACACTTGGGAGGGATAGAGGCTGCAGGGGAAGAAGGGCAGTAGGCTGGTAAGGAAATAGTTTTAGGACATCGTGAATTCCCCTGTTGCTCCCTGCTAGAAGCCAGCTTCACGTGGGCACAGCTTCTGCAGATTTGCCTTAGCCTTTGATGCCTCTGGTGCTGCAGTAATTAGCACTGCAGTAATAATCAGAGGTAATGGTAGCTCGTCTCACCCAGCTCAGTGGCCTCTTGTGTGCTTTGGGGCAGATCATCAGGTTACAGAAACCTTCCTGGGACGCTTGGTGGTCTGTGGTGAAAGGCAGCAGGGTCACAGAGTTTTCTTCCTTTTCTGGTTTACTAATTACCACAACCAAAATATCTGGTTTGAAGACATTTTTATGTGAAGACCTTCTGTTTTTTTTTTTTTTTTAATTTTGATTATAAAAATTTCTCCAGGCTCTAAAAGCAATGTGAAAGTATTTCATTATGTGTATTTAGTGCTGTGTCTTCTGTGGGGTATAATTTGTGACGGAGCCTGGTTTCAGTAAATTGTACTTATTTTGACATTTGGGTTGATGCAAATAAAGTAATATAAACACCGGAGCTGACCTCTATGAGTCAGATTTTTGTTGTGGACTACTCATAACAAGCAAGTGCAGCCTTTTTGTCAAAAACTGCAGCATAGTAACAATTTACCTCACAAATAAACATCGTGATATATACCTGCCACCTTTCACTAATGTAAACATGACCCTGGGGTTTCATCCAGACTCTTGTATTTGTAGCTGACTGGTCAGGAACCATCAGATTTATATGCATTCTTTACTATATCTCAGCTGTGTCCCCCATCCTCTATTTCAAAACTATCTCTAGTTTCATGTAGTCTTTCATGATGATGGATTCTAGTATGATGGGGATGAAGATGGGGGTGAGGGCTAGCTTGTTGATGTCACCTTGAATTTAGTCACTCTCCTAGTCCTAAAGCATGAAAGTAGGGAAGACTGCATTAGAAGACTCAAGAGCTGGTTTCCATAGGAAAAAATAGTCTTGGCATTTTAAAGCTCTGTTCTGGGTCTTCAGGTATTTATAATTATTTTTTTTTAATCATCTATAAATCAGTTTTATTAGCCGTTCTTCCTGGCCCTAAAGAGAAATCAGAAGGAGGTTGAAAAGATTTCTAGGAAACACTCAGATGCTCGATATGGGGTTTTTGAGTTGACTGAAAGCATTTCCATGGCATCCAGTTAGTACGGAATCCAGAACATGATAAATATCAAGTTGAATTAGAAATGCCTGGAAAAAAAATGCACTTCAAGATAACAAAATGGGGGAATTTAGTCTGAACTATAGTCCAAACAATTTTTTGATTTATACTTGTGGAGGCTCTGGCCCTATACTATGTGGTACTATCTCCTGGGTTCTTCACTTTGTTTGTCTGTGGAAGGCTTCAATGCTGAGGATATATCTTTTTTAATTCTCAAGAAATTATTTGTACTCTTGGGTTTGAGTCTAGATCAAGAAAACAGAAGCTGCTATAATTTCTCTTCAGACTTGGAGAAAGGCACAGAAACTTACAGTTTCTGAGGAAAGGGGCAGGCTTAGCCATGTTTGCAGCTAACATGAATGACACGTTTTTTGTCCATGAGGCAGTAGCAGGCATAAAACCAGAAGCAAGGACCATAACATTCTGCCTACTCCTGAGTAAAATGACCATTATTTGTATCTTCTTTAATGGCATTGCCCCCAGTGCAGTGAAGCAGGTGATTTTGAAAAAGGCGTCCAAGGCTTGGAAACCATGGGATTTGCCTGCCAGCTCATGATTTCAGGTATTTCTTCAATACCCCAGAGTCAGATCTCCTGGTTAGAGCTGTTTCATGTGCACACATTCACATAGAGCTATGGGCAGGGAGTTTGGTGCTTGGGGCAGTAGAATCTCTGCTTTCTCCCTTTCTGTCCATACCCCCTCATGTTTTTGTACAGCTTCAGATAATGCAGAGGCAAAGTTAGGCTATTATCTCTGTTCATATGTCAGAAATTCACCTTTGATTGTGCACTAAAGGAGCTGTTAGCAGCACTGCAGAGGGAGGCATTGCTGACGTATTGTGGAAGGAACTTGGGTAGACTCCCTAATGCAATGTTCAGGCTCTGTCTCTGTCTTTACCATCGTTTCTGTTGTCTGGAAAGCTGTGGTTTTCAGTCAGGGTGTTCAAAACTGTTTTGCTGCTTGACTTTTGCTCAGTGGATTGTTTGCATTCTCATTCAGTTTCTTGATTTGAATAGACCAAATATACTTATTTATTGATCTCTCTTAAATAAAATACTTAGGGGTAGTTTTAAGTCTATCATTAGGAATTTAATAACCTTTATACTGAGTAGATTTTTACTCCAAAAACAACTGAGAAATGCTATTAAATGTAGCTATTAATTCCTGAGGACAGGAAGGATGCTACACAATTTTGTGAGAGACCACTGAATCCATTCCATCTTCCTAACTGAGTAATTATGTGTTTTTAGGGTTTTGACTGTTACTGAGATGACTTATTTTTCAAGTCAGTTCCTATCTCACTGTTGATCCAAGTAGATTTGCTGGTTTTTCTTCTGCAATCATTCCAATGGTGAATTTCTTTTTAGTGAAATCAAATACAAATATTTAAATGCAATTTTTTAGTGAATTTTATAGTATGTATGTTACATCTTTTTAGCACTTGCTTAAGTGCTTGACACAAGCGAAATTTATCCTTGTCAATCAAAATTCATTCTGTTACCCTAAATATCCTGGAACCATGATAATTTTGTTTTGGGTGTGTTGATGCTAAGGAGTGAATTGTTGAGTGCAGGGCTAGAAGTTTCCCTTGGTCTTGGTCTGTACTGTGCTCTATACAGAAGAGATAATTTGTGCAGTGTGTCCAGCTTCTGTACCTGTGAGCTTGTAGTTCTTATCTACTTGATAAATGATATTGGGAAACTTAATTTCATACAGCCCTGTTCAGACCTGCTAATTTTGGTGCCCAAGTTTGGAGACTGGTCTCACACCACTAACCACTGTCTGGGTTTCATCTGGGTGTGAATGTGGTCCTGACGTCAGGGAGCCAAAGAAGGATCAGAGCAGGTGAGCACAAAGTCAACTGGGTGTAAACAAGCAGTGTCTCTAAAATTATTTGGTTATTTACTCTGGTTCTCCTCAGAAAAAATAACAAACACTGGGGAACAAAATTGTTCACTGAAGAGGTGAAGACTCTGGTATTATAGGAGAGTGATTTTAATATTTTATTTCCGTAGTCTGAGGCTGCATGTTCTTGGAGCATAAGTCACAAGATAATTGCCATTTGGCAAATCTGGACATGAAAAATAACAATTCTTTGTCAAGGCTATTAACTGACATGGATGTCTCATATAGGTCTAGATTCTGTTTTTTTAAATATATTCTCTGTAGAAAAATCTGTCTGTTAAATGGGGCAGTTGCATGTTCCAGTGTTTTATTCCGTGACACATGGTTTTTCTCAAACAATATGCCAGGTGTGGGAGCTCAGAAAAGTGCTTTTGGATTAGGGGCTCTGTAGTAAAAAAGGAGAGCCTGGTGCACAAGCACTACCCTTTTTATATAGCAGTGTAACTTCTGTTTGATAAAAAAAGTGAAGGAGAGCATCTGCATGATTCTCTAGTCACGGATTTAAAAATTTGTTAGTCCTGATGTCTGTCAAATGGTTCCACATGTGCTTAACATGGCATGCAGGGATCAGCTCTCAGGAGACCATTTACAGGGCACAAAAAGTTTCACAGAACTGACAAAAAGGGGTGAACAAGTCCGATGACTGCTTCAGTGTTTGGTAAGTAATTATGTGCATGCAGACATCTCTTTTGTGGAGTGTTCCTAATAACATCCTGATCAGAATAATCTTCGTAGAAAAATCTGTAATTTTGTGGTAAAAAGCAATACATAGAACTCTTGTCAGGTTTTTATTACCAGATTTTTTTAGTAAGGCTTTTATGGTTTTGGCCAAAAACTGAGGATTTGATATTCAGGGTGAAAACAGTAGGATTTTGGCTTTCCAGTGAAATGTGTCCTGAATAAAGCAGACTTTTACCATGAAAATTTTCATCTCGGGGCATCATCTGTATGAAAGTTTTATTCAAGAACAGGCATAGGCAGAAATATTTTAGGCATCAGTTTTACTCTAGCAGAGCTCTGCACAGATGGATCAATGTTAGCATTGTTTTATATGTTGACTGTGGTGTACATTTCTTCTATATATTTTTAGTTCCTGTCCACGTGATTGATGGAAGAAAGCTTACTTTGTCTCACAGGTGTAACCAAAGCTGATGTAATTTATGAGAAAAGCAGCATAAGCACATGGGCTTGCTGAAGATCAATATCTAGGGGAACTGAAGTCTGTCCTACATAAAGCTGGACACTGTGGGAAAATGGATTTAGGGATGTAGTCCTTCAGCCTCACCCCCAGTCATACAGCGTGGGAAATCTATTAGAGCCCATTGCAGCTCCTTCCTCCTCTCTCATCTTCACATGCTCTGGGTTTTTTATTCCAAAGGAAACCCATGGAATGTGACAAGGATGGCACCTGCCTTGTGCTTTAGGCACAGCTGCTGGAGCATGACAGGGTGAAGGGCTGTTAGGAGGCTTAATCTGTTTCTGCAGAAGAGTTTGCCATAGAAAAAGCTGCATAAATGGAAAAATCATAGAAGAAAATCTACTCTGTCCTCCCCAGAGGATCCTCAAGTGATAGGGATTGTAGGAGTGGAGTTGAAAATGTGACCCTTACACAGTCATTTGTAGCTGATCTCCTGGTGCTTGAGTCTGGCTCCTCTGGGCCCCCTGGTGAGTGGTAGGTTAAGGCTGGCCAGTGAGTACAGTGTATGTACACACCCCCAGGGAATGCTCAGGCTGCTGAGTGAAATGACCATAATCCAATCATCCAGGTTGATTTACCTTCCATTGTTAAGCATGTGTGTTTTGTTAGCACTGGAAACTGCTATTTATAATCCTTAAATTGAGTTGTCTTTGTTCTTCTTTTCTGTAATTAATCCCACAAGTCTTGTTTGAAGAAAAGAGATGAACTGAGACTGTGGTGCCCCACAATGCTCTTGCTGGACCACTCTCCACCCTGGTATTTGGGCCGTATCTAAATCTTCTTGGTGGTTGTGGAGCAGATGGGGTGAGGGGTGACCATTTTTAAAAAGCTTCTACCTATTTGATAATACTTTTTCATATTATTTATCTGAGGTTTTTTTGAGTTTTTTTAAATCATTATACTCTGGGATGATGAATTTTGAGAAATATGTAAAACTATCTCACTTGTGTCGCACTCTTTCAGTTTTTGCATATTCCGAACCACCAAACCAGTCCGTGTTTCTGTGATTCTAGATAGAAAATACAGTAAGCTTCACTGTTTTTTTTTCCGTAATTGGGCATTTTAATAGGCTGCATTGCTTGTATACACTTGCATTTATCACTTGTGAGCCATGGCATGGAGAGAGATCCTCTCTGCTTTTTTTGCTTCTTTTCCCTTTTCTCCCCCCCGCCCTTTTTTTTTTTTTTAATACCCTACCCCTTTAGTGACAGGGTGTCTGCGCCTATGATTCCTTTCTATTTCTGTGTGACAGCCAGTTTGAAAGCTCTGAGGTGCATGGGGCAATGTCTCATGAGGAGCAGATTGAAGAAATGTGCCTGATTTAACTCTGTGCAGGGGGACTGGCAGGAATGCCCCCTTTACAGATGCAAACAGGCACTAACTTCAATCACTATTGTGGGAATGCTGAGTACACCCTAATGTTACTGGGCTAGAAACAGATACAGTAACCACAACAGAAAGGAATTGCTTTCTGGCTTTAATTTTGAGGAGTTTACTCCAAGTCTTGACCTGGTGCTTTGGACATAGACATATGCACTTTGTAAAGTCAAGCTGTGTGCAGTACATATTGCTGGCACCTTCAGGCATTTCGTATGCCTGTGGTGCAGTGTTACAGGCCTTGGCCTATTTTGCAGAGCCAATTTCTATATACTCAGCTGGCAGTGAACAAAAAAATGTGCTTTGGCAGGTTGGATTTTGGCATAGGCACTCTGGAGCCCCAGAATTTCAACCCTTGGAGATGTAACAAAAAATGTTTAATTAAACTGGCAGCTTAGACCAATAAATGTTTAAACTAATTTTAAAGGGAAAACTTAACTGCCATGTAGAAGAGGCATAGACCTGACATGTCTGTTCCACACTGACGGAGTGCAGTTGTTTTCACAAGAGTCTTTGCTTGGAAGCAGTGGTCTGGAGCTGGAGATCAAAGGGGCAGAAAAGCTGAGTGGTGGATAGGTCAGAGACAGTGCGCTTCAGCTACTGCACATGGCACAATGTTATTTCAGAATCAGTTTTAAATAAGAGGGTTTTTGTGTGTGGGCAGGAAATAGAAGAGTGCCGAGAAAGTCAGAGAGAGAGTTCGAGACCAGTTAGACTTAAAGGCAAAGTTTGGGTTTATAGTGTGTCTTCCACAGTATCTGAATATTAACTTAGTAAGGGAGTGATTTTAGAATAAAAAAGTCATCGCAAGTTCCTGAACATTATTAAAAATCTGTGGGCAATTATTTTTAAGTACATCCATTAGTCCCTTTTTTCCCTAATTAAATGTATTGGCTAGATTTCAAGTTTGACAATTACAGCTAGGATCTTGTGAATATCTGCAAGGAGGAAGCTGTTAGAACTCAAGAACAAGACCAATCTGTTGATACATAGCAATTTTTTTTGAATTTTACTTACTGGCAACTTCTCAATTAGTGGAATATTTACATGTACTTAAAATTATCATTTAGAGGGCACTCTGGGTATGTTTATATTTACTTTATTGGCTGTAGAGTTTCCTCAGTGAGGTTCAGTTGATCTGGCATTTTCTAGCTCTGGCATAGAGAGCTGCGTAGTGCTGCTTTGATTTGCAAGATAACTGTGGTATTCCATTCTGGAGGCAATCACATTTCAGCTGGGGGAAACTTAGCTCAGGATCTGGAGGCATTGTAAGATCTTCATAAAAGTTTGAGATACTTGGGCAAGCTAGTAAGCGCAGCACTGGGATTTGTATTAATAAGATGATTTCACTTACTTTAAGAAATTATTGCCTCATTAATGCCTTTAATAATATATTAGTTTCGTTTGCAAGACTTAGTTTTACAAAAAACTCACAAGAGATGAGTCCAACCCTTTAGACTTTAAACTATGAAGTTACTGGCTGGAATCCTCACTTCAAACCCCTAACTGTAGCTTGGCTCCAAAGCAACTCAAAAACAAAGATTTTGTTTTGTGATTTAAATCTGTAAATCCCCACGTGAGCACTGTGATTTCAAATCTGAGAAGCTTGTTTTGGATTGCTTTGAGTGGATTGGGAACATTCCTGCTAAGCTGCAGAAGACATTTTCAAATTAGTTAACCATGCCTATACAAAAGATTTAGGTGCCGTAACTTTTGATTTTAGTTTCTTGTTTTTGGAGGAGGGGATGTTCAACTTTTCTGGGTAGATAGAAGTGTGATGAGTATGTGCTCATCTTTGGGCAAGACAGTGAATGCTTTGCAGAACAATCAAAGTGTTGACAGAATATTCCCTTGCTATTCAAATGGACAGACACTGGAAACATACCTAGGAATCTGTTTAAGAGGTCAGAGGAGACTGCGTAAAATGTACAAATGTGTTATTTTTGTGCACAGTCTCTATTCTAACTGATGTTTAAAGGTGAATGAGAGCAGCAAAAGCATTTTAATTTTGGCAGTTTCAAGAGTTTTCTCAAGAATTATTGGCCAATATGGATAACTTTGCATTCCTCTGTGCTTTCCCCTGGCCACCCCTTGCTTCCACCTCTGCAGTGGGAAGACTGTACTCCACCAAAATCAGGATTTCAGTTCATCTGATTTGTCTGTAAAATGTGCAAATCAGCTGCTAATTTTGAGTGTTATATTGACTCAATGATAAGAAGTAATTATGCTAAAGGGCTAGATCAGGGTAAGCCAAATAAAAATGTTATTACTGGAAACAGTTTTGGGAAGACTGTTGCATCAGCAAAAGAAGTGTAACCTGATAATGGCAGTCTATGTTTTAGACCATTAAATGTAGAACAGTTACCAGGTCAAGGCAAAGTATTGAAATCCACATTTAAAATATATCCAATATTACAAAGACTGATTAGAATATAGGACAACCCAAAGACTGACTGATTTATTATCTTTGGCTTTTTGTTTGTTTGTTGGTTTGGAGTTTTTGTTTGGGGTTTTTTTTCCTCGTTTTGCTTACCAGATCCTGACATTAATGCAATAATAATCTTTAGAAAACAAGTATTTCCTGGTGGAAACCTTACATTAATAAAATGAGCAAGATGGTAAATAGCTGGAAGCATCAGTGAGACTTTAAAATGCTGTTTTATCATTTTAAAAACTCTATCCTCTTCCCTTACTATTTTCTGTCTAGTTTTGTTGTAATTGTTTTTGTGGATTTTGGGTTTTTTTGGGGGGGGAGAGGTGTGTTGTTTTTGTTGTTATTGGATTTTGTTGTTTTGGGGTTTTTTTTGTGGAGGGGGTGCTGTTGTGTTCCGCTTAACAGCGGAAATAAAGCTGAATTAGATTGTTAAAAAATTTAGAATTACTGTAATTGAACAATGGACAGGTTCTCATTCCTCTGTTGCAGTGGTATAAGTCATGGTCGCTTTCAACTATCTAAAATACTTGTATTTTTTTCAGAAATTTCTTGGTACTTTTAATATCTTAATAAATGTTTCCATCAGTTTCTTCACTCCTGTTTTCCTAAACACCTCTGCAGTTATATGACATCTCACCTCAGTAGCAAGTAAGCACTTTGGGCAGATCAGGATAGGAGGTTAATGATAATCTCTCCTTGTACACTCTTATAAAAGCTAGGGGTCAAGGTTCTTCCGTTGCCTGTTATTGAGGGCATTAGAGGGTGTCATGGAATAAGATCTTTTATTCTACTGCCTGGAAAATACTTGGCTTGACTGTTCTTAAGCAAGCTATCTGCATTCAGATATGTGACCAAGAGAATATATTCCTAAAGAAATATATTTATGAAGAAAAATCTCTATTTTGTAAAGATGGGATCAGTTTTGGCTAGACATTTTCCTGTAGCAGGTCAGCCAAATTGTAGTTGGCCTCCTCTGATACTCAAAAACAGCAATGGTCTGGACCTGAAACCAAGTGGAGTGCAATATGTTTTGGAATTATTGGCTTTCTCTGGGGACTGTGAAATCAGTCATTAACTTTACCAAATGTGCAACTTTTTCTTACAATTGTATGCCCCTAATGATTGGTCTAAATCTTGAGGCAAAAATATCAGCATCAGTGGGTACCGGGGAAGCCACTTCTTGTTACATATGCCCCTATGCTTGGCTCTTGCAGGAAAATGATGATTGGAAAGAACAATTCCTAAAGCAGGGTCCTTTTTGTTACTACAGCTACTGGTGCTCATCAGCATCATAAGCACTTTGCAAGCCATATGAGCTAATTTGTGGTGTTATGTGTGCTTAAATCAACAAGGTTCATTATGCAAAAAAAATAGGTTGAGGTTTTGCTGCCTCCTTTGCTTCTTCTGACAGACTGAGTTTCTGTACAGGAAAAATACTGCATAGGCAGCACAAATATGCTTTATCTTCTATTAAGATGATCTATTGTGTCCTAAAGTTGAAGTTTTCTTCTGTGAGCCTTTAGTTTCATTTCAGCACAAAAATATGACTGTTTAGATAAAACCATTTTAACCTCAGCTTTGTTATTTGGTGGTTTAACCTTTTCCACATCTGCAAAACACAAATGACCGATGTGTAGCTGGAGACAATGTTCTGATTATGAAATAAGGACTTGGGCGAGGTTTGGCAGCCAAACCCGGGACGTGCACTCTTTAGTGACCTTTGGGGATTCTTTTTTTCTTGGGCATATGGGAAGGAATAAGTTACTGGAATAAGACATAAAAATCACGCATTTTAATACAATCTTGAAAAAACATTTTACATACAATTGTGTAAAAACTTGTTTTAATATTACACTTGTGAGGATATTCAGATGGCTAGATGAGTACTTCCTTGTGCTGTTGTATATGTACACCAAAAATGAATAACAGAAATAAATGAGATAATTCTGGAAATTAGATATCGTTATGAAAGATGAAGGAAAATCTAGAGATAAGCCAGGTACAGGATTTACCATGGGAAAACACATTTTTTTTATTCAAACCTACAATTCAAATTTAAATTAAAACCCTCCTGTGCACTCCAGACTGCTTGAAAAGTCCTTCAGTGATTATTTGTAAGCTAAACATTAGACCACTTTAGTAATATGATTTAATGTCTCTCACAACCTTACAAAATAACAACGTTTAAAATTTTGCTGACTTCCTCCTCTACCCAGCAAAACACATTGCTTTTTATTAAGACATATCTTCAAAGAAGAGTATTAGATTTGGAAGCTGAAAAATGGATTTAGGCTGTGTCTTTTTCTGCTTGCTTTTAGATACTTAACTCTCACTTAAATGATATAACTAGATATATGAGGGATCATAATAATTGAGATTCAGCAATAAAACTCATTATGGTGCTAGATAAAATCCTTTGTGAATGTTCTGCTGGATGTAATACTTCATGTAGGAATTGGGAAAATATATGGGGCTTTTCCCCGATGATATTTGTTAAAGATGCATGTATGCATGTGGATTTTTCATGCTGAATTCTTGTGACAGCTATGATGGCTTGGAATAGGTACCACCACTTTTTGCTTTCTTAAATAGATGGTAGTTTTTGAAAAGCATTTTTCCACATGCACATATATACTGCCCTTTAAGTGTTGTGAGCAGATACTTTGTTTGACCTTCCAAATCTGTGGGAAAGTTGCACCTGGGAAATGGCAGCCTGTGAGGCTGATATTCACATGGCACTGGATATGACAAGGTTCATGAGTTGGTGCCC
>JAYDZK010000113.1:99983704-100022380 GCA_034509185.1 Euphonia xanthogaster
ATGCAGATTTGGAGATTGTTTCTCATATATTTCTTCTCTGAATGCTTCACCTCTCTTGAATTGACTGTGCTGGCTTAGACTCATTCTTAGCCCTTTGTCCTTGTGAAAAAAGCAAAATTCATGCTTCCTTCCAGATTTAAAGAGGAGAAATCTGTGTGGTCCTAATTTAAAACTGCAAAAATTCATCTGAGTACAGATGCATGGAGTGCTTCATTGTAGGCTTGTATTCTACTTCTAGCTTGAAAATGTGAAGCATTAAAAAAAGAAAAGAAAGGTCTTGAGAAAAACTAAAATAATGCCAGCCAAATAATTTTCTTTATCTGTTGCACTCTTAAGTTATTTTTCTGACAAAATAACGTTGTTTGTGTTCTGTACACATATGACACATACCAATGGCAGAGATTTGCAAAAAAAGAAATTTAGAGGAAAGACTTGAGATGCAGTGCCATTTAAAAACAAGCATAAATTTTCAGTACAGTGCTGTGCAATAAAATTACAGTGTATGTGAGACTTCAGTAACAGCTGAATTTTTAGAATAGTTTGGTCTTACTTTAAAATACAGATTGGGTTCCCTAAAATATTGTTAAGCTCATTTTTAATCCATTTTGACTATGGTGATTTTCAGATGACTCACATTTAAAACAGTTTTGCTTATACATGGCAGATAGTCTCTCTTTAGTTAAAATGTTGCCAGGATTCATTATAAACTCTACCATAAGCCAAATAAAATTGAGTAAAAAAATTGGCTCGGCTCGAAAATTGCTGTGTTTGCTCAAGTTTACAGGAAGTGTGTGAACCATGAATGTTTTTTGGATGATACCTCTCTTCTCAAAGTTAATACACTCAAAACACCCAAACTAAAAACCTCCACCTACAACCTGTCACCAAAAGTAAGTACTTAAATAACCCCAATGTTCTTATTTTAAAATTTCACCTTGAAGTTAACACTGTCTGTTATTTCATGTTGGAGAGTACACAGGTAGACTCAGTAATACCAGTTATATTCCTGATGTCTTCAGTTCAAGCTACGCAATGTTTGAGGTCAGTTATTTACTGTCTGCCACAGAGCCATGCCAGTACATTTCTTGACTGGTGCTCAGCATTATGAATGCCACGTTGCTGGGAGCACTGCAGTCAGCAGGCCCTTGTCAGGTACTGGAAAACACAACCAGGCAGTACAGCAGAATATTAAACCAGATCTCCTTCTTTCCCCTCTCCCTGAGACAGTATTTTGGGATGACATATGGTTTTAGCTTAGTAAGCTTCATCTATCTCCCCTTGCACTTCACAGAAAATTACAAGTGAATTATTTTCTGCTTTGATAACCTAGTGCTGCATAGTAATTCAAGAAGGGCCTAAAGAGTTGGGATGGCAACATGGTTATATGTGTTGTCAATAAAGGAATAAATTATTAATTTTTTTTAATTTTTGTTAATGGAGGGCAAAGTCCATCAAGTGTACATGCTTGAGGATGAAGACATCATTCCTGTTACAGTAACATTAATAAATTATAACCATATTGCCAGCAACCTCTTTGTGTGTATCTTTGTCCATCCTTTGCCAGTTTTGACCAAAAACTCTTTTACAAGACAGGTTTGTCTTGCCAGGGGCCTTGCTACTGAGGTCTGTATCTTTTCTTTAAATCTGTACTTTACCATATACCTTACCCAAGATACTACTACCAGTAAAACAAACACCCCATAAACATGTTAGACAAGGCAGTGAGGAGCATGGTCACAAAGAAGGAATTATTTTTCAGAAATGGAGAGAGAATGAGAATACTTAACTCTGTGGAGACTCTGGTTCTCAGGGAATGAGTCACACTTCTACCAGGTTATAGCCAAGTCAAACAAATGATGTCCAACAGATGACAAAAACGAAAATGAATTTCTCATCCAGAGACCAAACCCATGATTATTATTCATAAATTAGCCAGGTCGGACCAATTAATCTTCTAAGTGCTTTAAGATAGTTGTGTGTTTTAGTAGTACAGGAAATAACAGTAGTGTCTGAAAAAGTATTCCATTAATTTTAAGCAGAGGAAAATCCTCACAGAAAGTCCTGTGAAGTGGTTGGTGCTTTAAAAAATATATAAAAGTGATTGTGGGAAGTACACACCAAACTGACTCCAGTCAGTTCTAGTCTGAACCTGACAGGTGATAAGACATCCTATAACCCGGACAGTTACTTCAGCCCTTTGGCAAACCATACGTCAGATAATTCCATGATAGTTTTCTTGCCAGTTTTCTGACCTCCCTCTCACCCTGTAACTTTTTTTCCACTCTAGGGAAAAGTGGAAAAGAAGATGAAAATTAAACCAGCACTGCAAGTGGTCAGGCTTTTCTGAAGACAATTCTGTGCCATATTTCTGTATTCATTTTGAGACCAATGATTCCTAGGTTTGATTGCTGACTGTGCAGTGACACTCATCCTAGGATATGTACCTCAAAAAAAAAAAAGCCCACCTGGATTTCAGTGGTATATTCTGCCACAGCATTTGATTTTTTTTTGTTTTTTTTTTTTTTCACATACTCCTAAGTGTGGAACAGCATTGTGGTTTAACCTAAAACCCACACTGCTGCTCTCTCACTGTAATGCATCAGCCCCCCCACTCCAGTAGGGAGGAGAATTGAGAAAAATGGTAAACTTTGTGGATTGAGATAAGAACAGTTTAATATCAGAAATGAAGTAAAGTTTAATAATCATTACTGTCATGTTAACGATAGTAATAATAATAACAACAATAACAATAATAATATTATTAATATTATTAATAATAATAGTAGTAGTAGGAAAGGAATAAAACCCAAGAGAAACAAATGATGCACAAAGCAATTGCTCGCCACCTGCTGATTGATTCCCAGCTTGTCCTCAAACAGCAATCTGTGTCTTCTGGCCAATTCCCTCTACTTTAAAAACTGAGCATGACAGTTTGTGGTATGGAACATCCTTTGGGCCATTTTGGGTCAGCTGTCCTGGCTGTGCTGACCCTCTGAAATTTCTTGTGCACCTGCTCACTGGTGCACTAAATCCAAAACACTGCTACTTAGAAGAAAATTAACTGTCCCAGCCAAACCCAGGCAAAACAGCATGGTGTGTTTTGAACTTAACTGTTATTCACAGTAGAGTGCCTTGAAACCTCAGCTGAAACTGATGCTACTTCCTTAGGCAGGAAGCCTACTCACACAAAGGCATATTCAAAGCTCCAAGCTGCTTCCTTACAAATAGGAGGGACAGAGCGTGGGGTAGGAAGTAGAAGGTTAAACACTGTGTCAGAAGTCAGTGACCTGCTCAGATGTGTGTTCTGTACCTAGCTGACTCTCAGCGAGCCTAAGTTAGGGAAATCATTAAAACTGTTTTCGTTCACAAGAGAATCAAGGAATAAGAAAGAACCTGGTAGTTATTGTACTGTGATGAGCATTGCAGGAAATATGAAAGGGAAGCTTGTAAGCACACACAGGCAGCCAAGAATATAGGCACATCTAATGAAAGAGGATTGCTGAGTATTTGGGAACAATACTACTTCAAAAATGTGCACCCAATTTAGTTTTGTCCTTGCACTTAGCAAGGACAGATTGCACAAAGGACAGATTTTCAGAGGTGCCATCCCTGAGCCCTTGGAAACAAGTGATTAATTGGGAACAACTGCCTGCAATCACCTGCAGCAAACACGAGTTTATTCTTGCTCCTCTCCTGCTGCCCTGTTGAGGCTTTTGATCGTCCCTCAGCGCTCTCCTGTCTGTTGTGGTCATGATGTGGATCAGAGATAGAGAGTCCTGCTTTCTGCACCACTCTCCTGCTGCTTGTGTTTGCAGGACTTAGTACATTTTATTTAATAGCATACGTTGTTATTGCATGATAGGAAAATAGGATAATTATAGATTTTATTTTTTTTTTTTAATTATTAGAGTTGGTGAGAGAAGCTAGGTCATTTGCAGTCCTGGCCACATTAATTATTTTGCAAAGACTGGACCTGTGCAATTCAAAACCTGACCCTGGTTCCAAAGCTGTTCATGGTGGGAGCAGGAGATTTGCTATTCTTCTAAGCAGTGACAATATGAACCTCTAGGACTCAGGGCACAGCTGTTCAGACTCTGAAAGGAAGGAGGCTGTTGAAGTTACAAATGTGATTTAGAGGTATTTTTTTGTTTTAGAGGTATTTTACTAGGCAGTTTCTCCCTTATCTGAATGTGCTGAAGTTTAAAGGCAAGCTGAAGGAAGTGCTTCCCTGCAAAAAACTAAACAAACTCTTAAAACTAGTGTTTTTTAAGTGAAAATGTTACCCTTTTTAAAATCCTACTGAAGTCTGAGAAAAGGAGATTACAGAATGGTAATGAGCCAGACATAAAATAGAGCATTCCATCTCGATTACAGAATTCATCCATCTTTCCTGGGTCCATCTGGTAGCTAAAGATAAATCAGTGCTTTTTAAGTGGTTTTCCACTGAACAGTATTTTTGAGCCCACATTGGATGTTCGCAGAAAGCTTCCTTCTGCCAGATTTTGTTTTCATGTTACCAGCAGAGAGTTGTACAGAACAATTTCATTTATGCTCTTGGATTGGAGTTGAGAAATGCTGTCTAAGTGGGATGTAAAATTTCAGCAGAATATTGGGTATGTTTGCTAATGCTTGTTTGTGTAAAACAGAGCATTGGTTCTCATCCTCTTTGAACAGTGTGGTGCAGTTGACTTCAGTGGAGCTATGCTGATTCAGCTCAAGCGTTCACCCTTCACATTCAGCTTTACATTTCTTTTTTGGAAGAACTGTGCCTGTTAAATCTTAAATTAGTATATTGAGGTGCTTCAGTCTAGATTGGCTGACTGATTTCCTAAGCCAGTGCATTATGTTTCATTTACAGTATTCAGATTTTACAGACTGTGGAGGTTTTCTCTTTCAGAAAATAATAGATTTCAGTAAGAGAAAGAGCATTTAAGTTCTAGAAAATAAGGTAGTGTTATGTCTCATTCTTTTTGTATGGTTAAGTAAGCAACATTGCGTGATGACTCAAAGTTTCCCTTAATTGTCTGTCATCTCTTCAAAGTAATTTTGGATAACAGACAACACCTGTTCTGGGTTTTGGGCCCTTTAAGCATATTTCAAATTCCAGCATGTTTCCCTTCTGTGTTCAGTAGCCTGTAATTTCCAGGTAAAAAAAGGTCCTTTTAATTCACCATGCCATTTCTTCTGCATGACACAGATCTGTTTTTGCGTTCCTTTAAAAAAATTATTTATTTAAATACTGTGTTTTTATTCAGATCTTGTTTCTAGTACTTAAGTCACCTTTCCTAAAATGACTTACAGTAATTAGCTACTCTTGGTTACTCCATCTTTCTCCTACATTATTTCTGCTGCTGGAATTTGGGGGAAGGAGGAGGAAGTAAGCACACATACATGTGCATGGAAGATTTTCCTCCTTGTCTCGAAATGCTTGAACCTGAAATACACTTCTGCAGTGAATGGCTGCATTCCTGGAATCTCTTCACAGCCTGCTTCTGTACAGACCCTTTTGAAACTGTGAACAAACATCACTGACTTTTAAAAGCACCATGTCAGATTACCCTCTTAACATGCCTGCTGGTACATTTACACTAGACAGAATCTTTCCTAAGTCTCTTCTGCATTTCCGTAGAGTTTGAGACTTGGGATCCCTTCTGAATGCATAAAACCCTATAGTTATGGTAATGCTTCCATTAGCATGTTGTTTGTGATCAGGCAACACACTAAGGATGTTCACGGTATCTGTAATGATCCATTTGAGAGGTGCTGAGGTTATTAAAGGAAGAATTATGACTTTTTAACTTCCAATAATGCAGGATCTAAATGCTTTAGAGAGTAATAACCTGGGACCTTTTCTGATTTCCAGAGTTCTGCATATATTTATTCTAAATGCTTGTGAGGACCTAGACATGTTTTCTTAAACATACTTCTATCTAGAAGAGGAACAGTGACGCATCGTTAAGTGTCTGACAGCTGCTGATTATTTTCAGAAGTCAGAATTTGGCTTTGTGACTCGTCAGTCATTATTAAATTTGAGGGTCTTTTGAATTACAGAATGGATTGAGTTGGAACAGACCTTAAAGATCATCTAGTTCCAACCCCCTGAGATGAATGATTATGCTGATCATATGGAGCTGCCTCTGCTCCCTAACTAGCCTTAGTAAGACTTCAGATAATATTTAGGGGACTAGGAGTAATTGAGAGACAGATTGTAGATAATGATTGCTGAATATTTTTTAAAATATGAAATAATTTCTTTCTTATTCCTTTCCCTTTCTCCAAATTCCAGCTCTAGAAATTTCTAAGCTACTACAGGGCTTATGGTTTCAAGGAGTTTGTGCATTAGAGATGTAAGCATAAATAAGAGTAGCTGTGAACGTACTGAACCATGTGAAGTGCTAAGACCTTTCTGAAGGAGTTTGTGGAGAGAAGGTAGAATTCCAAGAGCAATTAGATGCTTAGTGCTGCCTAGGCTCGGTATCAGATGTCCAAATAAAAACACTGCTCCTCAAAATCTATGACCAGCTGCCAGCTGACCTTAAATATCTCAAATTCCCAATATGTGAGCTATCTCCAGCAATGTTCCCAGTTTGGCTTGACAAGGTTGAGTTGTCAGGTATCAGTGTCACAGCTGTTGCAAAGGATGGACTTGTGCCCCTTGGGCTGTGTCCCCCAAGGACAGAAGGCAGTAGGCTCAAAGAAATGGCAGGGTGTGGTACTTGGGTTAGTGATTACTGCATGAGAAAGTGAGGACAGCTCACTGATCCAGGACTGTGGTTCATCTGGCCATTGGAGGGTGCCTGCTGGATCCGAGCAGGCCCCTAGGTCTGGGCAGGCTCAGCCAGCAGCCTCCGATGGTCGTGCAGTGAGAAATGGGATCTAAATCCTCTTAAGCAAGGGAAGAAGGTGACACTGAATTGCCATCAAACATGAACTAAGAGCTGGATGCTCTGATGTCCCAGAGAAGATTTCTGAGCACTGGCAGTGGATGGAAGCCTTGCCTGAGAGCCCTTGAACAGTTTGGTTTGTCATCTTCTTGTGGGGCACCCTCTATGAACTTATTTGTCTCCACAGTGATGTCCTCCCTTTTTGCACATGATTTGACACTGTTGTCTTACTGTCAGCAGCAGTGGAAAAAAAAACTAAAAATTGAATTACAGCATCCTGGCATGTAAATATGATCACTGAAACACTTACAAATAAATATTGTGGAGGACTGAAGTGACTTAAATGAGGGTGGTACTGTCAGTGCAATTGTCCCAGCCACCTGAGCTTTTGTAATGAAATCCACAGAGGATTGTTACTTGAGGTGCATCACTGCTGAACCATCTTGCAATACCTCTGCAATTATTACCAGTGTTCTCTGGAAAATCTCTGTATTGCCAAAATCACCAAAATTCTCTGTAGAGATCCTTGGGTGTCTAAAAATGTCATCCTCAGAATACTGCAAATGGGAACTTTTTACTGTGTTCCAGTCTGTTATCCTTTGTGTTTTAGTAATTAGGTATTAAATCAGTCTAGGAAATTAATATTGGTTGAACTGATACTGTTTTGTATCAGATTTCTTTGCATTTTTCCTAAGCAAGACATAATGGTAGTGTGAAAGTTAAGCCAGTTTTACTAATTATGTAAATCTCAAAAACATGAGTTCAAAATTAAAATGTAAAGGAGGCTCCTTTAGCTTAAAGACAAAGAAAAGTTTGGCCAAATGTTATTCATACCTAATGGAGATTGACTCAGCTGTAATTAAAATAACTAATGTACTTTCATCTGAGCCAAAGTTTGCAGTAATGACTTAAATATGTGGGATCATGTCTTGCTGATATGTTCACAATAATTTCATTACAAGATGGCAAGGATATGCTACCATGAGGTGTCTACATAGAAATGTGTTCACATATGAGCAGACAAGACTGTAAATAAAAATGTTCATTCCTTCTGGGAGTTACTGTAAAATGCTTTAAAAAAAATAAATAAAATTTACTCCTTTTCTGAAGATTCATTACACTTGTCTGGAAAGAGTACAGTTTTCTGTAACTAAGGAACAGTTGACATACACAAGGAAACGTGGTATAATAATAAAGGAGAATACTGCTTCTCCCAGTGTCGGAGGAGAGCAGAAACCCAGAGAGCTGTTCAACTACTGACATGGCAGGCTGTCTCACTCCCAGTGTTTGTGTTGGGCGGCAGCGGAGGGTCAGGGAGTGAAATATCTCTATTACACTGCTGGAAACTCAGCTCCTGTTGACAGTGAAGCAGAGCTGAGCTTCCAGGGGAGGGCATACATGTCCCTTGTGGGACACCGAGGTGGAGCAGGCTGGTCTGGTCCATCCTCACCGGCGCTGGGCAGCATGGGCAGCAGGCAGGAGTTGCGTGTCTCACTGCAGGGTGCCCAGTGCAGTGTTTCTGCACTGGAGCCAAAGGTGGGGTGGTGTTTAGGTTTTAATACCCCAATGTTTGGGTGTGGTTCAGCACATACCTGAAGTGATGCTGATGCAACTGCGTGTGCCTGAGCGTGCTCAGACATCCATACAGAGAGAGCTGTCCATTACACAGAGGGATCAAATGTTGCCGTGGTGGTGTTTGAACACAAACATGGTTATTTTAGTGTTTGCAAGGTTGCATCACTTACATGTGGCAAAAAGCCCTGAATGTGCTCCAGGGGTTGTCCCCAGCAAACGGCTCTGAAACCTTTGTAGCAGGATTTTCTGTCTTCTATTGCACAAGTCCCATGCTTGTATGCAACCAGTCAGTTTAGTCCTCCTTTGAAGTGTCACTAGCACTTCAGAGGATGCATGCTGATGCTCTGTGTTGTTGCTGTTCTTTCCCAACATTCTTTCTCTTCCTGGTATTTGGTACCTTTCTATGAAAAATTCCTAGCAAATAGTTTTTAATTCAGAGGAATAGGTGCTGTAATAAAATCAGATGCTTTTTTTTCATGAGGAAATGTTGATATTTGCCAATGTGGAAATTCGTCACTTTGCCATGTGGAAAAAAATATAAAGAAAATACCTAAACTTTGGTAAGCTCAAACTAAATAGTTTTATTTTTGATTTCTTGAGCTGTACAGTGGCATTTCATCCTTCTTGCCAAGTGTTGTAAAAGTTCCTTTAGCAACTTGAATTTCAGCCTGAATTTTTTAACACTGGCAATGAAGACTAGAATCAGACTTCCACTTTCATGAGCTTTGTGAACATTGCTTCATATTAAATATTTTTAGTATGTTGTAGATTAAGAAAAGGTCTGAATTTGTCCGACTGGAAAATAGCTTAGGCTACTGACTGTACTGAATACAGATGTGTTTTATTACAGGAGTATATATCTGTAAGTTTGTAGGGCTGGTTTTTTTTTTTTTTGTTTTGTTTTGTTTTTTTACACTATACACCAGAGTTTTAGTTAGGATGATGGAGTATAACACCAAATGCACATTTTCCTCTTCATTAATAGGTAAACACTTTTTGAATTCTAATAATGCTACAAAATTCACAAAAGTATGATTGGTTTTTTGACACCTCACTTTATTATACACTAACACATCTTGTTGGAATCTGAATTATTTCTTTGTAACAGAGTTATACTTTAGTCTTACAGACCAGTAGTAAAGTATTATGTATGAGAAAATGGAAACAGGAAAATATTTAAAAGCAAGACTAAATTTTAAAGTGTTTTCGTTTTACGTTAAGTATGTGAAACAGCCAAATGACATTTACATTTGATTCTGATTGTGATACAGAGATAATGCTGTATGAACCAAGTGTCCTTTTCCAGTGTCCAAAATATGCCATGCTGGAACTGTAGAAGGAAAAGTGCTTTCTTATAAGTCTAAACCTGGATGACAAAATGGATTTGGTATAGTTTTCCCTCTCAGCATACAAGTAAGACTATTAACTGTTCTGTAGGCTGAGAAAAGATTGTCCGCTCTATCTGTATTTATGTGAACAATATATGTTTTTTACTTCTGTATGTACACAACTTTGTATATACATATATGCTGCTAAACTGAAGCATGTTCATCCTTGTCTCCATAAAAATTTCAAAAGCAAGTTTTGTTTCTTATTTCATAACAGTATTTTTGAGGTTATCCAAAAGTAAAACCAATCTATATGAGTGAACATGCTTCAATTTCTTTCATATTAAAAAAGTATTCATTCTCTCCTTATCCTAAAAATACTTGTATTAAGAACTTGTAGGACTTTTTTTGTTGAGTCTTTCCAGTTTATTCATTACAAGAGTAGTGATAATGAGATTATGCTAATTGCAGATTAGACCTTACACTACTTCAGTGATGTCAGTGCAGTGACTTAGAGGACATTCAGAGGTTGCATAGCCAAACAAAGGTTTTCTTCTCGCCTTCCCCACTTGAATCTCCATGTATGACAGATGAAAAATAATTCTTTGATTGATTTTCTTTTTGGAGAGATAGATAACTCAGGTTGGACCCAAGCTCAGGCTATCAGGGACTTTGGAAGACTGAAATTTCTAGTGCTCTTTAGCATTCAACAAAGGCTACAAAGCGCAGGATTACAGGGATCTTTTTGCTCACATTCTATAGCAAAGACTTGAAACTACTTGTTGTAAAGTTGTAAAGAGAAAAGGAATATCTTCACCCTTTATATCTGGCATGATCTCCACATTTTATGCCTCTTAATGATCCCTTTGTTCTTTTGGGAGGTTTGGTTCTTTGTTGTTTTGTTTTTGATGTTTTGTCTGCAAAGACAACATTGGTGACCATTTAAAAATCATGAAACCATTTTAAAGCCATTAAAACAGCAAGCTATTCTGCTGCACTTCCTTGCTTTGCAGAATGCTAAAAGTATGCTTTGTAAAACATGGTACTACATACATTCCAATCAATCTTACATACCCTTTCCATATTGTTACTCTCTCTGTATGTTGACTTTCTAGTTCCATACCTAGGTTATCTACCACAGGGAGAAGTATTTAAAAGTGGTCCAGTAGCATGGTGCAGCCTTCTTTTCTAGTCCCTAGTGATTATTGCAAGAGTTGTCTGAGCTTGTTGTCCCTCCTTCTGTCCAGGGGATGATTCCAAATCCTTCTTACCAGAAAGGCAGATGTGTGAGAAATCCCAGATGAATTGCAGTGATGTCTCATATACCACTGCAGAGGCCTCTTGGATCCTGAAGTGCTGCTTGGACAACAATTGAGCTACATGTGTGCAGAGCATGGATGCCAAATTCAGCTTCAGTGTTGAAGCAGTTTTACTACATTTGGCTTCTGGGTTCCCATAATTTTTGCTGTACGTGAAAGAATGAAACTACAGATCCTTTTATGTCTACCCCAGTGGACAAAATGCCAGACATATAAGATCTAGTTGGACACAAGCATTACTTAGCCAAGGTCTTGCAGTGAATGCTTGGTAATTGGTTAGCCTTTGGAAAAACCTTGATAAAATCCCAGAGGACTGGTCTCAAGTATTTATCTTAAAAGACTGCACGTACTTTCTTTTGGGTAGTTTTTAATGTGTGGATTAACTAAGTTCATCTATGACAAACTTGATTCATTGTTAGGCAGTCGTTCTTACTGTAAGTTCCAGGTACTAGAATAGATAAATTGTGTTTTGAGATAATTTATTTATTCAGAAGCAAGCAGATAAAACTTACAGTCTTTGATGTGACAAGAGAATTTTGAGGGATACTTCCTGTAGTGGAGATAGTTGGAATTTCCAGATAAATATCACATGTTTAAGAGGGCGTGCATCTGGTAACCTTTATACAGTCAGTTGCATCTCTGAGGAAAAAAAAAATTATGATCCGTTTAGTCAGTGAATGCTCTGGTTTCCTTTTACTCCACTGGTATTCTTGTGGGATGAGTGTATTTAAAAGTGACTTTTAAAAGAAAAATAATCACACGTAGGAAAAAACACTGGTCACTGAGCTGACATTGGCCTTTAGGGATGCAATCAAGGGCTTGTGATATGTGGATCTGTGGAAACATTACTTCAGAGCCTCAGCAGATATTGAGAAAATCCATGTGAACCTAAAGGAATGAAATGGAGAGTGAATAGATCTTTGTACTGCTGTATAAAACCATAAGCTGGCTGTGTTTTGTAGTGGTAGTGGTGCCCTATCCCAAAGGGATTGTAGCCAAACTGGAAAAGAGTTTAGAGGTAGTTGACAGGGATAACTAAAGTACATGCAGCAGTCTGAGGAACAGCTAAGCATGATGGAGCGGGGCTCTAGCTGAGAAAAAATGCACATGGAAGACTGTATGAATGAGAGATACGAATTGATGGGTGATGGGGAAAGGATGCATAGTGACCAGTTTCTCTTTTTCTCATAATGTGAAAAATGGGAAGCAAAGGGATGCTCTTCATAAAGTGAGCCATTGACCTGTGGCAATACACACATTGTGGAAATTCACATGATTGAGAAAGGCACAGGGGAAGTCCACAAGGGAAATTTTTACTGAAAAGATCTGGTTCAAGCAATCTGAAAAAGATGAGAGACTTGGAGGGAGTATTAATCTTCTTGTATGCTTACCCTGAACAACTGTTTACACTGCTGCTGATGACTTGGTGATAATGGACTTTTGGTTTGTACAGATATCAATACAGAGGTTCTTAGCTTCTTTCGTGTTCACAGTTTCTGATGTTTTCACAGTGGGCTGCAGGATGATTTCTTCGTCCAAGATTTGTGCATTAATGTGCGCCTCTGTCTTTCCTCCCTTCATAGTATCAACCATTCATTTTGTTTACAGAAGCAATTTAAGATTTCATAGTGTCATTGCCTGGTAAGGATTCTATCTTTTATCCTGTAAGTGTCTGGACAGTTGCCACCAAATGCCTGGCCTATGGTACTAGCCATCCTAAGAGGGAAGAGCATCACTGTTCATTCATTACACAACTATGCATTTATCTGAAAGACAGCTTGCAGGCATTGGCTCAGCTTGCTGTAATGTTGGCCACTTTTTTCCATTATGAGAAACAGAGTAGTAGGGTCAAAATGGACTGCTTGATTCCCTCTGCAGTCATTGTCCAAAAACTACAACTGTTACTTTCATATGGAAATGGGATGGTTCATTTATGGTCCTGAGCTGTAGCCTTGTAAGGAAATTCATAGGTAGCATTTTCAAGTTGAACATGGTGGATTATTTCTGAAAAATTGCTTTGTCTGATCTACCTAGAACCCAATAGACAATATTACAGCTATTTTTTTACATACAGAGATATTAAGAGAGGAGCACTCTTGTGCATCCATGTGATTGATATAATAGTGATAATACAGATCTAGTTGTTGTTCTCTGCCTGGTTTGCAGGATGTTCTGATGAATGGCTTTTGCACAGCTTTTGAAAGAAAATACTAGTGGTGTCACTTAGGAGTTCAGTGTTTCTCACTCTTCCTTGGTATAAGCCTTTTGTGAAATGTTGAGCAATACTGTGATTTCTTCTTGTGAAGAAATCTAGTATTTTTGTAAGCACAGTTGAGTTCCTTGTTGTCTAGATTACATGTATATTTATAGACCACTCTCATGGTTTTACCCTGGCAGTCAGCTAAGCCCCACACAGCCACTCACTCACTTCCCCACAGTGGAATGGGGCAGAAAAAAGAGTAAAAGTGGGAAAATTTGTGGGCTGAGATAGTTTCACAGTAAAGGAAAAGCGATGTGCACAAGCAAAGCAAAACAAGGAGTTCATTAAAATGGTCTGGCAGGTGTTCAATCACCTTCAGGAAAACAGGGTTCCATCATATATAACTGTGATTCGGGCACAAAGACTTTGACTCCAAACCCTTCATCCCTCTTCCCCTAGCTCCATATGTTGGGCATGACACCACACAGTGTGGATGGCTGCTTTGGTCAGTTCAGGTCAGCTGCCACGGTTGTGCCCCCCTCCAGCTCCTTGTGTACCCCCAGACTTCTTGCAACTGGACGTAAAAATAAATCAAAAGTTACCATCAGCCAAAGCTGGTACATCCCAAGATGATGATTCCTCTATTCCCATGACAGAACATTTCCTGTAAACCTTTGGCAGAAGGTTGTTCCTCTGAAATACTCACCTGAATTTTATTGAAAACTAAGTTTCCTGCATTATCTAAAATTTCCTTCTAAACATTTCTCTGGTTTCCATAAAAATTTCCAAGGTCTGGTAGGCCTTACCATTTTCTGTGGTAACTACCTGGACACTCCTCCACATGTAGTCCTTACCTGACTGTCTAGTTATCAGCTGTGGTTTTGTTTTTACCAATTTGCCAAGCGTGTGAGTCAGATTTATTGGTCCATGGTTCTCTTACTTCCTGCAACCCCTTTCTCTACAGAATTTTACAGAATATACAACATAGTTAGACTCTTAGGAAGTTTGTATTTTATTTTTTTTTTAAACACTGAATTTTGGTGAAAGGAAAAAAAATTAGGGAAAGCTATCAGGTTCTCTTCCATTTGCCCACTGAAACAACTGCTTTGAAGAGAATTTTATTTTTTCAGAGAGAAGAAAGTGTCATGGGTTGGGTGGCATACAGGCATCACAGAATGTTCTCAAACACCAGGAAACTTTAAGAACCAAATCACTAAGGAAAGTAATTTACTTTTCCATCTTTCTGCTTCCCTGAAGCATCTGTGATAAAGGGAGGGAATGATGCTATGCCCTTGTGGGGGGATAGAATGGAAGACAATGGAGATAGTGCAGAAGGTAATCTCACCCCTGTGCAGTTGCAGCTGTACTAATTACCAAAGATTAGGAAGAGGCCTGCCCTTAATAGGCCACAGCTGTGTCCAACAAGGATGAGGGCTATAAAAGAGTGGGTTAGGTGGTTGAGAAGGGAGTTGGAGTTTGTTTGATGTGCTGTGAGGAGCTGCCCATGAGAAATCACCGAGAAGGTGTGGAGGTTTTACAATAAGATAACAACATGCCCTTGCATAGGTTACTTCAGCTTTATGTTGACAAGAGGGCTTAACATTTTTGAATGTAAAGTTGAAATGCCAATGCGTTTCAACTCAGAGGCTCTTGAACTGGGTCATGAGCTCCCTTGTGTTGGGCTAGAGATACTGATGTTTAACTCTTCAGCAAAACTTCTTTCTGAGCTGAAGCAGCTTCTAGAGCTTCTGGGAGAAGTTCTGCCAAAGGTAGAAATTCATACCACAGCTTCCACTCCCTTGTGAAAACATCATGGCGCAGGATTTGGTTTGCCATAGTTGTATCAGCCTTATTTACATAATTTTCTAGCCTTCCTCTCTCACCCTGCCCTGCATCACATTTGTTTGCTGCTTATAAACATATGTGGGTAGGTATTCAAGAGTGAAAAATATTCTTCTCTAGTAGATACAGATTTTTTTTTTTTTAATGTGGTTCACCTCTGTAGCACGTGCCCTGCTGCCATCTCCCATTACTTGGTAGTTGTTTGGCCTCTCTGTTGTTGAAGGAATTTTCTACTGGGTAATTACCTGCTCTTTATGACAGCGATAGGGGAATGAAGAAACCAAGTTGCAAGCACTGCTTCTAACAGACAAAAATGACTGAACTAATTTGAAATCAAAAGAAACATTATCTGGTAGTGGTGAACATGGAGAGGCTAGTTCCTCAAGGGAGGGAACTGGAACTCTGTATTAAAATTTTCAATTCCTCTTGTGAAAGAACAGCTCTGACTTAAAATTTCTCATTTCATATGCAGTAGTATCCAAGATCATGTTTATTTCCTGTATTTAGTTTGGTGCAGCCACCTGTCAAGTTATAAAGCAGACATCAAGTAGCTGTTATTTGCTTTGAAAGCTTATGAGTATCATCTGGAAAAAAATGAATGGTCAAGTTCTGAGTCTTGTCTGAAAAAATATTTTGTTAAGAAAATGGGTAAATTGCCTGTGTAAACTTGCAACAGAGATTATGAACAGCTTGAACGATGGTATTGTCTATTGATGCAGAGGATACAGCTCAGTTCTAGTAGAATTCTGGGCATGAAAACTTCTAGGAAAAACAGGAAATCCTGGAAGAAGTTACAGTAAGGAGACATTATGCTATGCAGCATTTCTATGTTTTCATTTCTAAATATTTTTTTTTAAATTACACATAGCATTTTTGACTGTGTTTACCCAAGTCTGGTTGGCACTCCTGCAAAGTGTCTATCTCTAGAATAACTTTTTTCCTTCTTAGAACTCTGTAGTATTTTTTAAAGAGAGAGAAGCAAAAAGAGAAATGTGAGGAAACTGGTTAGTGTATGAATAGTACAACTGAACCAGCATTTTGTGTGCAAATACACAGCCTGGAAAAATGTATCTTATTTTAATTTAAAAAGTAAAATTTTCAGTTAATTACATATCTTGTGATAAACTGTTGCAAATTTATGTGGCTCTATCATCTATGCAATATTTCAATTTGAAATGCAAAGGAATACATGATAGTACAAAGAGCTGTTTGAAAATGAGGGAATCATGGATTTTTTTGTAAATTTATTAGAAAATTTTTCTGTTGGTCACAGTTGTACATTGTGACATTTGGCTACACATGGGAATGATGGATATTTTCAGGAAAGCATGGACAGAACTGTTCAACCATTGCAAAGCTTTTGCTGAAAATTCTGAATCTAGAACTTGTAATTCTATGGTCGGGATTTCCGTGTGGCTGCTTGAACACACATATTTAAACATAGCTAAAATAATTGCATGAAGTCTTGAGCTGTTGTTTGTGGATACACATTTTGAGGTTTGGGTCTGGATAGCTACAGGATAGACAATGGCATTAGTTGCTTGATATTTTTGTCTTGTTGCTGGAAATCCAGTGAGTAAACCAAGTGGGTTTGTGTTTTTGCACTGCTGATATCTGCCCACTTTTAAGGCTTTGGTAAGTTGATATCCTCTGGGTAGAAGATGATGTTGAAATATAAGATACTCTTTGGGGGGAAGGGAAATATTAATGCATTTTCTATTAAGCTAAATATAGACTAAATATAGATATACTGCTAGCTGTGCAGTGGAAGATGGCAGCACTTTCAGTAGCACTTTTTAAACCATTCAAATAATTCATGGCAGCTTCAGGATGATTTAAACATTATCTTTTTTGAGTCTGCTTAAGGTATTCATGTAAGACTTCATGAATAGGAGCTGACATGCAGATACTTTGCTTGGTGGATCAATGACTTGCACAATATAATTGCACAGTGTACAAAGCGCACCATTATCAAATTTTATTCTTAGAACAGTCCTTCCAAAAATTGCCTTCCTGTATCCATTGTTGATAGCTTTATCCCATTGCTTCAGCACTCAAGAGGCCAAACCTCTAAGCGCGGCTGCATTGTGCACGTAGAAATACAGTGGATATTTTACATCTGGGAAGCATTGTTTAACAACAGGTGTAGCTGCCACTGGCAAACATTTAGCATCGTTCTTACAGAACCTGAAACTGGAAGGCATTGTCTGTCTTCGCATCCAAAAGTGCATGAGGAGTTGAAAACAATGAGATTATGCCTACCTGTAGGGAGAACCAGAGAAAATTAGCCATTAGAGACATCTAAAAGGATTTGGCTTCCACTGACATGAAAGCTGTGTGCTTTAAGGCTGGGTCACATCAGGTATCGATACCCTAAGAGTGAAGTACTCAGCTTTATTTTATGAACCTTTTATGCAACACTGAGAGCCCTTCAGTCCCTGTCCACATGGTCAAAGATGTGTATGTGTTTAAGTGCTTTCTAGGACAGGGCTAAATTTCTCTGTGCCTTGCAAATGTAACCCTGTATTCATCTGGAAATGTCAGCTGAGTTTAGAACTCGTAATTGAACCCTTTTTTCATCTTGCATGATCATGAGGAGGTGTCCTGCTTTGTTAAGTGTCAATTAGTGTGCAATAGAAGCAGTGAATTCAAGAATGGGAACTGGCCCGCATTCTTCGGTGTTGCTGACTGCCCATCCTGAAATACAAAGTCTTCCTGTCCAATGGAGGATGGATATCTCAGTGCTTGTTTCATTCTTGTAAACTTCCCTTGGTGTGTAAATTTAAATGTGGGAAGTTATGTTTGATGCTTGTGGACAAAGTGCCTGATGTTCATGCTGAACTTAGTGATGACATTTTCCTCATGATTGCCTGGAACCAACTGTATTTTTATTGCCTCTGGACCTTTGGCAGAAACCAGCTTCAAATCAGAACTCTTTTCTTGCATTTATGTCAATAAGGTAGTTGTGGTATCTTGAGACACTTAAACCAGAGCTGGCCAAGGGTGGGATTTCTTTTATATGGGAAATTATGATTTGTTTTTTGTTTTTTTTTTTGTCTTGAAGATCATATTGCTCCAAAACTTCCAGATTTTTCCAAAAGGCATGTATTGTGAATTAAATGTTTTCCTAATTTCCCACCCCCAGATGCCCCAGTCTACAGTTCAGATGGTGTTGACAGATTCCTATTTGGAACCATGGAGCAGGAGATTTGTCTCTGGACCCTGGTTCCAGCTGGTCTCTGAGGTGATGTTAGGTTTCCTGATGGAAAGTCAAGTTAAGATTTTTCAGTTTCTAACTGAAACAAATTTGTTGGGACTGTGTCTGTGTGTGCTGCAGAAGTTTGAGCTCTTTAGTTTCAAGTTTGTCACTTAATGATTAAGAGGTTTATAGAAAAAAAAAATCCTGAATGGTTGTAATAGAGTACTTTTATTAAGTGAAATGTCACTAGTTCAGGAGATAAATGTACATTAATATTTATCACTCACTGTCTGCTATCAGAGATTATTATATGAAAAATTACTTTTGTTTTGGTATTTAATCTACTTTGGTATTTAATCTACTTCGATCTGAATAGAAAGCGTTGTGTAAAAAAATTCCTGAACATAACTATTCAAGAAGAATTGAGAGTGTTATACCAGTTTGGAGTACAATATATGGCTAAAGGGATGTTGGAAATATCCCCAAATGAACAAAATTCAGAAAATGCAACACTAAGGTTACATAAAAAAAAAAACAAACTACCTGTGCAAAGTAATAAAAAGTTCACACAGGGCACCCAAATGCTTACATCTACCGTTTAGGTGAAGCTATGCAGCATATGTATGATTATGATGATGGAATTACACTGCTGGAATAAAAAAGTAAAAAGTCTTAAATTAATTTTAAATTCCATTTTTTCCCCCTCTGTTTTCCTTTTTCTGATAACATTGCAGCATTCAAATGGATACAGACCCTTTGAACTTACCAGGTTTGCATAGAGATGCATAGCACTGTTTATTAAAAAAATCAAGATAAATTGTAAGCAGTATTATTCACTTTCTTAGAGACTTGACAAATTCTTTGTCATGCCCCATAAATAGATCAGAATGAGAAAAAAAAAACCAGCAGTGTGGAATGAAAATGCACCTTGCTATATGATATGGTACCATATCATAGCAATCGTATCTAACCATATCCTTTGTAATAGCCTAAAGACTCATGGCCATATAAGAACTAATATATGTGATTTTTAGGCAGGTCTCAGTGACAATTGGCCATTCAGTTATCCCATGCACCATCCTTATGGTATAAGCTCTGAGGAAGTTCCAGGTGGACAAAAAAATTCTGACATACTCTTACTGTTTTAGGGAAGAGGGTAGCAAAAAGATCAGAGGATTACCAGGTCTAGACATGAAAGTACAAGAAGTTTTCATTGTTGTTGGAAACAATGTGGGTAGCACATTCCAACCTTGTGTTTGTCAGTCATGGTGTCAAGAGGTGCATGTGTGCGTTGGAGGCAGCAGTGCAATTAGAACACATTCAAATAGTTGTACTGAGGTTACATGCCTGTGGCTGGGGGGGACATGCCATTACTAATCCAGCTCTTGGCTGGATTACCTTTGAAAAATAAGAAATTGATTCCTCTTCCATGTGTGAAAAGCTTTTGGCCCTCTTGAGTCCAGTTTAATGTTGCATCTGGGCTGAAGAGAAAGAGGGTAATGAAGCCTTCACATCCTGTCTGGCTTCCTGCAGCCTTGATCAGAGGGGAAAAAGCCCTTTGCCAGGAGCTTTGAGACATGCTGGGGTACATTTCTAGAGCTATATGCCAGGTTTTGGTCCCACTGGGTGCCATTAGAAATGACACCTGCAGTGACACCTGAAAGCAAGCCCACTTTTCTCACTCCTTCAGCCCAGTTCTGAGACAAATGTTCTCTCTCCTGTCTGCCCACCATAGTTTTCAGAAGTAGTTGGAGAGAAATCAGAATCCAGTGCTCAAGTTCCAAACCGAGGTGCTTTGCCATGAGATTTTTCTTTTTTTTAGTCTTGTTGGACATACAGAAGCCTATACATTTAGAAATGAAGGAATCGATATTGTAAATTCTGGTATCGGTTGGGGCAATGTTCTCTTGCACATCTGTTCCCTCCACACAGCTTCCTGAACAATATCTATCTCCTTCTCTGCAGGATGTTCAGCTTCCATTCATGTCCCCAAGGATTTTTATATTAGGGCAACTGAGAATTTGAGGTATGTTTTAGCAAAGGCATTGTAAAATTGTGAGTGAATTAGAATTAAAAAAAAAAAAATACAAGGATGAAAAAAAATCTTCCTCATTGTAAGAAGCTCTGTTTTATTTCAGCTCTTTTCTCACCATCTCAGTTCTGTACACATATGGTTAATTTTTCCTTTGTGCCATTTAGAACCAAGTTTCCAGTAGAAAGAGAAAAATGTAAGTAAAAACATAGTTAAGTGGGTTTACTCAAACCCCACTATGAATTGAAACTCATCCCTTTTCCAAATCTGTCACTTCTTCTTCCTTAACATAAATTACGTATTCAGTAATTCACTTATTTTAGCACTCCCATTTCTCCCAAGTTGTTGATGTAGCTCCAAACTTTTGAAATCTGGGTCATAATATTTCTTACTTTTCTCCAAATACTTCTAGTTTCCAGTTTCTAGCTTCTGCTGGCACAGATGAATGTGGTGCAAGCAAAGTGCTCCTGCTCAGTAGAATCTGATGGTGGTCCTATCCCACTGATGGCCATGAAGGGAGTAGCCCTTGAGGAATGCTGTAACCTGCTCTGAAGATACTTTCCTGCCTTCCAGATGTGTTTTAATCCTGCCATGTTTACCAGTACACTGAGAGACTATTTATTATCCTGAGTGTTAGTAGTCCTTTGAATTGTTTACTAGCTTTGTGCAGAAGGAGATCTTTTTTTCAACATTTCAGCATTTGAAGAAATATATTTTCAGCTTTACTACAATTCTTAAAAGGATGACAGCTGGAAAAGAGCTTTTTTAAAGAAATGGTTTGTTCAATTTAAATTCAAAGATTTTTGTTTTCAAACTTGAATGAAGTCTAAAACTGAGATATATTTTGGAGTGATACAGAAATACTGAAAAATAGACCTGACAGTTTGGGAATTGAATGTGCAGTGACTAATTGTATTGTATTTTTTCACTTTTGGATGCTGACTCAGACCATTCCATCAAAAAATTTCAAATCCACTTCCACATGAAAAATCTGTTTCTTGATATCTGTTAACTCCCAAGTACTGAGAAGAGTTTGTAACTTAGAGCTTCATAAATCACCAGACTGTCTTTGAAACCTGTACATTTGGACACACTTTTCAGGTCCGCAAAATTTGTGTTGTCAAACTGTCTTTCTCCAGCCTTGAGACAGTTTTCTTTTTTTGGTTTGTTTTTAGTTATATTTTGTTGTATTCTGAGGGTGTGGTGCTTGAGCCTGGGATCTGGTAATGAAGAAGAAAAGCATCAAATATTGAAGCTTGTAAAAGAATTGTAGATACAGCAGTCCTTGGAGTACTTTACATATGGCATCATATTGAACCAATTGTTTAATAATATGTAGCTTGTCATATGTTTGTTCTTCTAAAGCTTTTGAGAATATTACCTATTATATTGTTTCTGCTTTTAGAGTGCTTAGAAGTTGTTGTCCTAAGACAGGACACCAGGCCAGCTTCTGAAGAAGAAGAACAAATAGTGGCCCAAAGATTTTAATATCGAGTCTTTTTGATGTAATGCTCTGGCACCTGGGTTTTCTCCTTTCTGTGTGAGCTCTGGTGACAAAAGGGAAGAGATCATACAAAGCACATATCTAGCAAATTTATCTTCTTTTCGGATTGCAGGAAATTCATACATGGGCTCATTTGTACCATTTTAATTATTTTTGTAAAAATTATTTCCTATATTAAAAAAAAACAGGGAAGTTTATTAGAGACATTTGATATTCAAAATCTGCACTCAGGGTAGTGTTATGACAAAAAATTGAAGTCTGATGGAGGGAGATAGTCCATTACTTTCTAAAATTGTTGAATCGTGCTTATCTCATACTTTGCTTTATAAACAACTGTTTAGGCCATTGATGACCTATGCTTGAACTATAAAAAATCTAAAATTAAAATCTGGTTTATTGGCTAGATGCAGAATGTGAGCTGTCATCTTTCTGGTAGTTGCTCATAACAGTTGCTTGCAGAATAAGTATGAACAAAACAGGCTGCATGTAGAGTGAGCATTTCCTAGGTATATTCTGCAAGTTCTCCCCTCCATAGCCTTGGCTTGATTTACAACCTTGCATAAGAATTTCAGTAGTGAAATCTGAAAAAAAATTCAGATTTTTTTTAATCTGTAAACTAAAAAATTAACATCAAATGCACAAAGCAGGTGGTATAGGTGGTATAAAATCTAGGTTTAAAAAGCTTTAGAAGTAGAACTGTTATTGTAGATAGGTCAGGTAGGGTGATATTTAATATTGTCTTTTATCAGCAATTCAATTTTCTCTTGAAGATGCATATTTCCTGAAATACTGATGGTTTACTTTATTTATTCATACCTTGCAATTTTGGCTGCCTGTGATTAAGCCGAGTGTTTCCTAGAGGATTTATAAGGCATTTCTAAATCTTCATCAAACATTTTCTGTTGGCTTTTGAATAGACATCCAGTAAATCACAGAGGAACTATGACCAAATGTGTCTGGCACAAGGTTCTTCAGTGTATACTGAAAATTATGTTTAAAACTTCTGAAGGAAGAGGGCAGTTGGCACAAAGCAAAGCATTCACTGGAAATATGTCTATACTCCTGTGCCAAACTGAGGTTTGTGTTATGCCCTCTGCCATGTAATAATTTTGTAAAGAGCAATAAGATTAACAGTCTTATGTTCTCAATAGTAGTAGTATCATTCGAGTTTTGTCTAAGTTGATATGTTGGTAAGCATTGTGATGTTATTATTTATGTAAAATTGTTCTCTGGAGACTTAAAAAACTTTTTTCTTTAATTAAAAAAATAAAAGGAAAAATTTGGTAATAGCAGTCATTGTGGTTTGTGATTAAAGAGTACTCAAAGAAACTATAATTAAAGTGTGATTTTTACTATAATGTCGACCATAGGGGAAAATCATGATTAATGTGCAACTAACTAGTAGAAATGTCCTTGGTCAGGATATTTTTATGGTTTTATACTGAAAATCTTTAGGCAATGCTCAGAAATTCACCTATTATATGCATGTGTGTTTTGTCTTTTAGGGCATACAGGACGATTATTGAAGTCTCTGTGTTTCACCAGTCTATCATTTCTGCTGCTGCACATCATCTTTCAGATTACAATAAACAGTCTTGAAGCTGCAAAAACTATTGAACCTGGTTTTAACTGTGAGTAAAACATTTTAGATTTTATTAGCATTTTAAATGTCCAAATGCTTCAGTGGTTTGAAAGGTGAAGGGTTGATAAGAAGGCACTTAGGTTTGTGCTCCTGTGGGTTTGCAGCTTGCTCTTGTTTTCCAGCTTTTTACCTTAAAAATTACTGTTAGTAAGGTAGGAAGACTAGAAGGGCTTAAGAAACAAAAGAAATCTTTAACTATTATATGTGTATATATATATATAAAACTATTTTTTCCCACCAGAGATGCATTTTCATTGAGCTTACCATTGACTATTGTTATGACTTCATCTTTTAGGTTTTCTCAAAATCACATCAGAACCTGAGGAAACTACTAACTTCTGTCATTAGATAATAATTAAGTGAAGTAATATTAAAATGAAATGAAGTAAAAAACTTCCCTTTATCCATCTATTATGCCCCTCTCTGACATAACTCTCTTTAGTTTTTAATTTAATTTAACTTTAAATATTGATTCCAAAACTTTTATTTCCAAACAGTATTTGTCCCTTTGTTGCCTGTGTTGTATGGGAGGAAGGATTTTCAATTTTCCATTTATGTGTAAGCTCTACTTACAAAATGTCATGCAATATATTTTATCTTCCTTTCTCAGGAAATGTTGTTCAATACATCAGAAAGCAAACATTCTTTATTGTACTGAAGTTAATTAAAATATCTATCCTGTGATTTATATATGTAATCTCCAAGTAGAAACTATTTGTACTTGTCTTACCATGCTTACATTTAACATTTAAACCTGTCAACTTACCTTTGATAAACGTCCATTTAATTTATCACAAGGTATGCTGCTGCCACTTGAGTAAACAGCTGTACTACAAGTCAATACAAGAAACCTTATGTAATGTAAAGGATTTGACTTAACTTCAAGCTTTCTTAGTATTTTATTATTTAGCATTACCGTTTCACCTTTAGCTTCAACCACTTCCTAAAGTAAAAGGCATAATTGTGTTCATGAAATACCAGTTTCACCTGGAGTATCTTGGGCTCTGTTGGTTTGAATGAGGCCTTCAGAGTCTAAAAACATATTTTCTTTTTTTTTTTTTTTTCCCAATAATGTATATAATTCACTGAGTGAGCTGGATTAATTGTTTTCCATATGTGTTTAATGTTCTTATGACTGTAAAGATATAATTTTTATTTAGATTGGAGGAATTGCATCATCTAGACACCATTTGTGTGAGTAAATAGTTCCAAGACAGAGTTGCACCCACTGGCTTTTTCCTCCTTTTGTGGTGAGAACTGGGGTCTGCAGTGGGAATCAAAATAATTATTTCATCCTGAAGAGTCCACTCTTTAAGATGAATTGTTCCATTTTTTACTGTTTATTCACATTTGTCGAGTGTAGCAACTCCTCTTTCAGCTGCCACTAGTAATGATCTCCTTACTTGGGGCATCACAGGGCAGCGGGTGTAGCTGTAGGAGTGCATTAAATGTTATCAGACTGCTCTCTGACACCAAGGCCACTTGACATGACATTCCCACACACTCACCATTAAGCTCTTTTTGCCTTCTGAGTGCAAAGAGTGTTTTGAAGTTGCCTGTTTGGAATATTTGTCCCAGAGGAACACCCAAACTGTACCCAAGTTGTTTGGGAAAGCAGCTGGTTGACCAAAGTTGTTCTAAGAGTTTTTAAACTGTTTAGCAAGATTAAATATTCAGCTGTTGAATTTCAGTGCCTGAATACTGAGTAAACTGGCACCATTTTGTTTACTTTACAGTTGGTGAGATCCAGGTGAAGCCAATTAAAAGGGCAATCTGATACTGGGATTACTGAACCCCCAAGATGCTGAAGGAGAAGTTTAAGACTGTTGTTAATGCAGGGGCTAGAAAAGGCCAAAGCATTTGCCAGGTCAGGGAATAAGGTCAATTATTGTCATTTAATGACACCAGAACTTAGATGTTCCTGTGTGGGTGAGGAGAGGACAGAAGGTGCTTCAGAAAGCACCTTGGTAGTACTTCTCCTTGTAACAATTCAGTGACACAGTCCCACTGGTTTCCTGCTCCCCAGCCATATGAGGAGGGCTGTACAAAACTGACTGCAGATGTGGGCTAAGCCACAGCTGGAGAAATGACAGCGCTTCGCCCATGGCGTCTTCACAGTGTTATGATCTCTGCATTTTAGACTTGCTGTTAATGTTTATCGAACTCTTTGTGCTCAATAAGTTCAGAAGTGTAGACTGGAAGACTGATGTGTTTTGTTTCTCCAGCCAGACCCAGATCCACTATTAATAAAACATTTTTTTACAGCTACAGTCTTTTCTGATGCTTATCGTTAGGAAATTTTTCTTCCATTAGTCAAAATATCCTGTCTTCATCCTTCAGCCTGATGTGGAAATGAAGAAAAACTTTCCATTAGTCTTTATGGTTACCCATTTTGTATTTGAAGGCTGCAGTCGCATTTGTCATATGTACTCTTTTCTGTCATTCTCTTCTAGTTTCACAACCTCAACCCCTTCAAACTTTCTTCATGCATCGCATTTTCTAGGAAAGAGATTATTCTTATTGTTGTTGGTCTACTTCTGTTTTCTCCTAATTTTTCAGATATTTCTTGAAGCTCAGTGTTTAAAGCTAGGTACTATTTCAGCTGAGAATTTAGTAGCATATACTGAAATACAACAATTACCCAAGTGTCTGCAAGTCATATTCCCTATTTATGAATTAGTGTATGGTACTTTTTGCAATGGTCTCACACTTTTTATTTGTAATTCACTGAAATCCACAAATCCTTTTCTTGAAAACAGACCATGGTTTTTCAATCCCATGTTTATGTAGGTGAGTATGCTTACAAGTGGAAGTTGATGATTGCCCATTTTTTTCTCTAGAAAGTTTTATTTATCAAGACTGTTCTATCTCCTTGTTTGGTAGTGGCTTCTCTGATAGGGGCCTTCTGCAATAACACCTTTAAGGGGTTTTGGATAAATAAATTTTTGCTTTTCCATTAGTATTTGTTTTGATTTTTCTGGAATTGTTGTATGTCCCAAAGTTTAAGTAAATCAAACCATAAAAGGAGCTGGTGAATGCTATGGCATTATCTACCATTATCTACCAAAGGTCTAATTATCTAATTATCTACCAAAGGTCATGGGAGTCTGGGGAGGACCTTGCCGACTGGAAGCCAGACAGTGTTATTCTAGTTTACAAAAATGGCAGGAAGGCAGGTCCAGGAATATACAGACCAGTTATTCTAACCTCAGTTCCTGAAAAAAGGATAAAAAAAGTTTATATTAGGTACTACTTAAAGGCAGTTAAAGGACAATGCAGTCATCAGGCGTGGTCAACACACGTTCACAAAGGGATAGTCCTGTTTACCTAATTTGATACTCTTCTATAGTAAAGTCACCTGCCCAGTGGATGGAGGGAAGGTGGTGAATGTATTTGTCCTGTACTTTAGTAAGGCTTTTGATACTGTCCTCCCAGAAAAAAATTGTTCAGTAGGTTCAAGATGCACTTGTTTTGTGAACTGTTGGAAGGGTGGGGCTTGAAGTGTTGTAGTTAATGGGGCCAGAGCACCCTCAGGGCTCAGTTCTAGAGCCAGTCCTATTTTCAATGTATTTATCACTGATCTGGATGCAAGAGTTGAATACACCATTAGGAATTTTGATACCAACAATAATCAAAGTGGGAGTTGTTCTCTGGGATAAGATGCGTTTCAGAGGTCTTTGTGTAGTTAATCTAACTCCTGGCAATTTCAGAAATAGGTGAGAGGGCAGGATAATAATGTCTGCAAATGCTGTAGGTTAGTTTGTCTCAATATTTTCAAATGCCAGTTTGCTGAATCAAAAGATCATTTTCTGGTTTTAGTTTTTCTTTTCACGGTGCTGTTTAAAAACCTATGATAATATTTTCATTTTGGTAACAGAAACACTTGAAAAATGTTTAAATTAGAGGTGTGATGAAGACTACTACCTCTTAAACCTTATACAGTTATAGTTTCATTTTGGAAATGAGGAACAACCATTCTTTTATCATTTATGTCCTGAAGCAGTTTTAGTTGAGCCAATCTGCACACACAAACCAGACATATGGAATTTCAGGTTCGTTTCAAAACATTCTGCTATTATCCTGGACTTATGTAATTCAAAATTGCTTTAGGATAATTCCTGGAATGTTTAACTTCTTTGGTTTGTTATCTTTTTCATCCTCTTCCTTTTTTAGAGTTCATATAGCTTCTCTTTCAGGATGGCTACAAAATGCTATAGCATTCTTTAACTGATGTTGGTGTGTTGATAGAGGTTTAAAAATGTTTGGCCAACAGAAGGTTCTTGTTTCTCAAGAGCCTTGTGACTATTGCCTAGCACTAATAAAATTTTGCAGTTAGTAGTCTTTATTTAGCTTAATGAAAGCTTTCTGGTTAGCCACAAATTCAGTGTGTGGGGCTAACATTGAATACCTCCCAGATATAGAAAGAAAAAGAATTGATACAGAAAGGGTGAGCTGAGCTAATCCTAAGCCATCAAGAGCTATGTAATTAAGCTTGTTTCACTGATATCTCCATATAATAGACAGCATGATTTTGAAATATAGCTGTGTTCATGCAGTAATAGAATTTCATAATTAAGTTCATATTTCTGATGGAATAAAATTCTGATTATTAGATTAGGTAACATCTTTTGAGTATAGAACCCCTCAGGCAGGCAGTTGAAGATTAGGCCACAAAGTAATAGCTGCATTCTCCAGTATGCACAGTCTGGTTGTTTCCTAGGACTAGTTTTTAAAATCTTAAAAAATGGCAGTACCACTAGCAGGAACGTTTTCCACAATGTTAATTTTAAACTTCCAATCAATTAGTGCAATTACTCCTCATCATAGTACTCTGTAAGTATACACACTGTAAGAGTATCTTCTTGGGTTTAGTCAGCCTTTAAAAGAAGTCTGCTTTCTTTTTCCCTTAACTGTAGTGATGTACATCCACTTCTAATTTTGTGCTCCTCTGTCATCCCTTGATCTTGACTTCTGTGAATGAATCTATTGAAATGCCTATTCTCCGGAACAGTTCTTTGTTCATGAGAAATGCAACTTAGACTACTTCAACTAATCATTAATTAAGTTTGTAGTCAATATTTGTAAGAATACAAAAAAGAGCATTTACGATATTTCTGGATATTTTTCTTATACATCACATAAATGAACTGATGGAATTTAAATGGGTTCCTTGAAATCCTTCTATAGACTTTCTATGAATCTTTGTTTTTTGTGCCTACTTGGAGTGTTTTATTTACAAAATGGTTATATGTAGAAAAGGGGAGAATAGATTTAAAGCACTAAGTTGCCTAGATAGCTTCTCTGTTAGATCATGGGAACTAAAATCAGATAATTCTCTGTCTCTGGTATGCCATGGTGAATGTCAAACAAATGCATGCCACCATTGTGGAATCATAATAACTTTCTGCTTTAGATAAATTTTGAAATGATTTCTTGGCTTAAAAGACCATCCTATGTTTGCATTACTACCAGCATGTCCCTGAGGTATTTTGTTATATTAGGAAGCAGCAATACCCAGTACAAATAAATTATGTCTCACCATTTATTGAAGGCTCAGGCTCAGGACTGAAGCTGACCTTTCATAGGAATGAATAACTACTCTTTCCTATGTACCTGGTGAGATGTCATGCCATTTATATCTTCCTGAGTATGCATCTAAGGTTGTGCTGATTTTGTAAAGTACCGCTTTGGTAAAGATTGCTGTTTATTGCTGGGTTAATTAACTCACTGAAAATAAAGATGCCGCTTTTGTTTCTAAATGGAAAAGAAGTTGAAAAGATTTCATACAGGGTTTCATATTTCTGTTTCAAAGGTAGATGAATGCCAGCCTTTCAAATACCATGATTTAGTGGCCTAACCCCTGTCTGAGGGCTGAGTGTATCTCGTGGCCCCTTGTTGGCTGTTTTGACACATCATTTCATGAGAGAATGCCTTGAAAACACATATTTTGAAAATATTGGAAATTTTAAATACTATTTTATGAAAAATATTCTGATAATTTCCTATTAGTTTTATTGATAATTTTGGCAATTTTGCTTTCAAAAATATTGCTTCATATGAAATGAAATTAATCTAAATGGCATTAAGAAAACAAGTAAGTTATTTGTAAGAAGCTTCTGAGCAGAAGTCATAGCAAAGTAAGCATCTTTATATGAAAAAGTCATTATGTCCTCTCCAGTGGTTTTGCTTACCAAAATCAATGTTATCTTCATTAAAGAGTGCTCAAGCACTGCACCCCAGGCAAAACAGCTCATTCTTCTCTAACAAACACATCCATATCTCAACCAGGCAAATGCTTAAGATACTTTCCAAACAACTGGTTTAACTGCAAATTTGAGATCTTCAGTGATCTCAGTTGTATGTGCATCATACTCCTTTTTTACACAGTGAAGTTGATATGTCAATGTCTTTTCCAATAGAGGTGGCCCTTATCTTGTAGAACATCTACATTTTAATCGTATTTTTGTGTGTAATCTAAAAGATTATAATCTTGGCCAAAATCTGAGCAAAAAATAACGTCTTTAAACATCTAAGAAACAGTTTATTCTGTTATCACAGTAGTCATCAGATTGTACTTGTGTGGTTTCTGTACAAGCAGCAAGTATGTTCGGAAATGAACTCTTGTTTCAAGAACAATCGTGGAATGTCCAGTTTAGCAAAACTATTATAGGATGAAACAACCAGCTGCAGCGCTGCAGAAGAATCAGAGTAACCTTTCATTGAGAGTTTATATATTTTAAACTTGAAGTTATCTGAGCCTGTGGTGCCTGTGACAGCCAATATAGTACAAATTTAGTCCAGACTTTTAATTAGATGAGTTCCAGAGTGTTGAGTGGTGCCTCAGTGGGAAATACAATTTTTAAACCAATATTTTAATAGAAGAGATTATACAGGTCCTTCATGATGCTGGCAAGACTGATAATACTAAATTCCATAATATAAAAGTCTCTTTTTAATGGAATTTATGTGCCTACATATTTTTGAAGTCCTGAACTACAGTGTTTATTAATTAAATCAGTACAGACAGCCAGTTGCTTGGAAAGTCTTTTTGTTCAAGTTTTATGAAAGATGAGTGCTGTGATTTAACCTCAGATGACAAGTAAGTAGCACACAGCTGCTTGCTCCCCCTACCTCTCAGTGGGATGGAGAGGAAAATTAGGAGAAAAGTAAGGAAACGTAAGGAAAAGTAAGGAAATTAGGAGAAAAGTAAGGGTCGAGGTAAGAACTGTTTAATAATTTAAAGAAAGTAAACTACTACTGCTGCTTCTACTAATTTTACTGAAAAAAAAAAAAAAGAGAAAAATAAAACTCGAGACACACAAGTGACACACACAAAATAGAATTGCTCATCACCAGCTGACCAATGCTGAGCCTGTCCCTGAGCAGCAAACAGTCCCCTCCAGCCAACTCCCCAGTTTATATACTGGGCATGACAGTTTGGGGTATGGAATATCCCTTTGGTCAGTTTGGGTCAGCTGTCCTGGCCGTGCTCCCTCCCAGCTTCTTGTGGACCTGCTTCACTGGCAGAGCATGAGACACTTCCAAGTCCTTGATTTAGGGTAAGCACTACTTAGCAACTACCAAAACATCAGTGTGTTATCAACATTATTTTCAAAATAAACCCAAAACACAGCACTGTACCAGCTACTAGGAATAAAATTAACTCTATCCCAGCAAAGCTAGGACAGTCAGTTACTTCTTGTGGTTTGATGTTGTGTTATGTCTTCAGCAAACTATGTGAAGCTTCATTGCTTATATTACTAGCAGGATGCCAGAGCCTGAGCACATGAGAAGCTGAAAATGTTTGCAGAATGCAGGTTAATAGAATTTTATAAAGCTAGCTGTAGAAACTTTATTAAAAATCAATATGTGGATATTGTCCTTCTTACCCAAAGCAGTTAAGCCTGTCTCTTGGTGAAATGCCCAGTGCCATGTGGTTTGAAAAAAACCCCTGCTTTGACTTGTAAGTTCCTCTAAGAAGAAGCTCTTCCTCTTCTGTTGTTTGTACCCCACAACCCGTGGCAGGATTCAGCTGGGGGACTTGTGGAAATACCACAGTTTACAGAAAAAGGAGAATAGGTTTTCTTCAGAACTTCCCTCTTATCAGCCCCTATGCCTGCAAAATAATGAGCTAGAAAGCAGCAAATGGACATTTGTCCAGATCTCCACTAAGAAACAGAAAATGTCAGAATCTCTGCAGAGGTTAGTAAAAGTGATTCTTAAAAGGACTGAAGTAGAGCTGAAGCTCCTGTTAGGCTATTTCACATGGCAAATACCTCTGAAAACCTAGGAAATGACAGAAAGGCAGGAGATTTGACTTTAAGGAAATATTATTTCATATCACACTCTGGTTTCATCATGTACTTTTTCTTGCATAGGTGAGTTCAGTGTCTGAGTCAAGAAATATAAGAATAATAATAAGGAACTTCTTTATGGAGTCATGAAGAGCTTGAGCCTAAAAAGAATGCTTAGCTGTAAAAACTGCAGTGAGATCCAGATGTGGTGGCACTAATATGGTCATTATATTGGGTCCTAGAAAGGTGTGTGATTGTACAGTATTACCAGTGACCATTTCTGAAGGTCACTTCAAGGATTCCAAGAGTCAAGAATGTTTAACATGTGGAACACATCCAATGAGGAACTTTTAATTAGTCAAAGGTGTTAGCATGCCTTTTTTGTCTCAACAGAAACTTAGAACAATAGCTTATTCTGTATATGAAAGTTAATTTTACTTTGATTCAGTGCACATTGGATGTTAACATTTCTTCAATGCTTTCCATTCGCCTTTATGGAGCCAGGAAATTTATGACTGGGGAAACAGAAACTTCTGTAATTGCTTCTTAGGCATGTATGATAAGTCCTGCTTAATTTCCTGCTGGGTGTTACTATTAACAGTTTAGTTCATTGTGCTTATGGAGTCTTTATTTCTGGACTCAGAGGCTGCCATGTGAAAACTGAGCAATATTTTAGGGAGTCACTTTGAGGCATGGAACATGACTCCATTGTATAATGTGTGTTATTCTGCTGCAATGACTTTGGCACACTTGCTTGTGTTTGACCCTTCAAGAGAACCGGACGTAGATCACCCTTTTCATTGCCACTCACCGTTTGTATTTTTGACAGTCAGAATTGCATTGGAGAGAAGACCTGGGAAATTGCTGGGTGGCCCATGGGGCTGTACAGCTTCTTTCCGAAGCTGGTGGACTTTGGAAGGTATTCCCAAGGTGCACTCAAGGAAGCACCCAGTGTACCTGCTGATGTTGGGATGCAAATGGGGACAGTTCTCTTTTTAGTGTCCCAGTTGTAGCTAGGATGACTACAGGGTAAGAGAAGTGTGACCATCACTGTCAGCTTGTTTTAGGGCTGTTTGTAGGAGAGATAGAGCAGCTGTTTTCTGTCTCCCTCTGTCCTCTTAAAGGAAGAAGCAGAAGTAGCAAACACAAGGAAGAAATCAAGGCTAGCTGTAAGGGACAAGGCGCTCAATAAAACTTGAATAGATGAGAAGAGAGCAGAATGTATGTGTGAAGGAAATAAAAGCAGAAGAGAGTAACTGTTTGCTGATTTATACTAGGGGTTAGTGCTGTTAGTAAATTATGAACCAAATGTGCTGAGTAGGCTTCTACATTTTTGTAAGTAGCCGCTTGCTTGCTTGTCCCCTGGTTGTATGTTTAACCCTTTTAAGAAAAGCTTATCAGCATACATTGCCAACTGCTTTAAAGTTCCAAGTTACTACAAAACCTGTTCTCCATATTGTGGAAAGTCCTTGAAGACCAGCAAAATCAGAAACTTGCTGCTCAGATGATTACAGTGAAAAAACTTGTCTACGGGGTCTGACCCTTACTCTGACCCAGGTTATCAAGGCTCATTTGGCAGTGTTTGGCTGTAGCAGAATGAGGTATGTAAGGACAGCACTACAGCACTTTAGCAACCAGCATCTCTGGGCTGGTGTAGGGGCCATGTTGAAATGTTCCCTTGTTGATCATTCCAATCACTGTAATATAAATATTTTACTGGGGAGTCTTACTGTAGTATTGCTACAGGAGTAGGAAACTATATATTTGTGTGTTGGACACTGTTTAGACAAATGTTTTCCACTGAGAATAAATACTTCACTTTATTTCTGGGGATCTGTCTCTTCTGTTTGGCTGTTTACATGGTTAAGGATTGCTCTTCATCACATAATTGTGTTGAGTATTTTTAGAAAACGATTCGTTAATGTGATTCTGTGAGCCTTTGCATGTACTTGTGCCCACATTGCAAGTTTGAGAGGGGTTGATCCCTGGGTTAGAGCCCTTAGGCTTCATCCTTCTGCACCTCTCGGTGATTTACGTCAGCAGCTGGAAAGCAAACAGCAAACCCGAGTGAAGATGATGACAGCTGCTCACCGCAGCCACTCTGCACGGCTGGACCACCAGCTGGGCATCTCAGCTGCTAGGACAGGTGAGGTGTTGTGTCTGGGGGTGGCAGCTCTGATGGGCCATCCCTGGTAGTGCACCACCCCAGTGGGTGAGCTTCCCTGGGCAGTGTGGGCTAGGAGCTGCTTGGGACAAAAATGAGGTCTTGAGTTGAGGTTAACCTCTAATTGAAAGGGCTGAGTTTACTGAGCCCTTCATGGAAGCAGTGATGTAAAACAAATCACCCTGTAAAACAAAGCAAAAAGCATTGCTCACATAAATAGAGCTTGGAGCCATCAGGAAAAAAGGGTTTTCTTAATGGGGTTGGACTTGAAATGCTTTGGTGGGGTCTCCTGCATCAGTGTGTTAGAACATAGTCCTAAACCTGGGTCAAATACAATTGGAACTTGCATTCTTTGAGTTTACTTCCAAAAGGAAAGTCTGTCTAAAAATTCCCTCCAAGTTCTGCCAGATATGCAAGTCTAAATCAGTAACCACACAGCATGCCAGAAAGTGCTGTACCTTACACCTTTTGCATAAACAATATGCAGCACATCTGTCAATGCTTACTCTTAACAAAGAACAAAATAACTAAGAACAATTCCATAACACTCATAAAGGGTGAAAAAGTATCCTTTACATCTCTGGAAGGACGAGAACTCTGAATTTTGAAGGTTAGACTTGATTTCCAAAGTCATAAACATCTCCCTTTTTTTCATTTCAACTCTTGCATTTTTCCTGATATCTAGTTCTTTAACATGTACATATATAAATCCATATATAGTGTGTTTCCTGCTGAATTTAATCATACTACTTTTCTTTAGGGGTTTGTTAAAAGCAATCAAGAAACTGGATTTCAGAGATGTTATAGTCATCATCTAGACTAAAACCAGGAAGATTTTCAATAACATCAGTGAAAGGTGTAGTAAATGAAAAATATTTAATGAAAAAACTTTAGTCCTATTTTTATGTGTCTAGAAATAGGGAGAGTAAAGCACAGTATCTTTCAAATGATTAAGAGAATGAAGTTGATTTTTATATGTTATCAGATATAATTGAATGCAGATTTTAAAACTGTAAACAAATTAAACACAGTTTTCACACTGAAGTAGTGTAAAACACTCAAAAGCATGCACGCCAGCCAGTGGCTGTCAAAAGCTTTACCAAGCTTATTGGGGCGTAGAACAGTGAATGGAAGTAATTGCTGAAGGTAATCAAGAGTAATGTAGTTCAGAGTACATTAATTAGTCATTGATACCTGTATAACATTAATATACTGTATAACATTAATACTTGTATATTTAAGTATATAGCCCTGCATTTTAAAAGAAGATAGCCCCCAGTACAGAGGACACAGTGATAAGAACTGATAGTATATTAAGTTCTTTTGTTCATATATCACTTTACTTACTGTCACTATGGTCAAAAAATAAATAGCAAATTGTTCTTCATGGCGGCTCACAAATTCTTTTTGGCATACAAATTTAGAATGTTGAAATGCAAAAGGATGATTTTTAACTGATCTTTTAGAGCCAGACTTTGACCTCGTCATGGGATTGTGTCCATGTGGTTTGTTGGTGATGCCATGGTTGGCTACATAGCAGGCTCCAGGAAATTCCTGCTTTTTCTAGACCCCACAAATTTGTCTGCAAATAATGTAATATTTCATGAGAGAACTGGTGTTCTTACCTTCACTGTAGACATGACGAAAGACTCAAATTACACCCAGAATAGGTCCCATTGTAGAGTCTAGCAAATTACCGTCATTCTTTAAAATACAGTCCTTAATTTAGGTGCCAAACTGGATTTTAATCCTAAAAAATCTTACATACACCTGGAGGGTGTGGTGGTCTAGTGGTAATTGAACACAGCTGCATTAGGAAACCTATGGAATTGAAAAGACTGGTGGAAGTCCTATAAGCACCATCCCTGTAAGAGTTAACAAAAACATGTGGATATGGCACTTGAGATGCTTGGTGTTGAACATGCTGGTAGTGCTAATGGTTGGACTTGGTAATCTTAGAGGTCTTTTCTGACCTTATTGCTTCTATGAATCTGTAATTCTATGATATCCCAGACAAACCTGGCAAAAAATAATTGGAGCTGATGCTGTTGTGCTGGCAACAATTCCAGCTTTGTAAAAGTTATTGGTCTCCTAGTTCTCATTATTTCAGCGACGAATATTTACATAGTTTTCCTTATTCTTGACTATCTGATGTTTTATGTTTGACTAAGAATAAAGTACAAGACTGGCAGAAACACTAACAATCAGTGCTGTGTGAAGGGGACAAGAGATGCCTTTATCAGATTGTGCTCAGTTTCTCTCTGTTTATATAAACACACATGCACATTTTCATCCTGAGGGGCCTCATTCATTACAGCAGGAACTTTTTGTGATTATTAAGTTTTAGTACTGCACAGCAACCTGTGCAATTTCAGGAGTCAGGCTGATTGAATTATGCAATTAGACAACCTTGCTAAGTGGGGAAGAGGACATTTCAGCACCATTTTTTCAATAATAAAATTCCATGAAATTGTCCAAGGTTTAGAAAGTTGTAAGTACCAATGAGGAAGGAAAATGTGCTCTAGTGTCAATAGAATACAAGCTCAACTTCTTTGACTCCAAGCAGGGGGCTTTCAAAAATATGCACAGACCAGGCAAGATTAGAGGGGATGTAATACTTTGAGATCTAACAGAAAAAAAAAAAAAAAAAAAAAAGAAAAAAAGCCATGGGGCTTGTTATCAAAATGGAAATAATGTTTTTATTGTTATCCACAGTACATGGATTGGTCACACAGTAAATAACTGTTTTCTGCAGAATGGAGATAGAGAGCAAGAGTGATTTGTTGAACTTGCACTTCTTGGTCAGATGCTCAGGAAATTCGCAGGAGGAGAAGGGAAGGTCAGCAGATGGACATGGGTATTCAGAGTCCATGACTTGGACTTGCTTTTCTGAAGTTCCTGAGGCTGCTACTCATAAGGTTTTGCCTCATCAAGATTTTGGGGGAGGGAATAAATAATTTTTAGCCAATGCACTGAATTAAGTAAAATTTTCAATTTACAGTAGTACTTGTAAGTTCCATTAAAATTTTTTATGCAGCTTTTAAATGAAAGCTTCTGGGAGTTGGCAGAGATCAGGTTTGCCTTGCTGACACATAGGTGTGAGGAGCCATGGTTCTGCCTGGTGTAGCAGTTCTACAGCCATGCTGAACTGGACCCCTCTTCTGCTACTGTACTCTCATCAGATCATAATTTTATGAAGGCTTCTAACCAAAATAAATTTCAGCTCATGAAACTGCATTGTCGTGAGAGTGAAACACCACCTGTTCATTACAATCCTGTTCTCTCAACAGCCTTTCCACAAGTTAGATTACACAACACCTATGACACATGAATTTTGAGATTGTTTTTATGACTTGTCATATCCCCACTGAAACATTGTCAGAATTGTCTCATATATATGATAAAAAGGAAAATCCTGAGCAAGGAAGTTGACAGAATCCATATCCACATAAAACAAAGGCTGGAATGCTGATAGAGTTCCATGAACATCTGGAAAAAGTCAAAGATGGGTTTCCATATCTATTTTATGTCTTTGTGGATAGCAATAAAAAACGGTATCGCATTTCCCTTCATAGTTCACAGTTCCTCTTTTTTGGGGGGTTTTTAAGTAGTAAAGAGTGAAAGGTTCTATAACAGCAGCTGCAGGAATTGACAAAAAATATTGCATTTTATTGGTGGCTGATGTATTAAGTCAGAAGGCAAAAATCAGCTTCTGTGTTTTGCTATGTAATTTTCTCAGAGAAAAGCAGATTTTACATTTTAAGTAGTGGCAGCTCTTGATTTCAGAGATTTCTCAAAACTTGTATGAAATATCAGGTTATTTTTATTTTGTAAATACAGTGCTGTGTGCCAGGAATGTAAAATTAACTTTATTTTTTTTTTTTTGCAATTGTTAAATTTTGTTGTACAGTAATACATATATTGTGAACACCATTAAATATTTATACTTTACTAAGCTATTAATTTAAGTAAAGAATATTTAATTTTAAATAAAGATTTCATTAGCAGGGATTGATGTGTCCTGGAAGCCATAAAAGTGATTCTGTATATATCATTGCTGGTGCTACAGCACCACACTGCAATGATTTACCACCAGTGCTGGGTCGGTGAGAGAGAACTGCTTGCAGGGTAGCTCTGTGTTGCCTAAATGCATCACATTTTTCCTTTTTTTTTTCTCTCTCTAATCTTTTACATATGTAACAGCAGTTCTCTTTTACATGGGCAGGTAGAAGGTACATTGTTAGGCTGTTCTGTGGAGCAGGATGCAAGGCTTAGCTGGGTGTCTGCCCATGTGCTAATGCAAGGAGAATTTAGCAAAAGCAATCACAAAACCTTGCTTTTTGTCCTCACTTGAGAAAAGGTGGAAGATCTAGTTCTGAGAATAAAGAAAGGTTAAATGTGTGGCTTATATGATATTATGCTTGGTCTCCTAGGATTTTTCAGTAGGATTTTGGTATTTAAAATAAAGTAAAAACCTACCAGATTATGGAAAATGGAATAAATATTTCTCACTTGCTCCACTTCCCTCTCTGTCTTCTGCACATCACACAGTGACTGCATTTATTTAAAACTTTCGCTGTCGTGTTCCCTTTTCTGAGTTAGGACCATTGCCAAAGTGATCTCATGTTTATAGAGGGTTTTTTTGGTTTATGTTACTGTTTGTGGTACAAATAGCTACTTTCACCTTGGAGTT
>JAYDZK010000113.1:100022480-100154974 GCA_034509185.1 Euphonia xanthogaster
TTCACCTTGGAGTTGTACCTTTTTTGGCTGTGTTTGATTCTGAGGTAGTATCCTCTATATTTGGGTCAATGATCACAAAATTTGGCTGCTGTAATTTTCCATTAATAATAATAAAACCACCCATCCCCCTAGCATATGGGATGCAGAAGACACTGCTCAGCAAGCTGTTATAAATTTCAAAAAGGTTTATGAGCTGAAAAAATTGTGTTTGGAGAGGGGAATGTAGACTTTGCAATTTCCAAATGCTGATGCTAAATCCATTCAGATGTAAATCAAACCCATCAGGAGTACTCTGCTCTTTAGATACTTTATCCTAACATGTGTTTGCTCATTATTCCTTCCTCAGCTGGAGGTTCTATATGAAAGCTGTTTAAATGAAATAAATAATGTATTACTACGAAGAAGATTAGTGTATTTTGGAACTCAGAAAAGGAAAAAAAAAAGGTAGTATTTCAGTATAAAAATGTGAGTAGTTTTTTTGGGGAGGGTTGAAATTCTTAGTCCAGGATGTGGATAGTTAGGTCATAATCTCTCTGGATATTTCCCCGTGTTTGGCTGGGCTTTGAATGATCTCTCTAACTGGACATCTTGTGCTTCTTTGTGTAGAGTAGAGTCAAATAATCTTGGCTTTGAAATGAACAGTGTTCATGTATGCGGACATATGTTCTCATACCTTTCACTTGGAGATTTGTTTTTATTGATGTGACAGCATCCTACCTGATACCTCTTTTTTAAACTTCATTACATTTGTTGCACACTGAAAGTACCTTAGGTTAGAAGAATTTTTGTGGTTCCATCTACCCTTTGTTTTGGGAGACCTCTGTGTCTGCTCTGTCTCTGCTGTTGCTTGTCTTGGAAATTTAATGTTGCTTTTCTGTGAAATCATTGGCATCAAGTCAAGATGTATCCATTTGTAATTCTGGTTCTTGGGGTTTGTGACAATTCAACTTCCTTGCTATCAGGCCTTTGTTGATATCGACAGTATCTGTATGGAAGTTCTAAAACACTGTAGCCTCTGTGGAATGCTGAAGATAAGTTGGAAATCTCTCATCAAATAATTTACTAAAATCACTATTAGAAAATTTCGTTTAACAGAGTGATAGTTAAACTCTGTTTGAATGCCAAAGTCTAGTATCATCTTACAAAATGGCATAAAGAAGGACCAGGATCAGGTCTTATGTTGTTATCCCAGCTCATGAGAAGTTAGACTGGATTTTGTCAGGAATTGTCATCATAGCTTTGCAGATACATCCCAGTGATTGAAGAACACGTTCAATTTAAGATTGATGTGCTTTGACCCTGGAGAGGTAAAACTTCTTGGTGCACGAGAAATTGAGCAGTTGCTGGGATAAAAAGAAGATTTGCAAGTTTTCTTGCATAGACAGCTTTTTCATATTGTGGTTCAGCAACAACCTACCCTGAGCATACTTTGCCTGCCAGCCCTTGATAGAAAACTTTTCTGCATGTGAGTGTTTATTTCTTACTAAGACAAATTTAATGGACAGCGATCTACTTTCTAACCTGTTTTCTTACCTTGATGTTTCTATTGGGACCTGCAGGAGCAGATTTCATTGAGCTATCTTGGGGGCCTTCTTGGAGATTTCCTCTTCAATTTATCATGTCCTGATACTCTTTCTCAGGGGTTGTTTTCTATTAGAAAGTACAGTATTTCACCAGTGCAAAAGTCTAATAAGTAAGTAAGACTCCAAAAGACATATGGTGATACATTAAAAAATCAAGCAGTAGGGTACCAATTATGTAAATATTTATTGACTTGAATAAACATTATAAAATTTTATCTGACATATGTGTCTATCTGCAGATGTTCTCAGCTGTGGATATGCTTCTGATGTTGATTCTGCTTCTTCCTAAACAGGAGCTTCCTCTTTCACCGGGGTCACTTTCCAGTTCCTCAGTAAAGGCAGTGAATTGGCCTTTCTCAGCTTATTTGGTTTTTATCAAATAAAAACCTTGACAGAGGATTGTTTTCCACATCCGTGTTCATTCACTGTAGGCAGTGCAGTGACAGATGTAAGTTGTACAGAGTACATCAGGATCCATTTCCTTTTCTATCTAAAATCACTTCCTTTTGTGTGATCTTGTACCATTATCACTTCTTGTCATTTAATGCAATTTTCTAAGCTGCTTTATTTGTGTGCCAAACATAAGGCAGCCTCCATGGAGGTGGCATTCAATAACTGTGTCTGTGTTCAATTAGCCCAATGTATCTTCACACGCTGTGTTTGGGTTTCTTCTGAAGTGCATTTCCTCTTACAGTGATAAACGTGTGCTGTGTACACCCTCCCTCATCCTTTGGCTTGTCGCAGTAATGGGATGCCTTATTTTTCTCCCTTTGCTTGCATTTCTACCTATGATTCCTGGTTCCTGCTTCCTGAGTGCGCCAGGAGGCCTCCCAACATGAACACTTCTCTCAGAAATGCAAACGCTATTTCTAGCTTGTTTGTCACATAAACATCTGACCTGAGTATTGTTACGGTCCCTTTCTGTTGACACTGAAACAATCTCTTGGCAATGAAGCAAATAAAATGATGTTTAGTCTCATAACCTTATAGTCCTGATACCACTGCTTGGCAAATCCATTCTTCTCCCAGTGGCTCACTCCAAAGGCTCTCAGGACATTTCCAATGTTTTAGGTGTACACAGAGATTCTAAATGTCAGCTTTCAAGGCATTTGGAAACAGCAGTGAAAAAAATTTCTTCAGTGACTTCTTGTACTAATGGGGAAAATAGCATGGAGAGAGGGAGAGATGTATGCAGTAAATCAAGAAGTCATTGTTAATTTTCTCACTTTAAACAAGATTTGAGCTCCTGGGGGATTTTCTCCAGGACACAGCCGTCATCCACACCCATTCTGTTAGGCCAGCTTCAAAGACGAAAGAATGAGAGAAAAGATTTGAGAAATGTATGCATTTGTTGGGCCTGATACAAGAGGAAATGCACAGTGTCTCTGTCCCTTATGGGCTGCCTAAAGTGAAACTTCCTTCCATCTGAGGAAAGATGAGAAGCTGCAGTGGCATGTTACTGAGCATCAAGATTCAGTGTTGTGCCTCAGCTCCATATAGCCTAGAGCCTCCTCTTCTCTTAGCCCTTCATAAAATACTGAATTTTAGCATTTCCTCCAGCTTTTGTATCCTGTCTGGATTGCATTTTTCGAGGCAATCGCTGTGTACTTCTGTGTGTTTACACAGCCCTCAGCTCAGCTGGATCCCACCATTTCCTGGCCCTTAGACAGTGCTGGTGCCAGCAAATCCCCCAGGAAAGATATTTTCCTTGAATTTAGAAAGAAAATTGAGAGAATTGAATTCTTGGCATAGGAATGCACAAAATGTGAGATATCTTAAGAGCAATGGTTTAGATCTCTGATGAGCTTGTTCATAAATCAAAGTGCAGAATTTGTTTCTTGGCCTCCCTCTGACATGTGAGACGGCAACACATTAAAGTGACTCTTTATTTTCCTTTTTATACTTTTAATTTTTCATTGTCTCCTGTGAAATTTGGTGTTTGTATTGGTTTAATGCATACTTTTTAGCATACAATGTATTAGGAAGTTACATGCAGCTCTCAAAGCTAAGAGATAATTTTGCTCACAGCTCCCATATCACTCCACGGAAACTGCTAAGAGCAGCTGTGCAAGAGATGAAGCCCTGAATTATTTAACAGGGTTTTAAAAAAACCTAATCTCCAATGTCAGCCCGTCTCTGCTTCACTCTCAAAAGAGAGCCAGTAGAAGGTTGGGCTGGCTAACATCTTTCAGGGTCCATAGTTCATGTGCGAAAACCTATCAACACAAAGTCACTTGTTTGTGCCAGGTTTTTCTGTATGGAGTATGGGCCATTATTTTTGACATAGTGTATGTATTTATTTCTTCACTGTGGTGTAGAAAAGAAGCCATTAGTTATCCCTGGTCAAGGTTTGACCCCCTCAGAGGAATCACTCATGCTGGCTTGTTGCAATTGTTCTTAACTGGCAGCTCCCACCCTCGCCCTTTGACTTTTGGTTTCTGCAGGCTGGCTGCTGCACCCAGACAAGTCCTGCTGGATACTCTGCTTTTGGGCCTGGTGCCATGATGCAGAGAAGCTGGATTCAGTAGGGTCACATTGGGAGTTCAGATACAATTTGTCCCACTGTTTTTGGCATGACTCACATTAAGTAGATAATTAGAACCTCATGCCAAACTTTTGCTTTTCACATGCTGAAATGGAGCAGTAATTTGTTTTATATGTATTAAATGTAATTGCTTACTAGGTTTGACGAATGTATTACTAATTCAACAATTGCTGTGTTATGAGGCACTAATGGGAAAAAAATCTACCCAAAGTCTATAATCTCTCTCGTGAACTAATCCTTAATTCTGTACATAATTTTGACTGAAGCAGTATTTATTTAAAGCTGGAAATTGCTTTAAAATCTCAAGTAATGTGAAACTAATGCCCGATGAGAAAATAAGTCAGATTAATAACCTGTAAGGCCATTTCTTCTTCCTTTTCTTTTTTTTGTTCATAAGTAATTTTAAGGGGCTTGTTTGTTTGTTTTCTGTTTGGGTTTTTTACTCTTACACTAGAGTGTCACCAGTTTTTACCACTTGAGAGAGAGCTAAAGTTCTTGAGCAGTTTGAATACAGTTTTTCTTCTACAAATGCAATGAATTCTTGGTGGTGGGGCTGACCTTGGTGGTGCACGGACTTTGATATGGTGATCTTTGTTCTTGGAAAGAGGTGGAGAACTGGGTTGTATAAAACAAGTATCTCCTCTGTCTCTCTATCTGCACATCCAACCTCAGTGGTGTGAGGGATTTCCTTTCCTGACATTTGTGGACTTGTGGACTCTTGGGATTTCATGTGTTTTTCCTCTGAAAGGCTGGTCTTGCTTTCCTCAGAAATGTTGACTTTTCAGAGTTCTTGACATGACTAGTTCTTCAATTCAGATTCGTGAAGAATCCAAATTTGCCCTCCTGCCATGGAGGTGAAATATTAGGGTGGGCTGAGGAGCACAGGAAGAGGAAAAGAGGGAGTGCAGTTCACTCTTCTGTGGATTGAAGATTGTGGCCACTAACACGTAATTATGTTCCTGTAAAGCACAAGGAACAGCAGCTGTAAAGACTTACTTTACAGCTTACCATGTGGCTCATTCAAATTCTAGAAGATATAAGGTGAATTTGAGTAAATTTTAAATAGTGGATAGGTTTTCCCCTTATAAAAATCCCAAATGTTGGGATGATAAAATTGGTTGTGTTAGGTTGGGCAGTGACATTTGCTACCTCTTTGAGGTGTCTTTTCTAGTGTACACAGTTGATAGTAAAAATAAAATTTAACAAAATTTGGTAGCAGTCAGTGAATGTTTCACAGAGACCTTCAAAATCTTTTAAGTAGTATTTGCTTCTGCTCACAACTCTTCTAGCCTGACCAGTAGCTTGGAAGCTTTGCTATATTTGATATTTGCCAAGCCATCCACTGACCCTATTTTTGTTCGTTGCTCTTTTGTTAAGAATGAATAACATTACTATCAAATTGATGCTCAAGAAACCAAAACATATGCAGATTTTGGAAAGTTGGTCCTTGTGAAGTTACAGATGTCTGAATCTTCTGAAGGGATTACATGTCCCAGAACTAGTTTGTTTCTTTACTTTAAATTTTCTAAGTGTTTGTCCTGCTGATACAATTTTAAGCCCCATACCTCCACTGGTGTACCAGTGGGTGCCTATCTAGGTACGGATAGATGTGCCTAAACGTTGGACCTTTTCAGGTTTTGTCTGAGGTGTGAGATCTTGACAGTATTTCAGTATCATCTTGCTTTGCAGCCTGATTTCAGAGACCAGATATCATAAGGCAAATATCTGTCAGCACCAACAGTTGCAGCATCCTTTTGAAGTGAGTCCTTCTTTCATCTTCATGTGCTTTGTTAATAGTTCCTTTCTATCAGGAGCTCTCTTGCCCCATAAGCAGAACCAATTAGGCATCATTTCGTCCTTCTGTCCTATGCAGATATGGTGATGGCATCAAAAGTGTAAAAACTCGAGTAAATCTATCCTGAAAATATAATTCTTAAAGCTGGATGAAATATTACTGAGACTTCTGTGGAAGTCTTGATGCTTTATGTCCACTGGCTGTACAAAACAAATGCACCGATCTGTTGACATAGAATTTATTATTATTAGTAGAATTTATTTAGTAGTAGTAGTAGTATTACTATTATTAGTAGTATTAGTATTGTTATTATTTCTACCACTTAATTTCCTTTCCAAATTAGTAATTAGATAGGGTAGTATGAAGGTTTTAGACTGTGAATTTTTTATTTCTCATGTAAAGTGTCTTCAAAGAAATCACTGCAGTTAAAAAGTGAATGACTGAAGTATAGATTCATTTAGATCTAAATTAAATTTAGATTTAATGCAAACATTTACATTCACATCTCTTTTCAATAGAAGTCAATGTTTTTATGTATGACTTATTCTTTGTTACAAATCTCTCTTTTATACTTTCCAGCCCATTTTCCTATCAAATATATTTTTTTCTCTCCTTTGTGTCTTTGCTTTTATTTCAGAATGTAAGAGGTTCCTTGTCACCCAGTGCTGTGAATAGCTCACATTTTCAACTGCATAAAAACTAGTTAATGTATTTCAGCTGGGAAAGACAAGAAATTTAATAGCCTTTATGCTTTGTGGAAAATGTTGCCAAGATGCCCAGATTTGTATATTCAGGTATTAGTTTTGTAAAATTGATGCAGAGGAAAGTTTGGGGTGAGACAGTTTTAGGAAGTCGGCCAATACCCTTTAGACAAGTTCTCTTGAACTGTAGCATTTTTGTTGTGTATTATTTTGAGCAGAACAAGAATGTTTCCATTAATTTTTTTAATACACACTTGGAGGTGCTTTATAAACTGCTTATTCTCTACCTGTGTTCCATCACTTGACATACTAATCCCACTGTGGGACCTTCCAGCTCTTCAGACCTGCTTGGATTGGGAAAATTTGCCAACTGGCAGCAGCTTTGAAGTGTTGCTGTTGTTGGCCGTGCATCTTTGAAAAGAAGCAAACAATAAAGTGTTTGTCTTTTTTTCTATTAGGCCTGATGTAATATCACTTCTAATGAAGCAGCACGTGAATAAATAAAACACATGATTTAAGAATGCATTTGAGAGTCACACGTCTAAACAGCCCATGATTTCTGTAAAATGAATATCCCTGCTGAGTAGAAAATTATTACTGCTCATCATTCTCTTCACTATTCACTTGAAAGGTATGACTCTCTTAATACCCTAATGAAGCACTCAAATTAAACACATTCCAGTGAGGACAAAATAACCACACTTGAAGTAAGTGTGAGAATACTCTTATCATCTAATAGCATGTGAGAATGGAAAGGTTTCAGTGCTTTTATTGAGTTTTTTTGGCTAAGACTTAGCCAAGCAAACTAAATGGGGAGAAATTACTCTTAATACTTCTAATTAAGCCTGTAACTGTAGAAAGAGCAAACTATTTGTAAACTGTTTAAGGCACACAGGGAAAAAAGCATGGAGTGCTTTTAAAAATGGAAATTATTAGGCAACCCAGGGATTTCTTTAATTTGTTGATAGTGCTCATGCTATTTGTGGCATACTAATTAAGTGTTGGGATATGATCTCCTAGCACACTGAATGTTATCCTGCAGTCTGTTATAGATGAAACTAAAAGCAATCACATAGAGCTGGATCCCTATGAAACCTGTCTGGGTACTTCTAGTACAGGCTTCACCTGTTCCCCAGGTCATGATCTAAGCACAGATCAGTAATACTCACCTTTGGCTCTTGTTCCCAGACAGTGGTGCTGAAATCCAGCAGATGTTCCAGGCGTGCAGGGGAGCAGATTGCAGGTGGCAAAGTGCGTGACTCGTGTCTCTCCTGGCTTGGCAGGGGTGCTGAAAGCTGTGTGCTTGTGCACTGGAAAAGAGAGGTGTGGGTGGCTGGGGGTCTCTCTGGTGTTGGCGTGTCTCACCAGTTTGAGTTGCCCAAACTCCTCCTCCCCACCCCCCTTTTCTGTGTGGACTCCTCTCCCAGTGAGTGGCAGCAGTGTTTTCAAAACACCGATGTCTAGAAGCAAGGAATTGGGCTGAGCCTGTGACTGGCACCTCATTGCCTTCTGTTTTCCCTGGTTCTTTTGTCAGTTTTGCTTTCTCTGAACACCCTTGTAGCTACACAGTCAGCTCTGTCTTGAGTGAGAGGAATGGGAGCTGGAGAGCAGAAGATCTTTGTTCTTTCTGATCTCACAGACTAGAGCTTTGTGAAAATTTGAATGAAATCACAGAATTTTTAGCTTTGCAAAGAGAAATAAAATTAAACCAAAAGAAACCCTTTGTTCAGTGCTTACATGTTTATACTTTCCTGAACTAGATAAAGCATCTTCATATTTTCTAGGAAGGAAAAATCACATCTGTTGCTATCGTTGCCCTATCCTGGTTGTTTGAGTCTGTGTGCCTGCTTCACACTACTGCCCAGAGGAGCACATCCTTCTGCATCCAGATTTCTTCTCTGAAGGGATCTCTGGGAGAGAGCCAACTTCCATGCCCTGAATGTCTGGCTGCTGGATGCAGACACTGCTGCCTTCTCTTAATGGCATGCAGACAGAGGGCGGGTTTGAAAGTGCTGCTTTCTGCTTCTGTGGAAGGTGGTGTGCTAGGTTTGTACACATCTCAAGCCTATTTTCAGAAGTTTATTCTGGATATTGTCCTTCCCACAGCACTTGTGTCATTCTAGTCACTGAAAAACATTTTTGGGTGGGTTTTATTTTGTTTTGTTTTGTTTTGTTTTTTGAAAGCTGAGAATGTGGGCAGGACCTTATGCCTAAGAACAAATTGCTGTCTTCATTGTACTGTGCAAAAATTTCCTTAACCTCTGAAGGCAATAATGTGAATGAAATGGTTCTTTAGTAACTTTAGGAAAAAAAAAAGTTAAAAAAACCAGAAAGCAATTTCAGAGAAAAAGCATGGTTTACCTGGTGTGCACTATGTTAGCGGGGTCAAAGATGCCACAACTGGAATGCTGGGGTTTGTTGTCATAATGTCCCTCCTGTTTCTGTGCAAGATTTCCTAGTTTCCTGTTCTTATTTATGACATTCATAATTTTTTGTATATGCATGTGCTACTGCAGACACACTTGTTTATTTCCCCCTTCCTGTGTGTCTATGCTGAAAAAATCCATGAAGAATCATGTGTCCACTTCCCCTCCTTCAGATGAGACAAAAAGAGAAAATAAGACAATGAAAAGCAAATTCCTCGTGCTGGTATGCTGCACACATTCAACGCCGCAGGAAACTAGGTCGATGCTATTATTCATAACAGTATATTATGTTACAATAAAAGTAAGCAGTGTTGCTTGGGATAGGAGACAAGAGAATTTTTCTTCCGATAAAAATGGAGAAAAACCTTATTTTCTTCAGGCTTCTGAAAAATAAAACTTAGTACAAGTTTTCTTTTACTTTGAAAACTAAAGCAAAGCCAGTCTGCCATATTTGAAAAAGGACTCATTAAATTATTATTTGTCCTGTTGAGAAGGTCTGGAGCGAACTTTGATCCTCTTAAACTCTGTGACTCTGGCTTAAGGTTGGCAATCCCCCATGGCAGCAGCAGCAAAAGTAGCCTTCCTTTGAGGCTGTTCCCTGGAGCCTTGACACTGTTTTCTGCTGTAGAGAAGAATTAGAGATATCTAAGGACCATCTGACTTGTTACCCTTTATTCCCTTATTGGGATTCTGTGCTGGTAACCTGCAATGTTCTGCTCTGCACATTGTTTCCTTTTCCTCATCCATTTTTGAAGTGGTCTACAGTGATGGGGAAAGGGGAGTGGTTCTGTTTCAAAAGGAAAAATAAAAGATGGCAGAACGAATTCAAATCTGAAGTATCTTTGGAAATTTGGGTTAAAACCCACTAACCAACCATTACAGCAAACAAATAGATAAATAAAATATTAAACAAAAGCAAAAAAGTCCTTTCCATTAGCTAGCTGTCTCGGGTTTCATCTGGAATACATTCCCCAAGGATATTCTAGTGCTTTGGGTTTTGCTGTTTTGCTGCCTCATTGAGAAAATAAATTTGAAATTAAATGAGGTTAAAATAAGGGTGGTTTTAAGCCTGTGTGTGTTGTAGGGGAAGATTGCCTGTAAGTGTTTCTGATCTATCTAAGCAGATAAAAGCCATCATGATTTTTACAAAAATTAGGGAACCTCTCATCCTTGTGAAAAAGCTGGTTAAAAAGAATATGTGAAGCAATTCAGCCAATTTAAATTTGTTTTGTTACGTGTGTATCATTTCAAACAAATCTTTCATGGGAGAAAAAATGAAGAAAGTACTTTCCCACATTTTATTTCTTCAAGTCATTATTTTTCCCACACTTGTCTTGCTGTTTAATTGTCAGGTCATCTTCATGTATAGAGACTGATTTTTTTTTTTATTGTTCCTCATCGCTATTCATTTCAGCAAACTATCAAAGCCCATTAACTCAATGCAAGACTTTCCAGTTATTTCTATAGACTTTGCATAAGGCTCAGAGACACAGATTTTACCATCAAGCAAAGTGAGCTGGGACCTGGCCCTGCCTCCAGCAAGATGCTGGATCAATTATATTCCAGGTGCACTAAGGGGCATTTCACATAGTGTTGTCTATCTTAAGTTACATGGTTAATTAAAAAAAAAAAAAATGCTTCCCCGGTCCCCCAGTTCTAAGTGCTAATCAAAATAGTGAGAAAAAGAATATGTATTAGGCTTGTGAAGCAGCTGCTTTTAGGGTCTCCACTTCTCTGTAAGAGCTCTTCTGACACATATCTGGAGCCCCAGAGCTTCCAGGGAAGCCACAGGCTGGAAGAGGTGACTGTTCACATAGAGCTGCTAATCACTTTACCACAGCCATTGTCTTCTTAATGCTCACCTTAAAGCAATATGTATATGTGTGCACACACACAAATGTAGTGTCAGTACTACTGCACTTTGCTCTATATTCCTCCTCTGGTCATTTTATTAGTAAAAGTTCCCACTCATAACATCTCCTCAGAGGAGAATTAGCAATTTTCATGATGATTATTTTTCCGGTTAACATGGAATGAGTCAAGATTCCTTTTTATTGGAAAGCAATTTTTGTATCTCATGGTAGTAATTTATTATTTTCCTCAGAGAAGAAAATACACAGTTAATCTTTCCCATGACATTATTGTGACGGGATCAAATTTGTGCTCTTTATTCAGTTAAAAAATCTGTTGAAAGCTGGTATGAGTGGAAGGCAAGTAAAGACTGGCAACATCTGATCTTTCTTCTTGATATGACTGTTTCCTGGTATGTAGTCAGCAATCACTTTCTTCATCTAGACAGAATCCTGGACCACTGGCCCTAAGCTTCTATTTTACTGGTGGTTTTAGTCTCTTCAGCATGCACAGCAAACTGTAGCAGCCCAGATTTTCCTTTACTTCTCCTTGAGGAGCTGCTTTAAAAATTAAATAATCTGCTGTCTTGCCTTACACATTTGGCTCCCTGGGGTTTTATAGGGAGTGTGACAGTGCTGAGCTCTGTTTGTACATCAGAGCAGTAGAAAGGCTCCTGCTCACTGCTCACTGGGTGGGATACAGCCCAGAAAAGAATCTTAAGGGTGAGCACCCTGACCTGCCCCTTCATCCCTCAGGGTGACTGTAACTGGGAAGCTTTTCTGGGAACACTCCTGGACAGGCACAGGAGTGAGCTGCGTGTGTCTCAGCAAGCAGCACAGTGTGACAGGGGTGAAGCATTTGGTGCAGAGCCCTTGTCTGCCATGTTTTGATGTGTTCTGAGTGTGGATTAGCTCTGCTCTGGTCATGCAGACAGAAAAAGAGCTGGCGGCTGAAACACAACAGTTGGGTCCTTGGGCTGTGTTTCATGTGAAAGGAATCCAGTTTGTGCACTCAAAGATTGCTCTGTTGTGCAAACCAAAGCATGGTAAAAAAATTGCCCAAGAAATACTCTCCAGTTCTGAATTAATACTCTCCAGTTCATCAGCATGAACACAGCAGAGTAGTAATATGCCATACTAGGAGATCTCATGCTAAAATAAAGTGTTGTCACTATCCCAGATGATAGACTGGAGATAAAATTACAAAGTGATGAGTGCAGGGTGAAGGCTAAGTACTTTGAATCAAGGGAAGAGGAAGTGCAAGAGAGCTTTATTTCTCAAAATAGACAGATAGATGCTAAATGCCAAGGTAGCACTGTCTGATGTCCTTCACGTGAGAGAAATTATTATTTCTTTAAGAGTCACATTGCATGTGACTAACTATTGGATAGCCAAGAGTAAGTAAATATTAACAGTACCTCTATGGCAGCAAGTAAGAAAAAGTAAGAAAAAGTCCAGCAAGTAAGAAAAAGTCCTTCCCTATGCCACCTACATTTCTCTAGTCAAAACTACTGTTTGGTTTCATAAAACCTGTGGTTTTATATTTATTAAACAGCAGAAAAAAGTAGGATTTCTTAAAATAACATCTTTGGTTTAGTTTGTGTTTGGAAGAAGATAGAAGCTTGCTACTAGGAACAAGCAACTGTAAAGGCTGTTAATAATATATGAAGCTGCTGAAACAAATATGTTTTGAATATGGAAGTTTTTATCAGGTGTCAACATTTCAGCTCATTACTAATGGTATCACTTGTTAGTTACTTGTTAGTAAGTACTGAGGTGATAAAGGAGAATACACAGCAGAGCAATGTTTCCCAATCCATTGAAAATAGACTGCAGACCCTCGAGTGGTTTATGTGGTATGTGTGAAGAAGCTGCAGCAGGACAAGCCAATGTGTTCATTCAATTTTTTGAGAGCTGTAAGGTGTGCATTCAAGAAACTCAGGTACTCCAACTAGTCTGGCTGGGCTGGACTCTGCAAACTTCTGCCCTGTTCTCTGTTGTTTGGGAAGCAGAGTTGAGAGAAGTGCACCTGTAATGGAAAGGTTTAGCAAAGTGTTTCTTTCCATTTCTGGAGTATTCTGAATCTCTGGTTTGTGTCTCTTGAATACCTGAAAGGGTTTTCTCCCTTTTTTTTTTTTTTTTCCGTCATGGTTTGGAGAATGTTAGTAAGTGTCACAGGCATAAGATCAAAGTTTTGAAATTGATAGGAATATTTTAATAATTAAAAATTCAGCTGTTCTTCTGAAATTCTTTTCCTTCAAAATATTAGGATAAAGATCATTGAAGTTACTGTTGCAAAAATATCTGCCTGTTTCTGAAGTATCATAACAGGTTTATGTACATCACCCCTGCATGTTACTCATGAGTTAAGTGTGATGGGGTATGTCTGGTACCTTGCTCGTTCCTTCAGAGAGTCTGGGTGACTCTCTGTGACACCCCATGGACAGACTCAGAAAAAGCCTTTTTAACCTTTGGATTGATGTAATTAACAGATATTTTTTCCTATTCCAGTCTTTGGAGATCTTCATATAATTCTGATTGTATACTTGAATTTTGGCAGGCTCACTTAATGTTTACTGAAAAATGTCAAACATTGTCTTTCGGTTCAGTTAAGCCCCATTTTTCCTCTCTGTTCCTTATGTCAGATCACAGTGAGAAAAGAATGCAAGAATTATTATTCTTACTGTTAGAAAGCCTCAAGAGCAGAGTCAGGCACAGGCATGTAGTTCTTAAAGCAGCCACTAACTCTGGAGGAATGAGAAAGCAGCAAGCTGTTGGTAATCACTGCATGTAGTCATGGGGGCCACAGGATCCACAGGGACCTTCCTGCACTCATGCATGGGAATGGCAAAGAAGGCAAGAGTTTCAGTTACAATGCATGCCAGACTTCTCCCTCAACAGCTACAGATCTCTGCAGCAGTTGCAGATAGGGCATGATATGGCTCAAGGTGAATAGTTGTGCAACCTTCATAAAAGGATGAAAATCACTTACCCAGTATTCTTCCCCAATACTGGTTACTTTTAACACCCAGCTAGACAGGGTGCTGGGGCATCTTGTGTAGCCTGTGCTTTTGTCCAGGGTTGGATCAGATGATCCTTGATGTCCTTTCTGACCTAATATTCCATGATTCTGTGATCCCGTGATTATGTCATTGTGTGTTTTCCCTATGCCCACCAGTGCACTTCAGCAGCAAGGCACCTTCATGTTTTGTAAAGGTGAACAACCTAGCAGTGGTGTGTGAGTCCTCTCATCCTTAGTAAGTTCATAGTAAGCAGAGTTGTAACCAAGCCAAACTAAATATGGCAACTGCCTTGTGAATGAAAACCTACCTGTCAAAGAAAGCAACTTTTGATTTAAGGAAGATGTTCTGGATTTTATCATATTAAATCTCATGTTCTTATACTCTCATTTGTGAGCTAGGATTTCACTGAGTGCATATGTGAACATGGTGTGCATGTTTCTATTGCTCCTATTAAATGTAAGCAGAAATTCTGGGAGTACATTATGCTTCATCTCTCTGAAGAATATTGGAGCTAGAGCTGTTAATGTGAAACAGAATTTTTGGAATAAATGAGGATGGTCAGGCACTCTGGAGAAAATATTTGGAAAAAAATCTTAATTACATGGGTACCAGATTAAGGCATTCTTACAAAAAGTTATAGTATTTTTGTTGTGGTGTTAAGAAAAAAAAGAAAGCAGAGGGAAGCCACCTTAACTTAGTAACTCAAGTGTAGTAGTTGATTGATTCTGAAAGTCAAGGGGTGAATATTTTCCCCAGTCCCAGCAGAGAGAAAGACTGAATTGAATAGCCATATATTGATTTCCTTGGGAGCAGGATGAAGTCTTTAATTCTTGATTACTCCTTTTTTTATTTTAATGAGAATTATGTGACTTAAACCCTGTTTTATGTTTTGGAAGCAACGGGTAAGGTTTAAATCAAACAGTGGGTTTTCTAGACTTTTAATAGCGCTATTCTTTTTAGTGCTTCTGTTACCTCAGGGTATTTACTTTTGGCTCTTAGTGTGGTGTAGAAGTTGATACTATTGTGAATGGAATTGGCACGTCTTAAAACCCAATGTTTAGATCATAAACATTTTAAAAGAAGACTCCATAAAAAAATTTGTTTTTTTAATATGAAATGTTAGTTGTGTTCTTGGCAGGCTTTGCTTTAGAGGAGTCAGATGCATTTCAAAGAGTATTCTGGTGGCCAGCTGCAGCCAAAAGATTATTTCAAACCAATGGAGACACAATTCCCTTTCCTCTAAAGCTTTTTTCCTTTCTCTCTCTCTCCCCACCCTCTCTCTCCAGTAGGATTCTATCTATATATTACTAATGAGGTGTAGCCAATCATGGGGTAAAAAATTCATTCATATATCAATACATACATTTATGTACATATACATAACAGTGGAAAGCACAGAAACTCAGACTAAAGATGTCAGTGCTGGTCTTTGCTTTAGGAAATGCTGTTGAGATTTCTTTTCTTCAAGACACTTCAAATCTTCAGAGTTGGCTACTCTTCCAAAGCCAGCAGGATTGCATAAAATATATGGAGAATTGCTTGTGTCTGCCCTGCCACCTGTGGAGTGGCACAGTCATCTTTTTAACAATGGCTTGATTCATAGGTGCTGTGGGAAACGAGTTACACTCCAGAGAAGAGCAGAAGATAATGGGTTTGGGGGATGCATTAATGGAGCGGGTCTTTATTTATCTCAGTCATTTATGGTTCTTTGTGCTAGACATTATTTTCGTTTTTCACATTTCTTTGAAATAAATGCATGAGAGTATTTCTTGTCCTGCTTTAGAGGTGTCTTTAGAGGACTTTTTTTCATAAAATATTAACTCAATGTGATGAGTGTATTGTCTTATGTAGTTGTGCAGGCAGAAGTTTTGCCCCACCTCAGGCAAAGAGAGATGCCACAGTAGAAGATCTTGCTACTCATCAAACAATCAGCATTGCTCAGTTATTCCAGAACACAATTTAACTTCCTTTTTTTTTCCCATATAGTGAAGGTAGAGCTTTCTCCCCCTTGTTTTTGGAGTCTCTTTCTGCTTTGTGTTTTGCTGGATATGGGCCTGAAATCCCTGCCTGCTTTGCACAGAATGGGAGCAATTAAAAGTGCTGCTTAATGTCACTCACAGGGAATCTTTTGTTCCTAATTTCTATTTCCCTTTAGGTGATGGAATGCATCAGCAACAGGACTTTTTGTCACTTCTCTGATTTTGAGAATTCAATGAATAATTGAGATGAATAATTCAAAAAGAGCTGTAGTTGCTTACATGGCATGCAGTCCTGCTGCATTTCCCACAGCAGCCCAAATGGACAGAGAGCAAACTATGATGCAGCTTCATGTCCTCCTACACATTTACTGAGCAGACCTGCATTACTTGAAATATTTGTGCTCTTAGTAGCCTGTGTTTATAATGACCTCATAGTAGTTAAAAAAAAAAGAAAGACTGGCAAAAAGCTAAAAATCTACCAAGAGCTGAATACTAAATGCCTAGTGCTTGAAGTGTGTGTGGGGGGGTTATTTTGGAGAAAATCTAGGTAAAATTTGTATTAAGTGCATCAGAATACCGGGGGCAATTCTTTGGATGAGTCTGCACACTTGAGTAGTTTGTAGGGCTGAGTCCTTGATCATTTTGAGAAAGAGTCCTTTGCAGCTGTTTGTATGAAGGGTTAAGCAATAAAGAAGGAATACATGTTCATATTTTGCTTAAAAAGGGCTGGATTTCAGAAGGAGCTGTAAAGCTTTCAGCAAGAATTGGGCAAACAGTACAGTAAAGTGAAAAGCTGAAATGTGAAGAGTGCATGATGTCAGATGCCAGCTCAGCGCTTCCAGATCAGATCACATTGCTCTAGCAGAGGAGACCACCCTTGGAATTGCAGTGAACTGTAGCTGCTCTGCAGTGTAAAGTTGTATAGGCTGATAATCCTCTCACTGTTGTGTCACCCGGTGGTAGCCTCTGTCAACAGTTCTCCACTCTGGAGAAAACATGTGTTATTTACAGGTACTTCTCTAGGGGTGGAAAAATCTCCTTAATATACAGATCCCAGCTGCACAAGGAAAGGAAAAGAGTGTTCATACAAAAAAGGTTCTTTACTAAGGGTGTTTGTTTTTTCTTCTCTTTGTGCAGGTTCGACATGGGAGAAAACATTACGGCAGATTGGTTTCGAAAGGTAAGCCATAAATTTATTTCCTTACTAGTGCAAAAAGGTAAGGAAGAAAAACTGCACAGGCATATTTGCACAGTTATTTTAGTTGATTGAATGTATCAGTGACCTCAAATTTAGAGTGGAAGTCATGCAGTGTCATGCACATACGTGTTCATCTTTTCTGTTTGTGTCCTCTTCTCTTTCCCAGGTCTATCTGAAGCAATTTATTCATTATATAAACTTGGCTCATCATGTTGTTTGCTGGTGACTATACAGCATGCTGGTATTTAAAAAAGGGACACACCTTTTGGCTACAAATCTTACTTATGAATGAAAATATTGCTCTCACTCATATTTTTTTTCCATGAAACTTCTAATCTCTGACATATGAGTTGACAAAAGTAAATGAAGTTGAAAGAGGAAAAAGGATCAAAGCTGGCAGAGACCTATTTAGGACCAGAGGCAAATTCAATATGCAGCATTCCTCAAATGCAAGAACTTCTTGCAGACAAACTTAGCCACAAGGTTATCATACCAGAAGCACATGTCTGTCTTGTATATTAAACAAGGCCAAGTCCAGTAAAGAGTGATGTAAAGTAAAGAAGGATTCAGATGCTCAATGTCATCTTTATTCTTCTACAAATGATAAGCAGAAGAATCTCTTCCCCACTTGTAGTTCTGGATATTGTTGAAAATTAAACACTCAGTTGCTAAGTTTGATGTTCTCAAAAAGTTGGGTTTTTTTAACAGGCTGGGTTTTTTTTTTCCCCAAGTTACATCCACTTTGGTTCCTGATGAGCATTTCATTCAGCATGATAGCACAGGACACTACAATAAACCTCTCAGCACCCAAATTGTGAATTAGCACTTGTTGATGCGTCTGTTGGTGCTGCTTCTCTCCATCCAAAAAAAAAAAAAAGTTTTGAGGAATTCTAGAATGAATTGATACTCTGTGTTTGTGTTTTGAAAGAGAGAATGGATATGGTCAGCATCTTTTTAGCTGAGTTCATTAGAAGTTCTGTGGTGGCAGTTTCCAACTTCTGAGATGTTTCAAAACAAGAAGAATCCATGCTAGCTGTTTATATGCAAAGTATATACCACATAAAGGATGGAGAATTATTGATGGACTAAATTACAGCTGAGAAGCCTTCCAGAGAGGAGGCAAATGTGTAGAAAGGATTTCTATGCAGATGCCATTATTGCCACTCTAGTTTGAAAAGCAGAAAGGCTTTTGAACGGCACTTCTGCACCTCGAGAGATTCATTGTCACTCTGGGGTTACTTTATTTGAAGCAGCACATTAGTTAGCACAGATGAAGTGAAGATTTGAATGTACTTTGTTTGCTATAGTCATAGAATCAAATGTGTTCTCTTTTCAGCTTTTTCAGAGAATTGACAAGGAGAAAAAGAAGGAAGATAAAGTCTTTCATACAGATGCAACAATTAAGATTTGGGATTTTAAAAATAGTAATATCCATTATTCTACCTGTATTTTAAAACAATATTTTTTATGACAAGAATATATCATAGAATCATAGGACGGCTTGGGTTGCAAGGTACCTTAAAGGTCATCCAGTTTCTACCCCCCTGCCATGGGTTGTGTAGAGCCCCATCCAGTCTGGCCTATAACACAAGGTGTGGGGCATCCACAACTTCTCAAATTGGTTGAGTAAAAGGTTAATGAGAAACATATATGTGAAGTTCAGTGTTAACTCCTTTATAGCAATATTTTCTGAATATCATATGTCACTGCTTAAGATCAGTACTTTTTGTGTCTTGAAGAATAGTTTCCAAAACAAACACATTCCTATATGTAGTACCTGGATGCTGGAATCACACTTAACTTTCAGTCACAGAAGTAGAAATCTCAGGTCTGCAGATCTCTTAAAGTAGAGAGTTTATTCTGGGGATGTATCACTACATCCTTTCCCTAATCTTATTCTCTTCAGTAGGAATCCCTTTTTGGCCACAAATAGAGACAGGTTAGTGGGCTATATCTATGTTAGCTCTGATCCAATACAGCTGTTCTTGTGTTATTCAAACTCTAGGGAAAAAAGCAGCAGAAGCATGTCTGGCTATTTAAAATCTTATTCTCTGCAAGCTTTTGACTTAGGCACACCTGAGGCAGCTTTGAAATATCAGTAGCATTTAAATGTGTTGTTTGAGCAAGGACATTCTCATTCAGGAGGGAAGAAGCAAGATTTTTAGATACACAAAAGGTGAAACATGAAGTAATGCCCTAAGGAGGAATTATCTTTGCTTTAAAACCGGAAGATATTATTTGTTCTCAACAAACAGATTTAGAGTGCAATGAGGAACAGGAGACATAGACAGTCAGTTTACCTTGCAGAAAATTAATCCCATATAATTTACAGGTGATGTCATCTCTGCTTTGTGGCTACATGGTGTTTATTCTGCAGTAGTAGAGTGTTTACCTTACTGTTGTCTTCATATCCTGAAAAACAATGTGGCACCGAGAGATCTGACTGCGAGGCTTTTATGTAAGCATTACTTGTGAGCTGAGGATGCTGCTTTTCAATGCAAGGGAAATTAAAAATGCTGGAGCTCGAGTAAGATAGCTTTATATCCAGGAAATGACTGGAGTTAAGAGCTTTTCAATTAAAAGGAGTATATGTGGGTTTGATAGATATAAATGAGGGTCTTTATGTTATTGATTGTCTTTTGAGACATTACAAATAAGCTAATTGTAACGTACTATGTTAGTCATTACCTTTGTCCAGCACAATCTAGACTGCAGTTCCTGACTGCAGGAAGAACATTAAGGAGCAATTTTGAGATTTAGGAAAAATATTGTATTGCATTGTGCTGTCCTATAAGAAACATGGTTTAAAAGGCTGAGCACGTGTGATACTTTCATGTGATGCAAGCTGTCACCTTAAGGGTTTTTTAAAAAATCTTCAGTAAGCCATAGCAAGTAGAATTATAGATAAATAGGATGACGTTTTTGCAGCTGTTAATGTGGGTATTATTGTTCATTATGGATGCATATTACCATGGCACCCACATATGCATAAAAATGTCTGGAAAGCAGTCAGCTCTCTTGTACTTGGTTCCAAACATGACAAAAAACTTGGTTTAGAAAGCTTTGTCCATCTCAATGGCTTAAGATTTTTTTCAGTCATATTCAGACCCAGTGAAAAGCATAGGATTATGGAGTCAATAAGGCTGGAAAAGATCTCCTAGATCATAGAGTCCATCCTCTAAGCAAACACCACCTTGTCAACTAAGCCATAGCATTAAGTGCCACACTCAGTTGTTTGTGAACGCTTCCAGGGATGGTGACTCCGCTGCTTCCCTGGGCAGCTGTTCCAATACTTAACCACCCTGTCTGTGAAGAAATTCTTCCTGATGTCCAACTTCAGGAAGAACTGAAGTTGGCACAGCTTGAGGCCATTTCCTTGTGCCCTGTTGCTGGGAGGCTCACTTGAATTCTCAAGTGGAATAGTTATGAACAATTAAGCACGACTGTGCTTGTTTCCTGGCTACTCTGGCAATTAAAGAGAGCTTAATGCACAAAGCCTGTTAAAATTCAAAAAGAAAAAAGATCAGTTCAGTCAGAGAGCTGCTCTTCTCCTGTAATGCAGTCAGTAGTGTCTTTCCAGCTCATGGCTGGGGTGAGGCTTGCAGTGCAGAGCCTGCAAAGAGCCACCACCAGCCCTGGGGAAATGCTCCTGGGGAAATGTTACCGCACTGTGGAAAAGGAAAATTAAACTCAAAAGAAGGCTTCTTTAAACACCTAAATTTCTCTAATTTGAGCTACCAGATGATGACGTTTATGTCCCTTTCTACTAGATTCAGTAGTGATTGCAGGAATGTCTTCCATCTTTACATATTTGTTGACCTATAAATTATCTAACATTTCTAAAACTTTAAATGAATGATGTTGGACCTCTTAAAACTCATCGTCCTGCAGGGTTTCCAGACTTCCAGTACTCCTGTTACTATGTCTCTCTGGATTGTAGTTTGTAATGTGACTAGTAAGTTACTCAGCTACTTACAACACTTCTGCTCCCTTTTTGCATTTGTTCCGATGGTGCTTCTCCTGTGTGTGTAGTGCTTTACATTATGGTTCCACAAAGCAGACTTAAGAAGGATTTAATAACTGTTATTACATGTGAAGTAAGTATCAAATGTTTTAGAAAATATATATTTGAAGAATAACAGATGTGTGGTTATTGCACTTTTGGCAACCTTCAATAAGTATGTTTTTCATAGTAAATAGTTGTTTCAAGGATAGAAAAGAAAGAAACTTTTGAGCACCAATTTCACAGTAAAAGGAAATTATCTTTATAAAAATGAAGGAGTTGTCTATATCAAAGATACAAGTTTTGTTTGGTTGATAGCTTTAATCTGATTCTGAAATTGTTATTTTCACAGTATGCAAAAACTATTAATTAGAAGTTATATAGATATATATGTAAAGAAGTCAACTAATTTTGCACATATATATATATGCAAAATTAGTTGACTTCTACCCTGTGTAATGCTAATAAGACCTCTCTGCATCACGCTTAGTACAGCAGCAACATCTATATAGGAAGTGCACCAGCAGCATCTCAGACTCTCTCTAAAGTAGTGCTGAGGGTGATTGGCAATGAAAGCTGCTCCTGTTCATAAAATACTGTGTATTGAGTTGTGACCTTGTTATGCTTTTTGTAATCCTTTTACTGTTTGTGAAAAATGAAAGGGTAGTTGGAGATTGCTTGCTCTCACACTGAAAGGAAGGGGTAAGCAGATAAGACTCCCAAGGAAAAAGAAAAAGACCTGAGGATTTCTATATCAAGGCTAGAGCTTGGATATGAAGATTGTCTCCTATTAAGATAGATTTCAGATCTTCTATGTACCTCAGTAACTCCTCCACCTGCTCTCCTAAGCACAGGGTGATAAGGAGGACACTCTGCATTGTTTTTATTTGAAGCAGAAGCCCTGTTTGCCAGAGGTAGGGAGACACAGCTAACCTGGGTGACGCCAGGAGCAGGTTAGCTGTCATCGCTGAGAGGTGCATTTTTGTTCCTACACTGATCTCTGAGAGCAGACAGATGTCTGCTTTTGCAGCTGCTCCACATATGCCCCTGCTCAGTCTAGCCAGAAATACTGTGTATGTCTTCGCTACCCCTTGCAGAGACTGAGAAGTCAATTTCCGAAACCACTCGTGATGTGTGGTGAGCGCTGGAATCCAGATGCATCAGAGGCACTTCCCAAGTGCCTCCTTCCAGGTTTAGGTTGCTAATTATGAGCCTACTCGTGAGCTGTTTTCTCTCCTTCCCCCTGCTTGCTTGGATATTTGATTGGTGCTTGGCCAGAGTTTCTCTGGGTGACAGGAATAAACAGAAAGGAGAGAATATCACTAGATTCTATAAACATTCAGTATGCACAGTTCTGGCTTGGAAATCAAAGTACCTTATGGTTTTCCAAAGTGACATCCCCCTCTTCTCCCCATGCTCTTTTGTGGTTTAGTGTAAAGAATAAATATATACTTGAAATATAAAGTCTTATCCCGATACCATGCTCCATTATTTCAAGCCTTTCTTCACATACAGCTGAATCCTATAGTCCTTTCTTGGCAAGGCTCCCACTGACATCATTTTGGGAGCATTGCCTCAGCCAGGGGCTGCATGAGGCTGTATAGTCTGATCCTTGAGAGGTTATTTTAAAGGAAACCGTGCAGTTCGAATGCATTTCACAAATGTTGAATAATTTGAGAAGACAAGGAAAAATGGGTGCAATGGTGCAATCAAAGGGACTTGGAAAACCCCTGCCAGGCACATCTTCCACCATTTTGGAAAAAAATAGCTGTATTAGTCTGTAAAGTTGTTTCAGTCTCCTGTCCCTCAAAGCACTTAAGCTAGTGCTTACTTTTTAGTGCCCAGGCACTTACTTTGGCAGGGTTCTCTTTCACACCATACCATCCTTGATGTGCTTCAAATGGGAGAAATTATATTAATTGATGGCTTGTTTATACTTTCCATTCTTAATATATGATGGCCATCACACTTTTGTAGGAGTTACTGAATGAGAATTTATTCTGCAGTTTTGAATATTCTATGGTTACATGTGCTATTTGAATAAGATGGCAGATAAATGTAACATAAAGAGTCGAGAGACAGAGCCAGTTCCACACATTCCCTTGGGAGGCTGTGAATAAAAGAGCAGTTTATTGCTTGTAACACAAGTGTTCTCTTCTGGGTGGTATCTCTATTTGATCATTTCTCTGCCTGGTAAAACATGTCACTCAGGGCCTCATCCTCAACCCCAAACTGCTTTTAGGGTTTTTAGGCTTGAGGTTCAGAGATCCCAAAGGCTACAGCTCCAGAACACTGGTGATGCAGAAGGCACGATAAGAGGTGCTGCACCAACTCTGAGCCCTCCACACCTTTCTCATCTAGGCCAAGCATGGTACTGGCTACCTCAGCCACAAGCTGCCAAACCTAAGTAATAATAGGTAGGGATCTGGAGGCAGAGGACTACATCAGGAAGGCTTATTCATGTCCTTCCAGCCACAACACTACACTTTTTTTCTCGGGGTGCAATGAACAACAGATGATGGAGCTTCCCACATGTGTGCGCTTGTGTCCAGGCAAAGGGCAGCACAGGGTGCTGAGTCCTGGGAAAACAGGGGGACTGAGGTTGCTTTGATTTAATTCTCAAATCTTCTCTCCTTTTGTTATTTCATGGTGGCCAGGACTGTGGAATTTCTGCATGTGTGTGCTGAAGTATTTGTCTTGTTTATAGTGTGGGAAATGGAGAAGAAATGTGTTTTCAGTTTTATTTGATATATTCTGCATGCCTGAGGTTCTATCTTAAATTGAGTTTCCTCTGCTGCTCTGACAAAAAGCAAGACTTTGAAATAAAAGTCTGAGTTACAGAGAAAGCCAAAATAAAAATTGAATTATATTTGCAAAGAAAAAAAATTAAGATATGAAGAAAATTGAAGTAGCTTTTTTTTCACCAACACTGTGTCAACTGAAATCTTTCAGTCCATATTAAATAGTGAAATAGAAACAATTTAAACCTTGTTTTAAACCAGTCTAACTTACTTTGGATTTTATTCCAATGTTGATCTTTGTTCCAGTGTTGGTGTGTGTAGTCAGTTCAGTGTGTTTCCTCTGATTCCCTGCTGCAAACAGTACTGTGTATCGGGCATGCTGTAGTAGCCCATGAAGAAATTCTGGGAATAGCTCAAAGCTGCATCCATCAAGGGAGATTTGGACTGGACATTAGGAAGCATTTCTTTACCAAGAGGGTGGTCAAACTCTGGAACAGGCTTCCTAGAGAGGAGTTGATGCCCCATGTTTGCAGTGACTGTCAGCCTGCCAGTCATTTGGACAATGCCCTTAATAACATGCTTTAAATTTTGGTGGTTGAGCAGTAAAGTGAGATGGTCATGTAGCTTCCTCCCAATTCAAATCTCTCCTCTCCTCTCCTCTCCTTCCTCTCCGAACCTCTCCCCTCCGAACCTCTCCTCTCCGAACCTCTCCTCCCCTATCCCGAGAAGAAAAGCTGATTTTTGACAGATGTCATTTTCCTAAGTTTTGCAATATACTACCCTAGCTTTTGCATAATAAGCACATTTCTTCCTAGCAACCATGTCACAGAATATTTTTAATATATTTCTAGTGATGGTTTTGTAGCCTTTGTGTAGCATACCTGTGAGACTGTAAAAAATAATTCACCAAGGGAGACTTTTTTTATAGAATCTTTTTAGATGGTCACCACATGGTTAAAAACACTTAGACCAGTAATTGCTTCCTTACTTATGGGATTTTCTCAAAGCTGTCCTTAATAAGAAAAGTGATAAAACTATCACAAAATATGTGAACATTCACTAAAGTAACTTCATTTGTTTTGAGCAGATTTAAGAGATTTTTTTGGGTTTTAACCCCCCATCTTTATGTTTAAAAGTGCTGTCTTAATGGTAATATAAACAATCTCTACCTAAAATAATTATACTATTCACGGCTATTCTCTGGTGTACATCACTGCAATATGCCAAGAAAGGAGTTCCTCTGGGTTGATTGCAGCTACTTTGACATCTCCTTTTTATCAATGTAGAAAGCAGCAATGTGAATTTTCTAAATGTCTGAACACACAGTCCATAATTATATAGGCAACTCGGTAGATTTCAAAGATGTGTCTCACAAGAGTAAACATTATGGAACCAAGGCAAAAATTCATTGTTAGTGGTATAAATATATGAACTAGTTTTTAGGGAGTGTAGTCAATTCTGTACAATTTAGAGAATTCTAAACTCCCTAACTTAGCGAGAATCCAAGTATTAAAAATCCAACGTGCACATCACACCAGGGAGTCCAGAGGAAAATCATATTTTTATACAGGTAAAGCACACTTGTGTGATGACTGGGTTTTAATCCCCTGCCCATACAGGCTGAAGTTCAAGAAGCCACTCACTTGTGGGAAGCAGGACAGTCCTGCTTCCTGTTCAGCCTCCTGTGCACCCACAGAGAGAGGTGGTGTGCAAACATCCTGGAGGCAAATGAATCTCTTAGTTGTGTGATGTGCCTGTGATAAATCTAAAATTCAGCTGTGTGTAGATAAGAAGATGAGGAGCACAGTAGTGTTATTAATTACAAGATGCTTTATGAATAAGAAGGTTCCTCACTGTTTTCCTTTTCTCCTTTTTTTTTTTTTTAAATGAACTTGGAAAGGTCCATAAAACAAACCTGAAACCTGAAACTCATTTATTTATTAACATGGCTGAAATTTCCTACCATACACCATAGTGTTTCTCTAACAGTAGAGCAAAGGTGTGTTCAGAAGCCAATCCAAATACTTTCATAAAACCACTTTTCAATACTTCTAACACTGTGGATAGCTTTTGGGAAAAGGAATAATTTGATAGGCCGGGACAAAAGAGGGATTAATATGGGTTGGTCCCATCCTTCCAGTCTTAAGTTGTTCTTTGCTAGAACAGTTTGGACCAAAACAGAAATTAAAATTTTACACTGCCTGTAAGAAGGTGTCTGGTACTAGATACACTCTACTGAAGATACCAAAGATATGTATATTTCAGTATGTAGTGTTGTTTAGTAAGAAACAAAAAATATTTGTTCTTGCGACATTGGTTTCTTCTTTTGCAGATATAAAGACACATTCCCTGAAGTATTTTTATGGCTTTTCTGCTGTTTTCCAACAAGGAAAAAACAAGTAAAGATTGGATGCCAAGAATAATCATGAATAGGCTCAAAGTGGAATGATTTAAAATTATTATTTTTCTCCTGACTTCTAACATTTAAGAGTGAAGTTGCTTCACATTTCACAGCTTCTCTTTGTAGCTGTAAGGGCTGTAAATGCATGTTTGTATCTTTGTAAGGAAATGTTGGTGGCTGTCACGGTCACATGGTTACAGAAGGTGAACATTTAGGAAAATTTTGCCTCCCCAGTAAAGCTTTTGAAACTATCAAAGTGATATTTGAGCTTTGAAGAACTCTCCTGCAACACTCATAGTGTAACTCCATCTCAGTCTAGAAGGTGAATGGCTTTAAGCTACCTTTTCTCCAGCATGCCAGCCTGGTTTCTGCACTGTGAGAGTGGATCAAGAGACTGTCAGAGATCTGATCCTGTACAATTCAGACAGCCAAGCTGCCCGGGTAGGAACAGCAGTGCAAATTTTATATTTGTTCCACATTGGTCTGCACACAGCAGCATATCTGTCATCTTCTGCGTCTGGCATAACTCCTTCCCTTCTCTCCTACTGTCACTGCAGTGTCTTAACATTTCTTTCTTTTTGATTCAGCATGTAAAAAACTACTTTGGTTACTTTTTATTTATTTACAGTCTTCCTGTAGCTTTAGTGTATGTGTGTGTTTGCCATCCGACTGCACCCCACTGCTATGTGATGACATTGGCAAGTGATTGAGCAACCAAAGATTAATTGCTGCAGCAGATGCAGTTGTGAATGAGCAATCAAATCAGCTGTAACTTTTAAATTAAAAACTCGTCAGTGAACAGGGTAAAGCACGCAAATGCAAAAAAATGAGGATAAAAAGTCATACAAAGATATAATGATAAAGCCTGATGTAATTAAAAGGTGAAAGAATACATTTGTGGGTTCTGTCACAGTGGTTTTGCACATTCATTTTATAATTTTCTTTTGGCTAACAAAGTGGGGTTTTTACAGTAAAAATCTGTTGTTTTTTAAGTAAAATACCTCTTAGCTGTGCATTAAATGACACTCATCATGATACGCTAGTCACAACAACTCCACTGTGCACAAGTCCTAAAATGCATTTAAAGGATGGACATATGCTCCTCTTTTTGAAAGCTCTGGAGATGTTCACAGTGATGAGAAAACTTAGAGAAATAGAATCAAGTATATAAATGGCTTTTCTCCGTGTCCAGAGAAAGTAGCTGAGTGAACAGAAAATTCTAGCAGACTTTTTATTACATGGTAAGATTAGTATTAGATGTTCTGGGCAAATGGTGTGCAAATGTGAAATAGTGTAAAGTGGTGAATAGTTAATCAGAAAAAAAAATAGAGGTTTCTTTAGTGAGGTTTCTTTCTTTCTTTCAGAAAATAACATTTGTGTTGAAAAATTAATTTAGCCCTGGAAGACAGCTCCATAGGATAGGGTTTTTCCCATTTTTTTGACCTGAGTAAGTGTTCTGTACTGACTCTTCCAAGCAGCTAGTAAGTATTCATTACTATATGCATATGATGAGAAAAGTGGAATGGAGGTGAATACCCCGAGTTCAGTGGGGACTTTTGTGGTCTCTGCATACTGTCAGAACACAAAGGAATATATCCTGTTATTGTGGAACCTAGATGAATTACAGGAACTTACTGAGAAGCCAAGTTTTCCCTTCATGGGTTGCCATTCAGAGGAGAAAAAGACATGTGGGAGGAAAGTGTTGCAGGGCTTGATGCTCACATCTGCTCCAGTTCAGTGCTGCTAGAAACTGGATCAGTCGGCCCCCATATTTCATTTCCTTTGGTAATCTTAACCAATAATTTATAATTGGTATCAGCTGATCATCTGGCTCTCTCTTTCCATAACAAAATGAGTGAGCAAATAACTTTTATCCTTCTCTTTACTGTCTGAGAGATGATAAAACTTTGAAAGACAAAAATCTCTATGAATTTTTAATGAAGTCTCCAAAGCATCCTCTTAGTCAATCTTATTTTGTTATTTGTGTTATGCCTTGGGTTTTTGTGGAAACTGCTGTAGGAATCCATGCAAGTCAAGGCACAACTTTGTCAATCACAATATCGTTATGACTTTTTTTATGTGTTGTATCAGCTTTGTTCAAGGCTGAATTCCAGGTGAAGGTGCTTGGAGAGGACCTCTGGAGAGCAATTGCTGAATCAGAAATAATACAAGTGCTGCTACATTCCTTTGCAAACTCATGCACATAGACCAGGCCTTCAACTGCAGATGCTGCCTCAGTCCCATCTCTGCTCTAAGACTTCCTCTGGTAAAGTTGGTCATTTGCAGAAGTGCAGTTCAACAGAACGATTCAGGGAGGCTCTTTATGCCATTCCCATTCCTCATCATTGGGAATGGTACAGGCTCTAACTTAGCAGCTTCAGTTTTGTGCATGTTTTTGGAATATTGATGGCCCTTTCTGTTTCTTTGAGCAGAAGGAGGATGATTCTTCTTGTTAGTGTGATCAGCCAGAGGTCTGAAACCAAATAAGTAAATGGATTATTTTAAGGTAGAGCTCATTGTAGTCTATGTCAGGAAAAGGGCAATAATTAAAATTAGTGGTTTCAGAAAAAAAGTAAGAGACTGTGGTGCACTCAATATTTCCCCCTGTATGCAGTGTCAGTGCAGCCTCACCTTGAGCAGTATGTGCAGTTGTGGGCCCCATATTTTAAGAAGGATGCTAAAGTCCTTTTTGGGAAGAGGGCTACAAAGCTGGTGGAAGGACTGGAAGGCATGTCCTGTGAGGAGTGTCTGAGGGCTTTGGCCTTGTCAGCCAGTCAGAGGCATCAGGACAATTCATTTAATAAGATGCTTTAACTTTTGGTCAGCCCTAAAGTGGTCTGGAAGCTGGATGAGAAGATCGCTGTAAGACCCCTCCAACTGAGCTGTTCTGTTCTATTCTTTTCTATTTTACTTGGAGACATAGATTTTCAAGAGAGAGAACTGTGGAAGGGGGTCAATCAATCTAGCAAATGTTAGTGCACAGTATGCCTATTTTCATTCTGATACTTCTCTGCCAGCTTCTGCCACAGGGGTGTTATATTGGCTGCACATTTATGACAGGAGAATTCCCAAATCACATGATGGCAGCTTGTAATATTTTTTATGTGACACTAGTGGTTAAACAAACAAAAGGGCTTAATAAGGTGCCCAGGTGAGCCTTAGATAAAACTATGGAGACAAATAAGAGATCATGAGTGTCAGGGATGTAAATCAAATAGGTGAATTTACTTTCTGTTGACAACTGCAGCATATGTGCAATCAGCAACCCAATGAGATTAAAGGGAAATGAGGCCTGAAGTAGAACAGGATTATTTTTAATAACTTAACAAGAAAAATTTTAATTTCTACCACGTTTAAAGCAAAAGCTGACAAATATATGATTATGCTCTGCTGTTTCTTACAGCATGTTACAGTAGTCTAGGTACTATGCAAAAAGAAGAGTAACCTCATGTCACTACAGACCAAGAGACGCTGACAAGTAAAGAAGTATCATGGAATAGAAGGAAGGAAATGATTACAGAGCAGTCTTTGCCTGAGATTTTATCATTAATGTTAAATTAGGTACACCAGATATGTCCTCATTGCTAGTGAGGCAAGTGAGGAGATAATTTCTCTGCACTCAGACAATTTCCATGTAGAATCCTTGTGCCTCTGAAACCTGTCATTGTGTCATGTTGATCTGATGGTCTGGGCTGCCTCAGCACTGGCATAAGGCCGTCTTAGAAGTTGTCTCCATTCAGGATGAATCTTATTTATCCAACTGTTTGTATTCAGTTTTCAGGTTGCTCGTTTCCTACCACCCCTTGTGCTTGTTTTCTTTTCAGCTAAATTAATTTCAGCTAACTTTTCTCATGACATTCAACCTAGGGATTCAAAGAAAAGAAACATCTGATAGAAGATATTTTATGGCCTGTGCTGTTTGAGCACTTGAGTTGTGAGACTGTTGTCAGTGTTTTTCTTGGCACAGCCCAGCCTCCTGTAGTACAGTGGTAGCTGGGAGCAGTGCAGTGGTAAACCCACCAACAGCACAATGTGAGCCAGTCTTTGTTTTAATCTGGAGAGCAATCAGCATTGCAATCAGTATCCAAAAAACTCTCTAGGATGCATGCTTAACAGTTTGGCTTTGTGTTTTATTTTGTTTTTGTTGGGTTTTGTTCATCAGTAAATCATGTGAGATCTCCAAATAGCGACAGGCACATGAAACAGAAGGGAGTCTGTGGCTGGTGGAGCAGGAGCAAACTGAGTGCCAGGTCTGACCAGCCTGCTGCAGTGTGCTCACACCTGGCACCCTGCCAGCCTGGAGCCCTTCACTTCAGCTCCTTTTGCCCAGGTTGGATCTGAGCAGTCTTGGTTTGTCCAATGCTAAGACAAGGTAAGACACTGGCAAAACACTACCACAGTTGCCTCCTGCACCTGAGAAAGGTCTTTGGTGGCCACACATACAGCCATTGAGCAGATGGCATCAAGCAGTGCAGGGGACTAGTCCTCTCCCCTCCCACATGGATGTGGGGTGTTTGCCACTCAGAGACTATGTTAGAGGCTCTATTTACTGAAAAATTAGAAGCATCTAATGACATTGGGAGATTTAGTTTGTCATTGATGTCTACTCCGCTTCTTTTTTGATTGACACTGTAGAAATTAAAAAGTGCACCAGTGGGATGAATCATGATGTTTCATTTGGCCAGTTTTAATGGAAGTCAGCAGAGGAGTGAGGAGAGATATTTTACACATGCCTCTGATGGCTGGAGCCTGCTTCCAGCAATGTCCCTGTGCTCTTGCTTCTAAACCACTGGGATTTTCAGGCAGGTGCTGATGAGAAAGGTTAGATGTTGCTGTCATGCTTGATGCTGTGAAGAGAAAGATGGGCATGTCCAGAGCAGGCAGGATAGACTAGGAGCTGTTTCATATGGAAGAATTGAGGATGAATGGTCCCATCCCAGCAAACAGTCACTTGGATTGTTTTAAATTAGGAATGGTTCTTGTGGGACAGAAGGGTCTCCTATGCAAACACTAAAGTGCAGTGGGCACTCCAGATTGAACCACTGGTAGTCGTGTGCTTTTTCTCTGTATTGGAGATAATTTGGCTTTGTAAAATGGCAGTAATTTACAATATTCATTGCTGTAATTGAGGGAGATATTATTCCCTCCTCATCTGCAGCTGACTGGAAAATCTAGATGTGTCTTTTACTTTCTGTGAGTATGTTATATGCTGGCAACAGAATGACATGAAAAGTAGTTTGAAGTGATGATCTGTTCATGCTCTGACTAGAGTATGAAAACTGCGGAGAGAGGGGGAAAACATGTTTTGAAATAATCACAGAATGTCAGTCTGCTTCAGATTGTCATCACTTTCTTTTACTCAGGACTATTGTGTGGAACATATGGATATCTGTATAACTTTATGCAAATACTTTGCTGCCAGTTACCAAATATTTATGAGCATTATGGACAAATTTAACTAGGAATGTTTTGCAGAGATCAATGAATACTGAATTAGTGCTTAAGCTAAATCCTTACACAATGAGTGCATAAGTAAGAAGTCTCTGTGAGAAGTGTTCAAAGTGGAAACAGAGAGTTTCTTTGGAGAGTTAAGACCAAAATTCACTTATAGATGAGGTGTCCTCAGGTCTCTTCTGCTCACTTTGGCTCTGCTTCGATCTAGGATCATATTCCCATTTTGACCTGAAATAATTTGTGTAACGGATGGACTTGTCATTTCCACCGCTGTGCTGTGGGGCTGGCACACACAGCGCCATGGGTGTGGAGGGGATTTTGTTCCCTTCCTCTTGGCTGTGCAGCCTGAGTCCTGCTCCACATTTGGAGCTGTGGGACAGGGGCAAAGCGAGCTGAGTGTTGTGCTGTCACGAGTCTGGCAGTAGTGCAGCTGAGTGCTTTGCTTGATAGCTGAAAATCCCTGCGGAAGTTTAAATCTTCTGTGTGCTGCCCTGAGCAAGCTGGACTTTGCCCTTTATTAGAAGATCAATGAACAAAAAGAAACAATAGGTGCTTTAGAAAGAGAAGAATTGCCACAAACCAATGTTTTACTTGTTGCACATATCCATAATTTCTTAATGTTGAATGTTTTATGCAAGCAACGAGGCACCAAAATCTTGGCAATGTACATTTAGTTTCAAATAGCTGCTCACTCTCTCTGCATAGCGGTATTTGGAAAGCAAATGTTTGGTTAATACGTGGTTAAGCACTTCTGCAATACAGAGTGTGTTCTTCATTGCAAGGTATCTTTTCTGAAAAAGCAAAGTGTACTTTTGGATCTGTGCAGACATAGTTTGTAAGCAGTGATTTAGATTTTGCAAATACTTCAGGAGCCTTTTGAACTTGTATGTTGGGTAGGTCAGTGCATGCTAAATATTTTTATAAGTAGTTTTCTATGCATTTTTGCTTCCCTCTTCCTCCCACGCATTTACTTTGCACGACCAATATTCTCTGAAAATGCAACTTCAGGTATTTTGGGTAAAACACATGCCATGCTCTGCATGAACTGAAAGGACCATCATATTAAGGCAGTGCAGGAGAGGGAGAGTGGGCATACACAGCACTGTGGATGTTAATATTTCAAAGTTTGTATTTTGTTTTTGTTGTATAATTTATTTTCTATTTGTTGATGAGCAAGGAGAGGACTAAGGGCAGACCTACCAGTGCTCAGCAGATTGTAAACTTTATCCACGGCACAGGTTTGACCTGAATGTGGTGGCAAGGCTGCCATGTGAACCAACATAGAAAACTTGTCTTTTGAGCTAGCAGGGGTAAGTATGGCACCATGAATATAAACTGTGAGCATCCTATATTCACTGAAGTGCTGGCTGTGGCTCAGACAGGGTCTGCAATCCTTAGATTCAGATAAGTAAAGCAGGAGTTTCCCAGGAGAGTAAATATCAGACATTTCATCCTTATTTCAAACTGAGAGAGGATAAGGAGCCTCTTTAACTAGCTTCTAGCTGTGGCCATTCCCATCACCCGCTTCCAACAGCAAGGATCAGCAGGCACATTTCTAAGGCCATCTGGTTAGTAGTCTTTGGTAACCATCTGGTTAGTAGCCTTTGGTTTATCAGTAGTATCCTCTCTGATCCAAAAATAGTGGAAGTTTCCACTATTTTTGGATCAGAGAGGATACTAGCGATAAACAAATGAATCATTCACGGTACTGCATAGCACCTGTGAAATACTGCCAGTCCATGTTTCCAGGGGTCCATGCTTATGATTCTTGGGTCTGTTTTACCTCCAAACTAAATGATTACAGTTGCAGATTAAGCCCATGGGAATTCAGCTGTAAGCATTTACAGAGCGTATTAATTACCCTGAAATATTAGATTAAATTAGAAATATTAGATGTTTCACAGTCACCAAACAGATAAATGGAAATTATTAGCATCTATGCATCACTTCCTTAGTTTATCACTTGCTAACTGTTAATACAGTATTACCTTTTTTGTTTTATTGAATTAATTAGGAAGTAAAGAGATGCTATAGAAAACCCCTGAGGGGAAAAGAGGAAAGATGTATGCATGTATGGAAAGATGTAGTATGCATGGATAAGACCTTTGATAACTTTTTTAAACTGCAATAAAACATAGCCTTTAAAAAACTTTGTTTACTCAGTATCCAATATAAAATCAAGCTTTGTACAGTTCTTTAATCTGAGAGCATTATCTTATTTATTGTCTAACATAAGCTTAACATTGTGATACATTGCTGATGCTGAAGTAATTTGAGTTCTTTTTAAGAAAGACTTGTTGTTCTTTCCCATTTTTGTTTTTTTTGTAACAAAATAGTAAATATTTAAATTTGAAGACTGTTGGTATTCATTTTATATGTGGACTATTTAGTACGTTTTGCATTGTGTCTCATATGTGTGTTACTGTATTTTTTTTTTAATTGAAAACATTGCTGTTCTAATTCTAATAGTTCTGCTGCCTTTCTGGTTTTATGCTGTAAATCTGAAATAAAGAGGAAGATAGCTTGTCTGCCATTGTAAAGAAATGAAATCAGGCCAGGTTTGGCAGTATTAACACTTCGCTGTTCACCAAAGCTTTGTGCATTCAGTAGGAGTTGAATGATTTTAATTTGTGATTAACAGTTATTCTAGAAAGGCAAAAAGTGAAAATTTTATTTTAAGAAAACAGAAATGTTGATTTCTACAGCTCCAAACAAGAATGTGATGTTTCATTATGATGACATTTGTTTGACTACCAGTAAGTGTACATGAAGTAAGACAACGGTTCTAACATGTGTGTCCACAGCTATCTCTATTCTCAATTCAGATAAAGAAGGAAATTTTGCTCAGTTTCTCGAGCAGCAGAGAACTACAGGAATAGACCAGAGTCACACTGTCCTAGGAAAATTCTGTATATGTGCAGAAAATAGATCAACCCTTTGTAAAGTAGTAAGTTTAAAGTATTCAGCTGAAATCAGCAGGGGAACACACTGTCTGATGAGGAAACTGCTGTATTAGGAGTCTGTTGATATGATAAAACAGTTCCACATATTGACAGACAGAAAGTCAATGAAGTTCCTTTTGTCCTACAAGTTATTTTTGTTACAGAGGAACTCTTGCAACCCTAACTGTAGTAGTCTCTTCTCTAAAAAAAAATTGTGTGCAATTTGATTTCTTTGGTCAAGGGAAAGTAAAAAACCACTTCAAAGCCCTAATCCATTGTGTATGCATGTGTGTGTGTGTTTCTGTATGTGTGTGTGTGTGTGTGTGTGTGTCCGTGTCCATGCTGTTTTCTTCTGCATCCTGTAAGAAAGAAGGAAAAGCCAAAGCTGCCATTTACTGTAATTATACTGCAGAATATGTTTCTGGCTGAGTTATAAGCTCCAGTCACTGGTATCTATTACAACTAAAGCTGCCCTGTAGGTAAATTATTTCATTTAAGTGAATAAATTATGCTTTACCAGCTTTAGATCAAAGGCTATGACCAATTCATTGAACACCATGAGATTCTTGCGGGGATTAAAAAAAAAAAAAAAAGCTGTTGTAGGAGATCTGAATAGGTTTCCTGTTCTTCTGTTTAACTTCATAGTTTAAAAGCCTCTTTTGGGGGAAGAGCACAATGTATAGACTGTTATCAAATGCAAAATATGACCATGTGTGAATGCGCAAATAAAGTGAGAAATGTTTGTGGAATGATGGCAGTATTTGCCATTCTTTTTTGTATTGCCAGAGATAACAAGTGGGAATAACTGATTTTTGTTTTAGCTTTTGCTGTGAAAAAGTGGGGAGCAAATTACTTGGGGTTGAATGAAGCAGTTTATTATTCTGCTTTACAGGAGAATATACATTTCTCTACTTTCAAGCGATCTTTTGTTTCCTTTTTAATTATCACACCGAGGTCAATTTGTTTTCCTTTTCATGAGGAAGTGGGGACAGCATACATTTGCAACTGGTTTTGCTGAATAAACTATTCATGCGCAGAATTTTTCCCCACCCCATGGTTAGGTATCACTGTTCAGGCTCTCTGTTGCTAGCCTGAGCTGTACATCTCTCACAACAACACACTAAATGATTTATTTTGAAAGATCAGAAGCACTTGGTTTGGAAAGAAATGTGAGCTGCACCAGGGGCAGGGCTCCTGCAGGGGTCTCCCCTCGGTCTAGGGAGTGGGATATGCAAAGGAATACCCAGCATGGCTCCATGGGAGTACAATGTGAGGAAGGAGAGCCTGGTGCAACTAAGACGTGCTGGTACTTGATGGCTGCCACTTTTTAATTTGTACACATGGTGAGTGATTGAATCTGAAGGACTTCAGAAGTGATGCAAAAATAATTTTTGATTTTCAATTAATTAAGAATCCAGATCCGTGTAAAGAAAAAAATCACTTACAGAAGTGATGCCTTAAATTTTAGCTTTCATATATTTTAGATTCTGTACTGACTTAGTGTGTGACTCTGAACTTCATATAAAGTCTTAGCAAGTTCTCTTCACAGGGTAGTTAGACAAAACAATCCTTTTCCAGCCTGAGAACCAAGGACACGGCAGCTTTAGGCTCAAAAAGTACAAACAACAGTGAATTGAGGAGAGCAATCTGAGAGGATGGGGCTTCATAATCTGAAGCTGTAATTGGATAATTGACTCCAATATGTAAATGGACCAGAACTTACAAAAGTGTCTAAATTAGGGACTGGTCATCCACCTTGCATCCATCTTGGGTCCGTATTGGGTCTGTCTTGGGCAGAGCCATGGCCGGGCTCTTGCACTGCCCAAGGTGTATCCTTTGAAGGCCTTTTAATAAATACCTACTTTATTCCTTTAACTCTGCCTAGCCTCTGTTCCAGCCTCTTTAGGCATCACAATGATCAGGATTATTGAAAAAAGTTCATTAACCTTATTATGAAACCAATGTACATTGTTGTTGGAAAAAAGATTTATTAAACATGTACTTTTTACTTCTTTCTGCCATGGTGCAGCCTGGGCTGATCTTCAGTGACATTGGGGGCCACTGTGCTGCAGAAAGAATGGGGGGCTCATGTCCAGCCCGGACTTTCTGTAATGTTAACCACAGTGGCCATGCTCTCATAGGCCAGTTGACTCTACAGGACACTGGGACCAGTGGCAAAAGAAACAAGCAAGCAGTCCAGCAAGGATTTTGCCATCTAACTCTTTTGCAAACCTTTCACTTTCTTTCTTTTTTTTTTCTCTGTTTCAGGGCAACTGAAAGCCATTAGAAAAATATTTTCAAGCTACTTAGCTGCCATACCGTGCATGACCATTCAGGGTTAAGCTGTTGAAACAAACATTAAAGCTAGCTTTCTGATCACTTACCTTATTCCCACTTTGAGCATATGTTATTTTGCAAGATACACATCAGTGGAAAAGCTGGGTCAGCAGAGCAGCAGTGATGGAAATGTTGGATTTGGTCGTGGACGTATGAGCAGACCCACAAGGTTCTTGACAGTGGTTATATTGTAATCACAGTAGAGACTTTTTTGATACTTCAGGCCTGCATTTAATCACAGCAGTTGCAGGTAACTCCTTCACAAAGTTTCTTTTAGGCTTCAAAGCTGCAATTGAAGAAAGGGCAGAGGTTAATTCTTTCTTTGCATCTATAAAACAACCTGTTAGGTTTTCTAGCAGTTCAGGCTGTGAAGACCTAGTACACTCACCTGTGCCCAAGGAACTATACAGGTGGCTCAGTTCTGTCCTCAGAGCTGATTACAGACATAAAGCCCTGTAAAAGAATGAAATTGGACTGCATGTTTAAAATGCCTTAACTTCACACTTTCAATTAATTATTATTATATTCTCTCATTAATAATTGAGAGTTTAATATGTGCATTCAGCAGCTTAAGAAAAACTTTGTTGTGCCACTAAACCTAAATCCAGGCTCTCCTCTTTAACAGTGAACCAAATTCAGACTCCACATCCAAATCCAAAAAGTTGTATTTGTGTTTCCTAGTATAAGCAATTAAATCTGCACAATGAAACAGTGCAATCTTTTTCCTACATAAAAATCATGCCTTGCAAACCTTTCAGAGCAGAAGAAAGGCTTCTTTGGCAGGGATTGAACACATTAATTAGCATTTAAATGTGTGTACTTAAATGCCCCAAAAGGTATTCAGGTAGTCTGTTGAATAAAATGTGTTAACAGTAAACATAATAAAACATGTTAAAATATTAAGCACTTTCTGGTTATTCCTCTGTGTGCCAGGAAGAAGGATTAGGGCTTACTTAAGGGTGGACACCTTCACATTTGGTGGACCTGGATATTGTTGTCTTTGCAAGGAATGCTGGTAAAAGGATTGCGCTTCATACAGATGGATTTTCTAGATACTCAGCTGAAATCTTCCTTGTTGAATTTGGTGGTTATTCCTGTATTGCTCTCAAAAAATTTATTCAGAATTAGGTTAATCAAAATGCTAAGTATCACTAAAATAGGAGTGTGCAAGCTCCCAGCAAATAATAACTTATTCTGTACTTCTGGAGAGCAAAAATATCTCTCTGTCTGGGGTTCCTCAATCATCTTTATGTTTCCCATATTGCAAAGATTTGTTATTACTGACGGTTTGGGGTTTTTCCTTGCCTTGAGCTTACTTTCTGTTCCAGTTGAAAATGCCATTAGAAGTAACAAATGTTTATTTGTTTTTTCTTCTTTTTTTCATCCCATACAGTGTGAAAGGAGCAGATGCTGGGAACGTGATCAGACTATTTGTACCAGATATTGGGATGTTCATTGCTAGCCTGACAATATGGCTCATCTGCCGCAACGTGTTTCAGAAGCCGGTAACCGAGGACGCAGCACAGTGCAACATGCAGTTTGAAAATGAGGAGATGGTATCAAATGCACATTTTTATCTGTATGGTTTTTAGTGAGCTTTGACATTCCTGTGTTCTGAAGTGGTTTCATGAGCGCTGGCTATGTTAAGTAGTAAACTTTCTTTCAGGAAATGAAATTATTGGTTTTAAAGTGGAAAAATCTAAAGTTATTATGTTGAGAAAACAAAGCAAAATATGAAAAGTGGCAGCTATGCTACAGGATTTTTCAAATAATATTGAGTTAAGAAACAATCATGACAGTCCATCACAAGTTGTTCTTCACCAGAGCTGCTGGTTAAATATGATTAGGTTGTTCTGCTCCATACAGCTCTCAGTTTCTTAGATAGCATTCCTATTTCCAAATTTCTTATCCAAGTATAACAGCAGCATCTGAATGATTATCAGAAATTACTCTTAAAGAATGGAAGAGAGACTCTGTATTAAGTTCATGGAAGGAGTTGTCTAAAACTTTGGTCATACTGAGGGGATATTGAGAATGATTTGGGGGAATGGCTTAGCTGGAGTTGTTGATGTGTTTTCTGTGTCTTTTACTAGTGGGAAGAAGAGTAGGAGAGATACCAAATGCTGAAAAATCCACAGAAGGAGGGAAACAATTTTGTAATGTGAAAAGCCACAGTGGGAATTGAGGCCAGGGTGCAAAGAAATTCCTACTACTAATCTTAACATGTTTTTTATCATACTGTCTAGCATGGCTTGAGGCTCATTTTCTGTCTTCTTTTACATATGGGTGGAATGTTTTTTTTTACTCTCAAAACACCATTTTTAGGGGAGACAATTTCAACTTGCTCATTTCAAATCGAAATTGAACTTTGAAGTGAGTGAAATATTTAGGGGGATCGGTTGCCCATTTTGGTGCCACTATGTAGAGTAAAAAGAGGCCTCTCTGCATGTTGCCAGGTTGTCTGGATTGTGGCAGTGCCAGAGGCTGGTCAAGTTTCTAGCACATGAGAGATCAATATCAGGACTGTGCTTTATACTCAGTTGCAGTTGGAATTCTTATGGGCTATCCTGGCAGCTGAGGATTGCCTGAAGGTTGCAGCTTTTTAACTGCACGTTGGAGGATATGTAGGGTTTGGTTTGATGTGCGTTTGCAAAGCTTTGTGTCTCCTGGAACATGGTTTTATCAGCTTTAAATCTGCTTTATCGTTGAAGCTGTGCAAAATGGATTTTGCAGCAGGCTAGAACCCTGGGCTGTACCCAGAAAAGGAAAGAAGTGTGGCTTATTAGCATGGTTTGTTTTCAGCTCTCCTCTTAAACGAGTTTTATTTTACCAAAGTGAGCTCCAACAGACTTCTTTGGTGCTCTTGATCTTCTGAACAGAAAGTATTCACAAGCACAAAACAGGAGTAATCTGGTGGCAGAAACTCAGAAGAAAGATGGGCATAGTTTGGTTCCTCTGAAACCAGATGATGATGTTTAGATATTCACTTTTTCTTTGGTTCAGAGGTGAGCCTAAGCCTGGGGTCTGGGTCAAAGGGAGGTCAGTGTCCTGGGGAGGATGGGTGCTGGCTTTCAGTCTGGGTTCAATGGCCATTTCCCTCCAGTGCAAGGGAAAAACTGAGCTAAAAACCCTAATTGCATAGCACAGAGTGTAGCTTTATATCAGGCTGGTCCTGGACTGGCTACCTTAATGCCAAGGCAAGAGTAATGCATAAGGGAAGAAGGAGGGAGAGAAGAAAACTCTGACTGCAGAGAAACATGAATACTGGGCAAATAGAAATATGTGTAAATATGTTTTTCTTCTTCACATCAAAACCCAGTGAATATTATTTATGTTCTGTAAACTGCATGTATTGCAGAATATTTAGTGAACACAGCAGCTGTGTTTAGATTTAGTGACACCCAAAGCTCTATCACAGGAATTTTTTTAAAAAAAGGGATAATATTTTCTGTTATGTGAGGGGATCCCAAATACTTTAAGGAATTCTTCCCTTCACAGCAAAAATGATGAATTTGCATCAGAGTAATCTGGTAGCTTTTTAAAGATTGAGTGAAATGGAGAGTGGAAAATCAAATGCCTATTCAACATGTTTTTCCAAACTTCAATTTTCTCTTTCTAGGTGTCTGCTCATAACATCCTGGAATCATTTCTGCTAGTTAGGAGCAGGAGGCAGAAGCAGCTGAATCTGCAAGGAATATGTATTTGGCAGGACTGGCTGAAAGAAACCTAATGCATATGCAGATCAGGCCACTGAGTACCTGAATTTGGGAGAATGTTGGCATAGTCTAAAATGAGTCCAAACTGTGTAGGTTTCACATAATTTTCAATTCTTTCTTGGTAGAGTAAACTGGACAAGGGAAGACTTAGTAAGTGACCAGTCCTTTGAATTCTGCATGAGCTGACTGATGCCTGTAGTTCTGTGTTGGTGCAGCTCCTTACTGAGGCTGTAACTCCACTGAATTAGAAAACACAAACTGAGTTGCAACAGCAACTGTCCTACAAAAAGACACTTCAGAAAAAATGCTGAGCTTGGTATTGTACCTCCAAGGGAAGTAGTCCTGGGTTTGTTAGACCAGTCCTGTAGGTAATTCTAGAGTAGAAGGGCTGCTACTGAGAGTTCCTGCCACCAGCCCTCAGAAATTTGTGATAGGAGATTTTGTTAAGATTGCATCAGCTGGTTTAAACAGCCCTAGCAGAGCCTTTAGACGGGTAACTTTTGAGGTTGATAGATGCCTAGCCACAGATGGTTCTATAAATCAAGTACTTCCAAGCCAAAGCAGTGTCTTGCAGCTTTACCTTCTTACATTAAATTATTTACATTGAATGATTCCCAGATCTCTTTGCTTTGTAGGAGAGTGAAATACTATCAAAGTAGGCTTAATTAAAAAAGAAAGGTTAATCTATTTTCTCCTTCCAGCATTTCTGTATAGGAAAACATGTTAAATAATTGGTTTAATGCTGCTATCATTAACCTTTTCAAAGGACTGTGTGAGCCCAACACATTTCAGTTGATATATGTTGTAAAAATGCCACCAGATGAGCAGCTGTTATTTTGGCATGGCAGTAGCCTCGAGAAACCAGCCATGATGAATCAGATTGCTTTTGGATTGAGATGCAATTCAAAACAGGAAAAAGTATCAGAATCCAAATAAAGAACAACAAGGATTTGTTGAAAAATGGATGTCGTTCTCCATTACACTGCATCCAACTTTAAGGGAAACAGATCTCCATCAGAAAAGTTTATTCTACAGAACAGAACTGAGGGAGGAGGCTCTAAGGCAGTGAAATTCTCAATTATTTGTAAGTAACGTTATCCCAGGAATAAGCAGAGTGTGGTTTTAATTAACAGTGAGTCATGGAGTAGGAAGGTCTGCCAGATACAAGGCTGCGGTCCAACTCATTACCACCCCTAAATGGTTGCACACTTGGAGCAAACGTGTCTGCAGGCCCTTTTTATTAGGGCCCAGAAAATTTAAAGCAGGTGAATTCAGCTGGAGACAGGCCCGGGTTGCAAATGCCGAAAAGCGCAATGCCAGTCACAAGGTGTGAAAGGTGGAAGAAAATAAGAAACAACAGTAAACTCCCAGCTGCAGCTAAAAGCACAACATTTTTGATTCGGAGCAGATGGTTGTTTATGTGCCAAAATGCAAATACAGTATATACAGTCTGATAGGTATTAGAAAGGAAGTAGCCTTTTCTTGAGACTGTGGATGAATTCTTGATATTTTAAGTGACAGTGGTAGGAAGGAAAACCCTTCTTCAATTGCACAACTTAAACTTTAGAAGAGGTGTTGATCTTGGTTGAAAAAAACCTGTTGTAGTCTTCAATGCAGCTTGCTCATAAAGCACTTGCTGCCTTGCCCATTGAAGCTCATTTCTCATGCATGATGTCCTAGAAAGCAAATAGGACCATTAGGTCCTTACTTTGTCTCATAAGCAAGGTTGATCCCAAAGCTACCACCTGTCCTCTTTTCTGCAGCAGTCAGAGATTTGTCTGGGATCTCAAAAGATAAAAAAAAAATGAAGAAAAAAAGAAGGAAATAGAGGATTTTTTTTTTTTTTTAAGTAAACTAAAGTTTGAGACGAATGTGAGGAGATCTTGGCCTGGAGTCAAAATACTGGGGTGGAATCAGGAGGACCATCATGGTTCTCACTTTGGCCATGAGCTTGGTTTGTGTCCTCAAGTCTATTTCTTCATCTGTCTCTCAACTCCTGTGTCGCTGGGCACACAGAAGAACTAAAAATTATTCGTTCCCCAGCTTTGTCCATCTAAACAGTGACAGGCTGTTTGGTGCACTGAGCATATGGTGCATTGAGAGCTCTCACTTGCTCCAGGTCCGCAAGTGTAACTGCAGTACATGCCATACAGGACATAACAGACAGGCTCTGAGAACTGCCCATGTCCCATGCCTTGTCCGAGGACTTTCTAGCATAGGAATTACACTTTTAGACCAGTGTCCTTATCCTGAAAGTAGCTGGTACCTGCTGAATAAGGGCAACAGCAAATAAGAAACTACCCTTCTGCAATGTTACAGTTTATCCTGATCTCTCCTCGTGTGAGAATGACTTTAATCCTAAAGCATGTGGTTTCAAATCCATTCCAAAAAAGTTTGTTTATGATTATAGCTATCTGAATAATCTTGTTAAACATATAATTACCCAGACTGTTTTAAAACCTCATTAATTTCTGGGCTTCAGTGATATCATGAAGCAAGGACTTTCACAATTTAATAAGTGCTCTTTGATTTTATTTTGAGTTTCACACTTTAATTTTATGGAAGGTCCCTTTTATAACATGTAATAAATTAGAGTGTGATGGTGTAAGAGAAATCAAATGTATTTATTATTTTCTATATTTGACCTCTAAAGGCTAAGCAATCTCTGGGTTTTTTTAAAATTTCTTTTGTCATTTTAATTACTTTTTTTTTCCTGAACAAACTATAGTTCTGCAATATTCTTTTGAGATTCAGAGATTCAGTTCCTCAGCATTTCAGGCAAGGTCTTACTGTTGATTTAAATGATAATGTTATGACATTGATTATTAGGTTCAGAGATTTTAGGATTAAGCAATTCTACCAGTATATCACCTACCTGAATGTCCTGCATAAGTGAAGTGAACAGCTCTGAGAAAGGTCTGATGTCACAGTTGCATTTTTCTTGCCCTCAGGTGTAACCTGCCTTAAGCACTTTACAGTGGTGCCCATGACCCTGTTTACAGGACCATCCCATTTTTCTTGACGCCTGAGATGGATATATTTCTCCTTAGATGATTTATTGCTTTGTGTTTGTGTTTTAAGTTAATTAGATCTTACCAGTATCAAACATTTACTTGACTTGACTAGTGGTCATTGACATGGGATGCTTTGGCCCTGATTTCTCTAACCATCTTCTTTCCACGTGCAACTCCTCTTTGAGTATTTGCTTCTCTTCTGAGATAGAAAATTATTGTTAGTGTGGGAGATATTATGGAAAAAGAGCTTCTTAGAGAGGGTTGGAATGTTTTGGCTTCTTTGAGCTTCCTGATGATGCCTCTATTATTTTTCATCTTTTTTCTTCTTGTTGCCCATATTAAGCACAGCACTAGCTTACTCTTTCTAATTGGTTATTAATGTTTCTCTGATTCTGACCTCTGGAGAATTGGTCAAACCCACTTGGTCTTTGTGTGCTTTGAACATGGTATAAACAGGATTTTAAATTTTTTTTCCTGCGGTTTTAAGAGTAGATGAGGTTCCCTTATCTCTTTGCTTGTGATGTTTGTAGTGGTGAAGTTTGCCAGACCTTACACAGCTGCCTCCCTCAGTAACAATTCTAATGCATCTCAGCTTAACAAGGGTCAAAAGTTTACAAGTTACATTACCTCCTTGGTTTGATGCACATGTCTTTGGATAAGTCTTAACACAAATATGTAATTATACTCCAGCAGGCTGCAGCTACATGATGTTACATAGTGCAGTGTGTTACCAAAAGCTGTCAGCCTGCTGGACAGGAAACTTCGATGTGCACCTGTCCTGTTCTGGGCAGAAACACGACGGGATGCAATTCTTCTTGTGGCGGCTCTTCACTGGGGTTACTCACAGTTCTTCCTTCCAAATTTTGAGATACAGATTTATTAACAAAGAGATTAAAATCCTGGAATACTACTGCCTTTGGACAGCCTAAGTGATGAATAACATATCAGGAGAAGGAATCTCTTGACTCACTGAATTCAGTCTGCTGTTGCTGCAGGCAGCTGTATCACACAATTCCCTCTGGAAGGCAGAAAGCACCATCTTGAAAACAGGGCAATTTTCCTTCATCTCCATGTTTCAGAAATGACCGTGTTCTCTAATTTTGCTTTTCTGGTGGTTAGAAAACATCTGATTTATATTGCACATATATTCATAGCTACCTTATAACCTTTTTAGTTCTTCTGCTCTTTTGCTTCAATATAATGTTTCCTTCTCTAGAATTAATTTCTCTGGTTGGGAGAAAAAACTCACATCTGTCTGTAAAAGTTGTTCTGCAAGACAAGACAAGTGACTTTGGATCCTCTTGAAGATTAGACATCACATTCTCCTATTTATCCCAGTAGTCTGAGGTTCTTCAGAGTGGTACTGGAGAAGTATCCAAGTCACTGGTTTGCAAATAACCACAGCACCACGTTCGGGTATTTATTTTCCTTCTTAGCAAGATGCATACTGGTACAGTAGGTGTATTTCTTGGGCCAGGAATTACTCCATATAGGTGCTGTGCACACCTGCTCTAGCTCAGTTAACTGCATTGTGCCTTGTAGTCATAACCCAACTCTTCCTATTTCCTTTTCACTAAAAAAGAAGTGTTCAGTTGTCTCAGGCCAAACCACTAACCTCTGCCTGTGAGTTTTCCTCTCTTTTGCATTTGGCCTGACAAATGCAAATGCCTGACAAACTTCTGAAGTCGAGATGTGAAACTGTATTTCAATATTGGTCCAGTGAGCTGAGTGCTGAAATCACTCAGTGTTTGCTCAGGTGAGATGGGTACTTTGGAAGTGAAATAATCTCTGGTTCTCTCAGTACAATATCAATTGTATGCAGGATTTAATGAGTTGCCTTCTTATTATCCTAATTCAGAACAGTTCTTGTCTTTATTAATTTATTTTGAATTCCCTTTGACTTGTTAAATGCTTCTGTCTTTATGTGTTTCCAGTAAATAGCTGATCTTTTTTTTTTTGCAATGAGTTACTCTTTCCCACAGGAGATTTTACTGTGGAGGTGTATGTATGGCATTTATTACTGCAAACACACTGAAAGTTATTTCTGATCTACATCTATCTTCCTGTGTGGGCCTTGAAACCAAGCTTTAGCACACTTAAGATCTACCAGTGATCAAATTTTTCAGTAAGATCTATATGACTTAAAGTTAATTTTTTATTTTCTTTTAAGTTATTCAACTGAGTAATATAAATTATTAAAGTAAACTCTTTAAATTCCAAGATGCATCTCTCTCATTAATGTCGCACCTTCCAAAATGTTCATTGCAATCCCACGCTTGATTAGTTCAGCTCATTTAGCAGGGCCTTCCCCTGAAGTTACAGTTTCCTTTTTCTATCCTGGCTTGCAGCCCGCAGCTTCCTCTCCATGCCCACCCCATGTTTGGGTAGCCTGGTGTTCCCCTCTGTCCTTCTGTAGATCCCATGTACCTCACACAAGATGACCTTGAAGAAGACACTTTTGCTAAGCAGCCCCATCTCTGTAGGAATCAAGTTCAATGACATGTGGGAATCGTTTATGTGGCAATGTTTGAATCTATTCTGAGGCAGGAAAAGCAAGGACATCCTCTTCTCACAGGCTGATGCTTTCAGAGCAGTGGAGTTCTATGCTTTCTTGCAAAATTGAAAATTCAATAAATGATTGTGTTAACATGGTTTAGTATTGACCACAGGTTGAAACTACAGTCGTTTATATCACATTAAGGGCTTGCAGTTCCTTTGATGGTAAAAGAAGTAGCAGTTCAGTTTCTTTTCCAGCTTTTTTGCTCACAGCTGCATCTATCTAAGGAATATTGTGTTATTTTGATTATTTTTTCTATATTCACTTACATATGTGTTGCTTCTAAAAGCAAGTAAGTAATTAATTCTTCCTACTGCTGCAACTATCTCATATTTGAAGATAAAGATTGGAGATCTTTTTTAAGGGGGAAAGAGGGCTTTTAGAGCAAACTTATTAGTAGGAACTCAGTCCTGTTATGATAGGTTGAATGCAGTAGCTAAGTGACTATGGAGGCAATTGAACTAAGTGTGAGAGGAGAGAGCCTGTTTCTATTGTTCTGCTGGTAAAATTGAATCAAATATATTTTCTCAGATAATTCCTAAACCAAGCTGTTCATTACAGGGGTTTTTTGAAATGGGAAGTTCAGAAACCTGGGCCTCATACATAACAAATCATATCTGTGTTACTCTATCACAGGTATGGAATAAAAATCTCTGACTAGAGGTAAAGAAGTAGTCCTAGGTGGTGATATCTTGAGAGAATCACACTTTTACAGTGGCAGTGTCAGCAGGATGGTGTGACTGTGAGTCCCAGGGCACACAAACTACAGGGCAGCATGAAGACAATCCAGCCCCATTGAGAGAATCTGGTGCAGCTATCAGCAGCAGGGGTTAGAAGTCTGTGCTGAGGTCTGGAACGCTATAGCTAGAAAAGTGTAATATTCCCACTCTTCTCTATTTCCTGGTACTGGCTGGGAGTGTCAAAATATTGAGAAGAGGCTATTTGTACTACATTTATGAGCCAAGTACAATGAAGAAGCACCTGAACCCCCACAGGAACTTACTCTTGTGAGCTTAGCAGTGTATGCTTGAGAGGTCCCAATAATTAATGCAATGTATTCAGCAGGATGGGAGTTAGGAGACTTGCATCCCCTTAGGTGTAATAATTCTGGCTAATTAAATTTTCTTGCTGTCAGTATTTGAGTTTTTGAGGTTTATTTGTGTCCCCTCTAGAATTGAAAAGTCAATAAATGAGCAAATTTGCGTTTACAGACACGATACTATTAAAAGTAGGTACAAAGTAAGGAGTGCTCTGAGGCAAAAATGGGGTTTAGGTTAGAGTTAAGGCTTCCTGTTAGTAAATACATCTCTGGGACTAGAGGATATCTCTGTGCAGTAGTGTTTATACTGTACCAGATGAAACATTTAAAAGTTGGATGTTAAAAAAGGAGCCCCCTAAGTAGCTAATGGACATTCTGGCCTGGCCACAAGAGCAGCTGCCATAGCTGCCACAGGAGCTGTACTGTTTCCTTGCCTGTTCTCTATCTCAGTTTGTCAGTTCAAAAAATTGTTGTACAATAAATTCTCCAGGGACTTCCACATGATTGCTAAAAAACCTAAACTGCATTTAGTTTGTTTATAAAAAGTCCTGGGGCCCTGCTCTACAGAGCAAGGGTCATGGAAACACATGTTTATGGCTTCACAAATGCTCTATACTCCTTGAATGGAGAAGTTTATTTGATTTAATCAGCATCCACAGGGATCCTGTAATTGCATAATAGGTAATTTATTATGGAAGTAAAAGTATTTTTCTAACTGTAGCCTATGTAGCATGGGTTTGTAGCTTTAGAGTAATCCACATAGTAAAAAAGAGCTTTGCAAAGCAGCCTGACTGAAGTAATGGTGTTCTGTGATGAGCGTGTACTTGTATGGCTTTTTAATCATCAGAAAGTGTTAAAGCAACAAGCACATTATCACCATATTGGATGTGAAAACTGTTCACTGTTTGCTTGCCTTCTGCAGTTGGAAGTGCTCAATGTGAGAAAATGGAAAGCCAGCCCAGACAATCCAGTTAGAGGGCAGTGAATATGAGAGTAGGGAATCCAAAGTTTGTCTTTTTGACATACACTGGAACATGGCCTTCCATCTGCTTCAGCAAAGGAACATGGCCTTTCATCCTGGATACTGAATTAAAAACAGATATGTTTGGTTTTTTTTTAAAAAAAGACAGTAAAATCAAACCTAGAGCTGTTTAACTGTGATCTTTTTTGCTGACATAGCCATCAACTGTGTCATGAAACGAGGCAGCTCTTGCACGGCCGTATCATTGATAATTCTGGCTGCCCTGAAAAGCTGCAAATCAACATGTATCTGCTCTGAAAAAGCTTCTGGGGCTCCATATGATGGTTGTTGTTAATCATCCCATTTGCCAGCTTGTCTTAAACTGGCAGGAGTTTAAGAGGAGAGCAGTTGAAGAACTCCAACTCCCAACAGACTTTTGCAGTTTTAGAGGGAAAACTTGGGAAATCAGTTTGGTATTTCCTGAGGTTCAGAATGCTGAAGTTTTCTTTCCAACATCCGATGACCTCAGGAACAGCAGAAGTAGGTTGTTCTGCGTTTCCTGTGAATGTTTGTGACGTCTTAATTTTCTTGCTGAACTTGGAATTCATATTTTCATATCTAAATAAAAGCTAAAAACCAAGGAACGTTAACTTCTTTGGTAACTCATGGACACTGAAGCTTTTAGCTATGCTTGAAGTGTAGAAGCCTCAGTCCATGGAAACTTTGGACCATCATCTCCTTCTCAGCTTCAGTCATATCCTGCTCCATTGAAATATTCTCTTCCCTAGTGCTTCTCCCTGCGTGTGCTGTGTCATACATGTCAGGACTAGATTATTAATGCTTAACTCTCAAAGCAAAATGTAGCCTAAATGTTCTTTATATTAATGAAGCAAGATTAAATAGCCTTAAAAGTTTAAAAATTATGATCCTAGTTATGACATAAAATCCAAAGATCTATTTTGAAGAGATTTTGAGGTGTGAATTTGGCATTTGGCACCTGAGGTTAGGAAGGCAGGTAAGGATGAGAGACAGAAAAGTATATCAAGTCCCACCTTTCACTGGGATGTTTTGTGTGGTTTCCTTACTTCTGTGTCCTCCTTTTTATTTTATTATTTGAAGGCATTGTGTGTTTTCCTCCAATTTATACTTAAAAATATTTTATTTTCATTTTCCCCACAAAAACATTTTCTGCTTGTTTGCAGAATATTTTATTAATGTCTTTTGTGACTCTTCAGACTTTTATTTCCTGTTTCTACCTATGTATAATTCATAGCAATCAGCAATTTTAAGCTGTAATAAATACATGAATCCTGTCTTTACATTTACCATAGTATTCAAAGACAGATGAATACTGATGGCCTTCCATGAAATAATTTATTTATTTTGAATTCTATATACTTTTTAAGTGAGTCTATGTCTTAATGAGTATTGTCTTCAGCAAGCTGAAGGTACAAACTGAAGAAACAAAAGTCTCCTTCACACAAATCAATGCTTAGGAAGTGTGCCATTTCAAAACCTTTAAATGTCCATCAGTCTCACTCGTTCTCTTTCTTTGGGATATGGATGCTATTGAAGGTTTCAGTGTTCACTGGTTCAAGGCACAGAGCACTAGAACCAGACTAGGAGAAGCAGGATTGGACCCAAAAGGACTAGATGAAGAATCTAACTAGATGTTAATCTAGTATTTGTCACACAAGCAAAAATGATCATAACATTTGCCCTTTGTTTAATTTCCTCACTGAAACAGCTCTGGCGGAAGTTAGGGCGGAAAGTATTGCTGTGCCTACTGTCAGCATTCTCTCTGAATATTTAATGTTTCCTGTCCTTGGGATAGGAGCTCAGATATGAGCAGCAGTGATGAACAGACAGAATGCCTCTTTGTGATACATGGCTTGAAATGTGATGACTGCAGGTTTGGGCTGCCATCTCCCTATTATTTTGCATAAGGAGCTAATAATTTATACTTTGAGAGCTGTATAGGTGAATGCTGAAAATAAGAAAGCAATTAAAATTCTACTATACCCCATGTAAAATATATATATAGCTAGTGATATAGCTGGATAAGTCCAAAAGAAATGTAGATTTCCCAGATCAACCCTCTGTATTTATTACATATTTCGTTGTCTGTGAAATAGATTCTTTAGAACAAGCAGGTTTGTTTAGGGGTTTGTTTGTTTGTTTGCTTGTTTGTTTTCCTGAGCATTCACAATGATGTCAATGTTCTGAAGTAAGAGGAGAAAGCTGGCAACAAACTTAGAGGTGAAATGAAGGAGTGAAGCCATCTACAGGGAATTTTGTTCTTCTGGGAATCCATGTAATGGTACAGAAGAATTTGGTTAAGTAGGCTGAGAGTTCATCTGTTCCTACTGCGATCTTATCTGTCAGTGTGGAATTTTTTCTGCCAAAGGTCACCAATACATATAAAATCGCTGTTCTGATGAAAAATACTAATAATCTCCCTGTTTTAATCTCTCTTTTTAAATTTCACATACAGAGATATGGTTTGGCCAGAACTAGTGTTAGCTAATACAGGTCTAAATTACTGCCAAAAAAGCTGTTCTATATTACACCAAATGAGAACCTGGCTCGAAACTCTTACTTTTTTTTTTTTTTTAATATGCCCCTACATTTTCATGAATGACGAATTTTTCCATAAATTTTATCTTTGTGTGGGCCTCTTGCTAATCCTGCAGATTCTTGCCGTGGGTTGATGATTTAGTCTGCATCACTCAATAGTTGTGTATGTCTTCTGGTCTCCAAGATACGATGGAGACTTGATGGTGAAGGCACTGCCAAAGCCTAACAACTCCTCAAGTATGATGGGCCTTTCTACATTTCCTTCTTTTCTGTTTTCCATTGTGTAGTTCTAAGTCACTGGTCTCATTACCCCTGCTAAATTGTTGTAGATCACTCAAGATTTCACTACATCTCTCTTGCTCACATTTTCACCTTTTCTTTCACCACCTGTTGATCCCCATATTTCTCATTGTCTCCCCAAGCCTCTGCTTAGTCTTTTTTTTCTCTCCCAAACTGCCTTTTATTCACCAAGGAGTTTTCTGTCCATTCATTTCAACCCTTGTTGCCCTGTTCCAGATCACTCCTACTTGCTCCATTTTAGGTTTTGCCTTTAGAGAAAGGGCTGATGAAAAACGGGTTCGGAAAGGATTTCATATTGAGCAATATCAACCCAGGGATTACAGTTTTTGGAGCTTATAACTGAAACCTTTGAGGCAAAGAGGAGTTTAAAAGATATTAGATAGCAAGATGCTTATCTTTCTAAGAATGCTGAACCAATCAAACCAAATTTCATGTGTAAATGAGCAAGCAGCCTGTTGTGCAGCCTTTCCCAGAGACCACATTTAACAACCTTCTATTTTGAGACAATTCTGAAGTGGGAGCCAGTGTACATCTCTAGCTTTAGTATGTCTTTCTTATGTCTCACTACTTGGCATAGTCAAAGATTGTAAGAAGACTTCATTGTTAAATAATATATGTGTGGCATTTAATTTCAAATTCCTTTTTGTGTCTCTTTCTCTCTCTGTGTTTTTGCATTCTATTTTTTCTTTCTTTTCTTCTCCTTTAGGCTGTAAGAGAAAAATTAGAGCCAGATGATGCTTTGATGTATGAAGAAGATCTGGATGACGATGACTGTGGAGAAGCAGAATTTGAGGAGACCATGAAATTAAAACTGCTGCGTAGAATTGCCTTCCTAGCATCCAAACTGAGGGAGTTTATTGGCAATATGATAATCACCACTGGAAAAGTTGTTGTTACAATTTTACTTGGTTCAGCAGGTTGGTGTACTTGAAAATTTTCCTCAGGAGCCCATTAGATTCTGCATTTAACAAATGAGTTTTCAGCACTTTGGCACCTGCAGGAGTAACAATGGAAATTTTTAAGGAAAAAGAAATTGCTGCTGATTTTATTAAATTAACTCTTTGGCAAGTATTGGAATATGCTGAGTTGCTTAATTTTTATGTGCTGATACTGTTTGGCCCTGTCATTCTGTTTATGATTTTCACAGTTGCTGTTATAGCCAAACGGTGAATGGGGGGCATATTATAGATGACTATATATATGTTGTGTGTGTAATGTAAATACATATGTATATATATATATATATACACATGTATGTATTTACATTAAAGTGAATTCATAGATTTGGTTTCATCCCTTCTAAGTGTAAAAAGGAACTGTATTCACATAGCCTTTAAAAAAAAAAATTGTTTGTTTAACCATGTAGTGTGTAAAAAGATTGATAAGCAGACTTCCTCTCGTTTTTTAAATTTAGTTGGTAAGAGTAGCTGTTTTGGTGTTATATAGCCTACCTTTCTATAAGACATTTGATTTAATACTGCATAATCAGCTACAGCCAGAACAGAAGTGTACAAAATTACTATAGGTAGTAACTACTGAATTCAAAATTAGATCATGGAATTGTAGATTAGCATTTGTCTGCCAACTCACATGTTTGAAAGGAGCGATACATATAAATGCTATAAAGTTGTCAGTATATGAAGTATAAAACAACAGTAAAAAATTGATACTGAATGATGAGATTGGAGGTGTGGCCGTTTTAGTAAGGCAGGTTCTTTCATTAAGGCAAGAGTGCTGAACAGCCTTACATGTAGCCAAATGGAAAGTAATACATCTAAAAAGATAAAAAATATGTGGGCTACCATAGGGCCTGACACCAGGGAAGAGAGATGTCAATAAAAAAATCTCAAATAAACAAAATCAAAAAGCCTGATGTCACTCTACATAGGTGAACATCATCCATGTTCAAGGGAAAGCAGGAGGATTGTGCAGCACTGGCAGGGGGCAGTTTCTTCTTAATGGTGATGGGCATCTTGCCTGTGGAGCTCCAACACAAGCCAAGAAGTGGGAGGTGTTCAGAGCAGAGTTACAAAAAGTACTTGAGGTTTGAAAAGCCTGTACTCCAGAGAGAGACCTTGAGCTTTATAAGTTAAATACTTCCCTACTTACTGTGCCAAAAAGATGAAGGGTGACTTGACTGCAGCCCGAAAGAACTGACAAAGATACAAAATGCTTCCATTTTTAAGGTAACTCATCTAGTAGAATTGATAATAGGAGCCAACAATTAAATGGCAAACCTAGGCAGTTTCAGCCCAGAAATAAATTTTGTATTTTTCACAGCCAGAGTAACTGGCCATAATAAATAACTTATTTTAGGATATCGTGTATTCTCATTCTCCAAAAGTGTTGGAATAAAGACAAAGTGTCTCTTTGTAAGAAGAAAAGAAATAGTTCCAGGCTTGAGGCAGAAATTTCTGGGTGAAGTTTTACAGCAGAATAGGTGAAAGCTTAAAATATGATGAGAAGGATGTGATGGTGAGCCTCAGGCATATAACTGTGATATCAGTCCTTACAATGCCTGGACCCAGCTCAGCTCAGAACCATCCCTGGAAAGGCTGCTCCCAAAAGACCTGTCAAACCAGCACCTGGAGAGGGGCAGGGCCAGCAGGCACACTGGAGCTATGGGGCAACAGGAGCCTGCAGGTCTGTCCTGAGGAAGGTGGCTCCTAGACATCTACTAGTTAAAAAGCCTAAAAATAAATTTAGGCAGGGACCCCAGCTAGCTCCAGCACTGTTGCTTCAGAGAATCCACTGGGCTGCTGTGTTGGCTGCAGGCTCTTAGGTCGCTTTCTCATAGTTAGCACTCTTAGACAGGAATATCTTTCCTGCTTCCTAACTTATTTTTGCAGGCTCCCAGCAGAGCACTGAGTCCCCTTCACCAGATGGACATTTTCTGAAGTGGCATACTCAGCTACATGTGCAAAAGCAAAAACAACATACATGTGTGTGAGAGCAGAGTCTTTGTCATATGTAAATTACACATTTCTAGGAGTTAACAATGTTTTAAAAAACAAACATTTACTATTATTCTGTAGATTTTATGTAAAGCTCTTCATTTTGATACATGAATCAGGGTCTGTTTTGTTTTACTATGTCAAGGTATTTCAATATCTGTATGAGAAGGCTTTTCACTGTTCATCCACCATGCCACTTTAGCACCTTGTACTCAAAAGTTGTACACTGGTGGTCTCAGGCAGTATTAGCTGCCCTTGCAGCCACTCCACAGTTTTTCTCTGTGCTTTATGAAACATCTTTACATAAAGAAAAAATTCCATCTCAGGGGAAAGCCTGGAGAGTGATTGTGTTCTAAGTGCTGAGATATGGCACAAGTGAATTGAACAAATTAAAAAAGAGAAGATCCTTTTAGTCTCAAAGTTAATAGCAGTCTTTAAAGCCAATTGTAATAATTACCAGAAAACTAATTGGATCAAAATTTTTAATACACTTCTTATCAAATTTAATTTTTAACAAATGCTGATATTTTCTGTACTTCTCCAACACTCCATGGTTTTATTTTTACAGGTATGATGGTGCCATCTTTGACCTCAGCTGTGTATTTCTTTGTGTTTTTGGGCCTGTGCACATGGTGGTCCTGTTGCCAAGCATTTGATCCGCTGATATTCAGCTGTCTGTGTGTATTAATGGCTATATTCAGTGCGGGACACTTGATTGGACTTTATCTGTACCAGCTACAGTTCTTTCAGGAGGTTGTTCCACCAAAAGATTTCTATGCCAGGTGAGAAAAATTCCTTTCCTGTTTAATTGTGGGCACACGATGCAATGCTCTGTTGTCACATGTTGGTGAAAATTATCTTCCACATAATGCTTTAACAAATGTTACACATACCTTCTTGTTCAGTCCTGGAAGAGTCAAATATTTTCAGATGGAATGGTTTTGAATGATAGTGTGGAAAGTCCACACTGGGTAATTGCAGACAGAGAACTGGAGCAGATTAGGAGGGGAAGGTTGCTTTTGGTGTTTTTTGCACAGATTGTTCCTCAGATGTGAGTGTGAATGATTGGGCTAATGCAGGAAATAAAGGAAATTTATGGCAACATTGATACAAGGGCAAGTGTACAAATGCGTGTTTGGTTTTTTGTACAAGAAAATAAATTCTCTGGTGTCTGATGTCACAGTGCCCTAACTGGAGCAAAATGCTTTTGTGGTGCCACTCTTGTGTGCAGAGGCTGAGGGCTGCTGAGGTCCTTCATGAACTGTGCATATTAGGCTGATGATATAAAAATTCTCTCTGGTCACATAGAATCACATAGAACATGCTGATCTTTATACCAACACCTACTTACCTTAAGTAAAAAAAGCAGCATTTCTAGTTACTTCTGCAGTAAATATTGACTGGCTGTGATTTCACTGACCCTTTAATTTTCTACACACTGTAATCTAAAATAAGATGAAGCAATAGATGTATTTTGCTCATTACTATTTTTTTTCTGGTGGAGTATGATGACACATTTGCTTTTATGGTATGTATTTTGAATGCTGTAGTAATCCTTATATTAAGCTAAATGTGAACATTAACTTTATTTCTAGTAAACCTATTGTAACTTTTATTCTAAGCTGAAGATGAAAGGAAATTAGAGGTACTGTGGAGAATCAATTAATTATTTATGTCTCAATGCACGACTAAAAGCAGTAAAATTGAGCTATCTAGATACAGTAGCTGTTACTTTACTACTTATTTTGACATTTTATTTAATACAGGTTAATAGATGTGTGTTTTGTGATGTTATAATTGGTGACTTGTGGAATATGATTGGGAGGGCATAACATTATCTGAAAAATCAGGAAAACCTGCTTAGTCTAGGTTCTTTTGTGCCACCTAGAGGTCGAGGTAGGAGAATGGATGACTTCTAATGCCAAGAAGCTGAAATGCTCTCAACTTCCCTAAACCATTTATATTACTTCCTCCGTGTATTAAGAAAATAAAAAGAGAATGGCTTCAAAATTCTCAACCATTTGGCTTTGAGGATATCTACTCACAGTTTTTAGCAACAGAAAGCAATAACATTTTCTCAAGAAGAAATATTTGCTTCATACTATTTAGCTGCAATATGTGAAACTTTCTTCCTATGCATCATTTAAGTCCCTTTTTCTCTTTAGTATTTTTCTATTAATTTTAAATTTATTAATTTTTTATTTGTTTCAGTTAATTTAGTGACAAGATAATTGTTTTGAGACAATCAAGACATTGCTAATGTAATAATTTCTTTAGTAATTACTTTTAGTGATTTCTTTTATTGTAAATAATGTGATTGTTTTATGAAAAATTTTGTTCAGTACAAATATGACTTTAACTTAGTCATTAATTTTTGAAATTAAAAAATCAAGCTACAAGAAAGTTGCCTCTGCCTTGGTGTAGAAAAGAAAAGCACCTTCAGAGTTTAGGTTATAAAATGTCCCAGAATTGTTGTTCAGAGTATGTACAGACATTTTTGTAAACAAGAAAATGATGTTACCTTCCTGCAGACTTTCTCTTGAACTGGTACTGTTGAGTACTCTGCCTTTTACACAGGAAATCATGTGAGGGACTGATGCTCCAAATTATGTGGGAAATTATGTTTGACTATACACAACAACCTATACACAACTTACACACAATGGCAGCAGAAGGAGCAGTATTCCTTGTTTCTTTGTTTGCAGCTCTTTCTATTGTGGATCTACTTTGATCTGCTTTCAGGGAGGTGTCTTTGAAGAACATCAAGACAGGTGTTATCAGAGCTTGGAAGTGAAAATCTTAGTGTGAGAAAAGGCCACTGATGATTTTTAATGATCGACTTGGGCTGATATATAAGCAGTGGCTAGAGGAGGAAGAATGAGAGACATGTATCAGAATGCTGCAGAAAAAATATTTTAGCATTTTGCATCCTAGAAGAAAATCAATACCTTGCTATTTTATTTTTGTGTAATCTTGGTTTGAAGATGTGCTAAATATGCAGAGTTCCCATAAATACTAGTGCATGACTTCCACAGGCAAATTATATGCCAAGAAAAGAATTTGATTCCCCAAAATCTTTCTGCAAGAAGGACATTGAGGTGCTTTACAATGCCCAGGGAAGGGCAACAAAACTGGTGAAAAGTCTGGAGCTGAAGTCTTATGAGGAATATCTGAGGGAACTGGAATTGTTCTGGAGAGGATGCAGGGAGAAGCCTGGAGAAGGCTCAGAGGTGACCTTGTTGCTCTCTAAAAGCAAGTTGTAGTGAAGCAGGGGTTGGTCTCCTCTCCAGAGTAAAAAGCATCAGGAAAAGAAGAAACAGCTTCAAGTTGCACCAGGGGAGGTTTAGATTGGGTATTAGGAGAACTTCCTGCACTAGAAGAATTGTCTGCCATTGGAAGAGTCTTCTCAGGAAAGGGGTTGAGTCACCATCCCTGGAGATACTTAGAAGATCGGTAAACATGGGCGCTTATGGACATGGTTTAGTGATGGATTTGGCAGTGTTTCTTTAATGGTTGGACTCGATGATCTTAGAGGTCTTTTCCAACCTAAATTATTCTGTGATTCCATATGAAAGAAGGACTTTTATTTCTTTGTAAATCTTTGAGGGCTCAATCCCCAGAATAAGCTCTCCTGAATTTCAAGGGCAGATGTGAAAACTGCTCCTGTTGGGCTGCTGGTGGACATATTTTTTCTCAGCAGAATGTAAGTCTGGTGTTTTAAAAAGCTCCTTTCTGGATTTGAGTTCTCACGTTTACAAGAAATGTACAAGTGGTTTCTCTGATCAATAAAAACTGTGTTTTTTTCTGAATAGTAATGCATTCATCTTGTCAGATTGTCGATTGATTTCAGACTAAATAAAGTTAAACTACACCCAAACAAACCAGAAAATTCTCAAGTTAACACTATTATTCAGCTAAGACTTGCGTCATCCTTGAGCTGTTCCTTCCTTTCAAGAACTCTTCAACTGAAAATTCACCATTTGTGATTGTAAGAAGTGACTGAATAATGTCACCAGAGGAAAGCAGTTTTCTTGGGAGGGATAACCTGACATCTGGTGAATTTACATGTTTTTCCCTGAAATCTTATGGGATTGTGCAAATAAAGTACTTCTCCCCCCCTCAAAATAGGATATTGTGATAACATAGCCCTAAGTACTTGCCAGAGTGATTTTACTGGACATGGAGGTATTGCTGTCCTACAGAGTTTCACATCTGCTGCTGTGGCTGTCTGGATCTGTGGTGTGCAGGTAGAAGTGGCATAAGTGCAAACATGCTGAAATGCCATGGAGTGAGCACTGGGATCTGCAGATTGAAAAATGCACAGTGTACTGAAAAGTCTGAATATAGCTGGAATATCAGGGGTAGGCACACTGCCAGCAAATCGGTATTGCAAATTGATGCAACATCTCAAATATTGCAATATGCAAATATTGCAAAGATGGGAAAAAATAGCAAGAAGTATCAATTTAAATCAAAATTCAGAAAGTATCATGTTTCTACCATAAAATTATTTTCATCCAAGTTAGTAAAAACAAGTCAATGAGCTAAAATGACTTCAGGTACACAGTGTCACAGCCTGAAAAAATACACAGTAATATGTTCACCATTTTTCAGATTGCTGCCTCCTTTCTTCCTGATATTGTCTATTTTGGCAAAAGAATGTAATTGGGGAAATGATAAGGCCTTGCCAACATGAAGAAATAGGATCAGTGCAGTGGTATGAGGTTTGTCCTGAGTCAGTAGAGTTATTCCTGTCCAAAACTGTGCTTATAAGCTTATTAATTTAAAGATCCAGCAATCCAATGTAAATTAAAAGCTATGTGCTTTCCTATAGTTTAGGTCTGTCTTGCTTGTAGTTTTCAGGCAAGTAATGTTCCTAATAGTTTAAATACAACTGGTTTCATCTATAGAAGGCACCTCCCTTACAAAATGAGGCAAACCTAGGAGTCCAGGCAGTGTCATCCACTTCACAGTGGTACCTTATTTCACACCTTCTCAAGTGAATGGGAATTTGGAATTACACAACTGATTGCTTTGTTGCAGTGTGAGTTGGGAAGTCTAGTCTAAGGAGTTTTGTTCAAGAGGAAATTTTCATCTGAAAGATGTCTATAAATCTGTTTAAGCAGGACTTTTAAAATAGGTTTTACAGTTACTAATAATAAGCCTACTTAAATTACTCTTTTACTTTTGGAGAAAATATATCTGCTACAGATGTTAGATTTAGGATATTCGGTTTGTTTTCAGATTAATCTGAGAAGAGTCCAGTCCAAAATTTTTCCTTTGGACTTCCCTGGAAGCTTTGACACAGATTCGGATTTTGTAGTCCAAATACTCTGTTCAAGCAGGGTTATAAATGCTTAAGCACTGTCTCAAAAATGTTCCTGGAGTTGTCAGATCAGGGTCAGATCAGATCCAGCTGTAATATTTTTTCCTAAGTTAGACACTAACCTTGCAAATAAAATCCCATTAGGAGAGCAGATATTGCCAAAATAGTGAGATGTAGCTGATTGATTACCTCTGCAGGGCAGGGCACTGATCTCCTGCTCTGCTGCTGCTTTTGTAGCTCCACTGGAGCCAAGAGCTGGGCAACATGTTTCACCTGAGCTGCAGCCTCTGCTAATCGTCGCTGCAGACCCTTCTTGGCACCTGTCTCAAAGGTGACTCACCTCTGAGAGGCAGAATTTTCTTAACCTTGTAGGAAACTGAGGTTTTTGGGGTTGCCCTTTGACTTCGTCACAAGCCAGTGTTTGAAAGGATGGAGTATTTAAAGCTAATTTATGTTCCTATACTGCGCTGCCCTTTGGCTGCAGTAGCTTTCATGCCTTCTGCCTGGTATTTTTAGGTGCTTCTCACCATGATACTGCAGTACCACTGCCAGGACAGAGGCCAGACCCTTGGATACTTGCCATGTAAAGACACTGCGCTGCACTTGTCTGTTTCCATCATCCTCTATCAGCAAAAGGACACTTTGCAGTTGCAGAGCATGCTCCAAAACATACCAGGCCAGCCACCGTGTTGATTACCACAACCAGATTTGATTAGAGAACCACAATTTCTCTCAGAGGAAGAGAATTTAGGTATTTGACCTTTTTCTTACAGAAATTTGCAGCTGAGTTTCATACTAGCTCTAAAATGTACCACATTTTAGGGTGTTTAATTCTACTTAGAATATTTTTGCCTATAGGCTTTCTCAGAACTACAGCATCTTTATATCTGTTAAAAAAATCTTTTGCAAAGGAAGTGAATGATTCTGTTAACAGCTTGGAAATGCAATTCACTCTCCTGTTGACAAAAGACAATAATCATCCTTGCTATTATAATCTCTTTCTAAACTATGAGGTGGCCTTATTTCAGCTCCCTTTATCATGAAAGGTTGAATGAGGAAAAGGGAAGAGAGGAAATAGCAAGTAGCGATTTGCCTGGAGAGTAGTCCTTCCTGTCCCCATGGCATAGCTGTCAGCACTCACCATCACCACCCTGCTGCATCAAGTGCCAAATCTAGCCTTGGAATAAGCAGGCACTACTTAATTTTTGTTACTGACATTGCACCCCAGGTGATTTACACCCCTCTGTCTTCCACTGGGCTTGAAAGGGGTGTAAACTGAGACATGTGCTAAGACCTTTTGAAAGCAATGGTTTTCTGCATGTGGGACAGACTGGTTTCCCAGTTGTGTTCTGCTACAGTGGTGACCCTGCCACTGGTGAGACTTCTGGTAGCCTGGTGGGGCTGGCCCTGGTCACAGCAGGTTCTCATTAGTGGGGAGAGTGGAACCTTAGTACTCCCAACAACAACCACACTGCATCTGAGAACTGAGTGTAAGCTGCAAACATAAAAATCAGCCATTGTCATATGACATAATGTTGGTGAGCTGCCTCTTCCCCGATGTCTCCTGCATCCAGATATCTGTGTGTTGCCCAGAGGCTCCTCTTCCTTGGATGCACTGAACTACTGAGGTGAGAGGGACAGAGGGAAGTGACAGAAAGATCTTAAAGCTGCTGATATTCTATAATAAACTTGCCTGCTGATTCTGATTCACCTCAGTTGGGTGTGCAGTTGGTCTGATGATGTAGCCATCCCACTTTTGCACACTCTCAGGTAGCTTTGACTCTTCTGTGACCAGCACACCTCCCTGCTAGCAGAAGCTCTGCTCATGGGTAGGGCAAGACAGATCACTCCACTCCCCCATACACACCATGGGCTTGCAAGTGTCCGATCCCAGCACTGACACTCGAATAGACTCCCTGCCTCTCACAGCCTTTCCTGGGTGGACAGGAAAAGGGTGACTGCAAAGGAGTGATCCCTTAATTTTCTCTTGGTATTTTCTGGAGAACATGGATCTGCATTCTGTGATCATTGTTCAGGTGCCTGAAAACAAGGACAGAAAAGAGACAAAAAACCCTCTCCTCCTACCAGGTTTGTCTTCCTATTATTCTGTGGTGTTAGGAGATGTGGATTGTAATTAGCAAACTTCTTTTGGATTTACAAACTTGTTTTCTTGAGGTCTGCTCAAGAACAGTGATCTTTGTACTCTGGCACCACCAGAAATTGTGATGAAGAATATTTAACACTCTGTGTTTTCAGCTCAGTGTATCAACATTGACAAATGAATCATCCCACATTTCTTGGAGGTACCTGAGTAACCTCAGTCGAGCACACACTGGGGAGTTAGTGCTTGTCCATGCAGGGGCAGTCTACACCAGTTTCTCTAAACACTCACAGAGTAGAAGTGCTTAATCTCTTGTTTATGCTCATTTAGCTGAAGTTTGGAACTGGCTGATAAAAGCTGAGCCAATCATGTTCAATTTATAACCAATTTAAAATCAGCTGTTATACCACTTTCGTTTTGAAACTGGGCAATTTCCAAACATTTCCTGGGCATTATTGTTCATTATCCCATTATCTTCTTTTCCATATCCTGCTATTTTACTTTCTTTTGATGTTTAAAGCCAAATGGGAATCATAGCTTTTATTTCTGCCTCAGTGCACTTGCTGCTAAAAAGGAATATTTTCTTTGCTCATACTTTCTACTGCAGAACCTCTTGATGAAGGTATCCATCACTCTTGTGGTTTTTTTCAGCCTGTTTCACTGCCAGCTGAGTAAGTGGAAAATCTCTTTATCCTCTGCATGCATCACTGAACCTAGCAGGCTGCCCCAATGTGACTAAAAAGTATCATCACTCCTTTTTCAGAGGTGGAAAAATTCCCTAACAGAGAAGTTAGATGAATCACATAACCGTCCCAAGATAGCCAGAACTTGGAATAAAGCACAAAGCCTTTGGCTGCAGTCTGAATCCTAGATCACAGACCAAGTTGCCTCAAAGTTAAAACAGTATGAAGCTACACTTTCAAACAATTTCTGTTCTTCTGTACATGTCACTCTAAGGGGTAGCAGTGAAGCTCTTAGGCAGTTGCATTTTTAGTTGTCGTACCAGGTCACTTGCATGCCCTGGTCAGCACCACCCTACTCAATGCTGATGTTCACTGGAGTTTTCTGAACACTATCTCCTCCTCCTATGTGACTTCTGCTGAAGTTTTACCTGAGTTCTTCTGTTCTTCACCCAGCACCTGAGCTTAGGAGAACAAGGCTGTCCATGGTCTGCTCTACTGGTCGAGTTTTAGGAGCAGACTCTCCCCCTTCTGCCAGTGAGAGACTTTCTGAGGTGGGGCTGTTGGCTTCTTTCCTTTTAGCTCAGCTAACTCACTTTGAAAAACCAATAGCCTCAGTCACTAATTTGCACAGAAAGCCTTTGTTAACCATGCCATTGTTAAGCTATGCCATTTTTGAGCTGAGCCTTTTCTTCTGTGCTTGAGTGCCCAAGTTCACCCTCTCACAGGGGGAAGTCTTTAAGTCCATGGATATTTCTGAACGTGCCTTTGGCTTTCCCATGCTTTCCACATGACTCCTTAGAATCCTGGACCTGTTTTCTCATTACTTTCACCTCTGAGTAGAAGGTCCAACTGAACATTAAATATTTTTAATTTTTTCCATGCAGCTTGGGTGTTGTCCATACTCAGGTGGTTATGTTTAGTATTAGTTGCTTTTCATTCACCTTTTTGGTCACAGGGAATATGTGTGTACATGAGGAAGATGAGCAGCTGGCAAATCACTGGTGCCAACCAGCCTTCTCTGCTGGGGTGACTGTTCTCTCTCCATCCTCTCATCCCAGCAAGGTTGCCTCACTCCTGCAGCCTCCATCCTTCACCTACAAACCCTGAGTTTCCTCTGGTTTGTAGCTAAAACTATTTGGAAAAAAAGCCCCAAAACCCTGCTGCATTTAAAATATTTTTATTTTAGTAACAGAAAAAAACCCCAACTATTTGCCTAATTTTATTTGAGAACAAACTCTATTTGCCTAACCTAAACATGACCCAGACTGCTGCTATCAAAGCAGTGACAATGCTAGCCCTGGTGTGGAATAATCATGTTGATGGAGTCGCTGTAGCTAAGTTATCAGGCAGGAGTCCTAAAGCAATTTCTTCTGCACCTTTATCCCCATTTCACCACCTTCTTGCTATCCTATCTGGCAGTCATCCCTGTGCCAGATGCTCAGATGTCTGATTGGAACGAAATCTACTGGAATCACTGCTTCAGTACATTTCTTCATCAGATGAGAGCCTCTGGAAGTCCCAGCAGAGGCCCCCAAAGGCTGCAGCAACATGCTGCTTTTCTAGCTCGCTGATGTGCTGAAAGAAGAAAGGTCAGTATTGATGCTCACTAGAAACTCAGAGCAAAGTTGAGCTGTGTCATGGATAATGGAAAGATTTAGGAATGCAGAGAGGAAACCCATTAATAGGATAAGTCTTCTTCATTTAAGGGTTTTGAAGATGGGTTTTGTCTCAGTAAACAAGGGATTAATAGACCCACACCTATTCTTAGTGATAACAGTGGTCATTGACCTAATTATTGCTTCTAAAGCAAGGAAAGCTTTTTGTAATAGGGAGTCAGTACAAAGCTAATTTATTGGAGGAAATGTGATACAGAGCTTGCAAGTCACAACTTAAATTCCCCTTAGGGAAGCTGTTTTATTTCAGACATGTGAAGTATTTTAATGTCTGAAGTTTGGTCATTTTTAATAGATGCCCATTTCTTAACAGCTTCCAGTCACATAGTCTTAGAGAAAATTTGGTTATCTGGTTACGTCAAAACAAAAAAACAGTTTATAGACTAGATACTATTTGTCATCTTAGTTTAAAGTTGTTAATGATCTTGAAAGCAAAGTGATTCTATTGCAGCTGCTAATATGGTCCTTTTTTTCTCCTTGAATTAAGATTTGTGTTGTATTTACAGGTTTTGCAAGCTTTTATGTAACTCACCACTCCTAAAGGTATCTTTTCTCTACAGCTTCCTGATTAATGGCTTGTAATTTCTCTCTGTTCTCATTATATGGATGATATTAGCACACAAGTTTTAAACTACTCACTTTTTCATTATGTTTCTCATGCAGTAGATGTGCATTTGAAATTAGTTTTCCTTTAAAAGAAAAGTCACTGATGTTCAGAAGAGGGTGGGAGATACACAAGGCCTGGTTTTGTCATTGCCAGAAAAGCTTTGATCCAATAGAAGCTATGGAAACCAGAAACCAAAACTTCATAGAAAAAAAAGGACATATGACATCTGCTAAAGAGCTATAGAAATGTGATGACATTAAAACAAAAGTTAGAACGATCTACTTACCTACCAAGTCTACATTCACTATGTGTATGCCTGTATTATAGTGTTGGGATAGCAACATGCTGGAGAGAAACAATTCCAGTCTTACTGTACATTTACAGGTATTTCCAAAAAATGTTTTGAACTGTTAAGCTGAAATTTATAATGCTCCTCAACCCACAAAGTCAACTTTTTGTATGGTCATTAATATGGCACAGTTCCATCTAGCCAGTTCCGAATTATCCAAGTCTGAACCAAAGCAGGGTCTAGGGCTTTTTAGAGCTAAAAATACTTGCAATGCTCTTTAAAGCTTGTTTCACTCCAATATGGATACACTTAATGACTTTAGTCCAGCTGTGAACTGAGGTTTGTATCTCCCTACACAGTTGTCATGCTGAGCTGAAGGGGAGGCGTGAAGGATCAACTCCTTCTCTGTGGAATTTTATAACATGATTTAGAAAGACAAATGCCAATTTTTCCATTCATTCTTTTTTTTTTTTCCTTTAAAAAGCCACATGAAACCAAATGCCTTCTGCTCTCTTTAACCCTAATTCTTTGGGATGCCTAGTGCATTTCAGCCAACTTCTCCACCTCTTTCCTCCCAATGTTTTGCTATGTCTGTAAAAATGTGGTGTCAGTTCAGTGTACCCTGGAGCAGTACCCCCAGTATAGTCTGAATTCCCAGCCAATAACCTGGGGAATAATGACCTTCTGGAAGGTAAGGATGGGTCTGAAGGTACCACAGAGCTGGCTGAGTGTTTTCCAGCAGCCTGTGTTGCTTTGGGCAAATAGCCCAAAAAGAAGGAGTTGAGTGGCTCATAGCATTCTCTTGGAAGAGGCATTATGGATACAAGATTATGGATCTTAATTTCTGTATAGCTCTGTCATCCAAGTGCAGAAAACTCAGTAGGATGGCTTGTGTATGAAAAGGGAACTCCTGACTTTTAGGAGGATTTTGTAGGGATTATGTTTTCTTTATGCTAATTTATTTTCCAGTTCTTTCCAGTCTGTTCTCTCTCTTACCCACAGAACATTTTCAAGCCTGACAGCAGTATGCACCTCTTTTAAGTCAATGTTTGATAAAAGGTTCACTCTTCAAGCAGTGTTTAGAGTTTGGGACACAGCCCTTTCAGAATTTCAAGTACTCTTCTTCATGAAACTCAGTATTCAGGGCTTGTACTGTGAAATATGAAATTTTTACTTTTCTCCCTCTATTTCAGTCCTTTTTGCCCCAGAAAAATAATATTTCTACCACAACCACCACCACCTTCTCCAAATGTACTATTTCTTTGCCCATTTTTATGGAATGTGTTGCTCTCTTTCCTCCCTTACTCTCCCCTCCCTTATTCTCCTCTTCTTTGCTTACTCTAGTCTTCTTCCCTTTTTTCTCTCATTTGGTCACTTTTAGCATCTCAGTTTTAGGGCTCAGCTCTTCAAATGTCAGTCTCGATATTTCATTCTCCTACCCCAGACTTGCAGACACCACTCTCATCTTCTTTCATGTGAGGATAGTGAAATAAATATGCAATAGAAGATATCCAGATGAAATAAAGATTCAGACAGTTCATAAAATCCAACACAAATTCAGAAGTTCTACAGAGATGGATGGCACAAACCCAGCCCAGCACACTAAAATGTTCTGATGCCATTGCTGGGAATAACCATGCAATAGGTATTGGCCACAGGGAAAAAAAAAGCATCCTGTAATATTAAAAGCTAAATTAGAAAATGTAGCTCCTAGAGTGGTTTGATGCAGACATTTTCTTCAAGCTGTAATCTTCATGCAAACGCAGAGATTATATAGAGAAATTTCCCCCTCCTCTGTTGTGTTGTGGAAAGTACTGTGTGGACGAGTACACAGAGTTGTAGGAAGATGCAGCAACTGGAAATCTCATCTAGACAAAACTATTACAGAAGCTAAAACTCAGGAAAAAAGTAAGAGACAGTAGAAGATTTTCTATCAATTGAAGTCAAGATTGGATGTCATTCTAGACTATAAACTCTTATTCAGGCACAAGATCATTGTTCAGTACAAGAATTATTGGGTGTCCTATATTGTGCAGAAAGTCAGAATTATTACTTCCTTTCCTGGCCTTGAAAGTTACAAGGCAAATACTTGCCTGAAGTCAACTCCTAAAACATGAGCACATGCAGGATCTGAACTTACAAATATGTTTTTATAAAAAAAATCCAAATAATTTTAGTGAATGTAAAATTCACAGATCTAACAGATATGTAATGACTGCTTTGGTAATTCTGTGTGTGAAACATATATTTTTGTTTACATAGCTATTTTTTGTTCATATGTAGTACTGTGAGTAATTATGCCAATTCTCATATTAATGAAATAATTAAGTAATGTATACAATAGAAATTTTAGCAATGTAGAGTTTTAGTAACTTTGACAGTTCCTTTGGTACTGTGAGTGCAACAGGATTTTGTTTTTCTGTTTTCAAGTGAAATTGAAATTCCTCTTCTGAATTTTAATGTTAGACTATATAGAAAGTGGAAATTTTGTATGGTCACAGTTTACAGCTTTATTGGGAAGTCATGAAAGATGAAGGTGCATCTACTAGAAAGGTGATTTACAGATTCAGTAGGAATCATTTCCAAGTAAACAAGCTTATAGAATAGTAACTGGACAAAAAGATGCCACTTCTATTTTAAGAACTCTTTTTCACTGTTATCTCAGAGAATTTCTCAGCCGGGCATTAAAGTTCCTCTTGGCCTTTTATATTTTCTATAATTTTTCCAAATTATTTCTGCTATGCATTTTTCAGAATACCAGTGAGGACTTTGAAAAACCCAGCTTTAGTTCTTTGCAAGAGTAGAAATACTAATCTATTCACATATTGCAAACCTCCATTTTATGTGCAGTCTTTTGGAAACCCAAATGTATCCATTAATAAAGAGGTCTCTCATTATTTGTTTTGTTTCTATTCTGTATCCAGGCACACATGTACTTGACTTGTTTGGTAGTGGATTTCTCCCACTTAGGACTCATTCTGACATTACTGATGGCAAACATGTATGCTGGGTTAGATGAAGTCACACCAAGATCAGAGTTGGACTCAAACAGAGCTGGTTGGGATCAATACTGAATGTAAAGACATCTTTGCAGAATGAAGTATGCAGAACTGAATAATGCCCTAATTTATATTGCTTATACATTTTGTGGCAGCCATCTCTGTGTAATTAGAAGCTTTGTGTAAGGGAAGATGACTCTACTCCTCTGAAGAATGTTCTGCACCAGCAATCCTCATTGAGGATAATCATAAAGTATAAATATTGAGTGAGTAGCAACTTGTAGCATTATTGGAGGCCAGAACAGCCAGAACGAGAATTCCCAAAACAACAGTGAATTTTGAACATGATAAACAGAGAAGGTTGTGTTGAATACATTGTGACTAACAAGTCTCAAAGCCCAAGGAGAAATCAGAAATGAGAAGCAGTTCCTCTACATCCATGCTTTATGAGACAAAGCAAAATACATTGAATAAATTGAAGTTAAATACATTAAACTACATTCCTGGCCATGTGGCAACTTAGAGGGAAAAGATGTGCTGTAACTTATTAATATTTGCTGAATGCAGGACCAGAAGGGAGCAGAATTTAGTCCAATATTGTAATGTACGAATTATTTGGAGCCAGCAAATGAAGCTAAGAGAATGAGAATATAACTGAAGCATAATAAAATTTCCTAGCCATTAGGATTAGTGGAATGTTTTCTTTTCAGTGGAGATAAAAGCAAAACATTAGTTGATCTGGCTTTCTAGATATAGTATATTATAAAACATACTGCAGGAATGGAATATGTGATATGAAGGTCATGTCTGCTTGGCAGAAGGTTCTGAGAGCCTTCAGGAACTTTCCCTCATTTCTGTAGAAAATACTCATCACTAACTGTCAATGGAAAGACTTTGCATTTAAGTAAGAATTGGATTTCACTCTGATTCTGATGCTTATGTGACAGAAATAGGGTGAATCATACTGTGCTTGCATAGAAAAGCTTAAAACAAACCAAAGATGAAGAACTGTGTCGTGAAACAGAGGTAAAAGATGAAACTAACAGGAGCTCAGCAACTAATAGAAATTCAACAACCCTGATCATTGATGAGCAAAAATGACAAGTCAGTAGGAGAGAGGAAAGCAGACAAACAAGATGTTCCTGTATGCCGATAGAAATACGAACAGAATACAATCCAGCATGAATTTCACCCAGATGGAGCCAAACTGTAACATCAGATCCAAATGTTCTTGGATGCTATGGAAGTTTGAGTCTGAGTCAGCTCCAAACACAGTTCATTCAGCTCCTTAAAATACAGCAATTTACTTTGTATGCAGGTTTTTATAAATGTTTTTTTTTCCCTAACCTGATATCCACCCAGCAGCTCTGAAAGGTCTTAAAGTTTATATCTTTGGCCTCTGTTGACAATCAGAATGAGAAGTGAGTGCTGATAGATTGGTTAATAAAATGCTGTGGAGCTGTCTTGTGAGTTAATGTTGTTATGCCCATGCAGCAAATCCCCAGTTAAGAACAGGTATAACATTTGCACTTTGCAGCATCCAAAGGCAGATTTCAGGAAGCACATCTCTGTTGAATATTGTACTTACTCTTTGTATTAATTCAGCTTTTGCTGATGGATCTTGCTAGGTTAAGGAAGAACTAAGCTTTTAGACACTCTTAAAAATTAAATCCCCCAGCAGAAAATCTTGCATATTTTGGTTTTGGGTTTGTTTTTTTATTAATGTGTTTGGTTTACCCTTTCAGAGGAACAATAGTTTGGGATTGTTCTACCAATAGGAAGATCTTCTTAATTGTCTCTTAGACCTTGTTTTGGTAAAAAATGAAAACTCTCACTGACATTATGGTAGAAAAAGCTTTTGTCAATAGAAAAAATGTTTGTAATGAATACTGACACATGCCAGCTGGTAGCTCATGCCCTAAACAGACAGATTAATTATTGCTTCCTATTAGGTTTTTTTTCAGTATTTAACACATCTACTAGGCATCCGACATCTTGTATTAAATTGAAAATGTTGGGAATTTTTTTTAATACTAAGTGGGTTTTTTGCAATATTGTGTAATCCCAGTTTTTCCAGAAGCATCAAATATCTCATATCATTGATAATAATACTTCAAATTAATTTTTCTTCTTTTCTTTCCCTCAATTATTTTCTTATCTGAAACAATAACCTTTCTGAATATTTTCATTTTTTGTTCACAAAAGCTATGAGTTCAGTAGAGCCCTGTGTGTTTCTAAACATTGGCATTATTAGATAACAATTTATTAATAGTATTAGCTTTTTAAAAGAAAAGACCAGTAAACTGGTCAGTGTGCCAAGAAGATATACTTTACAGCTGTGTCCTGGCAGGGTGACTGAAATGGTGTTACACGTCAGTTTATTAAATCTCCCTGAAATGTCATGTTGCTGTGATTTGCCAAATGGATTTGCAGCCAGATTTTTCTCTTCCCACTTTCTGTAGCTCTGGATCTACAGGGAGCAGATCATTGCAAGTTTTCTCATTGGACATAGTAGATATAATGTTATCATACTCTCATTTTTTTCATGTTGAAAAGTAATTGTAAAAAACCACTTTTTTGACTAAATATGTGGAATGAAAATACTCACTGCATTTTAAATGTGATGGCAGGTGCTATTTTTGAACAGAGCAATTGGTATTAAACATAAGCAAAAGTTGCCCTCCAAAATATTTTTAAACATTTTTGAGATTTGGTGTTTATTATCTAATGTGGCTGCTTTGGTTTTCTATATTCACAGGTTGTTTGGTGTCACTTCTCTTACTCAGACAAACTGCTCAAGCACTTGGATGATCATCAAAAACCAAGAGTTACATTGGTATCACCACGCTAACCCAATCTTACTGCTGGTGATGTACTACACCCTTGCGACTCTCATTCGTCTCTGGCTGCAAGAGCCCATTGAAAGGGTAACTGCCTTCTCTCTTCCCATGACTAATGACTGGGAGACTGGCCAGGGCCGATGCTCACTAACAGAGGTGCAAAACTTTAGGAAAATTAAGGGAAATAGGCAGCAAGTGCAAGGTGGTACTTTGAATTTGGTCCTTTCACTCAGTTTGTCGAAGAGTCTGATCTAACATGGATATTATTCTTAAAATCATCAGGACAATTATGCAAGGAATGCAGTGGCAGAGTATTAATGCTTTGATTTGGAAAGCAGGTATTGATATGCAGTAGTGGCTGGACTTGATTGATCTTAAAGGTCTTTTCCAACCTAAATGATTCTGAGTCTGTGATTCAAGTTTAGGTGCTATCAAGTGAAATGCCAGCACCTAAGGCTTGTCTGCCAGAACAGAACTAGGATTTTGGCACAGGATAAAGTAAGACAAAGCACATATGTGTAATTTGATCAAAGATATAGAAAAATTTTCTTAAAACCTTTCCTCCTGTGTGCCTGAGTGAAAATCCCGGCTTTCATTTAAGACCAAGAGAACAAGGAGAAAAAAAAAGTAAACCTTTACTTCTTCCCATTTCAGAGGAAAATGGGTATATGGGAACCCAGAGGTATCTTAAAAGCTTAAAAACTGAAAGTATAAAAAGGATGATCCAAAGGATGATCCTATTCTATTACTTATATTAATTTCCTGATCCTCAGAGGCCTGATGGGAGTTTTTGAGTTGAGGTTTAGTAGTGCTGTAAACCACAATGAAAATACTCATGACTCTGATGTGAGTTAGTGGAGTTTGTAGAGGCAAGCAAAAATGTTGAAGGTTTTCTTATTTTAAGGGTGTTTCTTCATACAATGGATAATGTAACCATTTAACATTTAAAAAGGCAATCAAAATACATCACCTCTGAATTGAGATGTCTGGTATTTTGGGATTACATATATAGGGCTTCCAAAGGTGACTGATGCCAGAGCCATCACCTTGAGCTATTAAAAAATTGTGTCTTAAGTTTCCAGAAAAATTAATACTGTCTTTTCTGAAGTCATATCATTGTGGTCCAGTACCCTCTGGCACTGGGTATTTTTAGGGTCTTTTTCCTTTTCTTTTTTTTTTTTGCAGCTGCAGCTTCTGGAAATTAGACTTTTCTTTTCTCTTTTTATATGAAACATTAGATTTCCAGATAATAATATGATTTTAGCACTGGGGCTGTAACTAGAACTTCACATCTCACAAACTGCTTAGTAAAACCATGAGAACTACCCACAGAGGAGTAACTGCATGTGAAATGCTGTTAGTGTGAGCTGTGTGATCTCAGCAAGTCTGGGAATTGATTTCCAGTACCTGTGTTGTTTTCATCCAACAGTCACCATCTAAAACTTTGGTGTTGGACCTAAATTAGTTGCTGTGCTTTTTTAGTGGAGAGAAGTGGGTCTTTCTGTCTAGGAGAGAGTGAATGCAGCAATTTCCTACAGGGACTTGAGAGGAACTATAGTGGTCTTGCCTGCAGTTCTCTTTTTTTAGACTGCTTGTGGTGTCTGAGATAGATATTCCCATAAAACACTAAAACCAGTCTCTGAGAACTGCCAACAAGTGAAATTAGAGATGCTTTCCAGGCAGTTGAGCTAGAGTAAGTACTAAAAGACATTAATTTAAGAAACACTGATGTCAAATTCATGGCTACATGAAAGGCAATACAAAGTCTTGGCACTCCCAAGGGAACTTCAAATGCCAAGGAAATTATGCTTCCCTCCAAAGATAAAGGATGCTTTGAAAAGGGAGCTGTAAAGGAAGGAGTATCCATGCATTAATGCTTATTTTTGATGCACAGGATGTTAGTGATGCAAGTGTTTGTCATTAGAAAGAGATGCTGAGATTTGCAAAATTTACTGCATTTTCTGTATTTTGCACACATCCTCCTTATGGTTTTGGGGTTTTTTTCTTTGTCTATATGCATTTTGGTTTTGTTTAGTAGTGTCATATATCAGGATTTAAAATTTCTCTTACTAGCTTTTCTCCAGTAGACTGCATCCTCAGTTTTTTAAATCCAGAATAATTCTAGGTTTCATTGAAATGTTTTTAAACTTGTGTAATTGTGGTGCATTTGATCCAAAATGGAACTAAGTATATAACCTGCCTTTTCAGTCCCCAGTGATTTCAAAGTTACTCTGTATTTAGGATCTCACTACTAACCTACATGAAGTTTAATAAATGGCAAAGACAAAATGCTATGAGGCGTTTGGTGTAAAGACGTTGTTCCCTGTATGCTGCTGTCCTGTGCAGTAAGAAGTGGCTCACCCTAGGAATTCTGTTCAAAAGAAGCTCTTGAACAAAAACTGTTTTGAACAAAACAAGAAAGAAATACTATTTCAACCTAAAAATATTACATAAGCTAAATGTAATACAGTGTAGCAGGTGCTAAAAGCAGAGTAAAACATGTAGACCTGATGGGTTTGTTTTTTTCTTGTGTGAATGATATCTTGGGGTCCTCTTGCGGATAAAATTCTGCCTGGATGGCAGCGAGAATTGTCTTTCAGACAGATGCTCTTGAGACTGCCTCTAAATGCTGCAGGTGATGAACAATTTTACAGAAACACCCCCCACTTGAAATCTTGAGTTTCAAGGTTCAGTTTTTTGTGTGTGCACCACAGTGCCAAGTATGGCATGCATGAAATTTCAGTGTATGCTCTCCATATGGGATTCTGAATGGATCTTACTCATGCAAAGTGGCTGTGGCAGTCAGTGGAAGATTTGCTTTTCTTATGCTCACTGTCTTGGATCCTGACTTGTTCTAACATTGAGTCTTGTGAAATTCTACCTCTGCAAATAAGAAAAAGCAATCTGTCTCTGGAGATTTCAGCTCACAGTTGTAACTGCTAGTGCTGAATAAATGAATAGAGCCCATTCATTCAGTGCTGTGAGTGGTAAGTAATAGTGCAGGAGCCAGCAGAGCTACAGCAGTTGAATGTAGAGTCCTCTGAAAAAATCTTTATAATTCTTTGAATTAAAAGGTATTTAAGAGTTGCTGAGGAAGAACTGAACAAATTAGGCAAGTTAAAGGACTCTCACAAGCTGTGCTTGTATGACTGGTATTGTGTTTTCTGACTTTTCTTCCTCTTCTGAGAAAGAAAAAACATTTCCCACCCTTCCCTGTTGTGTCTAAGGCTAAAAATATCTTACTAAAATGATTGTGTGTCTTAGGTCTTTTGTCTTGTTTTTGTCACCCTGGTGCCAAACTAAATGCCTTTGATAAGCAGTTCTTTATGGCTCGTATTTATATTAAAGTTTCAAATGGCAGTGGCAAGTATTTTAAGCACAGAATTAGTTTGTTTCATCTTACAGTTTTGCTAGGAATGCCCTTTTGCTATCAAATATAAATATACAATTAAATATATAAATATCAAATATAAATATACAATGTGCTACCATTTCCTCTGAGAAGTGAAACTAAATTAATAATCATTGCTTATCTAAGTCGAGTAAAAAATAGGACCTGGCTGCTAGGATTGGAATGAGGAGAGTTTCAAAATGAGCTGGGATGTTTGGATGTCCTGTTCTCACGGGTAGCTTTGCAGAACTCTGCCCAGCACCCTGATTTATTCTTTTATTACATCAGAGGATTTTCCCTAAGCAGTGAGAACAGTTGCCACCAGCAAGCTGCCACTCAGGAGGAACACTGCAGGAAGAGCTCTGGTCGGGCTCAAAGAGAAGCTGTAACCTACTGTGGTTTGCACTCCTCCTCAGCTTAGTGATAACATTTGCCATCTCAGATGGAGAAATAAACCATGTGGGTTAGAGACAATCACAGAGTCATAGGACAGTCCAGGTTGGAAGGAACTTGGGAAGATCATGTGAAGCAACTCTTCTCAGAGCAGGGCCTCAGATTAGATTTTCCAGGGCCAAATCTTTGCATGGTTCATTGTTCTCATGGAGGAGGAAAAAAAGAAAAAAAAATATATATAATTCTTAATTTTTTTTTTAATACTCAGAAGCTGTTTCCCTGAAGCAAATTATGTCCTTAGCCTCCTCTCCTATAACTATGCCTCCCTGTGAGAAGACTATCCTTGTCTTCTTTAAAACTGTAATTTTATTGCTGTAAATTGGAAAAAAACCCTGATTCCTGCATCCTTAAGCTTCTCCAAACCTCTAATCATCTTGACAATTCTCTGTGGGATCTTGTCCACATTTTCTGTGTCTCTCTTGAACTGGGGATGCCGGAATTGCATGGCAGGTAGGCCTGACGCTTGCCAGGCACAGTGGAATAATCACATCCCTTGATCTGCTGGCAGTACTCTGGCTGATGCAGTCCAGGCGTGTCTGCCTTCCTTGCTGCTGGAGTGCAGTCCACTGCTGGCTCTTTTTCAACTTATTGTGCACCAGAGCCTATTCCACAGAGCAGCTTCCAAAACAGTCTGTTCACAGCCTTTACTGTTATGTGGGTTTATTCCAGCTGCAGGACTTTATCTCTGTTAAACCTCGTGCAGTTTTTGGTGTCCCATCTCTGCGTGGTGAGTCTTTCTTCTGGCCCATTTACCTCCTCCCAGTTCACAAATTTTGTCATTCACAAATTTTGTGTGAGTGCAGTTCCGTCCAGGTAGTTTTGAATAGGACTAGACCTAGTGCCAGTCTCTGAGAAGCTCCACTCATGGTAATCTACCTTTTTGACTTTGAACCTTTGCCCTACTTGGAGAAAGGCACTTTAGCTAGTACTCCACCCATCTTGTGCTCCATTTGTCAGGTCTGTATCTTACTGGCTTGTTGGCAAAGACATTATGGAACAGTGGTCAAAGATGCTGAAACAGCATACACTGCCTTGAAAATTAAACTGCACCTTGCGGGTTTTGTATTTTATGTATTTGTTTATGCTTGTATGGTATGATTACATGGTAAGCTAAGGTCGTACCTGGAGGTCTGTGTAATTCTGGTGTCATGTAACTAGCAGTTATAGAAAAGATGTCATTGTTTCTGAAAATGTCATCTACCATATGTCATCTACCAAATGTCATCTACCTCAGAGTCATCTACCATAAATCAAGTGTATTAGCCACTAATGGTTGCTAATTATGGTTAATATGGCTAAAAATGGTTAATTAGCCATTAAAAGGTGCTTCAGACATGCTCTGGAGAGGGAGCACCAGTTGGGGGGGAAATTTCAGTTCCTCTGCTAAGATTGTATTTACAGAGCTACAGCTACTGCTGTCATTTGTTGTCATTTAGCAGACACCTGATGAAGAGAAATCTGTCAGCAGGGAAGATGACCAAGAAATTCCCTGCAGTCCAATTCCAATGACAGCAGAGAGGAGACGCAGTCTGTGGTATGCAAGCCACTATACAACTGATGAGAGAAAAGTAAGACTGGAGGGGGAAGGGTCTCTGCATTACACAATTACTTTGAATTAAGGGAAGCAGTGTTACGTAGCTTGCAAGTAAGATCTCCGCGTGTGATTATATAAATCAGATAAAATATCTGATTAATATAAAAATCATGGCTGCATGGCAGAGTAGGATAGGAATATATTTTGTAAAAATGAATGAAACAAAGCCAGGAGCCAGTGTGAGGATGTAAATGAAAAGCATGCTGTATGTTTTTCGTTTCCACATTTAAGAAGTGTAGGACTGGGCTTTTGGCTTGGGGCCATTATCTCTGAGCAAATCAGCTAGAAAGTCTGTCAGGGAGCTAAACCTGGTGTAAAGATCTGATTTGCCTCGTAGCTACTAATTAGCACTGTCACTGGTGAGTGGGGACTGCCAGCTTAGCTTCCCCTAAGCGCACTGGTGTCCTTCTTGAAGATACGAAGCAAGGCAGTTTAGGGACCTGTGTAAAATATCCTGGAAGGGTCCAGCTCTCTACCACCTGTGTGCACCAGCTGCACTGCAAAATTTCATTTGTCAAGTTATTGTCAAATTTTGGACATATGTACATTCATATATACTCAAGCCACATATAGTCAAGGCCCAAGAAATCCACTATAATAATAGTAATGAGAAAGGAGCTGGCAAATGGATAAAGTAATGTATTTTATATTTGTATCACGAACTATTTTTATAATTGTGGAACTATTTTTATAATTGTAGTAATTCTAATGATTGTTTAAAAACTTAGTTTTTAAGCACTGGATCATTAGAAAGACATTAGAAAGCAGTTAATCAGTATAATGCAATACTGATTAATTCTTTGATTTAGTACCCAAAATTTCAATGCAACATTCTCAGTTCTGGTTTAAAATTCACAGGAATATACAGTAAAATTATGTCAATGCTATGGCACACTGAATACAATTTTATGCTATTCTACAATTCTGCTGACTTTTTAAGAATTCTTTCTGAATTTCTTGGTGCAAATCTGCAAAAGTCAGCATATATGCATGCATGTATTCAAAAAGTCAAACTTACTAATGCTTGAGCTGTGCTTCTGTAATAATTTGTTCTTGCATTGCTTTTTGCAGCTTCTGTCAATGACCCAAGATGAATACAAGCCATCGGATGTTAGTATACTACTAGTCTTTGTAATTTTGCAATTCTTCTCAATGTGTGTAAATACAAACAATGATACATACAGTTAAAACCTTAGATGACATTTGTAAAACTTCTAGATTTACGGTTAGCCTGCCATTTACCCTATAATCTTGATTAACCTAAATGTAATTGTCTTCTGCTTCCTTAATAATTTTCCTGACAAACCATTGATTGATCACTTGAAATTAAGCTGCTTGTAGTAGTACCAACTGGCAAACGATCTTTGCTATTTCATTGGGTTTTAATAAGATATGAAAATATGCTTTCTAATGCAAGCCACCTTTAAATTTGATTTAGTTTCTTTGCTATATTTTTTTTATTTCATTCGTGTTGGAATGCTGAGGCCCTTAAAGCATGACCAACAGCACATATGAGTTCAATTTACAGATTACAGAAAATCCAAGTCTTTATTTGAACAGACAGCAAATGATCCATTTATCTTGAATGCTATAGACCTTAGCAGACTCTGAAAGCAGAAATGTCCCCTCTGTTTAGCACACACAGGAGAATGGAGACGAAGATGAATTTTAAAAGCATCCATAGCCTAATCTAAACGTGCTCCATGGCCAGTATTTGGTGCAGCTGGATATGACTGAACATAACCCAGATATTATTCTGAAACAGTTCACAGGCGGTTGCACATGCCTGTGAATAGTTTTGACAAGCAAGATATGCTCCTGTCTCACAGCCTGAGCAAAAGTCAGTCTTGAGCACGTATTGCCATCACTAACCCATTGCATGTGAATTTCTGCCAATAGGAAAGATATTGATGGTTGTGATTGCTGGAGCCCTTATTCAAACAAGCACAAGGGCTGAAATTGAAGTCACAAAAATAAAACAATGAAAGAATGTTGAATTAGCACTACCAGGTGACAAAAATGTGCCATCAATAACAATGATTACCACAAGTGGTTTTATTAACAGCTGCAAATATAGATCTCATCACTAATAATTCAAATTGGAAAGTAATTTATAGCCATTATTTTAATAACTACTGGAAATATTTAATGTGAACTGAAGTCTGAAAATCCTGATGTAGTAGTTTGCCTAAGAAGAAGAAGGATGAATTTTTGGTTACTTCTATTGGTATGACACAAAAATCTAACAACAATAAATTTTGGAAGCTGTTCTGTGTTACTTTTGCATGCAATACAACTATAACATATCAGTTTCTTGAAAGTAACTGCAGCTGCTTGTTAATCTCTTTTAACATTGGCACTCAATAGTAGCAAAACACAGAAGTAGGAGTCCCACTCCTCTAAGAGCCACGGTAAATGCAGTGCCTCTCTCCGGTGTCCTGGCAGGTGCTGCTGGTGACAGTGAACGGGAACCCTGCTGACTATCACACCATTCACCCTGCACTGCCACTAGAAAATGGTCCAGCCAAAGCAGACATGTACTCCACACCACAGTACAAGTGGGAGCCCTCAGATGGCATGTCAGGTAGTAAATTATCTTTTTTCCCATGTGTTTTTCTTATTCTGTATCTCCAGTCACTGCCTCCAGCATTCCTTGTCATTTTGGTAAGCTCTTTGGCCTGTTAAATAACTGCTGTCACCTTGCAATGATGGATACAACAGTTTTGTAAACTGGGCTCTAGGTGTATACCATCCAAAACTCTTTGCCTACCAACACAGTGATTTGAAGTAGCCATCAAAGTGATTGAAAGCAAAATAATTTCAGGAGAGGGTGCATGTGCTATCTTTACACCAGCATGGATTGCAAATAAGAATTTCTTTTTCTACTTAGAAAAGGAAGAGGAGGAGGAAGAAGAAGAGGAAGTTACTCAGGAGGAAAAGGAAAATGTTAAATTACATGCCTTGGTCTCTGTGTTTCAATTTATCATGAAACAAAGCTACATTTGTGCTCTGATAGCTATGATGGTAAGTACTAGCAACAAAAAGAATGCTGTTGATTTTATGAAAGTGTCTTCTTGTTTTTCTGAAAGTAGTCTCATTGGTTGGTTTTCAGCAAGTCTTTGTATCAGGCTTAAAAAATATCAATATGGTGTCTGCATAATTTTGAGCCCATTTTAGGTTATTAATGTATAATTTATAGGCCTGTTCCGGACCTTTAAATAGGGCAACACATTTCCAGGACTGGGAGCCCCAGGCTTTGTTGTCTGTTGAATACCAGAAAACCACTGGGTCTCAGTTTTCTATTGATTCCCAAGCTCCTGCACAAGCAGGTTTGTCACATGCTTGCACCACTCAGAAATTTACCTCTGAAATTAATGTATGTCATACTGATATAGAAAACTGTAAAAATATGGTTCCTAATTCAGGCAATGCATGTGTCCAGAAAGGATCTGTAAAGCCTGGTTTCCTCTATTGACACAGAAAGATCTCAAGGAAAATACAACTCTGTGCCAAGGCAGACTTTCATGTTGTTTTACTTATTACCCTTCTTTCTCTTTTTCATGCTGTTGCTTGTTTTCAAGCCTTCTTGTTGCAAATACTTTGAGCTGTGTTGTACCAAGGTTTCCACATAATGATTAAATGTCTTTCTATATTCCCAATACAAGCTTTGCTTTTACTGTTTTGGAGAAGTTTCAACTATGATGAAATTAACCATAAAGCTTCCTGGCCCAGTTTTGCATTAAAAATGGTAAAACAAATTACCTTGGCTCCCTCTCATTTGCATAAAGTTTCAAACTATATAAGCTGTCTTTTAACAGAAAAAGTTTCCCCTGCAAATAAGGCAGGCTCCTTGTGCAAAATATGGATCTGGAGTGATGCATTCTGAGATATTAGCAAGTTGTTAATTATTTTCATATTGACACAGTAAGTTTTTTTCTATTTTTTAAACTCATGTACTTCTATGACCTAAGGATCATAGAATGGTTTGGGTTGGAAGCGATCTTAAGAGTTATCTAGTTCCAACCCTCTGCCTTGGGTGGAGACATCTACCAGACCAGGTCTGCATTTCCCTTTTAATTAATTCCCAGGGTAATATCTCTCAATATAAAAGGAGACTATATATTTGAAGAACTTAGTTGTAGTTTAGTGCTAGCTTTTATCTTGATGACATATTCTGATTTTATGTGATCCAAATTAATTTATGACTTTATTTATGGTATGCTCTGGTGGAAATTCCATTTATACTACAGCCAAAGACAGACCAGTGCAAGCTATTTTCTCATATGAGGATGGAGAAGTAGCCTATCAGTGTTTTTCACATACCCTTAAAAGACACAATTTCCTGGAGGGATAAGCTAATCTGATAGAAATATTCTCAATGTTTAATAATTTTTTAATGCTTTATTGACAGTTGCTCCACAGTAGCAGCAGATATACAGCTGAATTTAGTCCTAAATCAATAACAATGATTAATATGTAGATGTAGATAAAAAGCACTTAAATGCTTAGATGTATATAAATGTAGATAATGTAGATAAATGTAGATAAAAAGCACTTAAACCCCCTAAATCCTTTTCTTCAGTGTTTAATAGAGAAGGTTTCGAAAACAGAATTCTGAAAGCTGTAGAAAATGTTCTATAGTTGTGAGTATTCAGGTAATCTACCACAGTTACTGTAGACAAAATGTTCTTCAGGTTGGGTGGGTGCACAGCATAGCTTTCCATTTTAAACTGATTCCACAAAAGCTAGAGCAGTATTGAGTTAGTGCTGTTTTGTAATGCTGTCAAATGCAGTACCCAGACTCGGTTTTGCCATTCCTACTCTGAATTCTTTGCTGCTGTTTTGCAAGAAAAAATTCTGTGCTCAAACTTGAATTTTTATTTTCCATCTCTTTTAGTTTGGTGTAATGAGAAGCAATGAGTCTGCTTACAAAGTGCAGCTAATGCATCAAGGTTTGCCCTCAGAATCTACTTTCTGCAGGTTCTCCAAGGGGTTTATTTTAGCTGGTCCAGTAGGTGATTAATATGGGTGGAAGTCTGATGAAAATGAAAGTATGTGAATGAAGCATACCTGGAAATCTGCATCTGTGCTGTTCGTGAATCCATCTGTGGATTTTTTTTTCCTCTCTTTCCTCCTTCCATCAGGCATGGAGCATCACATATCACAGCTGGTTGACTTTTGTGTTACTGATCTGGTCTTGCACGTTGTGGATGATTCGGGACCGAAGGAAATACGCCATGATCAGTTCACCATTCATGGTTTTTTATGGAAATTTACTGCTAATATTACAGTATATATGGAGTATTGAGCTCAAGAATAATGAACTTCCTCAAGTATCTGGTTTTTTAGAAAGAAAGGAACCTGGGGAGCTGGCATCAAAGGTCAGTGTAACAAACAGCTGAGATTTATTTATGAAACCACAAAATATATTGTGATAAAAATATTGATCTCTTGACATTTCTTTAAGAGTGTATCCACAGTATTCAGCAGCAATTCTAAAGTAAAGGGTAAATCATTAGAAAGAGTGTTCATAAAACTGCTTCTTGCATATTAAGCTAATACTAGACCAAATAGTTCAGACACCTTTTAGGTTTTCATGATAATTCTGTAAAAAATACTTGGTGGATTGAAATAGCTCACTTGTTTGATTTTAAAAACTGGATTCAAAACCAGATGTGCTTTGATTCTCTAGATTAATAGCCATGGGATGTCAGATCTGTCTGTGACTATGATGGCAACTGGAACTGTGTTGTCACTGCAATTACCAATACTACTCCCTCCCTAATGGTTGGCACAAGCAGCAGGACATAGCTGTGGGTGGCTGAGTTTTAATTCTTTATCCTTACACCTGAATCAGCACAAGTTGAAATCCATTTTAGGTTAGAACCAAGAGAATTTGCTGACCCCAGTGCATGATAGGTTTTTTCTTTAATGTCTTGAAAAAGCATTTCATTCTTCAATTATTCTCCTGGAGAAAGGACTGAGCAAAAGTAGGATGTTTTTTCCTACAGCACCCAAGAGGGGCATCTCAGGGAGTGCATCTAGTTGGCCCTGCTCTCTTTGTGCTAAGTGGATCACTTCCCTTGTGACCCCTAATTACAATTTAAGTTGATTCTGTATAACATCTTCCTTGTTGGCAATACCTTTTGGACAACCATTTCTGGGTCTTTCATGCATTTGAAAGTTAGTGACTGCTGTATTATTTGTCTTGTAACAGTAGGGCTAGTTTTGTAAAAGGGATAAAGCTCAAGGGGCTCTGCAAGAGAAGTTTTACCTTTTTTTTTCAATGACTTCATAAATCTCTCAGGAATTTTAACTGTCTTAATACTTCATTCTCTTTGATATTATTTCTTATTGGCTATATCATCAAATATCTTGTCTGAAAACAGACGCTGTCAAGAAAAGAAGCTGGTGTGTGTATATGGTGATTTGGCCACATCCATAAAGCCATTAGGTGTTTAATGGGGGTTTTTAAGCTGAATTAAATGGACTCCATAACTTTCACAGAATCACACAATAGCTAAAGCCAAAAAAGACTTCTGGAGGTCATTGGTCCAACTCTCAAGCAGAGCCATCTTGATTGCCCAGGACCATGCCTAGATGGTTTTTGAATATCCCTATGAGTGGAAACTCTGGTTACCTCCTGGGGCAACCTGTGCCAGTGCTCAATTACCCTCACAGGAATAAAAAGTGTTTCCTGATGTTCAGAGGGAACCTCCCATGTTTCAGTTGGTGCCTATTGCCTCTGTTCCCATCACTGGGCACCACTGAAAAGAGTCTGGCTCCAACCTCTTCACACCTCCCTTTAGATATTGGATATAAATATAGATATTTATAGACATTGAATGAGATTCCTCTTGAGCTTTTCCTTTTACATAGGGGAGATGTTCCAGTCCTGTCATGGCCATTCAGCTGGACTCTCTCCTGTACATCCATCTCTCTTGTACTGGGGTGCCAGAACAGGACACAGCACTCAAATTGTGGCCTCACCTCACAGTGCTGAGTAGGGAAGAAGAATCACCTTCCTCAACCTGCTGTCAACACCTCCTAATGCAGCCATTCACATTCTTTGTCATAAGGACACATTGCTGGCTTACTTGTAACTTGTTATCCACCAGGATCTACAGGCTGTTTCTGCCAAACTACTCTCCAGCTGACTGGACCCCAACACCTAATGGTACATGAGCTGCTTCTTCTTCCCAGGTGCAGGACTTTTGAATGCCCTGATGTTCCTGTCAGCTCCTCTCTCCAGCCCCTCTCTCCTGCCTGTTGAGGTCCTGCTGGATGGCAGCATGACCCTCTGGTGGATCAGCCACTCCTCCCAGGTGTGTGTTATCAGTAAACTTGGTGAGGGTACACTGTCCCCCATCATCTGGATTAAAAATGAGGATGTTGAACAAGACTGAGTTCAGTACTGACCCCTGAGTTCAGTATTGACCCCTGAGGCACATTGCTGATCACTGACCTCCAAGGAGACTTTATGCCATTGATCACCGCCCTCTGAGCTCAGCTGTTCAGTCAGTTTTCAGTTCAGCTCACTGTCTGCTCATCCAGCCCACACTCCCATCAGCTTCCCCCTGACCACCTTATGGGAGACAGTTTCTGTCTGGAGTCTAAGTAAGAGACAGTATCTGCTGCTCTCCTTTCATTTACCAGGTCAGTCATTTTATCATAAAAGTTTATCAAGCTGGTCACCCATGACTTCCCCTGAACAGATACACTCTGACTATTCCTGTTGGTTTTCTCATCCTTCATTTGCCTGGAAATGTTTTTCAGGATTAGCTCCTCTATCACATTAGAATCACAAAATGGTTTGGGGTCATCAGGGACCTTTCAAGATCATCTAGTCCGATCCCCCTGCCATAGGCAGGGACATCTTTCACTAGATCAGGTTGCTCAAAGTTCCATCCAGCCTGACCTCGGACACTTCCAATGATCGAGCATCCACAGCTTTTTGAAGCCTTTTCCAACATCTCACCAATATTACCCTCCCAGGGATTGAAGTGAGGTTGTCCAGGCTTGATCCTTCACCTTGAACTTCTTGAAGATAAGAGTGACATTTGCTTTCCTTCAGCAATTCTCCCATCACCACATTTGATGAAAGGTCGTTGAGAGTAACCTCTACCAGTGACACCAGCCAGCTCCTGGGCACATCCCATCAGGACCTGTGCACTTATGTATGCCCACTTGCTTTAAATATTCCCTGATCCAAGCCTGTTCCACCGAAGGAAGACTCATCCTTGCTTCAGACTTTTCCATGGTCTCCAGGAACTGTGTTTCCTTAAGGCCAGTCCTGCTAGCAAAGACTGAGACACAGAAGGCATTTGGTACCTCAGCCTCTTCCATGCCCTGTGTCAGCAGTGGGCCTAGATTTTCCCTAGCCTTCCTTTTTCTTCTGAGGCACGTACAGAAACAAATCTTGTTGCTCTTGACGTGCCTTGCCAGGCTGAGTTTCAGGCCTTGACTTTTCTAACCATGTCTGTGCATGCATGGCCAGTCTCTGCATTCCTCCCAGATTACTTAGTCCATCCTCCATCCCCAGGCAGAGTCTATTCATTTCAACTGTGCTGCTGTGCAAATCCCAGCTTCTCCTCTGCATCTTTCTGGCCTGTGCCTCCCAAAGAGCCTGTAGCTCTGTATTGCAAATATTCAAGGCATCACACCCTGTCTCTCTCATCCCAGCAAGACCACAGCCCTGCACAGAGATCTCTAATTGCTTGGGTTTGTTCCCCATGCTGCAGGGCTCAAGTGTACAAGCACTTCAGAGGGGCACCTGGCATGCTGTTTTCCCAGAAAGAATCTGGCAGGTTTCCCTGTAAGGCCGTGTTGAAGTAATTGCCTTGCTTATATACAAATGCTTGCAGTGACCCTGCATAAGCCCTGTTTTGCTGATTATGTATTTCCTTTGGTTCACATCACCCCAGGCACCCTTTGCTTGTCCATCAGTCTCTCTTTAGTAGTTTCTCTACTAGTAACTCTGTACCCCCCTTTATTCCTAATTTTAAGTTCTTTGAATAATGGTTGAATTTAAATGAAGGCTGGATACTGTATTCTGCAGAAGGAAGAATAGAAGTGCACTGTAATTCTTTCTGCATAAGTGTCTGCATGCTATATGTGTTTCCTGGTCTGAAAATGAGATAAAATCTATTCTTTAAAAGGTGACTAAAAGCATTTCTTTGGTCTGCAACCCTTCAAGACTTTTCTTAGAGCCAGCTTTGGTTCTGGAAATGCCAAGTAGAACAAGGGAGTAAATGTGGTGGGAAGTCAGAGCTAATCACTGCAGAAGAAAGTCTGTGTTTTACAATATCAAAGGTTTGTGTTGCAAAAGCCAGAGCTCCAGTAGGTATCTGGGGAAACTTTGACAAGTCACATAGACTGACAATCTGCTGCCATGGCTCAGTGTTAGCAGCAGTGTCAATAAAAAAATCCATCTCCTGGGAGCAATCCTTTTCTCCATTAAGGTCTTGTACATTAGAAAAAAAATACATTGTACTACTGGCCTTGCCATTCTATTGTGTGCAAAGTATTTGGCTCTTACATGCTTCCTCTTTGAAATTTTGTTCTTCTAGCTATGTAGTGAAATGTCTCCTTCTGCAAAGGGAAATTAACAAAAACTTAATAGAAAGCAAACATAAAATCAAGTGTGTGACAAGAGGTTGTTTTCTAAATTTTGTCCAGCTCTTGGTATTGCGAGGTGTTGAATGTAGCTTTTTGCAACACATAATTGCACTCTTCATTGAAGGGATCTGTTTATTTCTGAGGTATCCTGCTGTAACTGAATTAACATCTCTTGAAGCCCTTAAAAGAATTAAGGGCTATCTCAACTCTTGTAATTGTTGCAAATGCAAGGCATATTTCATTGACTGGGTCTTCTGTAACTGCAAGACATACAAAAAAAATGGATTTTTAAATTAACTGTGTTTAAGCACCTGAAATAACAAACCTCCTAAATCAAAATATTTATGATGTACAAAATCATGATAATGACAATGCACTCTTGCATATGCTTCTTCCCTGAAAAAAAAGGTAAAATATGAACAGAAACCCAACAAATGGGAATTACATCAATCAAGGCGTAATAAGAAGATTCCTAAAGGTATAGGACAGTAGTTAAAAACTGTATAAAACAGGGTAGGAATAGATGCATATAAGTGAATACCTTTAAGAAATGAAAATGTGCAAATGAAGCAAAGTTGACTATAATGCAGGATCTTTCCTAAATAACATAGCTTGCCATTAGATGCATTTTGACACTGGTGCCTTCGCTGCCATTTTCTGAGAGACAGAAAAAACAAAGGCATGCAAAATTTGTGAAAACCTATGCTTGTATCAGTAGGACATAGGATATACAATTAGTCTGTTGGTTTTGTTTTGGTTTTTGTTTGCAGATTCTTTTCACAATTACTTTCTGGCTACTGCTTAGGCAACACCTCACTGAACAGAAAGCACTCCGGCTAAAAGAAGCCACATTATCTGAGGTCAAAGTTGGAAGTGAAGAAAATGAAGAAAAAGGTAAAGCCAGATCCAATTTAGTCCTTCAGTCATGATAGAAGTTCCAGTTACTGCGTTTCTCTGATGCTGAAAGGAATTAGCAATGTGTCTGTTATTAGCTAAGAAAGATAGTACAAAATCTATGTGCAGCTATCTCTAAGCTATAGAAGTAAAACACTTTTAAACTTTAGAACTTCATATAAAATGTTCTTTACTGGAAGCTATTAAAATTACTCATTTCACAAAGATCATGGAAATTTCAAATGATCAGTTTACTGCTGTGTTCCCAACTCAAACCAGGGGATTAATTGCCTTAAAGTTTAACCACAGGAGATGAGTTTACCTAGGAAAAGTTGCTAAATTCCTTGAAAGTTGTGTTGGTACATAAACTCTTTTACAGACACAGAAGATAAACTGCAAATTTCAGTGGGGAAAAAAAACATATTTTTTCAGTGCAGGGGCTCAAGCACACCTGAGAGCAAAGTTTACTTTCATAGATTCAGCTTACCTAATAACTCAGTGACCTGTTCTTTCTTTTGCTACTGGGCACATGTGTCTCCAAACATTCCTTGCTATCTTTCTCTGGATCTTAAACTTAAAAAGTTCAGTGCACTGAAATGGTAGAAAGTGAGCCCTGCAAGCAGTGGTGTGGTTCTGTCTCTGATTAATTACAATCCTTGTCTCAATAAAACATCTGATCGGTGTCGAAGCTGTACTACAAGGATTTTCAAGGCAAGAACCTGAGGAGGGCGATGGTGAATGGGACAAAAGGAGTGGGCAAGCCTCTTGATTGTGAAGTTTCAATATTGCTCTCAATGGAAGGAAAAACAACTGTGCTATGGTTCTGGCAAGCCCTGTTATCTAGATACTTGCACATGTTCTTACTGCTGGGCGTCACTTACCCTGCTCTCCACATACTTCATAAGGTTAATAACTGGGGAGTCTTGACCTCTTCATAGGGCCAAAGCAGCTTTTCTTTTCTGGCCCAGGTGCAGCACAAAAACCTGGATAAATGGTAGTTTTTTTGAAAAACAGCAATGTTAGTGCAGCATTTACATTTTTTAAGCTTCTTTGGGTTTATGTTAATGTTTTCCCTTGCTTGTGGTTTTTGAGGATAAACACAATATTATCTAAAGGATGAAACTCAAGACAAGAGGCTCGAACTCGAGATGAGAGTTTAAACTCGAGAGGTTTCTGGTGGTGATGGTGGTCTTTTTGTTTTCCAACTTAAAAGGTTGCTTACTTGAGAGTATAAGAGTATATGGAAAGTGTTTTGGCTGTTATCCATTATGCAACCCTTAAACTCTAATTTTCCACTAAAGCTGCTGGCATTTCAGACAAAGCGAAGGTGAGTGTCTGATAAGGATGTATAGCTATGTGTCCTGTGGCTCCAGCAGCAGCTTTAAGCTCATATGAAGTTAAAACCCTTTTCCTTGCTCTGGAGGCATGCATGATTAGGAATTGCAGTCTTTTGTGAATATTGAGTTTTAAGTTTCTGTGTTGTGTGCAGAGATTTTACTTTCCACCCATTTAAATTCTTACTAAAATCCCCAGAAGAGACAGGCCAAATGTGACTCTGTATTTGCAGAAGAGGAATCGCAAGAGGGAGAAGTGTCAGAACAACAGGAAGAGGAGAAGGAAGAGGAGGAGGAGGGAGAGGAGGAGGATGAACAGGATATTATGAAAGTCTTGGGGAAGCTGGTGATGGCTATGTTAATCAAGTACTGGATTTACGTCTGTGGGGGCATGTTCTTCTTTGTCAGCTTTGAGGGTACAATTGTCATGTACAAAATCATCTACATGGTACTGTTCCTCTTCTGTGTGGCCCTCTACCAGGTAAGGGAGAACTGTGTTAACTGAATTTTATCCTTGAATAGAACTGTTTGTACTTCTAGCTTGGTAATAAAGTAGCTCCAAATAGAATTCATGAACAGTGAACTTTTTCTTTAGTTAGATACAACAGAATAAGACCATTTGAAGGGATTAAGACTAATTTTCCTCTGGTTTTTGGTTATAGTCACAGGCAATGTGCGCATAAATTAGATACAATGCACAGCTCTGCCATGCCACTTCACCATAAGCTTTGGAACCTTTGTGGAAAATTCTGAGTCTATGCACATTCTACATAGCCACCAGCTGGTCCACACTGCTTCCACACCCCAATGAGCATGGAAGTCCCTCTCCTCCTGGGCTTTCATCACCTAATGGTGATGAAATTAGCTGGCTGAAGCTGTCCCTGACTTTGTGTCAGTGGCCCATGTCTCATCAGACATTTTTGCACAAAAGTCTTTACTTCAACACATTTGGACACTGGGTAATCATTGCTCACTTCAGATCAGCTGAGAAAAATAGTGTTCTTCATCCATGTTCAACAGTACAATGTTGTCAATATTTCTATCAGTGTCTTTGCCTTCAGCTTGTGTCAGCATCTTCAGTGTATGATTTTCAGGTACACTATGAATGGTGGAGAAAGATTTTAAAGTACTTCTGGATGTCAGTGGTTGTTTACACGATGTTAGTACTTATCTTCATCTACACATACCAGTTTGAGTCATTCCCTGGGTTGTGGAAGAACATGACAGGCCTGGATGAAAGGAAGTAAGTGGTTTTGATTAATTTTTTATTTTCATCTTTTATCTGAGTTCACTGTGATGGAAGGATCTAAGTCTTCCTTCTTATGCGAGAAAAATGTCATGCAGCCATTCTCAGGCATAGCTGATTTTAGGCACTCATTTATGAGCCCATAGATTTGTTGGTGTAACCACAGAAGTGAGCAAGACCAAGAGAGGAGCTCAGAGTTGTATTTTCTCCAATTGGCTGCTAAGGCCTTTGGATTGCTTCTGTTCTCAGTACAGTGCCGATACTTCTCTTCACCACTTTGACCACAGAAACCAGATCCAGGGAAAGATTAAGGGTAGATCTGCAGGAGTAGGTGAACCTGCTCTCCAGCTAATGAGAAGGACTGGGATTCTTCATCCTTATGATGAGTTGGGCATTTCTCAAGAGGAACTTACACTGGAAAGTATGAGCAATATAAGTGGATCTCCAGTCAGAGAAAACCCATCTGATTCAAGAGATCTGTGGCAGGGTTTGTTCATTTGACTGTACTTTTACAGTACCTCTCTACATTACTGCATTACCCTGCATTACATTACGTTGTAAAACTTGCTAGTTTGGGAGATTTTTAGAAACCAAAACCATGCAAAAAGTACCATCCACTCATTTTCTATTGCAAATAATTTGTAGAAATGTCTCATGGAAAGAATATTTTGTGTGAAAAGATGCCTTAGTGGAATACTTTTTTTTTTTTCCAGACTAGAGGACCTTGGCTTAAAACAGTTTTCTGTGGCTGATCTATTCACACGCATCTTTATCCCCACCTCCTTCCTACTGGTGTGTATCTTACACCTTCACTATTTCCATGATCGGTTTCTGCAGATCACTGATTTAAAAGCTGTAACCAGCAAACAGGACAACACTATTTACAGGTAAAGAAGCAAAGTAAATGGGACTATTGATTATCTGTATGGAAATGCTGTTTCTGACTATCTTGCAATGCTCACTTTTCAGTAGATGTTATTTGCCTTTGCTATGACTACCTGGCTTAAAAAGAAAGTGCACAGTATCCAGCACCCCACTACAACCAAAGTACCTGTCTCTCCCTATTTTCCCCTACATACTGAACTTTTTCATTTTAAGATACATTTCCAAAGGTACAAATGGCATTTATATATTTATTTAATTTACTTTGACCTTTACTGGAAGTTAGGTGCTTAATTACTGTGTGTGCCCTTTTATATGTGTGTTCCTGTCAGTAATAAGAAATACAGCTTTTATTTTGGGTCACTTCATTTTTTTCAACATCCATTTTGAGGTCCACATGAAGATTTGGATATCTGTGGAAAACACCACATTTGCATTGAACAGTTAGGCCTTTTTGTAAAGGTGAACTTCAGAAATGGAAAAATTCTGAATTTGTGGTTACTTTTCATAGTGCTGACCTCTGGCTATGCTAGACATTTGGTGATTTCATCCAGATGTTCATTAGAATTTTTTCATTAATCTGGGACATCGCCTTTCCATGTTTGATTCTTAAATATTTTCCTGCATCAAAACCAGTCTGGCCTAGAATCCTCAGCCAGGAGTATGAGGGAGAGAAATGGTTTTGTAGAACATAGTGTTATATTATGCAATTGACAATAACGTTCATTGTTTGAAGAAAGCATTTTAGAATGTTCACCTGTCTAGTGATAGATGTATCTCAGCTGCACTTCTATGAATGGGGACTAGCTGCATAACACCACATAGACGACAGGGAATAATGCCACAGGGAATAATGCTAATTACTTAACAGGGAATTATGTTCTAGGTCATACAAGATTTAAAAAGCATTTCAGATATTTTTCATACATTCAATTCGATGTGAAGCTACTTCACAGTGTATGGTACAAGTTTGTACCATGAGAATAAGCTCCAGTTTTATGGAATGCTTACAGATTTTGTGTTTAGATAATTGCTAAGACTTGAACTGATCAAACTTGATAAAATTTCCTAATAAAGATGTGGGGGAATTAAACTTAACTTTTAAATGTTTGTCTGTGTAATAACTCTCCTGTTGCTCTTCTTGAATTGCTAAATGTGATGGTAGATTCAAGGGCGCTTTTGTAATGGCCTGTGAGCAAACTTCCCTTGCCCATAGTGGACTTTTGTGCAGCAGTAGGTACATGTTAAGAGCTCGAAATTGGCCAAGTCCTAAAACCAGAGCCCAGATACGTGTCCAAGCTGAAATGGGGCTGTTCCTGGGCTGAGGCACGTGGGGGAATGCTTTACAGTTTGTACTATCTCCACAAGCTCTCTGGCAGCCCAAAGTTTGCACTTGTGCTGAGTAACAAAGGAAGTTTCCACCTCCCTTCCAGTGTGATCCAATAGACACAGAATAAAAAGAAAAAGACCCTGAGGCACTCGTAGGATTTTGATGGGTTCACTTTGCCTGTGCAACCACTACTTGAAAATCTTTCCAATACACGTGAAAGATACAAGAATATTATACAGCTTTCCAAATGATGGCATGAAGAGAATCACCGTGACTAAAGTCACTTTATTCCTGAAGGATGGAAATGCTGATGGTGAAGAACAAAATGTTTTAATGCATTGCAAGCAAACATTTTTGCCAGGAATAAATAGCCTTGAGATATCATGCTGCAAGTGGATATTCATTGTCGTACCAAGCTTTTTATTAAAGTCACAGATGAAGAGGATCATGTGATATCATCAGCTTTTTTTATCTTTGCATAAGAATGCTATTTTTTGAGTCTAAATGTGTACTAGATTGTATGAAGCAGTCACATAAGTAACTAAATATTTTTAACTGTTAAATGTGTCATAAGTGCTACATTTGCCATTTTGCAGTATTTTCAAAATCACAAATATCACATATCTCCTTTGTTCCTCCTGAGAAGCTTTAATAATTATGACCAATACCCAAATCAGAACAGGTTTCTTAGTTTGTACTCCTACTAACGCTGCCTGGCATATGAAAATCCATCTCTTTTCTTCCCTTGATGCAATAAATCACTATTGAGCTTCAGCTGACTTTTATAGTTCAAAGTTTCACGATAAGAGCACAACTGACGTTTGTATTGGTGATACATAAAGCTGGATAAGAACTAACACAACAACCATCTTCAGCTTAACAGTAATGCCAGCAATAAGTTGCAGGGGCAATTAAAACAGATTCAAGATTCATATATATGTGCAGTTTTCTCTAAAAGCTACTAAAAATTAATTTTCCTTTTTTTCTTTGAAGACACTAGCATTCACTTAACAAATGCTTTACCTTTTTGAACTGCTTTTATGCTGCACCTTTGGCAACAAAAAAAATTTAAATAAAGAAACAGAACCTTAATTTTGAGTAACAAGACAGAACTCAGTCCTTTTGATAGTAAACTTCTTAAAATAATCACAGCAGCTGAGAGCTGGTCATGAAAGCAATAAAGAAAGCACGTCCAGTTCCTCCATCTGCCTTTGAACTGCCAGGTGTGATTACAGTGCTACAGTTGTGTGTAACTGAAGAGTCCTGTTGAAATTGCTAAGAATGTTCATTTATTAAAATGCAGCTTCTCATGAGCAAAATTTACAGAGTGAATTGAGGAGTAAGGGTCTGCCAGCTGCAAAAAGAGGACACAGAAACTGGCACATTGGAACTGGCAGAGTGAGGCACTTCACACTATTTATAATGGTCTCAGAACTGAGTGTTGCAGTTTTACATCTGCAAGAGAAAGAAAAATTCTCTGATTAGGACTTTCCAAACTCATTTCCTTGCTGCACCATGAATTATGTGATGGGAGAGATAAAGGTGGTGAGGTAGATCATTTCTCTGATATGATGCTCTGCCATGATTACCTTTACTTTTTTTTTTTTTAAAAGAAAAAAATATTTTTTTAATGGTGGTATTCTAAGGCTTACTTAAATAAAGCAGTAAAGGCTGCTCTCACATTTTGAGGACTATGAAAATTATCTGTAGTTCTGACTGAAGTTGCATAGGATCTAAATGTCTAAGAGTTGCATTTATAAGCTTCCTATACTTTTCACTGCATGGTGTATGTTAAAATTTCAGAGTGTGCACTGTTATGACAATGTGTCATAACATGTTGGTAGACAGGAAAGTGTGTTCGTTCCTACTTAACAGCTTTCTTTTCTCTCTCTGATTCATTTCCCATTTTCATCTTGTGCTTTCTTCTCCCACCTCATAGCCATGCCAAAGTCAATGGCCGTGTATATCTAATAATTAATAGGTGGGTACTTCAATTCTTCCTTTCCTTTAAAACCGATATACCTTATTTTTTTTGTTACTTCTTAGCTGCCTTAAAGCAAAGTATGTTCTTGCTGTGCAGTACTGTGAAGTAAGCAGGGAGATAACGTTGTTCAGGTGTTGCAGTTTCCTAAAGCTGATGAAGCAGTTAATATATCTCTTCTGCATACTTATGCATTGTGAGTTTCTTCTCCCAGCTGAGAATTCTCCTAAATTTTGCCCATGCCTCAATGCAGGAATAATTGGTGCTATTTGTAATTGGCTGCAGACAATAGATTTGGTTGAGGAGGCTCGTTTGTCTACCCTTTGTTTGTGCATGGAAAAATGCATGCCTGCATGCGCCTATGTACACACAGATACACAAACACAGAGACACACATCCCTGTCATCCTCCAAGCATGTAAGAATGGGAATTTGAGGGCCTGTTCAGTTAAATATGTGGTATTTACACATGAGTTTCTACAGACTGAAATTTCAGAGTTGGAAAGGGAGCACTGAACCCACTGCATGCTAAGGCTGTTAATTCACGAGCTGAGCTGAGGGCTGCGGGATCCAAACTAGAAAAACTGCCATCATGATCATCCCTTTATAAATGGCATCTTGAAAACTCTGCAAATTAGATTCCTTTCAAAATACTTGACTGGAATAAATGTGAGGTATTTTTAAGTCATCTCTGAGAATAGAAGGACTTCTGAGATGTTGTCATTACCGAATATAAACAGAAAAACCAAGAAGATGCATTGTTTAGATATTTGTAACTACCTGCTCTAACAAGAAGTCAATTTATGAGTCATGTTCATGCTCCTTCTTCAAATGTCATCACATGGTTTGGGTCACTGTTCCTAAAACTTCACCATAGCAGGAATTCTGGTCTACAGAAGCCTGTGTTTAAGGGAGTGGTGAGGACAAGCACCTTGGCTAAGGCAGGCAAGCTGGTTGCCAAGGGGCATGGCCAGGAGGCAAGGCTGGGCTCCCACCCGTGGGCAGTTGTGAACCAGCAATTGCGGGTGAGGATCAGATATGAAATTGGTAAGAGCTTCATCCACAGCCTGGTGAGGCCCCAGCGAGTCCATGGAGATAAGCCAGGTGTGCAGTGAAGGCAGGGTGTCAGTCTGCATGTCAGGGTCAGGGAGGCAGGGGAGCAGGCACAGACACCACCTCGATGCAGCCACAACGTAGCAGTGAAGGCCTCAGCATGGACACAGCACCCAATGAAAGGAGAGGGACCTCTGCACTAAGGCTTCCTGGCCTGTCCAAATACCCCAACAGGGCTTGGATTCAAGCAGCATATCCCCTTAAAGCCCTGTAAAGGCACTCAAAGTCCTGCCAGTGCAGGTATGGCACTGTGTGCTCAGCTGGAGTCTTGGAGACCAAATATTCGGGACATGGGTCACTAGTGTTCTGCAGAGCAGAAAGCTTTCTGTTCTTAAGGCTTTGCATGAAAGATATTTGAGAACTTCTTTTAGCCAGAAAGTTTCAAGCAATTTATAAACAACAACAAATTATCAAAGACAAAAGATGCTTACTTATGCATTCAATTAATTAATCTTCTGCTCTAGTAAATTGCAAATAGGTGAAAGTACTAGGAATCCAGCAAGGCACATGTATGATTTCAGTGCCACAGAAATTGCTTTGTTGCCAAAAACTAGATCTGTTGGTATACTTCTCATTGTTGATATCCTATTTAATAAACCTGAGAGTAAGAAATTGCTCTCAGCTAAAAGCAGTAGTGGTTGTACCTTCAAGGCTTGTTGCCTGCATTATTATTTAGTTATTTCTCTCCCTTAGTGTCAGACACAATGCCTTTATGTTATTTGGGGTAATTTCCCACTAGTATGTGGCTTCCAACAATGAAATCATATCTCACTAGCTGTGAAGATATATGGGGTAGCTTGTCTTAAAAATTCTAAGCTCATGAAGTTTTTATATCTTAATACTTCAGTGTTGTTGATTACAATATAATGTGATCCTGTAGTGAAAAAAAAAAATTGGAAAAGCAATCCTGGCAATACATAAGGAAGTTCCAAATAGACTAATTTCCAAACAGTGGGCAGGGCTCTTTATATATCCTTGGATCTCCTAAGCACATGATCCAACGTTCAAGCCTACTGATGCCAATAAAACTAAGCCTACTGGAAACCAAACTCATACTGAGGCTTCATCAGGTATAGATATTATATGTACCGATCTTTATAACCCCATTTGCCTCCTGGATGTCCAGAACATGAATGGGAATTATATGAATAAGAAAAAGATGGGTCCATTCATACCAAATCCTATAGAGTTACTGTGTTTCTATCCAGTTTACGCTGAGGTAAGTCATTAAGTCCTTGATTTACATCAGTGTGAATAGATTTTTTTCATTATAAAAGTCACTTGGGAAGACACCTCATAAAAAATCAGTGCAATTGCATATATACAAAACCTGTCTGGTTATATGGTTACTTTCATTTCAGGGTGCATTGCCTTTTAAATGAGCACTGGTGTATTATAGTAATTAGGGATCTCTATAACATTTGAACTGAACTGAAAATTCATTCGCTCTTCTTTATACATGACCCTCTATTGGTACTTTAAGAGTTTTAGGTAAATATGAGTTAATTATGTCATTTTAGGGAACAGTGATATTTACTAACTTTATAGAGATTTGAATATCCTTTTAGTGTATATGCTAGCTGATCTGTGATTTAGATAGGAAAATAATCTAAGAGTCCCAAAAGAGATGATTGGTAACAGCCAACATGGCTTTACTAAGGGCAAATAATACCTAACAAATTTGGTGACCTTCCATGATAAGGGTACAGCATTGATAAATAGGGGCAGAGCAACTGACATTGTCTGCCTGGACTTATGCAAATAACCCATATGATATCCTTGTCTCCAAATTGGAGAGACATGGTTTTCATGGATGGACCACTTGATGGATAAAAAACAGTCTGGATGGCCACACGCAGAGTTGGTCAATGGCTCGTTGTTCATGAGACCAGTGACAAGTAGTGTCTCTCAACGCCAGTACTGGGCCTGAGACTGTTCAAAATTTTTGTTGGTGACATGGACAGCAGGATCGAGAGAACCCTCAGCAAGTTTGCTGAGGACACCAGGCTGTGTGGTGCTGTCAGCACACTGGAGGGAAGGGATGGCATCCAGAGGGACCTTGACACACTCAGGAGGTGGACCCACGCAAACCTCATGAGGTTCAGTGAAGCAAAGTGCAGGGTCCTACACTTGGGTCACGGCAACACCTACGGGTTGGACAGAGACATGACAGAGAGTAGCCCTGAGGAGAAGGATTTGGGTGTGATGGTTGATGGACAGCTCACCACGAGCCAGTAGCATGCACTCAGCCCAGAAATGCTGGGCTGTATCCAAGGGAGCATTGTGAGCAGGTCAAAGGAGGTGATTCTGCCCCTCTACTCTGCTCTGGTGAGACCTCACCTGGAGTGCTGCTTCCATCTCTGGGGTCTCCAACATAAGAAGGCCTGGAACTGTTGGAGCAAGTCCAGAGTAGAGGCACAAAGTTGATAAGAGGACTAGAGCACCTTCCTTATGAAGACAGGCTGAGAAAGTTGGAGCTCTTCAGCCTAGTGAAGAAGAAATTGCTTGGAGATGTCACAGCAGCTTTCCAGTATCTGAAGGGAGCCTACAGGGAATCTGGAGAGGGACTTTTCATCAGGAATTGTAGTGACAGGAGAAGGAGTAATGGGTACAAATTGAAAGAAGAGAAATTTAAGTTAGATATTAGGAAGAAATTCATTACTATTGAGTGGTGAGACACTGGAACAGGTTATCCAGGGAGGTTGTGGGTGCCCCAGTCCTGGCAGTGTTCAAGTCCAGGTTGGATGGGACTCTGAGCAACCTGGTCTGCTGGGAGGTATCATTGCCCATGGTAGTGGATACTTTAAGGTCCCTTTGCACCTAAACTATTTTATGATTCTGTTTTCAGTAGCCAAAGCTACTGAGTAAATTCTTGAGTATAAGATTTTTTCAGGTTATTAGACACTCAAGTTCATTGCCCAACCCATGATGAGGAATTTTAGACATGAATGTTGCTAAAACGTGATTAAGCTTTATTACTTGATATTTTTTGGTGTTTGAATGTCTTATTAAACTTCTAATTTTAGAACACCTTTTCTGCTTTTTGACAATTGGCATGTTATTTCTACTTCAGGATTGTTTAGTCAGATTTCTGTAGTTTTTCCTGCCTTTGAGACTCCAAAGTTTCCATATTGAAGAAACTGCAGCTCCCAAATGATGGAAAATAATTCTGCTTGTTTGAATTTCTCATTATCTGCCTAGTCTATTATCTTAATTTTTAATGATCAGGAAAAGAAAGATTTTTAGTTTCTTTAACTGTAAAAATCCTAAAATTGGCAGAATTTCCTGTCTAAATGGTCACAGGCCAGAATTTCACATCAAGAAAAATAAATCCCTGAGATGGTGCTATGGCATTTTAGAACAGCCTTACAGGTCCTTGAAAGTATGCTGAGTGTAGTAATTTCAATAGCATAACCAAACATTTAATGACCTAATCATACACTTGCCAAAGGGAGAATTCATTGCAAGGAGTCATATTCAAAGGGAAACTGAATTTTCTTCAGCTATGGGAGGTGAGTCCCAACAGCACAGTTTTGGGAGAAAAAAGAAAACCATAAGAAAATATTTATCTTCTCTAGTAAAGAAAATATATATACTGAATAATCTCAGGGGGATAAAAGGCATCATGGCACTAGAGAAATATTGTTTCTGTGTTAAATCGGTCATATCCCAGTTTTGGTAGTGTGAAGCTTACTGATGGATTTAGATGGAGACTATTATAAATTGAAGAAAAATTCTCTGTGAGATGTGGCAAAGAGAGAGAGAATGAATGGCACTATCAAAGACAGATATTATAAAAATCTTCTGAAGGTGCAGCCATGGAATTCTTGCTTTTGTTTGTTCCCAAAATGGTAGCTGGAAGAAAAATTGCAAATTCCTTGGCTTTCCAGGTGCATCTTTTAATTGGAGGAAGGTGGAAATGCATTTACGGTGATAGGTCAGATACTTGTGATGGTTCAGCTACATTACTCAGAGCATGGTACAGCATTGACCATGTGTTGCACTGGTCTGAATAGGTTGCCCCCTTTCCATCTGTGCTGCAAATCCATGTTTCTTTATAGAAGCACCCCGTGAATGTCATGATGGCATGCTCTTGGCATCAGAAGGCTTCTGCAGATGGAGTAGGAGAATGCTTTATGACTTGTGATGTAGCATGACGTATTTGTCAATGACCTTCTTCTGTAACCCCTCTGTTCTCATCTCCCTTTTTCTTTCTGTTCCAATTACTTTGAGCAGCCTCAAGAAAAAAATACCAAACCACCAAAATGAGTAAGTCCCCTGTGAAGTCATGAAATGTTTCCTCTTAATGTCATTTCATGCTTCTACATCTTAAACTCTGACCATTTTCTCCAGTGGGGAAAATGTCAAGTTTAAGTGTCAATACCACTCATTACTAACTAACCATTAGTATCTGAGTGAGAAGTAGTTACTAATACATTCCAACAACTCAATTTTCAGTGTGTGTTTGGAGAGAGTACCAGAATCATTAACTGTTCTACTTCTAAGGCATTTTCCATGAACAGTTGATTCTTTTCTAATCAAACAGTTTGAAAAAGAAAAAGACTGCAAAGTCATTACTACTCAGTTTTCTGACACGTTACTCTTTACCTACAGGCTGGTGCACCAAGATGGAAGCCTGCCTGACATAACTATGATGAATCTAACAGCCAGCAGAGAAAAGGAAGAGGATAAAATGCTGGAAGAGGCTGGTGAGAAACGAATGGAAGAGCCAGAGGGGGAGGGAGGGAAAGGGAGGGTCAAAAAAGGAAAAGAAGAAGAAAAGGAGGATGAGGATAAAGAAGAAGATGATGATGATGATGACAATGAAGACAATGAATCAGAGGAAGAAGAAACTACAGGTAAGCTCTACAGAATGCAAAGTTTTCTTTCCCCAGTCTTAATTAATAGTGTCAGTAGGTGGTTTGTTATTAGTCATCCCTGTTAACTTCAATCACCAGGTTTTCCTTCTATTTCACATGCAGCCTGTGTCAAAGAGCCTGAACTGAGCAGATGGCTACTTGTCAATTATTCAACAGGCTACAGGCTCTTCTTGGGAAAAATTGTACTGTAGGACGCTGAGAAGAAGAAACTAACAGAAACCCAGTGCCCATTTCTTCTGGATGGTCTGGGTTAGATTATTTGAAGGCTACCCCAAATCCTAAGTACTTCTTTAGAGTGAAAGCTCCTTACAACAAAGAAAATAATAGACATACATATTTAATACCGGATACTGCATGCTTTCAAGGCATGTCTCCCCAGAAGTCCCAATGGCTTTTCTTCATTATTTATGTCATATTTTAGTGTCATATTAGTGTCATATTTTTCAGTTCTGAATATGGAATATGTAATTGATGCCAGATGAACAGAAAAAAAAGCTTAATGGCAGACATGGGTATGGCTTATGCTTATCATCCTTGATATTGTTAATATGACCTTCTAAAATGAATTATCGCCATAACTCAGTTTATAATATGAGCCAAAAGTGAAACTAGGAAAGAGCACTTAACACTCAAGGAAGATATATTCTTTGGAAAGGGCCTTACTACAAATTTAGTTACTCATGACAATAATGATAGGTCTGTGATACCTAAACAGGGAGAGGATCTTTGTCGAGGCAAAATGGCAGCACATCAGGCTTAGCAGCCTTAGGGAAACAGGGAATCATTCTTAAGATCATTGAGTCCAACCATTAACCCAGCACTGCCATATCCACCACTAAACCATGTCCCTGAATGCCACACCTATACGTCCTTTAAATGCCTCCAGGGATGGTGACTCCACCACTTTCCTGGAAAGTCTGTTCCAGTGCCTGAACCTCATCTAAAACAACTTACCTTTCTTGGCTGGAACAGCTGTCGTCAGTGGTCATGGGCCATGGAAACCTTTATTGGCCAGCTTTCATACTGTCTGTGAGGGGTGAGGGGTCTTCTGCACTCCAGCCATTCCAACTTGTTGGAAGGGCTTTGGGAAAGAAACCAGCTGGTGGACATTACTCTGTGCAGTGACTCATGCAAGCAGGAAAGTGGGGAGCTGCAGCTGGTGTTGCTTGGAATAGCACAAGGGGATCCATCTTTAAGCTGCACATGGCATTTATTTCTGCTGGGGTTATAGCATTTTTACACAGCCATGTGGCCAGAGCTTTGATATTAAACACATTCATGTGTACAGACTTCACTACAGAGTGCTGTACAATCTTTCAGTGGATGCAGTCAGGCCTGTATTTTATTCCCCTATGAGTGTGTGTTGCCTGGCCATGGTAGACAAAGCACCTTATCTGCTCAGTCTGCTTAAATGGCACTGTCTGGATACATCTTGCATGATGCAACACTGCAAATGAAAACAAATGCAATGAAAGAATGAGTGAGAACATCTAACTCTGTAAAGACTTCTCTTAAATACTCTCATTGTGCTTATAAAAAATACATGTAGGATTAGAGTTCTGTAGCTTAATTAATTTCTCAAGTTTAATTATGTGCTTACAGAATCCACATCACTCAGCATTTTTATTAGGATTTTCTAAGTTGGGTTTGGAGAAAAAACACAAAGTGAAAAAATGGAATTTAGTTGTGAGGTGTTCCAGAAGTCTGCTTTTTCACACAAATGTGCATATGTTCTTCACACAAGTATGCATGAGTAACCAACTTGGTGTGCTTTACATATAAAATAAAGTGATAATTTGAAATAATTTCCTAAAGAAGGTGGTAACTCCCTTTGCATTTTTACCAGCTTAGACAAGGATGTGCTTTGGTATCACTTGCAAATGTTTCCATCTCTGATATAAAGAATGTTCTCTCAGCATGCAAAATCCCTCCTAATCTCCAAAATGCTTCTGAAACCCTGAATACAGTGTGAAAACTCTGTATGTACCAGCCAGATGAAACAGTTTTACAGCCAGCCCACAAGCAAAGTCCTCACTTGGAGAGCGCTGTTCAGCAAATGTGTTGTCATGCACACTCACATGTGCCACAAGCTTGCTCACTGGAGTACTATTTGGGAGGATGGCTTTTTTAGCCAAACACCCCTGTGAAGGGATACTTTCACCCAACTTCATGATCTCCACTTGATAAAGCTTTTTCAACAGAGGGAAATATTTGACTGGGCTACAGTTTGCCTTTCTTGATTTAGATGTCCTGTGAAGCCACTGGTCACAGTCTTAAGACGCTGTGCTGTTTTCAAGGCAGTTTAGATAAATCTGACAGCTGAAGATGTCTATAGTAAAATTGTCTCATCCCTTGTGACAGGAATCCAAGTCCTAGTGTGCATGGATTTCTTCCAATCTGGCTGTAAAGCATTCTGAGCAGTAGTAGTAGTAGTAATAGTAGTCTGAGCTTTCTGAAAATAGGCTGGGTCCATAGCTTCCAAGCATCAAAAAAAATTTTATTTTTCTGAGTTGGAAAAGGATCAGGGCTGGAATTAGTTGCTGAGTGAGATCTCTAAGCTTAGGTCCAAAAATACTGGAGGACAAGAGTCCAAAAAGAGCTCTGATGAGAGAAATAAAAGCAAAATTGGCAAGAGAGGCCACCACTGCTGCTTTTGAAGTGCGGAATCCTTCCAGGGAATGTGGGTCAGAAGGGAAAACACCCCAGCTTAGTGGGCTTCAACCGCACTTTTAGTTAGTTGACTACTGAGCTGTGCCTTTATCCTCCATCTTATCTTACTCTAAGGCTTAGAAGAGAAGCAGAAAGATCATTGTTGTCTAGTGGAGTATTCCATTTCACAGAGACCTTCTGGTTTTGTCCTTACAATGGTTCTGCTTGAACATCCCTGCAGACTTGAGGAACAAATGGCATCTGGTGATCGACCGCCTTACAGTGCTGTTTTTGAAATTCCTGGAGTATTTTCACAAGATGCAAGTCTTTGTGTGGTGGCTGTTGGAGCTGCACATCATCAAAATTGTTTCCTCTTACATCATCTGGGTCACAGTGAAAGAGGCAAGTAAACACCCACTGTAAAACTCTTACACATCATGTCAGCATCTGCCATGGGGTTGCAGGTGTAGGGAGAGGGCTTCCTCCCGTCAGACTTCACTGAAACTGTGGGATCCAGCTGGGTTTGTTCACCTGCTGGGAACCTGCCTTGACATCTTCCACATTCTCCCTGTTTCAAGAGTCTCAGCCCCCTTTTCTCCAGGTAATACCTTTTCTCCAGGTATTAAAACTTTATTAGTCCCATTCTTTGGATTTAAGAGACATAATCCCTTTCCTGCTCAAACTGTCTGTGGGCACCATCGAAGGTGGAGGGCACAGAAAAGGAATGGGAAGATAAATGAAGGAAAATTGCTTAAACGTGGTCTGGTGTTTAGGAAACAAGAATGTGAAACTATGCCTGAAGAAAAGGGGAGCAACACTTTTAGCTGTGCTTTTGGTGTGGGCAATGTGAGTTCTCCACGTGACATAGCCATTTCTTGAACAGGGTAGTAAGACGGGATTCGCTAAAAACAAAAAGTTATCCCTTTTCTCAAACTTTTTCTTTGGGGGAGAAGTCAAGAGGATGAAGGTCAGTTGCACAGACACATGGATCTGTGCCATCTCTTCTTTGTTTCTTGTGTACTAAAGCAGCAGAAGCTACATGTGGTCCTTTGTATTTCACATCTGTTGATAAGGAAGACATGGAGTTTTGTGGATCCAAGAGTATTAATATTATGTAGGTGGTAAATGTCTTCCTAAACCAACTGTAAAGTTTTTCCTTCTTCACTTACTACTTTGTGTCTGTGTTATTGTGGGTATTATTGTAATTTTTTTTTCTGTATTTTCCTCAAAGTTTCTGTATGTCCCTTTTTTTAAAATTATTCTTTTTTTTATCTGCTGTGGAAAAGGTCAAATTTTGTTGCTCCACGTAATTTCTGCACTGTTTTTGTGTTTTCAGGTGTCTCTACTTAACTTTGTGTTTTTAATTGCCTGGGCTCTTGCTTTGCCATATGCTCAGTTTCGCCCACTGGCATCAAGTATCTGCACTGTTTGGACATGTGTAATTATTGTCTGCAAAATGTTGTATCAGCTCACATCTATTGATCCCAAGGATTTTTCCAGAAACTGTACATTGGTAAGTACAAGTATGTATTAAAAAGGTTTGACTGCTGTCTTCTTCGGTGAAGGAGAGCAAAAGGAAGCATATCAACTACAAAAATAACACTTCACCTGATGTATTATTGTTGATTATCATACCATTCCCAAGCACTCTTAAATTCCTGTTTTATAACTGTTGCATTTTCTTTTTAGCCAGGAGAGAATGAAACTAAAGTCAATTTAGAAGAACTGAAAACCTCAGTGCTCTACAGTGGGCCAGTTGATCCTTCAGAGTGGGTCGGATTAAGAAAGTCTAGTCCCCTTCTTGTGTACTTAAGGGTAACTTCTTTGTTGTCTGTATTCAGATATCTTCTTATTTGTGATGAAAGTAGCACTGTCTTTGAAATAAATAATCTGTCACACACACAAAAAAATGTAATGCAAACCATTGATAATAGGGAAGTGCACAGGGAAAGAGGCAACAGAAGACCACATCTGTTGCACAGAACATTTCCAGAAGGGATCCAGTAGCAATTAAGTTATTCTTTCATGTAGAATTATCACTTTTGGACTCTACTATCTGTTAAAAGCTCTTTAAGAAATGTGATATTTAAGTAATTAAGAGATACATGGCTTTCAGGTGCCAAAGGACTGATGGGTCTAATTTGAGTAATTGCCCTGAATGACAGTGTGTGCTAGAAGTTAATTTTTCTAAGTGCTTATTCCTTAGCCACAGTTTAGAAAATATAATGAGTTAAGAGAATCATTCATTCAAACACTAGTAAATGGATGTCTTTTGTTTTTCTTCTTGGTTTTGGTTGATGCCTGTGAGCAATGTTTTATTATTCCTGTCTTGATTAAAAAACTTTACTTACGGTGAAAATGTGCCAACTCCTGGAGAAAACCATACCTGTTATTAATTTAAAGAATCTCCAACATTCTATATACGCAGTTAAAGGTTGAGAGGAAATACAAAAATCCCAGTGGCACCTGTTTCAGGAGATTCTTGTCTCAAATATTTCTCAAAGAACAGAGATCTAGAGTTTGCCACTTCTGCTTCAGTTATTACTTCCTTGAGGGACTTTCTCTGAGCTGGTTCTTTTTAACCAGCTTTTGGAGTTAGTTAGTACCTCTCTTCTATTTGGCATAGGACAGATCTCCCTCCTGAGATAAATAAAAAATCAATTCATAGCCACCCTTGACTGTGTCCTAGTCAATCTGTCTTTGGGACAGAAGGAGCTGTGCCTGAGAGAAGACTGACAGACTGTTCATGTGAAAGAGTGCCTAGGTTAAATTTGCTCTACCCAACATTCTTGTTTTGGAAAGTTAGTGCTTGACAGCTAAACCTCTGCAGATGTTTTTTGTGTATGTTTGTATCTTCTATCTCCTACAAAACAAAACCCAATACCTTAAGAGAATCTATGAAATATAGGAGGGCACATTGATGATGTTTTCCGTCCCTTCATTTCCACAATTAGAGTTTTTACTATAGTATTTTTTAATTAATGTCTTTATATGTGTCTTCTGGATGTCTGTATGAGTCTTCAAAATCCAAGAATTGGTGTGAACCCTAATTTGTTTCAATCATAATAGCTGGGAGTAAGTGCCAGTGCATTTTGGAGTGCAGAAGTCCTCAGTGATAACATCAATTTGAGTATTAATGGGTTTATACTTATCACAAAATTTTATAGCTTCTTGTGGCTTTGACTTTTATTTAAAATTCTCCTGATCATGTCTCCCATAGAATAACTTACTGATGCTGGCTATTCTGGCCTTTGAAGTTACAATCTACCGCCACCAAGAATACTACAGATGTCGAAATAACCTCACCGCACCTGTGACTAAAACCATTTTCCATGATATTACAAGAGCACATCTGGATGATGGACTTGTAAACTGTGTCAAGTATTTCATAAACTACTTCTTCTACAAGTTTGGTTTGGAGGTAAATATGCATTACTTTCCTTTAGATTAACATTCCAAACCTTTTGAATGTGTTATTTTTGAATAGTAGCTTGGGTTGTGTTTGACATCTAGAGGCTTATTAGTCATCATTCATGTTAGTCATCTCTGTTCCCTTATCTTGTCTGTTTGTTCATGTGCACATGAAATGTACTTTCAAAGAATCTTTCCATAAATAGTGATTTTTCACAATTTTCTATGCCTATCTGAAGGAGGCAACTCCCAGAGTAATGCATCCTAAATTCATAATGATGCTCTTGACCTATCTGTTAAACATTACCACCACTATGATCAATGGAGTAAACTTTTCATAGCCATCTGAGGATTGAGAATGAATTAAAATTTTAAAAGCACAGCAAGTTATTTCCTTTGGGAAATAATTTTAAATCATTCTAATCTGGGGAGAGAGAAAGCAAAATAGCATAGTGCGCTGAATAAATGAAGTTTTCACAAAGTTTCAAAACATGTTTCATGGAACTGAGTGAAGGGACTGGTTTCAGTGAAGCCAGAGAACAGAAATGCTGAAATGCAGAACCTTTAGAATAATGGAAAACTAAAGCTGTCTTGCAGAAATTGACTGGACTTGTCTATCACCAATAGAAGCTGTATGGTCCAAATGCCTTGTCCATTTCCTACATGAGGACACATTTTAATTATACCATTCTTAATAGTTCCTCTTCTTTTCCACATCTGTACATCCTACCAAAATATGTGGCTGTGCAATGTGTTCTTTGCTTGGCAACAATGAAACATTTCACATACTAGCTATTGTGACAAGGCTCTTTCCTTATGGTATCTTTTTATATCACACCTGCTACAGACAGAAGGGTATAAAAAACTTGGATGTTTGGGTGGAGTGGTGGAAATTACTGTTGGAGCATGTTGGCTTGCACAGGGTTCCTGCAGACAGACACAGGCACATCCAGGCATTCGGTCAGGATCCACGATAATTTATTGTTGCTGTATTGACTAGTCATGAGGTTGTAAAAGTTATTTATGTTTCTTTACTTTGTTTCCAGACCTGTTTTCTTCTATCAGTGAATGTAATTGGTCAAAGGATGGATTTTTATGCAATGATTCATGCCTTCTGGCTGATTGCTGTATTGTATCGACGTAGGAGAAAAGCTATTGCAGAGATCTGGCCAAAATATTGCTGTTTTCTAACATGCATCATTACATTCCAATACTTCCTTTGCATTGGCATCCCACCTGCTCCTTGTAAAGGTAAGGACACCCATTATGTAAAATTACTGCTTGTTGCTTTTATAGAAAAATGCTGGAAAATTAGCAAGTGTTCTGAAGAAAAGGATTAAGTAATTGTTATGAAGTACTGATTGAATTTTTGCATGCTCCTGCCACACAGACTATCCATGGAGAAGTGGCAATGCCAACTTCAACTCCAACATCATAAAGTGGTTATACTTTCCAGACTTCATCGTGAGACCAAACCCTGTCTTCCTCGTGTGTAAGTATTTTAGCACATTGTTATAAAATGTTTATATGTCCTTTGCTTAAGTCATCTGTACAGTGGAATTTGAAGCCAGCCTTTCATTTACACTTCAGCAGCAAGCTGACATATTTTTTGGGTAATTGAATACTAAGCATGGATTTGAATGTAGTAGAAAAATTCACAGAGTTAGTAGTTTTTTGCATCTGCTTTTCCTGTATCCCTTTTTTAATAATTTGACATAAAAATGTATGAATATTTCCCCTTTTCTTATTTATTTCTCCATGAAAGTTATAGACAATGACAGGTAAAAAACCCTAAAAGCATTAATAAATTTCAATTCAGAGTTGAATGTATTGAAAACCACTCAGACTTGGAGGTTCAAAGTGTGGGAAAACAGTCTGGTAACTACATTATGATACATCACAACTCTCCTTACACCTTTGCTGATGACTGAATTTTTCCTTGAAATCACTACTTTCTCCTAGATGACTTCATGCTGCTTCTGTGTGCATCCTTGCAAAGGCAGACATTTGAAGATGAAAATAAAGCTGCAGTACGGATCATGGCTGGAGACAATGTGGAAATTTGCATGAACCTTGATGCAGCATCTTTTAGCCAGCATAATCCTGTTCCTGACTTCATCCACTGCCGGTAAAAACTGAATCTTAAACACTTGAAAAATACAGCGCTTCATTTTCACAAAGTTCACTAGGCTAAAAGTCATTGTCACAGGTTCCAATTTTACTTGGAATTTGTATCCATGTATGTTCCCATCTAACATACTGCTGTATGAGAGAGCAGAGGGTTAATTTCTGGGTATTCAGCATCTGGTTTAGAACAGGGTAGATGCAAACCCGTCTTCCTAAAACTGATGATTGTTTGAAGTGCTCTCCAGAGAAGTTCAGTGATAAATTTGCCTGAAAGTCTGCATTCACAGAATCATAGACTTGTTTAGTTTGGAAAAGACTTTTAAGATCATCATATCCCACCACTGTCTTAGACAACCAATACATTGCAAAATATTCACCTTTAGGTCACAAGTTCCTGCGTGCTATCTGTGCACATGTGGATTTAGAAAGTTTGAGAAAAAAGAGTAGTTTGGCTGTTAGATTAATCTAACCCTCTAATATTTCCAACTCCAGAAAAAATCTTGGTACTCAAATCTGAGTTTCCCTCCATGAATGTCTGGTGGGGCAGCATTTATGGTGGACTTAAACCATGCTCTGCTGGTTTCCCCCCAAACACAGACATGTTAGCAAGAACCCATTGTAGTCTGCAGTTTCCCATGTATGTATTTAATCCCAAAAAGTCATCAGTTGTGTCCTGCCAAGTTGTTGTCTAAGCACAATCAAAATAATACTTTAAGAGACTGACCTTTGTGCTATTTCATCTAGGCATAAGAACCATAAAATTGTCTTGGAAGGGCAACTGACATGTCCTCCGGTTCCTGAGCGTTGCAGACAATGTTGTTTAAGAAGGTGAAAAACATATAAAGGGGCAGAGCTTGAGGCAGTCTGTTCTGAACAACCTTCAAACAATGGAACTCTTCCATTGTGTGATCATTTCAGAAAACACAGATTAGCTCAGCTCTTCTAAATTTTGCTGGACATGGTCCTATTTGAAGTTGTCTCTGAAAGATAGTGCAGTATCACAAGAGTAAATGGGAAGAGTAAGATTTCTTAGCTCTGGTGTTCTGTCAGACTTGATCTGTGAAGGCATGTTACCATCAGATGTCTGAATATGACAGGAATACAAAAATGTCTAGAATTAATGTCCATAAGAATCTCCCTTTTGATGACAGACTTATTTATTTTACCAGAAAAGTGATATCACTCGAAGTCCTACCCAAGATCTTTAGGATGATCCTGCTATTTCTGTTACATTGAAACATTCAATTGACTCATTTGTCCAGAGATTTATAGTTGCTACTGGACAAAGGTTGATCAGTTCTCCCCCTTGAGAATTTCAAGTCTACACAGTGGACCCAGTGCTCTAGATTCAGTAACATAAGCAGGAAGGAAGGAGTATTAATCTTTCTTCAAAAGGCTTCATCAGGTGAGAATGCTTTCTAAAAGATATCTGACAAATAGGTCAGATATCTTTGCCTTGGTTGAGAGGCAATGTAGTGGAGATTGCCTGAGTTTTTCTCTTGCCACTGCAGTTGTGTCCATTTTAGCAAAGGCTGATGCAGCAGTTGCATTGGGCACACTGATGTGTTTAGTCACGGGTAAAAACCATCACTGGTTTCTGACAGAAAGATCAAATTTTCCTCCCTAAGTCCAGAAAAAAAATCATTCTGAAAAAAGCTCATTACTGATGTGAATGTCTTTGGAAGACAAAAAGACAAGAAAATCACTGTTTTTTAAACAGCTTCTTTTGGGATCTTTTCAATGTTCTCTGGAATCTGATTGGTAATCCTGGTCATCTGTATAAGATATACCCATATGGACAAACATGAAACTTTGAAACTCAGAGGATATTTGAAGATTTTGGGTGGTAATCAGAGTCAGGAAAACAAAGTTCAAGCTGATCTGGCCTTCTGCCCCTCCACAATCCTTTGGGTTAATTTCTGTGGTTTGGTTCATGTGCATGGGATGCATCGACTTGAAGCTATTGGCGGCAGGACATCCACTCAGACACATTGCTGGGTGTGTGCTGACCAAGGAGACCTGTGGAGAGGTGGTTAACAATATGCAACCATTTAATTGGGAGTTTGCTGCATGTATTAGGAAGTAGGTAATGTTACTGGTTGAGAGTACAAAAAGCCCCAGGAAATCAAAGAACCCATTGGTGGAGGTGAGCTGAACAAATAAACTGCGATCACTTTATATTTGTTCCACCTAAATGTCAAAAATCTGTGAAACCATTTCATGTGACAGTTTTATGTTGTGTGAATAAGGAGAAGAAGGAGAACAAGGCAGAGAAAGAGAAAAGAACTGGGATATTTCTGTTTGAAAAATGAATCATGAATTGCTAGAAAACCCATTAATTAACACATTCAGGAACAAAAGATATTCCTGTGTATAATGTCTTTTCTTGTAGGTATTTGGGAAGCATGGAATCATAGACTGGTTTGCATTGAAATGGAAGAGACTTCCATTCAAAGGAAGATCATCTAATTCCAACCTCCCTAGCAAGAGTAGTGACATCTTCCACTAGACCAGGCTGCTCAAAGCCCCATGCAACCTGGCCTGGAACAGTTGCAGGATGGGGCATCCACAACTCCAGGCGACCTGTTCCAGTGCCACATTACACTCTGAGTAAAGAATTTCTTCCTTATATCTAATTTAAATCTCTCCTCTTATAGTTTAAAACCCTTCCCCTTGTCTTATCGGTGTATCCCTGTGTAAACACTTCTTTTTTTATAGGACACCTTTAATTACCAGAAGAACGCAATGAGGTCTCACCAGAGATTTCTCTTCTCCACGCTGAACACCCCCAACTCTCTTGGCCTTTCCTTATAGGAGAGGTGCCCTGACCATGTTCTTGGGCCTCCTCTGGGCTCATTCTAACAGGTCCGTGTCTTTTTCAGACTGAGGACCCCAGACCTTAACACAGTACTCCAGATGGTATCTCATAAAGGCAAAGTAGAGTGGGAGAATCACCTTGACCTCTTTTGAAGCAGCCCAGGACAGTTGGCTTTCTGGGATGTGAGTGCAAATTGTCAGCTCATGTCCAGCTTTTCATCCATGAAAACCCCCAAGTCCTTCTCATCAGGACTTGTCAATGAATTCCTCTCCCAGTCTGTGCTCATGTCTGGGATTTCCCTGACTCAGATGCAGGACATCGCACTTGGTCTTGTTCAACTTAATGAGGTTCATATGGGCCCACTTCTCAAGCTTTTCCAGATCCCTCTGGATGGCATCCCATTCTTCTGTTGTGCCAACTGCATCATTCAGCTTGGTGCCATCTGCAAACCTGCTGAGGGTGCACTTATTCCCATTCTCTGTGTCACTGATAAAGATATTGAGGAGCACCTGTCCCAGGACAGAGCCCTTAGAGACATCACTTGTCACCTGCCTCCACCTGGACATAGAGCCATTGTCCCCAACTCTCTGGCTGCATCCATTCAGCCAATTCTCTATCCATTGAATAGTCCATTTGTCAAATCCATGTCACTCCAGTCTAGAAAGACAAGGATGTTGTGAAGGACCATCTTGAAGGTTTTACAAAAGTCCAGGTAGATTACATTTCTCTATATGTTGACCTTATAGAGCATTGCAGTCATTCCATCATAAAAAAGCCACCAGAGTGGACAGGTACAATTTTCCGTTAGTGAAGCCGTGCTAGGATCACCTTCTTGTCTTGCATATGCTCTAACGTTGCTTCCATGAAGACCTGCTCCATGATCTTCCCATGGGAAGGCTCACTCATCTGTAGTTTTACAGGTTTTTCTTCCACTCCCTTTTAAGCTATAACTTCTCACTTTTTTGGTTTTTTGGGGTTTTTTTTTTGTAGTGTTAGCTGCATGAATGTGTAATGGGAACATGTAGGATGGTGTCCCTAAGTATAAACAGACCTTCTTTTAGTAGGAACTGCATAATAGTTCTTGTGATATTCAAGGTATCTTACCTTTCTTTGAGCTCTTAAGTGTCTCTTTCAGTGCTTTCACTACAATATAGATTATCCCAGGCTTTAGATTACGTTATTTTTGAGAGGTTACACTGCACACATGCAATCCTAAATGCCTAATTTGCTTCAAAGAAGCACCAGTAGATAAGCCAATAGATGAGAGTACCTTAAGGTGACTGAATATTTTATTAGGAGTTATAAATCTTTAAAAGAAGGACTCTCAAACTCTGGGTAATCCACTGAAGATGTACCTCAGAAGAAAATATGTGTATCTGGCCTCCATCCAAGACAATTTGGAACTGAGAGGGCTTTGTCTAAAAACGTTTCTTATGCTTTTCAAGAGAAGTTTGAGAACGGTCTAAACATTTAGTGGCATGGACAAGAGCTTGGTTCAAACCTTATCCAAGCAAGTGAAATTAATAATGGCATTTCTCCAAAAGTCAGTCAGAAAGAGCCAAACAGTAAGAGAAGACAACCTGGTTATGAATAAATTATGAAATAGAAGAAAAAGAAATTAAAAAGTTATGCTTGGTGTTGTGTTTTCTGAGAAACATGATGTGTGTTTACTGCTGTGTAAAAGAATGGCAGCTGCAGACCAAAGCATCCTTTCTGAAGTGTCACTTTGCTTGAGAAGATACTACTTGGTCACTCTTCTAGTAGACATGGATAAAACACTTTTAACTGCAACATAAACAATGGCAGAAGAAGAACATATTTCCAAAATGCTTCATTTTCTTCTCTCTGGAGAAACACTTGAGTTCAACATTGATAAATAGTCTAAGTAAGAGATTTCCTGAAATTTTCTTGTCTTTCCACCCCCAGATTTCCCAGGGGATATGTGCTTGACCCCAAAAGAGTGCACATCCAAAGGACTTTGAAATAGAAATAAGAACAAAGAATAGAAATAGGAGCTTTTAGAATGACACAGGATTTAAAGCAACCTCACTGAGGATAATCCTTTCCCACAGTCCCTAATGCTGGAAAATTCTCGTTTCAGTTCCCAAGCAGTTTTCGGATGTTCTCTTAGACATTTTCAGGGGGAAAAAAAGCTTGGGATTGTAATCTGATTTTTTCCACTTAGAAGCAGAAACAGTCATTGAACTGTCTCCTTTATACCTGTACTCTGAGGACCATCATGAGGGGAGTCAGGTAAAGTGTTAGAAAGGCAGCTGTAATGCTAGTTTTGGAACTGTGTTCCAACTTAGGTTAGTGAGATAGGACATGCAAATGAACATTACAGGCTTCCTGTCATATTTAAAGCTGATAAACATTCTGTTGCTTCAACAGAGTGAGCTTCAACAAATAACACAGTTGTGAATTTGGTTATTTTTAAGGTGGATACAAGCATGAAGGAAGGACTTCACTGGTAAGAAAGTAATCGTAAAAGAATATCAGTTCCTTGAGAGGGTTTAACAGAAATAGTGGGAACTAAGACCTATGGGATCCACAACACTAGATTTGAAGAAGTCCATTGAAATAAGGGAGCTAGTTCTCAGAAGATCAGATGTTGCTATTGGCAGAGGGAAAATCAACAAAACTCCCTTCTGAAAGCTGAAATAGAGCTCCAGGGGAGGGTTTGAATATGGAAGCTGGGTTGGGAACATTAGCAATGTTGAGATTAGAAGGAGAAACAAGCTCTGATGCAGAGTCACACAGGCTGCTAAGAGTGTAAGAAACAGGATATATGGAAGAAAAAAGAAATTTGGCAGTCGGTGAAGCTTACTGAACACATATGTATAGGGACAATATGTCATCAGAGGAAGGCTACAGGAGGAGCCTTGGGGTTATATGAAGGTGGGTATCATGCTCAAAGCAGAGGGCTGCTAGGGAAAAACAGTGAAGCTACATAACAGCAGCTCATCCAGCATGAAGAACCCTTGAGCTGCGTCCATCAACAAAAGAGGCTTTCACCAGTGTGTAAGCCGAAGTGTGTTCTTCCCCTAAATTTCAAGGCAGGACATTTGGCTGAGGACAAATACCTTTCCTGAAAGGGATTATTGGCTGCAGCATCAGCACCTCGTGGTGCCTGCAGGCAGAGGTCCAGACACTAGGCTGGTCATAGCCAAACACATCGTGTAGCATGCCAGGAAAACAACTACACCTAGAGCAATCTCTCTGCAACAGGCTGCATTGTATTACAGTTAAAAATTAATTCCTGTGGAAATAAAATATTGAAACAATCATGGTAGGACCCATAAAACTTTAGAAAAGAAGAGCAGATAATTTGATATAGAGAGCCATCTGAAGTTAAATAGCTTTGATGGATGTGTGCAATGAACTTCAGACTATGTCTTCCTTGGTTTTGAGCAAACTGATATGGTAATTTTTTCCAAAATGTTATCCAGAGTATTAGTGGGTTCCACTAATGACATGGTTGGAAAATCAGTGGGTTTTATTTCTCATTAATCTTTCAGGTTTCTTCTGTGTAATTTCTCATTCAGAGGCTGTCGTGCCATAGTCAAAGCCATAGTTGGATGCTTTTGGTGCACTGGTGTAGTGGCTAATCTTACTCAGATGTGTGAGTGTGTTCTTAGCCTCCCGCTGCACCCTCCCACTTTTCTGCATTCATCACACCAGCACTGAGTGGGTTCGGAGGCTAATTGGACAGAAAAGTATCCATTCCTTCTGTCCTCCCCCAAAGTAAATAAGTTTTTGCAAATTTTCTTCTTGAAATCATTTCAAAGAGCCAAAGCCAAAAAAGAGGCTGAAATGCACAGCTGAAGGGATGACAAGTGGTGGGACTGTCCCCGTGGGAACCAGCTGTGCAGATTTCTAAGGTGTATTGTTAAATATCACATCCTGAGGGTGGCCTTTTGCTCCTGGTGAATGAAGGGAGATTTATAGAACACTTAGAAAATGAGAGTTTGGTAGATTTACATGACATTAAACTAATGATCTATGTGGTCTGCAGTGAAAGCATAAAATCACAGTATATGCTATCCAAGATTTAGCATTTTCTTCTGTGTGTGTAAAAGCTTTAAAACAGAGGGTGAGCACCTCAACTATCCTCATGGATTTGTGTAGTGTCTTTTTAACTGTTGGGGTGTCTTTGTCCTTCAGTCTCCCACTGTCGCGTTATGATCCCAGAGCAAGGAACCAAAACTCGTCACTTCCTAACATTCTGGGCTTTGAGGCAGAATTTAAAGATGTATGAGAATGTGTCAAATTATTTGAGAAGTAACATGTAGAGAACTCCTCACCAAGACATGTTTTTGTTCCTGCTCTTACAGCACTTGACCTATCCATATCAATTAGTGAAAATTAGGGTTATGCATGACTCTGTGCTGTAACAGACAAGATTTTGCACATTGTAACTGAAAGAAACATGATTTCAGGAAAATTTTTATCTACCTGAAACAACTTGAGTGGTTCTCTCCATTGTGTTTAATGTGGCCACCTTCTTGGGATAGCACAGAAGTGTTTTGGATGGTTGGTGGTCTTCATTGTTTAGGTGTGCTTTGGCTGACTCGTTCAAACACCATTTTGTGAGATATCCACTCCAAGATGAATTCTTGGGAGCCATTTTTATTGTTGGATTTGCTTGTAACTGCACAGCTATAAAAGTCAGAATGCTTTCCATCTTTAAGGACTATATCATTTGTCACTTGACACCATTGTAGTGCCTCCTCCCTTCTGAGAATTCTTCCATTACCTGCAGTCTTGTTGTTTGGTTGGTTTAGAGATGCCCAAGGCTATTATATTTAATGTATATTTTAGATATAAGAAGAACAGGTGAATTTAATATTTTAAGTGACTGTTAAAATGTAGCAAATGGCTACCATTATAGTGAAAAAATAGTTAGATTATTGTCCTCTTTTTCATATTCTCTCTAATTTCCAGAAGTTTTAATCTAAGAGTGATACCTGCTGCTGATTATGACTCAATCAAATGCCACATGTATATGTTGGGAAGTTTGGATTGAGACAGTCCTGGTTGTCTCTAAGAGTCAGAGTTCACTTTTATTGAAGAGCATTAAGACATTGCTGTGTTTTGGATCAATTGGATTCCATTTTGGGCTTTTCTCAAAATACGCTGATGCATTTTGTTGGTAGCAAAGAACAAACCTTTTCGAAATAGAGCAGTGTCAGGAAAGTGATCTCTTTCTAGCCATCCCACACACCAATATTATTATTATTGGAATATTAAATAGGATATTATTTTCTGGAGAAACAATTAGAGCACCATTTCTGGTGCACATCAAGTTAATGAAGACCTCTTCAACTGATGTCTTTTTTATTGTCCCAGTGCATATTGATTCTTTGTTAATGTTTTATCACCCAGAAGCCAGTAACATCTCCAAAGTCATGATATTTTTAGATTTCACAGGCAGTAGATGACAAATTTCTTAAATATTTGCGGGAAATAAACATAAAGGAGCTTTCTTTTTACCCTTCATTAAATGCCTCTCTGGTAAAATGTGTCATACAGGCCTATAAATGTTAGACTATAAATACATACTCCTAGAAAGTTCTGAGCCTGAGAACATCAAGCAGCAGGGGCCTTTTTATGTGGCTTCATACAGTGCATTTAGTTAATTTGCTCCTTACATGGTTTGGCTTAGGTATATGTGCACTCCTGTAGCTCTGTCTCCCTGCCTGGTTTCCTGACAAATGTAGTTATGCAGCTTGGGTGAACAGACTCTGAAAACACAGTTAGATTTGGAATCAAAACATCATAAATGGGAGGAAACTAAGAATTAGTTGGTTTTACAGTGTTTAGCTATATGTAGTATTTGGTATTGCCTTTGGCAGATATTCTTGTTTGAAAGCTCACTGAGTCAATATTAAGTCAACATTTTAAGGAATCTGAAAATATCAAATTGTTTCTCTCTCTTTCCCACTGTGGGCCAGGCTGATTTCAGATAGCTGTCTCTCAGAGCTTTCTGGAAAACATTTCAGTAAATTCTATCACATTTCTGTTCTGTAGAAACTATTTGCCCCTCAAAACTTTTGCAGTTGATCTCCATTAGAGAAAGATATTTTTAGCAGCTGTTTATGAAAACTAGTCTTTTGACCGGGCTGAATTCCCTACAAATCATCAATAAATATGGAATTGTTTGAATTGTAGTTGGCTATTTAAAATAGGTTTGCTATACTATTTCTCAGACTTCTTATAAGATGATCTCAGACAGCCTTTAGATCTCATATATGGCATTGCAGATAATATCCCTCTCCCATGAATTTTGGTGAGAGTAGGTTTTCCTCCCTTCTATGGTACAAGGCTTGGTCCTTGGTGCAAGGATCAAGCACCCTGACAGGTGTAGCAAGGATCCTTCAGCAAGCAGCACCCTGACCAGGTGTAGCAAGGTGCTTATGCGCAGGGAGGAGATGGAGTGAAATGCATGAGCCGGGCAGACCCATGCATGAACCAAACCCCCTGACTGTGGTGTTAGTGGTGAGTGCCTGCACAAATATTGAAGTGTGAGAATGCCCAGAAGACCCTGGCACAAGTATCAGCCAGTAGTGCAGAAAGAGGAAAGATAGCATTGCGCTCAGAAAAAAATGGTAACTTTTTCTCCTTATTTTACTTCTAGGTCCTACTTAGACATGTATAAGGTGATAATATTTAGTTACCTCTTCTGGTTTGTGCTTACCATAATCTTCATCACGGGAACCACAAGAATCAGCATATTCTGTATGGGCTACTTGGTGGCCTGCTTCTATTTCCTTCTCTTTGGTGGAGACCTGTTGCTGAAGCCCATTAGGAGTATTCTGCGTTACTGGGACTGGCTGATTGCCTACAACGTCTTCGTGATCACCATGAAGAACATCCTGTCGGTAGGGAGCTGCTGCCTTTCCTCTGCCCTCAGCACTTCTGTTTCATTGGAAGCGTGCACAGTGTGTTGAGCAGTCATTAAAAATCCTTTTTCGGGACCACAGCCTTCTGCAAGCACAAAGCAGTCTCCATTTCAGTTCAGCATTGCTAGGGAATGGCAGTGCATATCCATCATGAGGAAATGCGCACCTATGTGCTCGCTTGGGCTCTGTAAAAGCTCACAAGCTACTTTCAATGGGCCAGGTTCTGCTTTCTTTGCCTAATGAAGTCTGTCCTTAGAAGTCTCATGAAAAGTGGAGTGAAAAATGAGTAAGAAGTGCAAAATTAGTCATGCTGTTGATAAGTAGTGCACATTTAATTAGACAATTTATTTAAATAAAGAATTTTCAAACTAGTACGAGATGCAGTTGTGTGATGTAATGTAATTAGTGAAGTTGACTACAAAGTTACAAACTCCATTCCTGTTTCCTTTAGAACTAGTGTGAAATTCAGGTGGAAACAGATGTATTTGATAATTAAATGTCAATTTCTTCTGCAAAATATGAAAGATTTTTCTTGGATTTCTTAACTCTTTAATATGTATTCTTGCAGTGGTACTGACAGGTGATTAAGACAAGCCAGTAATTTCAATCTTTTTGAAAGATAAATTTAGATTTATTCCTGGCAGTTGCCTTTTAGCTTTGAACAGTTTTAGTGCTGGACTGCAAAGAACAGACATTTTTCTTTTTACATTTATTTAAGTCACTACGCTGAAATAAAATTGATTTATGGGTGGTTTGAATTTGCAAATGTTCTAAATGCTTACATATGTGCTTCATTTTATGCTTGGGAATTCAGTGGAGCTACATGTGTCTTAAGCTTGTCCACGTATGTTTGCAAGATTAGGTCAGTGATATATAAAAGTTTCTTAGTTGTCACATTGCATCATATGCCAGATGTGTCCCTTTCTGTGCAAAAACTCAAACAAACTAATCAAAAAATCAAATTCTCTCTAAGACTAATTTGTGTGTCACTGGTACAGGCACTCTTTCTTCAAAGCTCTTTTAGTAATGAGAATAATTTGACTGCCCTTGGCTGTATTATTTCTCATGCAATGCAAAAAGATGCAATTTTTCTTGTCCTTATTATTGCTATGTCTTGTTATATGAAAATGCCCTTTTACTTTGCAGATAGGAGCATGTGGCTACATTGAATCATTAATTGAGAAGAGCTGCTGGGTGATTCAGGCATTTAGCCTGGCTTGTACAGTTAAAGGCTACCATATTCGTAAGTACAGCTTATTTTTCTCCATAATTTTCTATAAAGAATCACCTTAAAATGTTCTACCATATTTAAGTTGTGCCTTCCCTTAATATATTACCTTTTGAAAAATCTTGGACCTATATTGATTAGCCACACAGAATATTGAAAATATTTCACAGAAACAGGGGGACACGTATACAGAGAAAACTGCTGCCATCCCCATACATCCACCCACAGCCAGCGTTTGCTGTAAATGAACAATTCACAGATATTGGCACTTAGCACATTTTCCATAAATGCAGGTGATGTGATACCCTGGTTTACTGTACATCTTGAACTAAAAGGTCAGCTCACCATCACTGCATGGACAGGGCACGTTTTCCCAGCTGCACTCCTCGTGTGCAGTGTGGGCTCCCACTCCTCCCTGTGTACCAGGGTTTGGTGCTTCAAAGTGTAAACCACTTAAGCTCACTGAAATGGCATGAAGTGGTAATTTTTCTGCATGCATAGAGAGTTTCAGCAATTATTTCCTTGTGATTATTCTCATGTGGTGATAAAAGGAACGGAGCTGATAATGTCTGTGGGTGGAGGTGAGAAGGGATGAATAAAGCATGGAGAGCAAAACCCTTCACATCTCAGTGAGCTATTAATTTGTCTCCACTTAATCCTGACACCCTGGATTAACAGTTTGAAAACACCTGCAGGGTTTGTTTTTTTCTGTGTTTTGGGTTTGGTTTTTTTTTTTTTCCTGAATTTAAAGAGCTGTTTCAGCCTAGAGAGTCTGCATCAAAATTCTGAATTCCTGTCATCATGATTGATCCTAGTAGGTAAGTGTGGAATAGGGGAAAAGAAAGTAAATATGAAGACGCAAATTCACAGGATGAGAGGTGCCCAGGAATTCTTGTGTTATTCAAAACATTTTGGGCACAACAGAAACTTAGGCACAGGTTTTCAAACCCCCACCCCAGGGTTTGGGCACAGGAGGCTTTGAAGCTCTTGGAGTTTGACCTTCCAGAGGTATTAGGTTGGCTTGCTTGCTTGAAAAGCCAGCTTCGAGCCAGAGCCTGTCCCTGGAGTCCCTCTACTGCCTTCTATAGGGCAGCATAGGCCATGGAATTTATAGTCCAGGCCCTCAAAACTCAGTTTTAATTTTTTAATATCCCCAAGAGAACTGTCTTGCAGAGAATAAAGAAAGAAATAGCCCAAGCCAAAATCTAGGGGTAGGAGGCATGGGATTTCCTCTCTGCCTGTCTCCTTCTACCCCAAAGGAAGCAGTTTTGTGGTTTCAAATATTTCTTCTCTTATGCAATGGAAAGGAGCATTGAACTCAGTTGTGGAGAAGAAAAATAAAAATAAAAATATTAGGTGGTGGCAGTCAAAAAGCAATTTTGACAAAAATAAACCACTTATTTCTCCTGTTGATAGTGTTCTTAATTAAAAAATGAGAGAAAATTCACTTTGAAGAGGATAGCACAAAAAATTGATATATGCCATTTTAGGAAACACTGAAATCAAATAATTTAGTGTAACAAAAAATATGCCTTTTACATTCTTTGTTTTCAAGTACTTACTAAAGTAGTGTGAATTTATATGCAAATGGTTCACTTCTGATATATTCTTACTTGTGGGACAGTGGCACATGGGACATCACATTGTTGGAAGCTTTTCAGTTTGTTGTAAAAGAAATTATGGTACACCTCAAATGGAAATGCATGACAATTTTCTTTAGGAAAATCTAAAATAACTCAAACAATTTTAAAGGCTAGGATTATTTAATTAATTAAACATTATGAAAGAATTCTTAACACTGATGATGTCTTTTTCCAGCAACGAGCAATGTAGATTGTAAACTGCCCAGTGGTGAAGCAGGAATCATTTGGGACAGTATATGTTTTGCTTTCCTGTTGCTGCAAAGAAGAGTCTTCATGAGTTACTACTTCCTTCATGTGGTTGCAGATATAAAAGCTTCTCAGATATTAGCATCAAGGTAACAGAAAATTTAAAAGAAATTAAATTAAACAGCTCAAATCTCTCATGGTGGCAGGACTTAGTTTTTACGATAGGTAGTACCAAAACAGTCCTTTAACATTGATTTAAACAATCCATGCTAAATTCATCATTGCAAACCCAGCTTTGACACAAGAAAACAAATTCATTGAGACTCTAACAGAAAGTAAACAATTCTTTCTACCAAATATCATCTGCTGCTCCTTCTAAAAGCTCTGAAAATGTGTTGCAGCATTCTCTCAACATTGATATGCATGAGAGAGAATGCCAGAGTTTTTAAGTCTTGGAAAGAAAATATTCTGCAGTCAGAGCCTGTTTGAGACAATTGTCCTTAGAAATCCCATCTCAAGAAGGAGAGAGGAGGAGAAAGATGGGAAAGTTCTTACATCTGGCTTGGGAGGGAAAGGAAACACTTTTGGGAAGTGTCACGTCACTGAACACTGCCTAGGTTTGGCAAGGAAATGTTAACCTCATTGGCCTGTTACACCGCAAGCATTCACTCATAGCCATCACTAACAGAAACATTCTTCTGGTTTATGATATGAAGGCAGATGAGGAATGAAATACTGGTTTTAATTTTCATAGGGTTTCCAAGAAATTTTTTGTTAATATTGGAATAAATGTATTGTGGCTTTTTTTCCTCAAAAGATATACAGACATTGATTTCTGACTGTATTTCAGGAAAAATCTGGCTTGTATGTAATGAAATTAAGTAGTTTTTATCTTCCTCTTCCAGGGATCATTTTAAGAAGGGGACATGTTTAGCTCCCCCTAATAAACAAAATTCAGCCCTGTAAAGAGGGCTACCAAAAGACCTACACCTGCACCTCACATTGCATTAGGCTGTTGTTCTGGAGTGATGCCCAATTATGCTGGATAATAGCATTCTTGTACTCTTTTTGTACCTCTTTTGGTGTGCTGGGTTCACAGTGAAACCATCATAAAGCAAAATCATGAGTATCAAAATACGCCCTATATAGGGAAATGTGCATCCAGAATGAAAGAGTGGACTTCTAAAATTATAGCTTTTCTTACTGAATTCCTTTCAAAAGAAAGGCTTTAGATATAGGCTACTTCTTTGAGAGAGACTTAGTCTTTTGAAGAGCCTTAAGATCTCATGGGTGAATTAGGAAGAATGGTCATAACATTCAAATCAATGAACTGATTAAATTTCTAATGTAATGGGGTAGAAAGCCATACTCTTTTGGCACACCAGAAACTTGCTCAAGGGTTTGTATTGTCAGATTGAAAGCACCATTTTTTTCAGAGGGTAAAAGTGAAGCTGAATATATGCTTACCAAGGCCCCTAGATAAAGCTGGACCTTGCTCACAACTTCCAGGAGGACTGAGGCAAGGGATTGAGGTGATTATAATGCTGAAATGACTATGAAGAAATCCTGAGGGTGTGCAAGAAATCCTTCCTCAGCCTTGAACCTACTTGTGTTCTGTGTTTTAAGGACTGGAAACAGAATTTCTTGAGCAGCTGCTAGAGGAACATATAGGCTGAGTAGGGTTCACAACATTTGGCCCCAGATCTTGAAATGATGTCTGTAAAGATGTTACTGTTTTAGAGCAGTTGGTTGTTTCTTTCAAGCCCTGGATTAGTTTTGTTTGATGCAGATAAGGTCATGTATAGAGGGAACATAGAATTCTCTGTGATTAGTTGCCATAAGGAAAACATAGAAACATTTAACATGTCCTCTCCTTTTTCTTTTCCTCTGTCCCATTTCTGATGTAGGGGTGCTGAGCTTTTTCAGGCTACAATTGTCAAGGCTGTAAAGGCAAGAATTGAAGAGGAAAAAAAATCAATGGATCAACTGAAAAGACAGTATGTATTTAATGCATTCATATATATATATGCGTATTTCTATGCATATGTATGTACATTTTTAACTGATTGCTGGTATTTATCTAGCACTTTCTTTGATAGAAATACTGGCTTCTGCTATTTATCCAGCATTTTCTTTTATACAAATGCTTTACTGTTATTAGAATTTTGTTCTGTATATCTGTTATCTGTATTCCTGGAAAAAATTGTTGCATGACTGCTCTTTCTGTGCTATTTGTGGCTCCCCCCGTGGTGTTTAAGTGCAAGATATATGTTTACCTTCACTGAAAATATTTGCATTCTGTTCAAGTGGCCTGGAGATCCTTTCTCTTTATACAGCCCATAAGTCACTTGGGTTTCTCTTGCATGCAGCCAACATGCTTCTTTGGTAACTGCAGAAAGTTAAAAAAAGAAAAAGTTTCAAAGCTCCTTCAACACAATGCATGGAAAGCCCTAACTGCTTCCTAACCAAGTATCAAAGCCCACTCATGACAGCTTCTTCCATGCTGCATAATGGAAGAATCATGGGAAGATTGCAGGGACCATATTTTCTACCTAGATAGAATCACATTATCATAGAATTGTTTGAGTTGGAAAATCTAAAGGTCACCTAGTTCAACCCCACTGTGATAAGCAGGGACATCTTCAAAGAGATTGATTTGCTCAGAGCCCCATCCAGGCTGACCTTGAATGTGTCTGGGGATGGAGCAATCACCACATCTCTGGGAAACCTGTTCCAGGTTTTACCACCCTCATTGTAAAAGCTTTTTCCTTATAGCCAATTTAAAGCAATCCTCCTTCAGTTTAAAACCATTGCCCTTTGTCCTCACAACAGACCCTGCAAAAATGTTTGGCCCCATCTTTCCTATAAGCTCTCTCCAAGTACTGAATGGCTGCAATAAGATCTCTCCAGAGCCTTTTCTTCAGGCTGAACAGCCCTAATTGTCTCAACCTTTCCTTGTAGGAGAGGTTCTTCATCTTCTAATCATCTTTCTGGGCCTCCTCCAGCAGGTCCATGTCTTTCCTGTGCTGAGCACCCCAGAGCTGGATGCAGCACTTGGGTGGGGTCTCATGAGAGCAGAGGGGCAGAATCCCCTCCCTCACCCTCCTGCCTACTTTGCTTTGGATTCAGCCTGGGACACAGCTGGGTTCCCAGGCTGGGAGTGCCCATTGAGGCTCATGTCCAGCCTCTCATCCGTCAGGACCCCCAAGTCATCCTCAGCAGAGCTGCTCTCAACCAGTTCATCCCCCAGCCTGTGTTGATATCAGGAGCTGCCCTGACCCAGGTGCAGCCCCTTGAATTTGGTCTTACTCAACTTCGTGATGTTCCTGTACACCAGCTTCTTGAGCTTGTCCAGATCCCGGCAAAACGTATCCCATCCTTCAGCTGTGCCAACAGCACCACACAGCTGGGTGTCATCTGCAAACTTGCTGATCCCACTTCATCCCCAGACAGTAAAAATAGCACTGGATCCCCAAGGGACACCATTTGTCACTGATGTCCATTGAGAGAAATGATCTTAAAGGGTAAAAATGTAGTACATTCAGTGCAGGAGCAACCAAATCCGTGGTTCAGAGTGCCAAGTTTCAGGAAAAGCAATTTTAAATTAAAATAAGATAGTTGAGTGGGAGAAAGTAAAGCAGGCATGATATCAAGAAACCCAGCTCTCACTGACCAACAGAGTGAACATCTATGCTGGATCCTTCCAGCCAGCCCCTTCAGAGCAATGTAGCTCCTTCTGTTTAAGGGCAGGACTGATGACAGTGTGGAATATTACCCTTAGAAGTGTTGCAGAGTATGTATGTGTGTGTGTGTGTGCATGCATGTGCTTACTGCTTGTTTTCCAGGGTGTGTGAAGGTGTAAATCTAATAAGATTCTTCCTTTTGCTAGAATGGATCGCATCAAAGCCAGGCAGCAAAAATACAAGAAGGGTAAAGAGAGAATGCTGAGCATGAACCAGGAGTCCTCAGAGGGGCCAGAAATTCGGAAGGTTTCTGAAGAAGATGATGAAGGTACCATTAGCTACTCCTGTACCATATTTGCATAAGGATCTGATAGACCTGCTAGTTGGACAAGTGATAAATTCTTCTTGAAAACTGCCAGCACATAACAACATTGTTAGCTGAGTATCAGTTTCAGGCTCGATTCAGCCAAAAAAACCCCAGTCTCTGTTATGTACTGTAACAAAGTTTAGAGGAAATGGTTCGCTTTGAGGATACTTTTGGTTAACTTCAGGCTGTTGACATGGGGCTGAAAAGAGTCAGAGGTTTGTTTTGGTAAAAGTCATAATCTATAAGCACAGTTTTACAAATAGATAGCACCAACATTTTTCCAGCTATGTTTTCTGGATGCTGTTCTGGATTTTTTTCAGTCACTGAAATTTTTGTGTGCTTTTAAATGTTATTTAAAATCATGGGCACAGATAAAATCATATCAATCTTGTGCTACATTTTCAGCATTGACCTGGGATCAGCATTTACTGGATTTAAAAATTTTTGGAGCCTGAAATGTAAGGGGATTTGAGAGGAGGGAATTTTTTTTATTTTTTAAAATACAGTTAACTGTGACAGTATGTTTTAAAACACAAAACCCAACTTTTTAGCTGTTTTAGAGAGAAATGCTGTTTTAACTGCTGCATAAATCAGAGCACTTCTGCTTAGTGGTCATGGTTTTAAATTATTTTAATATAAAATGTACTCAGTAGACCTGACATCTGATGTGCTCATGAAATTTTAGCTCTTTTGAGAGAAATTAAAAATTATTAATCAGTGTAAGAAATATGTTTCTCATTTTGTAAAATTAATATTTGAACATATTTTATTTTAGGAGATGCAGACAAAGAGAAAGCCAAGGGCAAAAAAAAGCTGTGGTGGCGGCCTTGGGTTGATCATGCTTCCAGTAGGTTTTCTCAATCCTATTACAAATATATGGATTTAACCCTTATATCCTTGACCAGAATGAAGGCATTCCCATAGCCTGTTTGTTTTATGCCTGATTTTGTGATTGTGACTTGATAGAAGGCTTGGGGTTTTTTTCAAAAAGTGGTTTCTACTTTCCAGTCTTCAAAGAATTTAACTATATTGTGAACTTCTGTGTGTTGGAAGCCTAGCTAGCTCATGATACTTTGAGCATTCTTAGAAAAATATCAAATCAGATAAACACGTGCCGAAAAGAATCTGTCTTGACCTCAAAGGTTTCAACTCCCCAATACTGCCAAGCTCAATACATTTAACAATGTCAATGTGAAAGTTTACCAATGCATTCTAAGATTAGTCATAATTTCTTTTTCATATACACATATCATACATCTTATTCTATGGTTCATCAGTCATTTTAGTATCAGCTGTTAAAATCTGAGCACCACAGTAAGGCAGGAAGATGTAGAATAGGCTGTGTAGAGCTCAGCTCCATCTCTCTTATGCCACTTCAATGTGTTGTTGATGCCGATTATTTTTCTATTTCCATTTTTTTTGCGTTTACCTGACAGCAAAAATATGTCTAGCCTTGTGAACAAGAAATTATTAGCATGTGTCACTCATATAATTGGTGCATTATGATGCATTTTGTTTGTAGCCCTGCCCAATCGTATGATAAAGGTCTTTGCTACATTATGGATTTGGTAGAACAGGAAAACTGAGTAGGCTGCAATCTCAAATCAAATGTCCTTCAATAGGATGTTTGTTGAATGAAATCAGACATGAGCTGTTTAGTACCCTCTGAAGATATAAAAAAATCATTTAAATATAGGACACTGATCAGAGTTATACCATAGAAGCACAGGATCACAAAATGTGCTGACTTGGAAAGGACCCATCAGGATCATCCTGTCCAGCTCCTGGCCCTGCACAGGACCATCCCCAGGAGTCACACCATGTGCTGAGAGCATTGTCCAAATGCTACTTGAACTCTGACAGGCTGGTGCTGGGGCCACTTCCCTGGGGAGCCTGTCCCAGTGCCCAACTACTCTCTGGGTGAAAAACTTCTTCCTGATATCCAACCTAAACCCCCCCCAGTTCAGCTTCATGCCATTAAAAATATGAATATCTATATTGTGTTTGGTCGTTTAGTTTAAGAGCTACTCTAAGCTGTAATTTTACACATTTACATACTGCTTCTTTTACCTATGTGTATTTATTTATAAATTCAGCAGACATATATTTGCCCGCAGTGTTTACCAGAGCATGGGATCTTTATTTCTATCAAGTCACAAGTAAATTGTGCCTCTATTTTTGTTTTTCTAAAGGGCACACTGCCACTTTAGAGAGACCTATCCTTTTCAAAAACCTTATGAGAATAAAATTCTTGTCCCATAATTTCATTAGAACAACAATGAAAAAACAAATAAAAACTATAATTTGTGAGTTTTTTCTATAGAATTTCAAGCTATCATGACTTTGAAGGAATGGGATACGGTCTCTTGTTTATTCACCACTGGTTTTGTAGTAAGAAGAATTGCACAGAGAGATATTGACTTTGGCTTTTACTTATTTCATCCTCATTATTTAATGTTCTTAGGTGGCAAGTTGCATTTTGGTGTTTAAATATTGAGCATTCTTGAAATTATTTACAGCAATAATGCAAAACCTTGTGGGAAACATCACAAACCCTGACCCTACAACAAGCAGTTGCCTGCCATGTGGCTTGCATCCACACTCAGTGAAACATGGCACTGATAGGAGGTGTTTAGAGGCATGCAGACTGGGAATAGGCTGATAATCCCCACTTATTCTTTTTGGAGCACCATTGTAACTGCAGCATTCTGCACCATTCTTCATCTCAGTAAATGGGGTTTGTGGGTGTATATGTACATACATTGAAGTCACTCAAGCTTGAAGTTTTTAATTTAGATTTTTATTGTTATTTTTTATATCACTTGCTATAATTTTATTGTGCAGAAAGAGACCTCATTTTGTATATCGTAGTGATTAAAACAGTCATGAATTTGGGTCTGAGTAGAACAGATAAAAATATCAGTGAGAATTTCCTCACTGACAGTCACTCACAATCTCCCTTGTAGGGTGGTGTGGTTCCTCCCGTGCTTGTGGATTATTTTTGAAGTCCCACAAAGATCAGCAGGAGTTAGGACCACATGCTTAGATTCTCCTGGGTCACACAGTTGTGTTTGAAGTAGTGCAAAAGGTGGTGACTGCAGCTGCCCTGGGGAGCTCTTTCTCCCCGGGCACAAGCAGATGATGGGATCATGCTTTCTTCTGCATCCTCCATCTCATCCCACAAAAAGTCTGTACATCCCTTTTCTCAGTAGGAGGAACCCACATTTTGCAGTGCAAGAGGGGTCTCCCAAGTCCAGTCTGGCCATGAATTGTGTTTACCAGTAAACCTTGGTCTCTTCAGGAAGCCTTGTAGGTGACTGACACACCACTTGCTCCATTTTGATGTGTGCAAGAATGCATTATTGCTATTCAATCATACCTCTCTCTTGAGCTGTAAAAGGGATGGAACTGCTGCATTAGAGTGTCCCCTCAGATCTGCTTTAACCTAAAAAATTTTGTAGGGAGCTCAATGTAGTTTTATTTGCTTCCAGATCAGGCATTCCAAGTCTGCCTGGTGCTAGTCTGAAGCTTTACAAAGCTCTACTGCCATAGAGGTTTTCCCTAGTGCCAGACCTTACCCAGCTGATCTGCATTGACCATTTCTGTTGCTGACTACGAGATACCATTTTATGAAAGAGAACTGCAGACTACTGGCTCTTAAAATGCTTTCATCTCTTCAACACATTTTAAATGTCCCTTCTTGGAAGGCTCAGCACCAAAAAATCCATTTGTTTCATTCAGGAAATTCCCAAACTTTCTTTTCACCTCAGTGCAGCAATTAGAATGGCTGAAGTGGACTTGCTGTCCCTCTGCAGGGCATTCATTGATGCTAAAATCATAAGTGGGCACATGAGGCATAAAATTTCCTCTGTGAGGGAGTTTTAGATGGCAAAGTTATGATCCAAGGGTCAGTTCTGACAAATTTCACAGCCTTACCCTGGGGTTTGTGACTAGTTATATGTGATCATCTGTGCACACAGGATCTGTGTAGAATTCAAGGTATGATTGAATTACAGCAACTGTTACTTTTCCAGAGACCTGTAATGATGGATAGATATAATTTTATATAAATATTTATTGCTCCATATATCCATATTTTGTAAATTTTCATCTAAATAACTGTTCCTTCAAATATTTCAGCTTAAATGTGGCAATTAATTACAAGTTTTCACTGCTGAATGTAATGCTGTGATTTTTATTTTTCTCTTGCTCATTACCTTATTTTTATTTCTTTTTTTTTCCCCTTGTTTGTTCATGTAGGCCTGTTGCCATCTGTGAAATAAAAACATTGCTTCTGTTCAAGGATATAAGGCCTAGTTTAATCACTGTGTACCTGTGCTGTATCAAGGTTTCAGAATCTTTCTGAATCCGTGGGCAAAAAATTGAAACTCATTTGCAATCATGTTAATAGAATCCAAGGGATTTTTTTAAACAAGCCAAGGTTTTCCATTACCTCATCAAACTAATACTATCCCATTGCCTAGTTTAAAGGATTCCCTCAGTGTTTTAAAGAGCAATTCTGTATTTTTTGTCCAGTGGTTCTGTTCATGTAAGTTAATTTACTTACCTGCTCGGCTTTTTTTTACTCCCTCAAATAATCATAAGTCCCCAATAAATTTAGAATTAATTGTCATTTTTCTCTAAAAATGCAACTTTGTAACCTGATAAACTTCAATCCTTTTCTTTACATTTTGTTTTTATAGGGATGCTTTCCTTAGTTCTTGTATAGTTCTTATTCATGCCCAAAGCATTGCAGACTAACATCAAATAAATGTCCTGAGACCTTTTCATCTCTTGCTTCTTCTCTGTTTTCACCACTCCTGGTTATGAATTTTTAAATGACTGGCTACCTGTTCATAGGTCTTGGGGGAGTTGAGAATAGAACTTTTCAGAAAAGTAAAAAAATATTTTGTTTCACTTAGTGGTCAGAAGTGGAAATTATTATTTGTTTGAGACGGATAGTGAAGAGGAAGAAGAAGAGGATAAAAAAGAAGAGGAAGAGCCTCGAAAAAAATCTGCTTTTCAGGTACTTTATGATAATTTGCTATCTTGTTGACATCTGGAAAACTGTAGATTTCTCATAACACAGGCACATATGTTAAAGCTGCCAGTTCCTCTAAAGTAGTCCTGAAATGTATTGGAAATTAAATTTCTTGCTGATTTAAAATGTAAGTTTGCCTTATGCTTTAAACATTGCCAAATTCTTACCAAAACTACACTAGAGTCATATCTTCATTCACTTATGCCTGAAGATAACAAAAATGCAAAAAACAAAGGTTAAGAACCCAAGCTTTACTTTTTTCTGCATTGCAATAAGGACAGTTGAGGAAGCTGACTTGCCTCTGATGCTACTGTGGAATGCCTCTAGTGGTTTTTTAGTTTTGAGGAGATGTTACCATTCCATGAAGAAATAATCCCCAAAATAAGCATGTTTTCATGGAAAAGAATGCATACTTAATTAAAAATAATATCATTGAACCTAGTGGGCCAGAGAAATATGTCCTTGGATTAGAAAATTACAAAAGGAGACTACATCTATTTATTTTCTTTCATTTTCAGGGCAGTGTTAGTTAATATATTTGAATTTTTACTGCCAGACTGTGCTGATGCAGGACAATATTGTAATGTTAAAATGATGATTGAGGTTTCCTATCTGATTTCCTCCATGTGGACTGGCTGGTGTTAGACAATACCAGATATACTGAATGCAGTGGCTTAAATGAAAAACGTGGGTGAAGAAGTTAGTGAAATACTCCTACACCTAAGCTTGCTTTTGCTTTTATAAGATTAAAGTTTCGCTAGTGGAAGAACTTCTTTGAAATGCTGCAGAAATTTTTCAGGTCTGTAGCTTCAAAAGCTTAATCAAAGAAGCAGCTTTTTCCAGCGGAGTATTCCCGTCCAGATGCAACCTCACATCACTGTGGAATCGGCACATTGCGGAACATTCAACCCAAGCAAGAGCAAGAAACTGCCTCCATGCTTTTCCATTCCCTAAGCCAAAATCTTTCAAACAAAGCTTCCCAGACAACATTACTGAGTTAGAGAAAGAAAAGTTTTATTGAACTCATTAATAAAATGTGCCTTTGGTTTATATACTAACATTGCCAGTTGGCAACATTGCTTAAACTGCCTGCATGGCAATGACATGAAAAAAAAAAATCTTAACTTAAAACAAAAATCTGACCCAAAACAAATTTAGATCAAAACAATGTGATAAGTAAGTTTTGTTTCCTAGTATTGCACTTTTTTGGAATATATTTTGCATTTAACTTACCTTGGACCACAGAAATGGCTCATGACTTTCTAGGTCATTTTTCTTTCTGGTTTTCATGCAGGTAGAGAGGAAAGTTTGCATTCTTGTTTCTGCTCATTTATAAAAAATTGGTGACAGCGTTTTGTACAGATGTGCTGGTGCCAAGCACTGAGCTAAAGAGGTCTAAACTTGAGGTCAGAAGTTAACAAGATTGTTTCATTTATGCTGGGATTTGGGTTTTTTGCTCATCCTGAAACTATTAATTTGAGGATGGAGGATCTGTTCATTATTTCAAAATTTATTCAGATGTTCTGGATTGGTGGCCTGTTCTGCAGTATGTGCAATACAAACATGCTGGATGGCTTTATATAATCAGAGAATTGTAAAAAACCAGAAAATTTATTTTCTTCATGAAAAGTTTGTTCATCCTAAGGTCATCATACTTTCTTTGCCTTCCATCATCATGCACAAGGTCTTAGTAAAAATACTAGCTAAGTGAACTTTGTTGTAGATTCTGTTAAAGAATTTTTAGATGCTCTTTCTTTCCGTGTAAATTGTGTGCAGTGGCCCCTTCAATGGTTAACTTGGAATTTTAAATATTAGAGAATGCATGCAGTTAAGAGTCATATAATTGAAATTTTATGATGAACAACATAACTGATCTTTTTCTCATATTGAAGTTTATTAATGTAAATTTGTTCTTAGTATTTTAGATACAGTAATTAAAGAGATCCTATTTATTAATATTTTCTACTTTTCTACTAACTACTCTTGCTTTGTCCTTCTTTATAGAGAGCTATTGGAAAATTTGCTTCAGCCATTTTAGCCTTGCCAAAGTCTATCATTAAACTACCCAAAACTATTCTTCAGTATTTAATCAAAGCAGCAAAGGTACTTGACATTTTGCAAATGCTCAGTATGTGACCCACCCCATAGTTCCTGACGTAGTGTATATATACCTCTGTCCTCGTCTGCATTTTTCCTCTTACATGAATTAATAAGAAGAATGATGACAGCTGAAGTCTCATTCCTATGAAATGCAATGCATTTCGTAACTTTGGTGAGGTCAAATCACCAGCAAAGTGGTTTATCCTTTTTTTACGCATAACCCCAGAGAGAAAATGCAGACTGAAATTCTGATTTTCTTTTGATACTTATTTACAAAATGGTCACATCAAGTTGCATGTATCTTATGGACACAGTGGTAATTGATCTCAGAAAGCTGGTGAAAGGTTTGTTAAACACACATTCTGCTCCAAACCCCTTTTTAGCCCTCTACTCTTCTGGCCTTAATCATCACAAAAAAGATTTGTGCATCTTCTGTCTTGCCCTGCTTGAATACATTTAGCATTTCCTAGCTTTGGGTGCTGTGCATCATTTTCCACTCCATATGTAACATGACATTTGTAAGGAGTGAATGTCACAGATTGAGAGTATCAGCTCCACAGTCTAAAAGATACTAAATTGGAAGTTTGTGCAGTGGTAAAAATCTAGACTAGTATGCAACCAGTATGCTCTTAAAATACCCCCTGCTTAGCATAGGTAGTTACATTAAACTTATAAATCAAAATCCCTTTCTTAATTCTAATTTTCTACCCCCTTCCAAGTCTGCCTTTTAGTTCTAATTTCTTTATTCACACTATAATTGTGGCTAGTGTACACTTTCACAGTAGAATGACAATAGAAGATGTTGGCAGTTTCTGACTTCAGTAAAGTAATATGGTGTTAGCTCATTTAAGTATCACCATTCCCCCAGATCACCTTCATGAGAAAACACCTGTTACAAAGCAAAGGGAAATCAGGGCCTCTGATCCCACACATTTTCTCATGTGGTGCTTGTTTGGAACAACTCAGACCTACAAAATTAAAAGTACAGACTTTGAGAGATTTGGAAGAGG
>JAYDZK010000113.1:100155010-100196932 GCA_034509185.1 Euphonia xanthogaster
TCTACAAGGCTAATTCACAAAAAAAAACCAAAGTATTTTTCCCTTTTAAATTAACATCAGTTTAACGGTTTTAAAATAATACTTTAAATGTCCCAAAGTTATTTTTGCATAGGAAAATTCTAAAAATATAAAGAAATCAAATAGAAATTTTACCATTCTGTCCTACGAGGGGCAATTCCAGCTTCACTGAGATATATGTGTGGTGTTGTCATCCTCTGCATGTTTGTGCTGTGAATTAGATAGAGCTGTTTTGTTACTGTGCTTTTTCAGCCTCTTGCCTGCATCTGTGTGCTTCTCTGCTCTGTCACTGCCAGTGGCCTGTGTTGCTTAGAAGACAATTTAAGATAATTACAATTTTTCAATTAAAACCATTAAATGAGCAAAATAACACCTTTTCCTTTACTTTTTGGGGTTTTTTTCACCCACACTACTATATAATTTATAAATATTTTGGGCCCATTCCAATGCGTCATGCAGTCATACAGGTCAACAGACTGTTGACTGAGTGCTGTGGGCAGGATTTTGTCCCATAAAATACCTTGGAAAAATAGGTAAGTATTACTGTCTTCATTTTACAACTGGAAAACCAGTAGCAGAAGGATTCATAAGTGACTTATCTGAAACAGCATTGTAAAAATCAGGAAGAAATCTGAGGAATTCCTGAGCGCCAGACTGTGTATGGATAACAAATCTATGAACATTCCACTGAGACACACAGAGGGGGGAAAATACCTAAGCTGTGAAAAATGCACTTACCTGTACAGGGATATCTCTACATCTTTTGATGTTTTAATTAGTGGATTGCAGCACTTTCTCTAGAAGTTTTCCTTGCTCTGCATCTTGCCTGTAATGTGATAAAGTAGAAATACAGAATTGAGAGATTCAGACAAGGTAGCCCATATGCACAAAAAGGTATTAATTCCCAAAGTTCAGAGCATAAATTTTTGTGGGTTCTAATGCAGCTTGGGTCACCTGCAAGTATTTTCACATTTGGCTTTACACTTACAAAAATAGCATTTGAAAACTCAGCAGATCTGCAGGGAAGGTGTTTGATTGGGGATTAAAAATATTTCCTTGCCCCCACAGGTCTGAATGCATATACTCAAACTATATAGTCCTGCTTGTGGCTTATTCTATGGCTTACTCTCAGAACATGAGGAACCTTGATATAAATGAGTTTTTTCCTTCCAGTTTGTTTATCAAGCCTGGATAACTGACCCTAAAACAGCTCTACGACAGAGGCGCAAAGAGAAGAAAAGTTTTGGGAAAGAGAAGAGAAGGCGAAAAGGATCTGGGGATGGTAGGTAACCCTGTCCATTTAAAAAATAGAATATTAACTGCTGAATGTTGTTCCTGGTAGTGAAAGGCAGATGAGGTTTAGAGGAGAAGTGCTCTCAGTGCTGGCTAGGAACAGAAAAATGAGTTAATTTTGGCTGGTGTTATTTTCCTGTGCCCACCCATGGCAGGGTCAGCCATAGCCATGTTCTTTAGTTCTGCATGGCCCACTTTGAGGGAGGTACAGGGGAAGGTGGGATATATGTAATTTCCGTGGAGTTGCAAGAAATGCCCAGAACTTTTGTTGACTAGGAAGATTCAACACATTGCAGAAAACATCAGCTATGTGAAAGCATTTGTGGGAGTACTTGCAATAGTAATTTGTAAAGACATAACTTTATAAAGCACATAACCTGGAACTTAATAGCATATCTCCAAATTATAGGAGTGCAAACAAAGTGTTTGGCAGAGCAAGGACATTACCCTTTCATTTCCACATATCATAAAAAAGTTTATCTTTCTGTTCAGGCTAGAGTTCACCAAAGTCACTCTTTTCAATGGTCAAGTCATGTGCATTCCCAGGGAAAGGTGCTGAAGAACTATTTCATGAGGGAGTTCCCAAGCACCTGTAGTTCAAGGGGAGCTGTAAAAAAAAAAAAAAATCCATGAAATATCCACATATTATTTATTTTGGCCACATTTCCTATATTGTTCCCTAAAGAAGCTTGAGTTGATACATGAAGAAGAATATACAGAAATGTTTTTGACTTTCCATGTTGCAGTCACTGAGGAACCCAAATTTCCACAAACCCATAAATTCAGTAGATAGCAAAAGGAAAATATACAAATGTTGATTTGGTTTTAGTGGCAGTGTAAAATCATTCATGCCTCTGAAGAAAACACCAGTTTATAAATGGTTTATATATATTTTTGTCAATTTTTAAGCTAGAAAATAGAAATTCAAAAGCTTTCCTGGTCAGTATGGGTGGGCAAAAGAAGGACCCATACAGGCTGAATCAGCTGGACGTTTCCTCTGTTCAGCATCTTTACCTGTCAAAAAGAGGAACTTCGTAGTTGGGCTTCTGCCACTGAAACTGTAGCTGCAATTATTGGGCATTAGATAGAAGGAGGAGCACTTGTTTGTCCTTCATTTCTGCCTGTGATTCTGCAGTAGTCATTGGCTACAGGCCTCAATAAATTCATGTGGTGTTGTCAAAACAACTCTGCTGCTTCAGGTCAGCCTGAAGGTCCCACTCAATTCCCTCACATTTGGTGAGCCAGAGGCAGGAAAAGATCAGAGCACTGATCAGGTTGCCCTTTTCAGGAGATGGGGAAATGAGCTCAAGTGTGAGTCAGCAGAAGGTGAGGCTACTGAGTGTGGTTGAGGAGTGATTGAGAAAGTATTTGGGTTTCCACCACCAGATGATCTCACTCAGCCACCTATCTAGTAAGGAAACACCACTGAAAATTACAAGAGTGGGATGGTCATCCATGAACGCCTTTACTGGCATGGTTGTCCCTTCCCTTGGGTGCTTTGGAAACGGGAATGTGCTTTCTGTTATGGTGGTAGGTGAGGAGCCAGTCCCTACTGCTTAGTAACTGTGGCATTCTCTAGTTTGAATGGCATTTACACCAGCACTTCTGTAGGTGTTACACTCACTGGTTTGCTCCTTGCTTGCAGGAGGTGGCAATGATGCAGACTGTGAGGACAGCGAGGAGGAACCTGTCAAGAAGAAATCTGATGGACCAGGTATAAAGGCAAAAAAAGGGTTTCTGTGCTGTTACAGTGCAGTTGTGACCAGTGGCCTGTCACAGAGACAGCATTGCAGTGATCCACTCTGACTGATGCAGGAAGAGCTTCCTAACTACTGTCACATTTTCTATTGTAAGATTTACAAGCCTTGAGCATAGGAGCTTCTAGTTCTGGATTAATAGCTACTGCACTCACTCTCTAAATACTTTAGCAAATACACTTGCCAGCTCAGACTTGATCACTGCTGTGTATTTTACTTACAGAACAACCTAAGCTAAGATTCTAGACCTGACTGCACACAGCCCTGTGTTAAAATCTCATTTGATTTTGAGAGTGTTTAGCAAGGTTAGTATATTGCTTTTCTTGGTGCTTATCCATTCAGCAAGGCACAGTAATCACCTCTAAAAACATTAGATGTTCCTAATCTTATGTGTTTTCATTCAAAATCAGACTTAGGGCAGTTCTGTACAACAGAAGAAATGCCAGCAGTTTTCAGGATCTTGCTCACATTGAGATTTTTCTTACAAAGAAATTTAATAGATAACAAATCCAAGCTTGGCTCCTTGTTTCTAACTGGAGTAAAAACTCTCCTCTTAAGTAAATCTTCATCATGGCTTACCTACAGTGAGACTTTATCATCAAAATCTACTTTTCTTCTCTAAATAAAATTGTTTTTCACAGTTCCAGTTCAAATTGTGTCCCTGAGTGACTTACAGGCGGAAGAGGCTAAAAGGATGTGGGAGGTGTAATTTCTATCTCACAAGGGCAGTGGTCTCAAATAAATGGGCTGCATTGCTATGAGAATTCGGGGGGAGAGGGAGATTGGTGGGTTTTTTATTTGTTACTTACTGGCAATGCAGTTATGTGTCTGAAAACACTGAAGTAAATCACACAAATGAATCTCTAGGGATGTAGTTTTAGTGCTACACAGGAGTTAGGGGAAAAAGATGGAGGTTTATAATTAATTTATATTGAAAATAATAAACTTAAAGCACTTTATATTTTTGTTGAAATACTTTGGCTGTTTCTAGGTAAAATTTGTTAAAGAAAATGACCAGAAAAATTAGCCAGTAATTGGTAATAAATCGTTATTTAATAATTAGTGTCATTAGTAACCTTAGATTGAATCCTATCTGACACTCTTAGGCAGAGAGAAGCTTTCTCTGCACAAAATATTTCTTTCTCTCTCTGAAGATGTTTAGATGCAATTGATCCCCAAAAGATTCTTTTTTAAAAAACTTTGAAGAACAGCAAAGGTGCCAGAACAGCTACAGTGTCATTAAAAATGTATGCTAAGACACCTCCATTTTAGGAAGAAAAATGACCTTTCAGATTAGCCTGGAAGTACTTGGCACCATGCTGAGACTATGCCAGGCCAGTGGTGGTCAATTAAAAAAAAAAATTACCCTGAGAGCAGTGACTTCTCCTGAAGTCAGTAGCAGAACTTCCATATTGGAGAGGAAGAGTGTGGGTTAAAAAAAAATATATGCTATATATTTTTGTGTATGTGTGCTGTTCTCTTTTCACCTACTCATAATATTGTCTGGAATTCAAAGTTAATGGATGGTCCTTGAAGTAGAAACAGCTTTACATTTAGTTTTTAATGGCAGGATTTCCTCAACTTCAAGACCCGCACATTGAATGAATAAAATTTAAGTGGATAGGTAATAAAAAAATATCTCCAATTCTAAAATAGGTAGAAAAGGCCTGAAAAAAAAAAAGGCATAATATTATTGAAATAATTATATGGCCAAGTGAAGGGTGCTAAATGCTCTTTTGCTCCATGCTAGCAGACCAGCTCCACGTCAGTGCTCAGCTTAATGGAGGCACTACTTCAGCACCCACTTTGCAGGAAAGTACCACTGATGAATTTTTCCCTTAGTTTCTCTCCACATAAATGTGCATGCAACAACTCTGATTGTCCAGGGAAATATTTTACTTTATCATTCCTTTTGCAGTCTTTGTAAGGAGCTGTGCACTCATTCTACAGAGTTGTGCGTGCCATCTTGTGGTACAGCTAAGAAGTGATGTTGTTGAGAGCATCATGCATGGCAGATTATTGACAGTTTTCTACTATTTCTTAGGCTGATTAATCAAAATTTTATCTTTACACACAGTGCTCCGGGCTTTGGAACCTAGCAGGGACAGCTAGCTCTGGAACTGGCTATTGAAAAGAATTTTTTCAGTATTTCATAGATACATGGAATCATAGAATGGCTTGTGTTGGAAGGGATCTTAAAGATCATCTGGTTCCAACCCTTCTGCCGTGGGCAGGGGCACCTTCTGCTAGACTAGATTGTTCAGAGCCCCATTCAGCCTGGCCTTGAACACTTGCAGTATTATATGAGAACTCTACTGTGGTGTTTATGTTTGTGAGTGGATAAAAAATAAGGAGAAAGTGCTGCTTTTTGGCTGAGAAATACCATTATTAATGCCAAATGAACTACTGAAATGAGAAATTAACTTGAGACACATGTGCTGAGCAAAATAAAGCTACTATTGTTGGTGTACACCCATAAGCCTTTCTCATGGTAAAGTGTACTGTTTTGCCAAAATGGTGCAAGAATAAAGTTTTATAAATTATTATTTGTCCTAGTTGTGCTTGTTGATCTGAGATCATTGGTGGCACAGTGCAGCCTACTTAGATAAATAGTGGCTTTGAAAGCAGGAAATGCACAAAGGTGTGATTCAAAGTGATATGAGACCAGCTGCAAAGACTGTTTAGGCAGTTTAGACTTTAAAATTCATCTTAGCAAGGTTCAAGCACAAAAGGCAAAGTTTGTGCAGAGAGAAACACTCGCAAGTAATTAGACACTGAAGAGGTTCAGCTCAACACACTGACTGAGCACTTGTTCAGATTGCAGGACCTGGGGATATTTAATATTCTCAGAAGATGCCCAAATCCTTGGGTTTCATTTCACAGACCTGTGCATACAGTGTCCCTCTAAAATCAGGAACTGTTTATTCGACTAACAGTTGCAGGACCGAGGACTTAGAGAGTGGAATAGGGATTCCAGATGATAAGCCAGGAAAATGGTCCAGACAGCCAAAAGGCCTCCAGCCATCTTCAAAGATTCCTTAGTATGACAGGGTTTCACAGCCTGGATTATCATTTTTAGACAATAAAAGAAAAATTAATCTAATTCCAGGCAAAAGTAAAATAAAAGATACTTGTGTCCATTAATTCCCTGTTGCTTTTGCTCTCCCTTAGATAACATCATCAAGAGGATATTTAATATCTTGAAGTTTACTTGGGTCCTTTTCCTGGCAACGCTGGACAGTTTCACAGCTTGGCTTAACTCCATCTCCAGAGAACACATCGATATCTCCACCGTGCTCAGGATCGAGCGCTGCATGCTCACCAGGGAGATTAAGAAGGTAATGCCTTCAGCCTTTTTGGTCTGCTAATACCATTTCCAGCTCAGTGAAAAATGAAAGGCTGTCTCTTCAGATCACAGCAGTGAGGAGGAAAATTATGAAAATCTCACATACACGTGCATTTTAAAAATAAGTCTGGACTTTTTTTACTGCTTGGTGGTTTATAAATCCTTAAAGAATAAATGATTTGATTTATTACCTGGACACATAACAAATTAAGGGAAAAACAATTCTTTGAGAGGTTGATGTAAGGTTTTGGCTGCAACACTTCTGTAGTATAGTGTGGTTCTGAAGGCACAGAATAGATTCAAGAAGGTAGGAAAAGGCTGGCATTATTAACAGCTCAGAAACTGTCTCAGTCTGCATATTTCACTCTTCTTGTAGATCAACTTGCACTGGAAATGACTGACAACATACAGGCATACATCTCTTCAGTGAAAATGGAGCTATGTGATCCTCCACAAGCTAGCTGTATAATAGCAAAACCTATTAGCAGAGATTATTTTTGTTAGTGTAACTAGAAATTTGTTTAGATCTCCCAAGTGCAAGTCGATGATACAACTCTTTTCCATTATGCAAGGCCTGCAGTGGAACTAGAATGTGACTTGTGCCATCATTTCAGACTCAGGATGTCATAATAGCACCAACATTTACCACTGAAGAAGCAACACAGCTTGTACACAAACATACCTAATTAAAAACCTGAGAGTCAAATTTTGTTCTTAAGATTTTTTAATTTTTTTTTTTTTTTTCACAAAACATCAGATTTTGAGTCTTGTAGTTTTGGACACTGTAAGGATCAAAGTTGAAGTACTAGAAACTTATAAAGTTAGTAATGGAAATACAGGCAATATTTTAGACTACTTTTATTATGTTAGGTGGAAAAGGTCCTTGCATAAGGCTTCATTATAAGTTAGAAAAACTACTGTGGAATCATTAGTGGAATGAGTTGGATATGTTTCTGCCTAGGAACAGAAAATTCTCAGTTTTATTCTTATTCTTATGATACACCTTTAGAATTCTGATTACAACATCACAGCCAGAAAGACTTGATTGTGTGCCCAGATCCGGCCTGACAGTTAATAAAACTATCCTTTCATGAATTTGCTTCAGAGAAAGAGTAAAGGTCTTCAGTGGTTTTTTCCATGGATTTCCATCCGTGTCCATAATTCATTAATAAATTTTGACTTTTGGACACTAATTAAAATCTAGATCAGTTTGTACATAAGCTGTTCCTTGGGCTTTTTTTTTTTTTCATTTAAAAAATTCTGCTAATAATTGTTCCTCGAGTCAGAAAAGCAATCTAAAAGAGATCCATCGAAAGTTGCTGGGGTGCAGATGTAGTCATGGGTGCAGTCCACTCCTCATTCCCATGCTGAAGGATCTGCAGTCCATCCGGCAGAGTTGTAGTGGCTAAATATAGCCTGAAACCACATGGGTTGCTCCAGTTTTGCTTGAAAACTAAACACTTGGGGCCATGGTGTAGGTTAAGGCAAAACCTGACTTGCTCTAGGAAAATGTTGTAGTTGGTATTTACTAGGGAAGTGTTTGCACAGTTCTTAATCTGTTACTTGCCAAATGACAGAAGAAACTGCTTCCTCAAAGAATACACCTCCCCCTGGCCATGTGTGTCTACCTCTGCTCTCTTCCACAGGGAAATGTTCCAACAAGGGAGAGCATCCATTTGTATTACCAGAACCATATGATGAAACTTTCTGAGGAGTCAGGACTAGATGAAATTGATAAAAATCCCAGTCAAGCTTCTGGTTTGCAAGCATCTGAAAGAATGGATAGTTTAGATTCAGCAGCATCTCATGACAGCATCTCCAGGTATTGATTTAATTTTATTCTGTGAAAGACAGAGGGATCATGCAGTAGGTGTAATATTAGATATTGTCTAAGTACTGATGAACTTTCTAACCAATGTTGAATTCTTTTTGATTTGTCCATGCCATCTTAATAGTGAAAATTACTATATCTTACTTTTCCTTTATAGTGATGGACTCACTCATTGGCCTAACTTCTTTCCCACTGCATGACTACTCCACTGCTTTTAGTTTCCCCTAGAGTTAGGAGTCAATGGCATTGGCATTCTGTTCCTTGTGAAAAGAAATGGAACTTAAGAGGTGCTGAAGATGTTTCTGTGATAATGGTTTAGGATTTCAGGCATATAATTTGGGAAGGGATCATTCATGCTGAATATTTTGTCTTTGTAGAATAAATTGTTGTCTGTTGTCGACAAATCAGAAAAGGCTTTGCATTGAAAGAGATTCTGCATTTGAAAGAACAAAATCCCCTCTCATACCCACAGGGCAGAAACCATCTGAAGAGCCTGGTTTCCCAGCTGCCATGATTACAGTCCAGCAGAGCTACATGTTTGTTAATCAAATACCCAAACTAGTTCAGGAAAACCACCTTCCTCATTCTTTTCTGAAAACGGATGCTATCAAGTCCTTTGCCAAAATTACTGCCTGCTCCTGCTGTTCCATGCACACAGAGGCACACACATTCACTTCCCTCTCTTACAGAGGCAGTCTGTTCCCACCATGTCCCTGGAGTTCTTGACTTCTACCATACTGCAGAATTTGTATAACGTGAGGGGGAGAAGGGAGGGCTTTGGAAATCCAGCTGTTTCATAATCCCTGGCCTTCTGTGTCCTGTTCTTCTGTGAGCTGTGGCAATATCATATTGTGTTTGATACTCCCAGCAAACTCAGAAACTTCTGTGTGCAGTAAATTATGCATAGGTTTTACTAATGACATATGGGTAGATGTCAGCAGACTGGAAATAATGAGGGGTTGTCTTCCTTTCTAATAGTATTGAAAAGCAAAGGTAAGAGAGTGTTATGGTTCAACAAAATATCCACAAATTGCTCTTCAGTGAGCACTGGCCTTTGAGAGGTTCATTCCAGTGAAAACACCAAATCTGAGCAAATCTTTCTCAGTGGCTTGTTGCCCAACTGAGCAACACCTTTGTGTTTTGTCTCAAAGTTTTACGGGAGTCAGATGATGTGAGAAAAATGTAAAGCCGAATTCTGTTGCCAGCTCACTTGGACTCACTTTGATATCTGCAGTGCAGATTTTAACTCCACAAAGTTCAGTCTCACCTAAAGAATGAATAGTAATATCAATCCTGCTTTCATTAAATAGTTTTTGGTCACCTTGTTTACTACAGATAGAAGTTATAATTACTATGCAATGATTAGCAGGAACTTTAACCATAAACAAAAGAAAGCCAATTCCAAAATTATTTATAAAAAAGAAAAACAAATCTTGTCATTTTAATGTATAGATTCTGCCTCTTCAATGAGATGGTATCCAATGTTGAGCTCAACTTGTGTTTTGTTGTTTGTTTAGGTTTTTTTAGAATAAGCATGCATTATTCACCCTGCTTTAAGCACAATTGCACATTTAAAATCTCTTTTCAAGCTCAAAGAATTCAGTGATTCTGTGGTGGTGCTTTGCAAGAGAAAAAGTTAAATCTTTCACATGGGTTTCTGTCATCTCCATTTCCTTTGAAGATGTCACAGGGTTTATAAACAAAGGAATAGCAAAGGCAGAGTTATGACTGATTTCTCAAATCTCAAGCTCTCTTTCTGTAATTAACAATCAAATATTCTTGCACTGAGTATTACAAATTGTGGACATCTGCTATAATAATAGAGGAAGTAATAAAGAGTCTGTTGATTGAATGATAATGCCATCTGTCTGTTGGGGCACTCTTGCATAGCTCTTCAAGCAATTACAGAAGTGCCTATGTTGCTTTTCAGAAAGGTGAAACATTTTAAACTTCTTATGAGTTTATTGATTCATTTTTTTTTTTAGTTGCCCAAACAAGAGCATGTGGCAGTTTGTATATTAAAATAATGATTTACAGTAAATGTAGAAGTGACTAATCAAATCTAAAGCATCCCTGTGATTGTGGATCTCAGGTTGCATTGGAAAACTTCTGGGAAGGGGCAGAGGGTTTCTGTTCTGGTTATCCTTTGGTTGCACTACTAAAATTCTGTAGTTTCAAAATTCTGTAGTGGAAATTAGGTCCCTGAGTAAGGTGAACAAGTCTGTAAGCACACAAGAATGCTGAAGCACAGAAGGTATTCCATTATAATAAGACATAATCCTCAGTGCTCAGGATGGGAATTACTGCAGGTAAACACTGGATAGCGAAAGAGAAAAACCCTCCTGATCAGCTGCAGGAACTGTAAATTTTTTGTAAAGTGAATAAATTTCTTTATGAGCGGCTGGACCTCATAAGTCTAATTGAGGGATGTTGTTCTTAGCCTGGTTAAAGCTCTGAAAGGACTTATGTAGAGTATCCTTTGTAGTTTTTTTTTCCTTTTATTAGGGGTGTAATTTATTCTCAGTAATTTCTCTACGCAGTAGAAACTATGAGGTATTCATAGGTATTTGTTTGGTTTCTCTTTATGTATAAGTATTCTCATGTATCCTACAGGCAAAGCACAAAGTTCATATGGGCCAGGAGAAGGGACTGACTCTGTTCCTTTACTAAGCTCTTTGAGGAACACCGCCAGAAGGGACTGGGATCTAGCATGGCAGAGCATTTACTGCAGTTTGTTTCCACTTGACTGATGACCTGTTTATTAGTAAACAAAGCTGTGAATTTTAGTAAGATGATAGGAAACTTACTAAAACTAGTTGGCTGCCTTTCTGGGGCTTTGCCTACAATTTATCAGCTACATACAGGTCCTAAGTCAGGTTTCAGGTTATCTAAGGTTTCGTACCAGTTCAGTTTGTGTTCATTTTTGCGAATGACAATACCAATTTCAGTTCCTCACTCTACCTTGTGTAGATTTTTATAGGAGCTGAAGGAGGCCTTCCCTGTCAGGGTGTTTAAGAGCACCACCTTTTATCTGTGCTTCCCTCACTAGAAGGGAGAATAGGGCTTGAGGCAGGAGGTACTGGAGAAGTAATTTTGCCTAGGGAGGCAGAAGGAAGGATGAAAGGAGAACTCCTGTTTGGGCTGGATCAAATTCCACCTTAGGCCTGTGATTGTTAGGGATTGATTGGGATTTTTTCTTGAAGACATGGAGAATGTAGTAGTACAGATAACAAACAGATAATGCCAGTCAGTAATTAGCCCATGAACAGAGAAAAAAAACAGAAAAACATGTAATTCCCCCACTCACTAAGCTAAAAACTTTTTGTGAAAGGCAAATTTGTTTAGCAAAAAGGAAATCATAAGCTTAAAAAATTCCTACTCACTGAGGATAAAAACATCTCTGCTATATATGTATCTCTATTTAAAATGGATATCTGATCAACTTCATATAAAATGTTTGAACTTGGGACTTTTAATGACCATTCAATTTAAAATATGTAATCATTGAATGATTTTAAGAAGATAATGCTTTCAAGGTCTCCAACACAAATTTGAAAAATCGCTTAGGAAGATATGCTTGGATCAAATTTATATCATAGGCAATGACTTGGGTCAACATCAGCTTTGCTCGATGTGAATCTCTTCACTTTGTTGTTGTTCTCATTTCCTCCACATTTGGAAGCATGCTCCTAAAGCACATAAAGAATACACGCTATAGGTGACAACTCACACACATCTCCTGATATTTGAGGATAGAGTGCAGCTGCTCAGCCAGTAATTACTCTGATGATTCATTCTTCTTTTAAAACAGCTTTAAACCAAATGTTGCAGGTCCTGATCTGGACAAATGTTTTTTATCTACTGGGATTATTAGATACTTTTCCTTTGATTTTTCTGGGAGCGAGGTCAGAGCTGGCTTGCTTGGGAGGGCAGCTGGCATATGTTTCTTCCATTGAAAATATGAGTGGGCATGTGAACATAAATAGCTCCTCTCCTTAAGTCCCTTGGACAGTTCCCCTTGAACTATGTCTGCATTTAAAATCCTTCAACACCTTATTATTAGATGCTGCCCTTCAAAAGAATAAACTCAGCCCTTGAGATCTAAAATGACGTGCATAAACATCGTAGCACATAGACACAAAGGTCACCTGCAAAACTGTACTGTCTGCTTGCTGCCATCTTCACCTATTTTAGCACCAAAGCCTCACTGGTAGAACAGCCTGGCTATATCCCATGTTTGTAGGTGCAGAGGGAAACCTGCTCCCTCAAGAGCCCTTCAGGTTAGTAACACCAAGCTTCAGCAGAACTCCTACGGTGCTGAATCACACGGCCAGGGCAGACCCCCTGGTCCCCTGTCATAAACCATACACCATGCAGACAGCCCTCCAGGTTTTGTCTGGAGGGCCTTGTGTGCCTTTGTGCACACACAGAAATAATGAAGTGGCAACACCTTGGAAGGGGTTTTGGCCAAGTGAACTGGCGGGACAGAGGTGCCCCTGCCATTGAGGCAGTTCTTAAGGAAAATATTTCACAATACCTTTGTCGTCTTGGTGATTCTTTTCTTCTGTTCACAGGCCAAGGTATGCTTTTAGCCTCAGTCAAAAAAGCCATTCTGTCAAAAAAGATCATCAGTGAGGGTAGGCCTAAGAATAACTGCTTCTTCTCTCCACATATTTTTGCTTTTTCCTTCCCATTTTTCTAAAGTTAATAGTTGCAGACTGTAACTTCATGCCAGCAGATTTTTTTCCTCACTTCAAGCTTGCAAGACTAAAGGAATCTGGAAAACGCCATTGCCCCTCCTTTCTGACCTCTTTTCCAATTCTCTGTGCCCCTGGACAAACATCATGCTTGCCAAGGAAGCAAATCTCATGCTGCCACAGCTCAGATGTAATACAAATGAAGTCAAAAGAAGAAAAGTAGAGTGTAAATCCCGAATTTTGGGGTCTGTTCTTCTTTCATTGTATCTGAGAGACTCAGGCAGGTCACTGCATGTGGTAAAACATCAGACCACTCAACTCTTTTCATCGACATCTGTGCTTGTCAAAGATTTTTACAGGAGAAATAATCTTTTTGCCTACCATATGTCATTAATGTGTTTACTTCTTTCCTGTTGCTCTGTTAAATGCTTGTATTTAATTATATACTTTCTTTCTCATAACTCATCCAGTTCTTCTTTTCTCCAGTTATACATGAATGCTCAATGTATTGTGTATGTCTCTGGTGTCCTGTTGTATTTGATAAGTGAAAGGAGATAAGGGTTTATTATGGCTGTTCTTTATTTCAAGATGCACATGTTACCAATTTTGAAATACTTTTAAGCTGTGATTGAAATAAATTAAATCCTCTGGAAAGAATCATCAGGCCTTCCTAGTAAATATCAAAATAAAAGCCATCCCATGCAGAGCAGGTTATATTTGACATGCATTTACTGGCTAAGTAACATATCCGATTTGGCTCTTCAGTTTGGAAAGAGAATTAGCCAGTGTCTGACAGCTATTTTTCTATTTGTGGAGTATGAGTTTACTCAGTTTTAAGGGCTCTTTTAGGAAATTGGCTTGTACCTGTGTAAAAAGGTTGAGCACAGGATATCAATAATAAAACAGAATTTGTACAGAGGACGTTCCTTCCCAAAACATCCGTGTGGAATCTGGAAATTTCAGAGATAAACAAACAAAACCTGCTCACATATGTAAGTCTGTTCCCCTGGAAAGTGTGTAGAGCACTATGTTGGTTCCATATCTGCTTGAATAGTGAATAGATGGCCTTCTATAGCTCCTATATGAAATTGACCATGACTAACCTGTGCATAGGAATGTGTTTCCGTAGGGACTCTAAACAAATCCTTATCTTCTCTCTGAATCTTTTTTCTCTGTGTCAGTGTTTAGCTGCATGGCGAGCATATTTGTTTACTGAACCACGTGTACCATAACACCATTTGTATTTAACACTGTCTCTGTAACTGTTTGCGCTGCTGTAGCTGCTACACTGAAGCAACCATGCTGTTCTCAAGGCAGTCAACCCTTGATGATTTAGATGGACCAGACTCTGTTCCTAAAACAAGTGAGCGCGCTCGACCTAGGCTTCGTAAAATGCAGAGCATGGATATGTCCTCCTCATCAGCTGACAGTGGCAGTATAGTGTCAAGGTGCTTAACTCATGCATGCTTTGTTCACTCCTTTACCCATACCATTATTCTGACTGCAGTGTACACGGGCCTGTGTTTGCAGACACGTGGTTACATGGAAGCTTTACTCCCGCCTGTGTTGTGGCACAGTCTGAGATTTGAAGTCAGGGTCATAATCTAGGATTCATTTCCTGTTTCACTTCTTGTTGTTGTTTCTGGGGTTTTTTTCATTCTCAGTTAATGTATTTTTTAACATTGTTCCACAACATTACGCTGACTGTATAAAAACAGGCTAAGGTCTGTATTTATTCAGCTAAAAAACTGTCTTATTTTCAGAGTTACTGAGTCAGTGCTTGTTCTTAAATTGGAAGCTGGAAGTTAAGTTTCTCAGCTAATCAGTTACCCTAAATATGGACTGAGATGTGTAATTTTAGAAACTAAGGCACCATTGTGCCAGTTTTTCAATTTTTATTTTTCTCCATACAGGAAAGATTTTGAAATATGTTGTGATTACTTTACCATTGATTTACAGTAAGGTATTGGAATTAAGAAAGGGAAAATAGCTGTGACAAAAAAGCAAATAGTATTAATAACCAGTGCAAGAGAATGAACTGTTCAGAACTGTTTTTTCACTTTTTAGCAGGTAAAACCCAGGGATTTACATGACATTGGGAAGCAGTGTTTCAATAATTTAATAAATATTATAAATCTGAAATTTAATGTAATTTCGCATCACTGTTTTTCAGTTTTGAAAGTGTTTGACAAATTTTTTGAGTCAATCAGTTTTGAAATTGTGGGATTCTCTGAATTTGTACATTTTACCCAGTGTGAGTGCTACTGGGAATCATCCAAACACACATCATCATAAGTGTTACATGGTCTAATTAAAACTCTGCTATAAATAACATGACCTAACATAGACACAATAAGTTTGGAAGCAGTGTAAAAAAGAAAAAAAAAGGAAACTTAATTTTCACTTTTGGCAGAAGATGGTAGTGCCAGATGGCTTCGCTAATGCTAGTTTTCTCTAAAAGATTATAGTTTATGTGAAAATATGGCCCCATTAATCTCATGGGAGCTATGTGAAATTTTGTTTTGTCTCTGTTGAGATACAGGAATATGCAGCCAACAAAGACACTGCATCGGTGCCTGTTGTCTAACCTGTGGAGAAGGAGTGGAATGAGACTAAAAAGAGAGAGAAGGGAGAGGGGAGAGGTAAAAAAATACTTGATAGGGAGGGCCACAAATGCAATCAGAGGGCTGGAGCACCCCTCCCATGGAGACAGGCTGAGAGAGCTGTTCATGCTGGGGAAGAAAAGGTTCCAGGGAAACCACAGAGTGAACTTCTGGTATTTAAAGGATGGCTACAAGAGAGTGGGAGAGGGACTTTTTACAGGATATGGAGTGATAGGGCAAGGGGAAATGGCTTTACATTAAAAGAGGGCAAGCTTAGATTAGATGTTAGGAAGAAATTATTTATTCAGAGGGTGGTGAGACACTAGAACAGGTTTCTCAGAGAAATTATGGATGTTGCATCCCTGTTCAAGTTCCGGTTGGATGGGGTTCTGAGCAACCTGGTCTAGTGGGAGGTGTCCCTGCCCATGACAGGGGAGCTGGAAGTAGATGATCTCTAAGGTACTTTCATACCCAAACCATTCTATGAGTCTATGCCAAGCCAAGAGTAAGGAAGGTGAATCAAGCAAAGAACTGGTCATAGTGCATCAGGGAGCTGAATCCAGGAATTGGTACATACAGAAGTAAAGCAGGCAGGTAAAGTAAAAGGGAAGACTGTGCTGAAGAACATAGGGCAATCTAAAGGTAAGCGAGATACCCTGTTACTGGAACAGTTTTGTAATTTGGTTTGTATTTCTTCATGCTAGCAAGTTCCATCTTATTTTATTTGAATCAGAGTTGATACATGTGTGTTCAGTTCATGTCCCAGTTGCGTACAACACTCATGCAGTGGTTGTTAAAAGCACTGTGTTTAGAAGGAATCCCATGGCTGCCTATCCTTCACCATGGAGCATGTCTTAAATAGATGTAAGCAAGTGTTGACTCTCTTTAGAAATATTCAAACTACTTTCAGAAAGGTAGAGTAGTTTCTCTTGTTGATAGTATTAATTTGCCCCTTACTGGTGCTAAAAGATGGTGAATCACTGTGAGTTCAGTGGGATGGCATTTAGGGAACAGATGGACCCAGATGTTCCATCTGTGTAAGAGGAAATCAGGATGATGTCTTTTCTACCAAATCATACGAACTTTAAGGGCCTGGGAATGCAATGAGGTTGCTCAGCTCTCTGCATAAAGGTACAATTACAAAACTTTTCTTGATCATGAGTTTTGTAAAACTCATCTGACTCTCTTCATCCATCTCCAACAGTGAACCCACACAGGTCACCATGCTCTATTCCCGTCAGGGGACCACAGAAACCATTGAGGAGGTAGAAGGGGAGCATGAGGAAGAAGGAGCTCATTCTGCATCAAGGTTGGAGGAGGAGGAGGTAGAAGATTATAGCCTGGATTCAGAAGGAGCTGCATATACTCCTGATACCGATGTGCCGTTGTACTCCACAGTGGACAGCAATGCAGAAGCTCCACCTTCCTATAGCAAAGCTGTCAGCTTTGAGCACCTTCCCTTTGGCTCCCCAGATGACTCAGCTGGGAAGAGCCTCATGATGGTGAGCCCGGATGACAGTCGGACGGACAAACTCGACAGGATTCTGCCCCCACTGACGCACGAGCTGACAGCTAGTGAGCTGCTCCTGAACAAGTAAGAATCCTCAACCAGGAAAAATTATTGATCGCAGTGTGTAAAATTTTGTTATCACTTTGGGGTTTTGTTTCAGAACTAGCCTACAAATTCTGATGCAGATCTTGTGCTAAGTTTGGTTTAAGGGAAGAAGCTCATTTCCTGTGCAGTTGTTCTAATTAGAGATTTCTAAAGTGACTCAAACTCATCTCGGAAGGAATCTCTGCTTTCTTCCTAGATGCCATATTTAATCATTCTGATTAGTATTGAATTTCTGTGCTGCAATTGTCTTGGGGTCAAGGGCTTTTCTAAATACTCTTTGTGGAGAGGGCTTTTCTTATCCAGGCAGCTGTGATTTCAAATGAGTTTCCTTCAGGGCTATCTGGGAAAATGTTTCTCCTTTAATTATTTTGGATTACTGAAAGGGAAACTCTGGCCTTTGGCAGTTTTTATTCAAGCCAGTGGGAGCTGAGGGTTGCAGAGGGACACCATCTTGCTAGGTGCTTTCATAAGGGAGAGGATGTTCCCTTCTTTGCCCCTTAGACGCTGTGCTCACTAGGACAACCAGCATTGAGGTGGGGATGGTGCCACTGCACATCTTCAGCTTCCCTCTGGCCTTAGTTGGAGAGGGCTTCCCCAAAAGCAGGGGCAAAATCTTAAACCACAGAACTCCCTTTCAGCCTGCCTGCACCTGGAGGGAAAAAGTGTATAGATCTGACTTTGTCAGATGCAGTGTCTTGTCTTCTGGTTTTCTGCAGCAATTTTTGCTTCTCAGTAAGATCCCTTCTTAGGCCAAGAAACTTTATGAAAAGCAGAGAGAATTATGAATGCATATAAAAGTCACTGCCATTTATATTTATTTGAGTCCCATAAATGGAAGATTGGACACATCTAATACTCATGGGTATTTTTTATGTTCTAATCTTTTGCCCCTGGACAATTCAAAACATAGGTCTGGTGATGTACCTCTGGTTTTTCTCTAAATTCCTATCTAAGCTGATAAATGGGAAGTGAATCCACACCAGTATTGGGTGATTTGCATGAGATGTGTTGGTTGGGCAGCTGTAGGAAAGCCATGTTTGTAGAAGCCATGTTTGTAGTGCTTAGGCCAGGCTGATTCTCTTTCTGAATAAATTCAAAACCAGCAGAACAGTGCTTCTAGTTATTTTTTTCTGAAATTCTTGTTTTCTGAGCTTAGAATCAGGCTATTTGGTTATCATACCAAATTCCCCCCCTTTTTTTTCTTCCATTGGACTGAGCAGCAGATTTTAATACTATTCAAAAGGAAAAATAGTAGCAATTTGAAAAGCAGCTCTTGTGAAGTTCATGTTCAGTTCATTTGTGGTACTCTGCTCCTCACAGGATGTTTCGTGATGACGAGTTGGAGGAGTCAGAGAAGTTCTATGTTGGTCAGCCTCGAGTCTTGCTTCTTATTTATGCCCTGTACAATACACTGGTGGCCCGGTCAGAAATGGTGTGCTATTTTGTGATCATCCTTAACCACATGATCTCTGCCTCCATGATAACCCTGGTGCTTCCCATCCTTATATTCCTGTGGGCCATGCTGTCTGTTCCTCGGCCAAGCAAACGCTTCTGGATGACTGCCATTGTCTACACTGAGGTATGCTGCTGGTTTTGCAAGCCCACATTGAACACAGAAAAGTGAAGTTATAATCTTTGCACGGCCCCCTTTTTGGTTTTGATCCCTGGGATCTGGGCTGGGCCTTTGGCCCTTCATAGTAATACAAGTATTTGCTAAAGTCCTCAGAAATTTTTGTGGTATGGAAAGATAGTTATTTCCTTCATTGCAATGAGCAATATCCTTCCTGGCATGAAAAGCAGTTCTCACAAGAACAGATAATTTGCAAACTGTTGCTTTGTAATGGTTAATCAAGAAACTGAATTCACTGCTTGTGATATCTAAGTACCACTGAGTATCATCTGCTGCTGAATCTTGATTGACTTTATTACTGGAGAAATGTGAAGTGTTATGCCTCTGTAGTAATGAGTATGCTTGTTTATGTTCTCATAAAACTGACAAAGTGGTCATATTTTATCCCTCTTACTGCCATGAGGCTGTTGTATCTGGCATGCTTATAAAACACCCCAAGTGTGTTGTGTTTCCAAACAGGTGGCCATTGTCATCAAATACTTCTTCCAGTTTGGCTTCTTTCCTTGGAATAAACATGTGGATTACACAAAGGATAAACCTTACCATCCACCCAATATTATTGGCATTGAAAAGAAAGAGGGTTATGTGCACTACGATCTTGTTCAGCTTCTTGCTCTATTCTTCCACAGATCCATTTTAAAGGTAATCTAGTTTCTTATTTAATTTTTAATTTTAATTTTTAAATCAGTCTTGTGATATAAAGAAGTCATTAATTTGGTTATCAGGATTTTTTTTTCCATGAAAGGGTTATTGAGCATTTGAAGTGGTTGCCCAGGGAAGTGGTTGAGTCTCCATCCCTAGAAATGTTTAAAAGACGTTTAGATGTGGCACTGAGGGATGTGGTTTAGTGGTGGATTTGGCAGTGCTGGGTTAACAGCTGAATTGGTGATCTTAAAGAACTTCTGCAGCCTAAATATTTCTATGATATCCTAACACATTGAATTTGTCTTTTCCCTTGTGAACACGTGACTGAGCTGAGCAATGCCTGTGATAAACACTGTGATAGAAATACAGGTTTGATTCATTCTCTTCTTGTTTTTGTACTAGTGCCATGGATTGTGGGATGAGGATGAGAAAGGAGACAGCTCCAGTAATAAAGAGGATACTGATGATGAGTTCTCTCTGACAGGAGGCAGGAGAGACTCTTCTGCCTCTTTGAAATCTGTCAATCTTGCTGCATCTGTGGAGTCCATCCATGTCCACTTCCCCGAGCAGCAGACTGCCATCAGGAGGAAGAGTTCTAGCAGCATATCCCAGCTTTCTCACAGGTCCAGCTTCTCTTCACACAGATCTAAGAGAGGTAAATGTCATGGCACTTCCGGGATTTGAAGGACAAATGTTCATTTCCCATAGGATCATTCTACTGAAACCTTGGGCTGGTTGCTGAAGAGCTCCCAGGGGCTACTGAATGCTGCTGCTTCTCAGTGATGAAATAGGATAGGAACCAATGTATCTTCATGTTTGAACACACTCCAAGCCTTCCTAAAGTTCAAATGGAGAGAGATACTTTGTGATTCATTATGTTTTTAAAATGACATTATCCAAAAGCTGGGAAAGGAATGCTCAGATGGCCCAGATCCAGAAATTCTGGTCCAGCATAATCTCCAGTTGAGGGAATGCAAAGCACATGTATTTTTCATATCTACATTTGTAGACGCTTGAATTAAGAAAATGTTTTTATTTGTTAAATTGAAACAGGTTACATGTTCCATCTTGTAAAAAGGGCAGGAATTTAAGCTCTAGCCTAAATATATATAATAGCAATTGAGGTGACTGAGTCAGACCAATCAAATACTTGCTGTTATCACTAGTCTGCTTTCTCTTTTTATAGCTATTAATCAAGTTTTGATCTGCCAGTGATTAAACCTTTACTGGATGCTCTCAAAATTTTATCATACTGGGGGAAAAAAGAAGAATTCATTTCAAAGTTTCTTTCAAATGTGGGAGTCATTTGAAATGGAAGTCTCAAGAGTTATTACTTTCTAACTTTAGTATTTAAACTTTTCTTTTGAATTGACTTCTCTTTCCCTCCCTTTTTTTCCCAGGAAGTACCAGTACACGGAACAGCAGTCAGAAGGGAAGCAGTGTCTTAAGCATCAAGCAAAAATCTAGAAAAGAGCTTCTCATGGAAAAGTTTCGAGAACAAATGATCAAAGCCAAGGCTTTTACAATTAAAAAGTGAGCAATATGAGGAGTTGTGTGGGTTTGGAGGAGGTTCCAAACAGTGAAGCAGTAAGCCAGCATTTTAAAAGGAGCAGGCTACTACTGATTTTAATTCAAGTGCTGTATGCAGATGTCCCACCAGCTGAACATCAGACAAATCAGCAGTTGTTTAAATAGCATCTGCCTGATAAAATAGTTAAATATTCCATGTGACCTTGGTTAGCTATGTATATTTCTATTGAACAAATCCTAATACAGTGGTTTAGAAGCAATCAGAACAAAGGACTGGTGTCTCTGCAGTCCTGTGAAGGCTGTCAGAGTAGATCTTAGATATCTTTAAAAATATTAATCATACCACACTCAGCCTTTACTTTCTTCATTGCAAGTTATGTGCTATTAAATGACATTGTGGCCTATGTTGTTTTAGGACTCTCCAGGTGTACATGCCCATCAGACAGTTTTTCTACAATCTTATTCATCCAGACTACAGCGCAGTGACTGATGTGTATGTGCTGATGTTCCTCGCAGATACAGTGGACTTCATCATCATTGTGTTTGGATTTTGGGCTTTTGGGGTACGTCACAGAGGCATCTATCTGTAAATCCTCAGCAGGATTTACGTCTTGTAGATGCTAAATATCATGCAAGTGTCCTTTTTCCTTGACCAGTCTTATATTTTGCTTTTCAGAAACATTCTGCTGCAGCAGATATCACCTCTTCATTATCAGAGGACCAGGTCCCAGAGGCATTTTTGGTGATGGTGCTCATTCAGTTTGGTACCATGGTGGTAGATCGAGCACTGTACCTCAAAAAGACTGTCATGGGAAAAGTCATCTTCCAGGTCATCCTTGTTTTTGGAATACATTTCTGGATGTTCTTTATCTTGCCTGGAGTGACAGAAAGGTATAAGCCTTATAAAGAAATAATATGGGTGGAATACTGATGCTCTACCAAGTTATTTGCATTGAAATTGGAGATGTTTATAGCTAGGATTTGGCATCATGATCAAGTTTCTCCTTTGCCTCATTTCTAAGCAGAAAGTTGGAATGCACTTCCAGAGCAGTAACTGTGGCCAATATAAGTTTGAGGAAGAATTAGTTATATAGGTACAGAAATATTCTCAGTTTAGGCCAAAATGCAAGCAGGTGAAAGAGAAATTGCCTGTAATTGAGTGATTAAAGCCTTCAGCTGAGACAATGTTGGCCTCTGATCCAATTCCCTGCTCCCAAGACTGCTTCATGCTGCTTTAGAAGAGCAAGTAGAAAATGTCTCCCTCAGAGTAACTTATAACTTAGCACTTTCCTGAAATGTGTGAACTGTGGGTTTAAATCTCCTTAAACTGAGGAATGTCTAAAATATGTGTCTGTTCTGAAGAGCAAAGCTCTCCCCCCGTGCTCCTGCCACTTGGCTCTGGAGGTGATGTGGAGGCAGTCACCCACTGCATGAAATTTTGTGTCGCATACCTGGTCAGGCTCACTCCCTAATTTTTCATTTAACATTTCATTTTTCATTTAACATTTCGTGGCTCAGGGTACTGACCACTGCACTCTGCAGTGCAGAGGTGTTAAGGTTCCTTCCATAGTGCTTGGCTAACTCCCTTCTTCCTACTTCAAGTTGCCTTGAAGTATTTCCCTCACTCCATTTGCTGTCCATGGAAATTGAGTGTATCACCTGGGCACCTTACACTTCATTTACAGTCAAGTTATTTTACTGGAAAGAAATAAATAAGTTTATAGTGTAAAAGAAGACTGAATAGTCTCACTTCTTCTCAAAAAGAAAGTGAAGTAGCAATTGTGCACAAATTTGAAAAAAAAATCATTTTTCAAATGGATCTTTTATCTACTGCACATTGAGAATTGTTAGGAAATAAAATAATTTTGACTTTTTGCTTTTGAGAAATCTATATCAAGTTGTTAATATCAAATCTGCATCTGGAACATCCTGTATTCCTTCTAAGTGAGATTAGAGCCTCCTGCAAATTTCTTAATTAAAATGCTTCTGTGGGATTTAATTGAAAATATTGGGTTATGGCTGGCTGGCAAATGCTGTCCATCATGAGGCATCTGCTGCAGACCCACTGTGCTATTGAATAACAGCCAGAATGGCACATGTGAGCAGAGGCTGAGGGTTAGTTCAGTCCGGAGAAGAGAAAGTGAAGAGCTGTCCTAGCTATTTATTGGAATAAGACTTGAGTCAAGCAGAAAATATTTTCAGAGGTCACTCCATCTTAAATTCCTGTATGAGGTGCTGACATAAACAGAAGTAGCCACTAAAGCTGCCTTGATCGAGCCCCTACCCAGGACTCACAGAGGGCTGGGCCACCATGGGGGCTGAGGAAGACTATGTTGGGCAGCAAGGGACCTTTGGCATGCAGAGGGAGAGGGCACTGCCCAAAGCCTTCACTCTTTGGGAAGTGCATTCCCAGTCTCTCCCCTGTAACCCTGAGGTGGTTTTAGACTTTTCCATTCAGTGTCTTTCCAACACTCTTTTAACCCTGCCATGGGGGTCAGCAACCAAGGCCTTTTCACAGGACCTCAGGAAGGGGAAACTGCCAGGAGCAAAAAATCATTTCAAGCTAATTCAGTCATACACAGATACAAAGCTCATAATTTTCCTTTATCTTTTCCTTTACAGGAAATTTAGCCAGAACACAGTTGCCCAGCTCTGGTATTTTGTGAAATGTGTTTATTTTGGCTTATCAGCTTATCAGATACGCTGCGGATATCCAACTCGTGTTCTTGGCAACTTCCTCACAAAAAGTTATAACTATGTCAACCTGTTCTTATTTCAAGGGTAAGCAAAGACTTACTGCCTTTCTTCTTTCTTTTGTGTAATAAAGATCTGCTGTAGTGAAATGCTGGAGTTATTCATGACTTTTCATAACAGACTGCTGGAAATAAGACAGTAAATTTTGCTCAGCACTCTCTGTATATGCCATATGTCCCCTGTAGTCCACAAGAAAAAGAAAAATCTATTTCTGGAAGGCAAACTTCATAAAATTCCATCTCTCAGTCTGAAACGAGAAGCCTGATATACCAGTCAGCCATTCAGTTCCCTATGAAATAGACATTTTTAACACTTCTAAGAAATTACCTTTGTGAACAGACATAGGGGCTACACGTTGTGCTAGAAAACAGGTAATGTTATTAGTTCTGCAGTCCTAAAAAGTAGTAAGGTGTCAAATCCCAAAGAGACCTTTGGAGCAGGTCTACCTGCTATACCTCAGCAGGTCGAAGGAATGGAATGAATGACAGCACACCTGAGAAATAGGAACTTGAAAATAAGCACAAAAGAAAATGTGTTTGCTTTGAGAAGCGTTGCACATTTGAAACTCCTCAGGAGTTTGGGGTCTTAGGGCAAGGAACAGGCACAGCATTACCTCGGAGTGAAAGGTGGTTTTACACAAGCAGACTGCATCCTCCATTTACACTGTTACAGTGACCTTGTGACTAAGCTAGTGTGAAGCATATGTGTAATTCACAGAAAAAAATTGAATCATTTCAGCCTTTTCACAGTATTTGCAGTATGGGCTTCTTGCATTCCAAGGAAAAGTTACAGAAGAAAGGTATCCTCATGTGGAATAGTCTTTCAAGGGACTAGGAAAGGGAAGATGCCCTTTAAATGGCTGCATTGCATGTTGATTCCCACCTTCTTCTGCTGTTTAATCCTGAGTCACAAAGCCCAGTTCCATATGCAGCAGAGGGCTGCCCACCTACTGCAAAGATGCCCTGCAACATCCTTGGTGTAAGGAGGTCTAAAATGAATCCCACCATCCTGCAGCTCCTCTCCCATGTGCTCCTGCAGCTCCATCCATGGGCTCCTCTCCCAGGTCAGAGGAATCTAGGAAATCTTGTACTATTCCATCAGGGGCTGAATCACAATTATAGACATAATAATGCATAAGCATATTTATGGCCTGGCACGAAGATCTAGAGTAACACAAGCAATGGCAATTTCGGGATGTGATTGTATTGGTGTTTACAGAATCCCCAGTTAAGCTCTTTTCATGCTGTCTTAATTGTCCCTCTTGTCATACATACACTTGCTGTGCTTGTTTGATGTGGTGCCTCTGTTTCTGACCAGTTACCTGCTGTGGTCTCCCTTCAGGTTCCGCCTGGTTCCATTTTTGACCGAGCTGAGAGCAGTAATGGACTGGGTTTGGACTGATACCACTCTCAGTCTTTCCAGCTGGATCTGTGTTGAAGATATCTATGCTCATATATTCATCCTGAAGTGTTGGCGAGAGTCAGAAAAAGTAAGGAAACCCCATATGAATGATTCAGACCTTCTCTCCCCCATGCAGGAGGGAAGAGAAATAATCATGAGTCCCTAAATAATTGAGGAATCCACCACAAAAAGTTTGTTGGAAGATGTGCCTGGCACTTGTGTTCAGAAATATCCAGACTGTTGGGTACTTTACGTTAGTTGGCAGCTGCCACAAATGAAACTTCAAATGGTTTCTCTTTTGTGCCCAGCTGATTTTTCCACCATTAACATGAACTCCAGAAGAATGTGCCTGCTACCTTAATTGCATGCCTGGGTTTCAAGGCTGGGGTTGGAAGTCCTGGTATTCACACAGTCACATACAACTAAATGAGTAACCTGGAGTAGCAGGGAAGCTGCAGCTGAGGAGGAAGGTCAGTAGAAGGAAGAGCTCATGCCCTGCAGTGTAGGTCCCAGGGACACCGGGTTCATGTAATTGCAGAGGGAACTCAGCTGGCTCCTTTACCTCAGGAGAGTCCCTGCACACCCAGAACTGAACTGCAGGCCAGATAAACCCACCATTTGTCTCACTGAAATTTCAGTCTCTTTAAATCATTTAAGCTTCAGTTCAAATTAAACTTGCAAATTCTGGATTCTTTGTAACTGCTATAAAGATTGCAACCATATGCTTGCTCATTTTGCCAATTTTAAAAAGATATTAACCATTATTTTAAGAGTGACCAAACCAGTCAGAAATTCTACATCTGTATTGAAGTGGATTTACTTTTAAGTGTTACTGACGTATTTCTACTTTTATTATAATCCTGTCTCTTAATGGCAATTACTTTCTAAGTATATCACATAGATTAACTCAGAGCTACAGGGCACACAAATCAGGCATATAGGCTTTTTCTCTGTGACTCCCACTTCTGCCATTAATGGAAGGAGTTCTGAAGAACTTCAGGAGTCGGGGAAGTAATAACCCAGCTCTACTTTGACTCTCTGTCTTACCACATTTTTTTACGCTACAATTCACATTATGTGTAGCAGAGATCTGACATGGGAGGATTCCTCTGTCTAAGCTGGCATGTATGTTCCAATGCCATACACAAAAATAACTGTGTCACAACTTTACAACTTTATTGTTGAAGTATTTGGTTCTCTCTCTCTGTCACTCTGAGTGGAATGCCTAAGTATTTGGACTACTAGAGTCTCTCTGAGGTGTTCTATAACATCATTAGAGGGGCCTGAACTAATATCCTCCAGACAAATAGTAATAATAATAATACCCCTGCTGATCTTCATAAGATATTTTAATGAAAATACTATTCTGTAGCGTGAGACAAATGACTTGCGACACTGCTTCTGAAAAGTAAATAACTGGTTTTAAATATACCATTGTGTTACAAATGTAATATTCTCATAGGACCTTATGGATTCATGTTGCAAAGCAGGAACAATTTCCTGAAAGCCAGATTCCTGGGGTGTTTGAGGTGCAGTGCAGTACAGTGCATATTTATTTTGCATATGTGGTTAACCCTGTAAGAGTTAAACCCCGTAAGAGAATTACACCAAAATAAATTACAGTGAAAGTAAGACATTTTACAGGATGGTGAGACTATTAAGAGTATTCGGTCATGAGACAAATAGCTGAGGACAGGAATTATGGGCAAGGCAGAACAGACATGCCATGTGATCTGCTTTGAAGGGAGAAGAAAAGCAGTCACTTTTGTCCTCAGAAGCTAAGAAAGAGAAGGATGTACATCAGCAGTATCCAGACTTTAGGAATGGCAACAACATTTTTAACATTAGTTAATTGGAGTCAGTGTGGAATTCACTAGAAACAGATTGGATCAAGCCTGTGAACTCTTAGAAATACTGCAAGTGAGGTGTGAAATGAATGTGGAGGTAGTGCAATATCAGAAATTTTACTGATTGTTTATGTCAGTTGCTGGCAGTTTTCCTGCTCCCCCCATCCGCCACAATATACAGTTTGCAGCATTTCAAGACCTATAAGAGGAAGTCTGCCTTAAGGAGTTTTGTGATAAAACTTTTCAGAAGTGCAAATACAAGAAAGTGGGTCCCTCATTATATCAGGTTTTGGAACAAATTGTTGTATCACTGTTTCTGCTATTATTTTATATTTTGTTCTCGTGAGTTCATGCTAGCACTTACTTAGACAAAAAAAAAATCAAATTATCCTACCTAAATTCTTCTTTTTTTATGGTTATGAAGAATCAAAATCACAGAGGTTTACAATATTTTTCACACTGGACACACATTATGGGTTCACTTGTCACTTCTCTCTGTTGCCATCAGAAATTGGATGTCTGTACACGTTTGGCTAAAAAAAAATCTCAAAATAGCTGTCCTGACATGGGATAGCAAATTATCACAAGAGATTGGAAGCCTTAAGATCATGATATATTCACCCATCAAATCATATGCAGTGTTCCTTTGATAGAAGAGACGTTACCATACTGCTGTTTGCTTTTGCAGAGATATCCCCAACCAAGAGGCCAGAAGAAAAAGAAAGTTGTGAAGTATGGAATGGGTGGCATGATTATCGTCTTGCTGATTTGTATTGTCTGGTTCCCACTGCTCTTCATGTCTTTAATCAAATCTGTTGCAGGCATCACCAACAAGCCTCTAGATGTATCAATCACAATAACTCTAGGAGGTTATCAGGTAAAAAAGAAGAAACACTAAAATCAGACTCTGTTTTTTGCATTATATTTCCTTGTGCCATTTCTTCCTCCTTCAGTTGAATTGAACTCTCCTGCTTTATGCAAGGTACCTTGCAAGCTTCCATAAATGACCTCTTTTGGGTTTAAAAATATGTTAGTTTATCACTGATGTAAAATATTATCCTCATTTTCAAGTTAAAACCAGCCTCTACTGGCAGTGGAAACTGAATAAATTACCCTACAGGTCCGCACGGTAGATATAAGGTAATTGTAGGCAGCTTGCATCTCAGAGGAAGGAGATTATAACATTGTCTTGTTGAATTGAGTGCCATAATTGTCTTGGACTGTGATGCACAGGATGCTGGACTGAGTATGTAGCAGCCAATGTGAAGTAAATGTGATAAGCATGTGTTCTTTTGTTTCCCAGCCTATTTTTACCATGAGTGCTCAGCAGAATCAGCTCAAAAGTTTGGATCCGAATGAGTTCAATGAATTTCTGAGAAGCTATAGGGGTAACACTGTAAGTGAAAAGTAGAACACATAATTTCTTAAAAATGTGTGCATGTTTCCTTAGAGGCCTTTTGTGAGTTTTGTTTGTGTAGTCGTAAGTGGTCATCAGTGCTGTCATCAATGGGAAGATATTTCTATAAAGAGGATTTGCATGAAAAAAAGTTCAGACACATCATTTGTCAGGACAGTGCTGGGTTATGGTGAGACAAGCTACCATTAATGCAGACATCTTTGCACAAAATACTGGAAGACAGAAACCCTCATTGTCCTGTTGTCTGAATGAAACCCTCCCCTCAAAATGACCCAAACCTTCAGGAGATGTGTTGCTGTTTGCGTACTGCCAAAGAAAACGTGCTGTGGGGACAAAACGGTGCCTTATGCACTTTTAAGCCCCATGCTTCTTTCTAGAGCACACATCTTTCACCTTCCAGTGGGGAATGGTGGTGCTGTCAGAAGAAAGTGTGCATAGTCTAGAAATATTTTGACATTAAAATGTCCAAAAAAAGCGTTTAAGCATAGTCTCAGTGTTTCATGGAGCAACATGCCCAGTCTCCACAAGTTTCTACAGGAAAAGGAGTAGGAGCTGTTATATTGCTAATGTAACTAACATTTGATCAGATATAACTTTAAAAGAAGTGCTTGCTTCTAGCTCATTAAAGAATTTGATATTAGAATTAGATCTTAGATCCTACCACATAGCCCATGTACAATAGCACTAATGTTGTAACCTGGATGCATTTGAAAGTTACGAGGGTCTAGTTGGTTCATCCTTTACAGACACTTTTCTATGCAGAAAGATACTTAACAAAAGACAGAGTAAAATTTTAACTGAAGTTTAAAAACTCTGCAGAGTTTGTTTCATGAATTTTCAGACTCACTTTAGCTAACATGACCATCAAACAATGAGGCCATTTTTGTTTTGCCTTTTTAGCTTGGCTATATTTTGTTGATTCCCCTTCCTATCTCAAGCCCCAGTTGGTACCTGAGGAAAACAATCAGTACACACCACTGCACTTACAATTAATCAAACACATACAAATCTTTCTGACTGGGAAATGTGGTTCTGTGTCTTGTGAATATCACTGCACTGAAATTTTCTTTTCTGCACCTACAGGCTGCCTTGCAGTTTCTCGAGGGCTATGCAAGAGAAGATATAACTCGAGCAGACCTAGAGGGAAATTCAAACTCTTTATGGACCATCAGCCCTCCCAGTAGAAATAAAATGATACAGGGACTTAAAGACTTTGATGCTGATTTCACTTTAGTTATTTCATGGACCATTCAGAGGTAATTAAACAAAGTTATTATGAGGTGGATGGATCATTTGCCAAGCATTAGCTCAGTGGAACAGTTCCACATTGCATTTTTGGTTTAGTTCTTTAGCAAGTTCTATTGTATGGCAGAGCAAAAAACTAAGAGTAGGAGGGAGAGAGACAGAGAGAAGTCAGTTTTGTTACCCATGAAAACATTTGTTGCCTGCAGTTCTCAAAAAATAAAGTGGAGCCACTACCAAATAGATTATTTGAAATGTCCAGGTGGAATTTTCAATGGGATTTGACAGGAAGGAAGAAAAAGCAATAATTTTTTAGCCAGTTTTATGTGGGGATGTTCCAATGAACTGCCCTTAAAAACAACCTTGCTAATGTTTTTGGAAAGTGTATCCACTTAGACCTAGTTAAGGCAGAAAACCTATGAGGAAATACAAACATAAGTTCTTCATCCTCTTATTAAGGGGGTCTGGAAGTGACACAAACAATTTTTACGTGCAAATACCATAACAATGGCACAGATCCATTTTGTTGAGACCTTTGCTCATGTGAGCTTTCTTTGGCCCCAGTGAAATAACTTTACGATGGAGTTCTTGAAAGAGACCGCCTGGAGTATAAGGTTGCACTCAGGCTAGAGCACACCCAGTCATCAAGGTCATTTGCTGGCTACTGTCTGCCAGATGGGGTTCCTGCAGATTACTGGATTAAATTGGAGTTAAGTCATCACTCCATGGAATCCAGGTTCCTTTGCACCCTCCTTATTTACATGTTTCCTTGGAAGTAGAAGCTGGATTGTTGAAAGACTATGCACAAGAAGCAGAATTGCTGTGAGAGCTCTGAGCATGCTGGATCTGTTTTTCCAGTCATAAATAGGCTTGTAATGAATCTGCACACTAAATTCAACTTTATTTGACATCCCCTCTCCCTCCCGCCCCCTTATTTTCCTGGAAACATATGCTATTAGCTAGTGAATTACATCACTCCATCATTTCTGAGCCTTCCATTAATTTTTGGTACTGCTACTGAGTCTGCCCACATGCTTTCATGGCTACAAGCATTCATACACTAGTGCAAAGAGACATTTTTCACCCTCAAATTGTATCTTGTGGGATACGCTGTGAACACGAATGACTGAAAATGTTACGGATTTACCACAGTGACCTTCTGCCTGACTGCTGCCTTTCATCTAGGCCAGGAGGCCACAAGCAGCAGTAAGGTAGGCCTGTTGTGTCACAGAGGCAGCATACCCACTTTCTGCCTTTGCACATCATCTGCCGTGGGTGTTTCTCTGCAGCCCCCAGCAGCTGCCTCACCCAGCTTAGGTTATGCTCTCGTTGTAGGTTGTCAATATGTTTTCTCTTTTACTTACAACAGGAATCTCTCCCTTGGTGCCAAGGCTGAAATAGCATCAGATAAACTTACCTTCCCACTAAAAAATCATACCAGAAGAGATATTGCTAAAATGATGGCTGAAAATCAACCGGAAAAGGTGTAAGTTATTTTCTTTTTCTATTTATATGCAAACTTTCCCCTTTGAAGCCTGATTTCCTAAGGTGGTCAAGCTTGTGCAAATGTTTCATTTGTCTGCCCATCTATCCCCCTCTAATAACAGATGGCAACAGCACTGAAGCCAAGTAATAGTAATACTAAAGGTGAAACCTTGCTTCCTATTATAAATGTAGGCTGAGAGGACCCTGAACTCAGGATCATCAACAACAAGCATGGTGAAGCTATTAGTAACTTTTCTTTGATTTATTGGATAAGCACAAGTTCAGTATATTCACAGTTTAACTCACCTTTGAGTTACATTGGTTCAACTTGATCTGAGGAAGTTGTATTGAAGATATTTTGTTCTAAATAACTATCCAGACTGTATCTCACATTGTTACTCCTGAATAGTACTAGATTGGCGAGGAAGTGTTAAATCACTGCGGTCAAAGGGTAACATCTGCATGCTCTTCATATGAATATCAAACGTTATTCTACAGATATAGCCTTGCAGCATGAACTGCAGTGGTGACTCCTTTTAGATCTGGAAAGAGTCTGGCTCTTCCTCTTCCGCCTTCTCACTGGGGATTACTTTACAGCAGTAGTTTCTAAGTACTGCTAAGCCAACACATCATCCCTGAAGGCCACTTGATGTGATCTGTGGCCAAAAGAGTTGAAAAGTTTAATCTGAGACCAACTGGGATTGTGAAAACTCTGAGAGGTTCTTATCTGTTAGCAGGTAGAAATTAGATTTGCCTTTTCTGTGCACAGCTGTTTTTCTGCACCCACACACGCTTGTACATCCAAACAGACTGCTATTGCACATGTGACTATTGCAATTAAAAAATACTTGATGCCTCTTTTCTGCTGTGTGAAGATACAGCAATATTTCCTGAGGTGATGTAGGGCCACGGAGGGTAGATTTTTCTCATTTGTGGGAAGAAGTAATTGATTCATAATTCTCTCTTTGCAAAAGGCAAGCAGAAACATAGACAATATAGCTGCATTTGCCTGTCTTGCAGTAGTTTTGTAGATTTAGGTTTTTTTACTTGATCATAAATGGAAAATGGTTGTGATAGCTATTAGCCATTCAGATACTTCTGCAGGGGGCTTTCTGCCACCACCTCTGCTGGGGCAATTCAGCTGCTGACCTTTCCTTGGACCTGCTGGAGTGATCAGAAGGGATTTTCAATTGGCCGCCCTTGTTCTTCGTCAGCCTGATGTATGCAATGTAGCCAAGTGTCACAGGATTTGTCTGAGAGCTCCTCGTCCCTGGAATCTTTCAGTCATTAGAGGAAAATGTTAGCACAGTGTCTCTGCTTTTAATGAAATGTGTCTCCCTCTAGATACTGGTAATTTATTCTCACTCAAGATGATTTGATTTTGAGTCCAATGGAAGAACTTCTACAAACATCTTTCTTTAGAAGTTTGAAATCCACCTAAAAGCTGTGAAAATATTTCCCAATGAAAAATTCTGGCAAAAATTCTCATTCTATTCAGGTGTTATTATCAAGACACCACCTTGCAATTCTGAAGTAATAGCTGTGCTCACAACATATTTTTCTAGCTTGTTTACTACTGGCAATGTGCTGCCTTTATTATGTACTTTATTGCTGACTATAAAAGCAGCTTTTTTTAAAAGGGAAACAAAATATAAAGTCTACATTCCGTGCAAACACACGTGCCCCAGCTATGTGGACTTCATGGTGTGTGAATGGTGACATTATGGACAGAACTCTCTGCTGATGTTCTGAAAAAACATAGCTGAAAAATCCAGTTAATTTTCAGATGTGACGTCTGAACACTATGAAGTCATAACTTAAGAATTACTGGGAACTCTGTATAGCCCTGTTAGGTATTTCTAAATTTTTTTAGAGGTATAAAAATATGAAATATTTGATTTCTCATTTTTTTTTCCAGAACATTAGAGGAAGTGTATCCATACTACATCAAAGCTCCTAGTGATTCTCTGGCAAAACCCATAAAGCAGCTATTGAAAGGTATGTCTCCAGACCATGGAAACCAGAGTATGGTTTAAAGAAGTGCAAGGCAGCAGTCACACTTGTGCATTCACGGCTGCTATGGGGCACCTCAGTCTTAAATGAATTTAAAATGGTTTCCACTTGGTGTCTGCAAGCTTGAGGAGAGATAAGGTAATACAGTATAAGGCAGAAAATGCATCTCCACGTATTCTAGCTTTGGATTTAACAGTAAGAACTCTAAGGATGAAGTCCATCTCCTTCAAGTCTACTTTAGGAACTCTTTTCCTCTGTTTTATGTGTACGTGATTACAGGTCTCCCTGCTATCTTACTGTGAACAGTCAGTAGCTTTGCATGTCTGCAAATGCAGCTGCTCAGCTTAAATAATGACACTGCATTATTTTTATGGGTTTTTAAGCTATTCCTTCTTTTGGCTACAAAGAATCCACTTTAAATAACTCATTGAATTTCAGGTACTCACAGACATACAGAATACATGCACCCTTGCACATACATATGTGTGAAAAAGCTGTTGGGTTGGAATAGTAGGAAAAAGCCTTTATCTAAGGGCAATTTTCTCAACAGAGGCTAAATTTGGAGCTTGAATGTAATAGTAGTATTGCTATGTAGTATGTTCTTGCCAAGGTTCATTAAGAAAAATAGTTCTTGATGCTGAACTCAGCTCTGTGAGTAGAAATAAATTATGAGTGCTTCACTGTCATTGGCCAGGTCCCTAATCTGAGTTTCTTTAGAAAGGCTTTAATGTATACACTGCTAATGTACTCTCAGGAGAACCAGAGTTCATCTCCTGTCTGTGTGATCAGTATGCTTAAAGCAGGATAGCACCCTTTTGTTGATACAAGAGAATAATATCTTTTATATCAGACACAAATGGTTTATGGTGATAGTTTCCCTTTGAGATACGAAAATTGACTGCCACCTTTCCAGGTTCAATGTGTTTCTATAGGCCTGAAGTGCAGACGTGATGAGTGCTATTGATATTTTGGCCTGAAAATACCAAAATTATTTGACAGTTGTACGGAAGGGTTTGTAGGTGATATGAAATATTTTAAATATTTAATGCAGATTCAGATAAGATTTGCAGAAGAAAAACACAGAACTCTGGGTTTTATAATTTTGTATACAGAAATAATGTAAAATGGAGTTAGAAGAATTTTGCTTCTGCATTGTTCAGTCATTTTATAATGCAAACGTTTGAAGTATCTGTCTCAAAATGTTTGATTTTTGCAATTCTTGTTCTATATAATATTAACACTTCTTTTTTTAATAGACTGCAAGTGGGAAAATATTACAGTTTCCCTTGTGAAAAATGCATCTGAAGAATGGTGGGTTTTGAATCAGCTTGGAAAAAGACAAAAGACGCCTCAAGAGAGTCTTGAACTCTTCATATTCAGTGATAAAGTCAGTCCACCAAGCCTTGGATTCTTGGCTGGTTATGGGTAAGAGGAAATCTTAACATAAAATTAAATAAAGTACATAAGATAGAAGTAGAGGTGACTTTATTTGCTGATTTGGGGGTATATTTTTTGTCCTTGTTGTAGTGTTTGAACATTACAACATTTTGAAAAGGGGTTTTGTGAGATTTTCAAATCCATGTCTATAAATATTATCTGTAGAAGGATTAATATTTACAAGGTTAGTATTACCCCTGATGACTGATCTCCAGTGGAAATAGAAACAGAAGCACCCTTCACACCAATTTCCTGTTGAGGAGAAATAAGTCAAAATATGTTAGTTTAGCTGCAGGTCAAGTTGCCCAAAGTCTGCCTGGTTTTGGTGACCTTCTCAATCTTGTGACCTTCTCAATCTTGTAGCCAGGACCCTGGGTGTGAAAGAGTTATGAAATACATCTCCACAGACAGAGGAAGGCAGAAGACTAAGCATTCCCAGGAGATACACCCTCCTGGGAATCTTGGAGAAGTCCCCATAGAAAGATTATCAGGGGGATTATCAGGGTAAATGTTAGTTTGTCACCAGTTACATATACCTTAATAAAAATATCAGATATGAAACCTGGCAGATTATTTGCCTTTAGCTGCTGTCAGATTTCCAATTGTGACTTCCAAGCTGTAGCAGGCAGCAACTGTTGTCAAAGAATTTAAGTCAGCAGCCTCAGCTGTGTATGATTCCAGATTTGTGAGGTGTTTGAAGAAATCTTTTCCTTCATCATATGGCACAGCAGAAACATGACTCTAATTAGAAACTGACGTTCAGCCCACAGACAGACTACAGTTAGCCATGTGGATGAGCTTCCTCACACTTGGCTGCCCTTTTACAAGGCATGATTTGAACTCTTCCTTTCTTTCTTTTCAGCATTATGGGACTATATGCCTCAGTTGTCCTGGTGATAGGGAAGTTTGTCCGTGAATTTTTCAGTGGGATCTCTCACTCCATCATGTTTGAGGAGCTGCCCAACGTAGACCGAATCCTGAAGCTGTGTACTGACATTTTCCTAGTGCGAGAGACTGGAGAACTGGAACTAGAAGAAGACCTGTACGCCAAGCTAATATTCCTGTATCGCTCACCAGAGACTATGATCAAGTGGACTAGGGAAAAAACTAATTGATCTCTTTGGCATCACACTGCAAATCAAGTTGGTTAAGTCTGAATTTTAAAGGAAAAAGTAAAAAAGCACAATATTCTCTTAAGAGCTAAGCCTTTTATAGTTGGGTAGCAATGATTTTTCACTGAAGGAATCCTGGAAGCTACGGCCTTAGGAATCCATGCTGCCTTTCAGATTAAGGATCAACAGTGAAGAAGGTTGAATGATTTGTTGTTTTTAATGTGCCACTCCTCTACAATCTGGGGACTGCTTTGTAATTTAATCAGCAAAAAGTCTGGCTAATTTAATTTTCCAGACAACAATTAACACCTTAGAGAGAAACGAAAGGAGTGAACCCACAGATGACTCCAGTGTACCTTCTTAATCTTTTCTGGAGCCACACAGTTTGGATTGTGCAATATGCTGTTGTACATCACTGACTTTCAAGCTACAGTAATGGGACACTGACGAGCCTTCAGGACACCCAGCACCCAGGGCCACACTGGGAACTGAAGACATTCTAGCCATACCCATTTGTAGAAAAGCAGAGGTTTTGATGTACAAAGGACACTGTGGACAAGCCTCTGTCAGCAAAAAAAAGTAAAAACAAGTCAGAAAACAAGTAACAGTCTCTTGAAATGCCTTATTTTATTTGTACAGTCACATGAGACATTTCCACCAAACATAAATGACTTTTCTCAGGAAAAAGAAAAAGCAACTGAAACTTGACACTTCGTCAAGATTAACTAATGGCTAGAATAATTATGGTGAATTATGAGGTGTTCTGCTGGGCCATTCTCTTCAGCATTACTGCTTTCCATTGGATGAGAAAAGAAAGTGAAATCGATGACCTAATTGCTACTTCATTTCTTATAACCCTTTAAAGACTCTGAGTAGTGTGTGCTTCTCTCTGCTCCCCATGACATGCTTTTTCCCATTTCGATGATTTAAGGCACCTCTTGTTTTGCTGTTAGCTGATATTCTTCTTCCAGTGTTTCAGGTATACAAAAATGTTTACATATTCCAAGTCACATTTTTACATCTGAGACGGGTTTTTTTTTAAGTTCCCAAATATAGACATACATATGAGCTTGAGAAATGACCTTTTATTTTTAAATTGCTATTATTAGTGAAACAAATGGCTCATTGCAGCATGAAAATTTACAATTGCAATGTAGGTTTCTTTCCATGTTAAAAAAAAAAATTGAGAAAAAAAATAATTGGGTAGGGTATGTTAAAAGGATATACTTGTAGTTTTGATTCAGTAATGACTTAAAATAAAGCACATATTGCAAAGTCATTTTAGAAGTATTTTTTCCTCTGCCTTTTTACATGAAATGGGAAAAGTTTGACATTCTTCTTAATCTGTGACAAATAAATCTCTTTCTTGTAGTTAGCTGCTATTTATTATATGAATGATTAGTTAATCACCAGAAAGAAACTAACATAATTTGCTGGCACATTTTACTGCAGAACTTCATAAAACAGCACAACTAAATGAAGTTGAAACATACTCTGCTGAGTGCTTCCATGACAAATGCTGTCACATCCATTCTATACTGTGAAAACTAACACTTTGAGCACCTTGATGTGCACAAAATAAAAATTGCTTCATGATATTGTAACAATAAAATAATTTGATGACTGGAACTCACTGGAAGACAACCTGATTTCCTCTGAAGTGAAAAGGTGGCTGCTCATACACCCAGGCAGCATTCCCCCCTGCAAAATTTTGCTCCATTTCTTCCATAGGTCCTGTGAATGAAAATTGAAATATACAGTGCAGCCCTGACATAGCACTCAGGGATGCTAAAATATCTTTTATAGTTCGATGGATCCTCACCTGGGTGTTCAGTGATTTTAAGGAGACGAACACTGGAAGGAGAAGTGTGAAGGATGTAGTGTGTCTCTAAAGGTACCAGCCAGCAGAACCATGCTGGCCACAGTTGGCCCCAGCTCTCTTCCTGGTTCCTTCTCTTCAACAGGCACTTCCTTTTTGTTGGGAAAATCTGTCTTCAGAACGAGCTGTACAGTTATTTGGGCTTTGCAAAAAAATGTGCTGCTCTTTCTTTCATGGATTGATCAAACTTTGAAAATAAAAGGATTCTTCTGTTGTTTTTTTTTTTTTTAATTTATTTATTTTTAAAACAGCCTACAGTCAAATCACTGATTTGGACTGGGTAGCTACTGAAATGGGTGAAGAGTGTACCAGACCATCCTTTGAGCCCAGCTGTCCAGATAAAGTTGAACTGGCAGCCAATTTCCAGGGGCATTCTAGGTGGTCAGTCCTGGGACCAGTACCCTCTAACATCTTTATTAACATCCTGGAGGACACAACAGACTGCTCTTTCAGCAGTGTGTGGACTTCACTGAACCTGGTCTGGGGAGGTTTGCAATAACATGAGCATGCCAGCTCTCTCCTGGGGTGTGGGCTGGGCAGCTGCCACAGCCAGGGCAGGACTTCCTTGAAAGGCAGATCTCAGGATGCTAGAGAAATTATCTGCCAGGTACTTCATGAACTTGGGCAAATGCAGCAAAGTCCTGCCTCTGAGGCAGACTAACCCCTTCAGCAATTCAGACTAGGTAGATGTGTTGGGAACAGCTTTAGAATAAAAAGAGATAAGACCAGGGGTGGGAATTGCAGCGTGCCCTTGAGGCAAAGGAAACCAACAGCATACTGGGCCTTACTTACAGGATCACAGCTGAAAGCCAAGGAAATTTATTAGTCCCCTCTATTCAGCACTTGTGAGACCACATCTGGAGAACTGCATGGAGCTTTGGGGGCTCCAGTGCAAGAAAGATATTGACATACTGGACTGAGCAGGCAGCTGAGAGCAAAACATGCGAGGACAGGCTGCAGGAGCTGGGCTTGCTCAGCCTCACAACAGGGAAGTCCCATTGAAAAGCTTATTGGTGTCTACAGCTGCCTGATGGTGAGATACAGAGAAGCCAATCTCTGCAGAACTGCATGACAGATCTGACCAAATAAACAGAAAATTATTTTTACCATGAGGGCAATCAAAAACTGGAGCAAGTGCCCAGAGAATCTCAGCCTTGGGGGTTTCCAAAACTTGTGTGGTCAAGCCCTGAGCATCCTTTTGTAAGTGGCCATGCTTTGATCTGAAATCTCCTGATGTGCCTTGCAATCTGAATTATGTCACAGTTTCAAGATCCTGTCAGAGATGCTGATAACCTGCTGGTGTGCTTTCCAAGTCTATGGATGCATTAGCTCTCTTGTTCTGCCCATCAATAGTCCAGACAGAACTCCTTAAAGCAGGAGGAGAAGCAGATTTCAGATGCAGTTTGTTTTCCTTGGCTCTATATAGAGACCTGCATGTGCTTATGCAGGCAGTGGTGTGAGTTTGTAAGTCAGAGCAAGGACAAGTGCTTTGACAGCACACCCAGCTGCACCACCAGGCATCCCAGAACTCTCACATGCCTGTGTGGTGAGGCAAAAGGTTCAGTTTGCACTGTTTGTGTAATTAGAGCTCTCACAGGTTTCCCTGATTTGGGAAAAAGGTTAATCCCTGGGTAGTTAATACAAATAGATAAATAAATAAAACTGTGTCTGCTCTGCCTGGCACTGTGTGATATTTAAACAGGTTTTCTACTCTGAGTGCATATGGGCTATTTTAGATCAGGCTTTGTTGCTTCCTTCTTGAGGAAGGAAACCAGAGGAAATCCAATGCTTTATTAAAAGCTTGGAGAAAACAAGAGAAAAGTAACCAGGGAGCATGCAATAGGAAAGGCAAATTCCTGTTCAGCAGCCAAGGGGGCAGGACCTACAAGTGCAGTACAACCCTGACCCACTGTACTGAAGGGCTACAGGTTTTTTTAGGTTACATTAAGAGTTAAGGTGGACACATAAGACAGTAGAAAAAGAGCTGGAGAAGAAGTAAGCATTCAGAATGATTCAGTGAGAATGATTCAACCTTCAATCCTGTGTTTCAAGTTGATAAAGTTCATGGTATGAGAAATCATTCACACCTTAGCCTCAAGATTTGTCTCAGGAATATGCTGCAAGTAGCAAGCCATGGAAGAGACCACCAAACATTTCTTCTTGCCTCTCCTGCCCTGACAGGCACTTCCCAAGGCCAGTTCCACTGACTGCCATTTAGAACTGTTATTAAAACAGAAATCTAATGAAAAACATCTTCTGCTATGAAGAAAACCAGTTGGACACTGGCTGATGACCAGGGAGACTGCAGACTTTCCTTTCCTTTTAAGAGGAAAGGACTTTCCTGGAGGAGTATTCATGTATGAAGGAAACTATCCCTCTTCAATGTGCAGAAATTACTGATATGCATAACAAAATGCACAAAATGAAAACACTAACCCTGTATTAGTCCCAGGCTCTGGACTCACCAGATCATAAGCTCAAATGAGGGTTGTTTATCTAGAGGGACACACATGACACACAGATGTATTGTGACCATCTCTTCCTGCCTCCCCTCACCAGCAAGATCACACACAATCATTTCCCTGGTGTGGGGGGCCACAAATGAACCTATGAGGATCCCCTCCTAGCATAAAGCTCTCAGTGCTGTGGTTCCAACCCAAACCTCCTTCAAAGGCTTTCATGAGGTCATATAATTTTTCAGAGGGAATCTGGTCTTAGTGTGAGGAATCTGACACCTCCACAGGGCCTGAGGGAGCCAGCTGTGCTGGATGTGCTGCATCGCTGGACACCAGCGATGGACGCCTGCTCTGTAACTTAGCATCTTGCCTTGCACTTTCAAATACACCAAACACACACATACACATGGACAGTGTGCATCTGTGCATGTGTGTGTGTGTCTCTCTCTCTGGTTTTTAAGAGCACTGATAGTTTTGCTGTATTAGCTGTCATTAATATTTCAAGCTGCTGTCTCCTGCAGCTCGTGCTGGGGCAGAAGAGGGAGCTGCCAGCAGACACAGACATGAGTGTCAGACTCCTGCAGCAAACATTCAGGGAAAGCACATTTTTAATGTTATGGCAGCAAGAGTGAGGTAATGCAGTTAAAATATTTATGAACCCTTTCAGCTGACATCTCCAAATACCTTGTAGAGCCCAAACTTTGGAGGTCAAGGCAGCGTATTAACTAGATATTCATCCAGCTATAAAAAAAATTCCCTGTTTTAAACAATGCTGGGGACAGGAGGGAGGGAGAGAGGGGTGAATCACAGAGAGAAAAGAGAAAAGAGTTGTAAAGTTCATCACATATCAAAAGGAAACACATGGAACTTTTGGACAAAAATTGAACTGTACCTTTCTCCTTTTCACAGACAGCCTTCTAAAGTTATCTGTTAGAGGTTCAAAATGTTCTTCCTCACAAAGGGTCACAAAATAAGGATGAACTCCAAATACTGCAGGCTTGATACAACACCATGTTACCTGGCCTGCAAAAAAGCAAGTGGGATCTGCAAAAGATGCCCATTTTTAATATTCTTATTCCATAGCTCACCATCATTTGAGCAGGACCATGGTGCTTACAGCTGATAGCTTGAGAGATGAGCAGCTGCTTGTGGTCTTGTTATACGAAGGGGAAGGGAAAAAAAGAAAACAGATAAAGGAACAAATAGAGAAAAAACCTCAAGAAATGCTTCTATCTACCAGTTGCTCTGATGGACACATAAGCAAAGTAAATCACTTCAGATTGTTTCAATGGGGCCCCTAGAGGTCAAAAATCATAATTTTTGCATGGTTGGACACTGCTTGCTCTCTTCCTCGTGCCTACTGTGACCAAGGTGGCTTTTTCTGCTGGGCTCCATCCCCTGTCATCAGGTCTTATGTGTGCCACATCACAGATCCCCTTCCCTGTCCCCTAAAAATCTGCCCAAGTTCACAGCTGCCAGGGCTCTGACATAGAGATCCCAATGCCAGCCAGCCCTGCCTCCTCCCCAGCTTCCAGCAGAAGTCCAGCCTCAAGCTCTCTCTTGCACAGGCAGGCTCTCACTCCTGCACTAGCACAAGGCACGGGGAGACACCAAAGGCTGGACTTTGGAATGGCACAATTGTACTCCCACCCCAATAAAAACCACAATAAAAGAACTAAGGAAATCTAGCAGAGCTGAAAGTACTTCATTGCAAAACAAAATGACTGAAGGTTATTTGTGAGCAAGGAGACTAAATGCATTTTCAGATGGCTTTTTGAATCATCCTATCTATCAGATGTTTGTCTATCTGAGCTGTTTCTTTTACAGTACTCAGCCAGCCCATCTGGTACTTAGCTCATGATGTATGGATTCAAAACATATCCTTAGTACTTTGTGGATGAAGTTATATTTCTC
>JAYDZK010000113.1:100197032-100210643 GCA_034509185.1 Euphonia xanthogaster
ATATTTCTCCTGCTTGTTTTGCTTAGACAAGACTCCACAGCCATTCCACCAGGTCTGTGGGATTTATGTAGCTATGTCAACTGCTTTCAGGTAAAAAAAAAATGAAAAAAACAAATTGGTGGTGGTCTTGTTTGGGGTCCAAAGAAGAGGAAGGGCACTGGTCTCCACCAGGGTTTCTGACAGACTCTGAGTCTGCTGTGCTGGAGCAAAAGGTGGATCCATTTCTCATTTTCCCTGCTCCAGCCACCCCTTTCCTTTTCAGCTGACCAAGCAGAGATTCAGACAGCTCCAGGTCTCCTTCCAAATACATCCAGAGAGGTGCTCCCTAAGCTGAACACTTCCCCACATCTGGGCAGAGGCTGGAGTCACCAACCAAAGTGGCCCCAAACAGAGAGTGCCACCTTCCAGTGAACTCTGTAGGGAACACCTCTGAACCAAATGTCCTGGCTGCAGCCTGGGGAAGCCAATTTCAACATCTGCAGTCTAAAGCAGAGTGCCTTTTCTTGTGGCCAGGCTTTTTGATACCCATGCACTGAGCTCAAGCTCCTTGACATCAAATAAAGAGCAGGGCATGCAGAGCAGTGAAAAGGGCATTTTCCCAGCCAGCAGCCTCTGAGGGATACATTGGAGCATTTCCCTGCAGCTCAGCACAGCTCACTGAGGTTTCCTCTACTTCCAGCTACAAGAATATGAACTACAGGAATAACGATGGAAGGATTTGGGGAAGCATGCTGTCTACTCAACCAACTGAAAAGGGCCAAGCCTATCCTAGGGCTCAGTGACTCAGGAAAGAGCTTTTCTGCCTCAGGTCAGGAGCTGAGTGAGTGCAATGAAACAGAGAGAGGAATTCACTTCTCTAAAAGGGATCTGTAGAGGATGTACCCATTTTGAAGTTTTTCCTTATTAGTCATGCACTGGCTCCCACCAGAACTATTCAACATGTAAATAGTTGTAAGCCTTCTTTACTACAACTTTTCATCTTGCAGTATTAATATGGGTCACACAGGCAAAAGAAAACAATAATTCTGCTTGCATTTGGGGCTGCAGTTCAACATGATATCTGGAAGATAAAAAAAACACACACATACACATATCTGTTCTGATGGTCACTTGTTGAAGAGAAGCTTTAGTCGTTTGGCAGCAGCCCAGAATGATTTAATACTTATTTTCATGCTTCCTATATGGTTGAGGACAAAGAAGAACATGCATGAAGAAGATCATGCATGCCTGAACTGGGGCATCTCTTTCCACTGGACCTTGCAAGGGGCCAAAGTATTAAACAAGGGAGCTAAAGGATAGAGCTAAAGCTGTGCATGTGAATATATTCACCCAAATACAATTCTCAGCCCTACTAGTTTTAGACATCTGGTGAAGTTTTCCATTATATTCTCATTGTCCAACTTAAAGGTAAACACAGAGCAATGTGCGATTTCACTCATCTCAAATCACATTGGCACAATTTCTGGAATACTATGGCAACAGGTAATATGGAAAATTGATGCAAGGGTGACCAGACATGAGGGATTGTTAAAGAAAAACCACCAGTTTTAACTCTGAGAAATAAAATCAAATGCAACCAGTGGTGTTTACAGAAATGTGTTTTCAGTTTCACCTGGCAACACCTACTTCCAAAACCATTCCTCTTTCACTATTACAAATTCATCTGGAAGGTCCACAAAACAGAGAGGTTAGCCAGCTCTCAGTGCACTGCATCTTGCTGCTGACTAGGAACTGAACCTTTTTTTTTTCCCTCATCAGTTTTCCCAGCCTGTACTTATGAAACCTATCAGGGTGGATCAAAATAGATCAAGGACTGTTGTAGCTAATCAACAGCACGATTTGGCTGCATTTCACCAAGATTCAGACACTGTGACTCAGCCTGAGCCAACACTCTAGTTTATGACTTTGAAAAACATGCTTCCCATGGTTGAGTTTAACCTACAGTTGAAACCCACCCTTTTTTGCCTGTATAACTCCTAACTAACATAAGCCCTACAAAAACAAGGCAGCAGTAAAGACGAAATCAGAGGGGGGAGAGTTTTAGAGAGGATGAGTTAGGGATGACTATTAGAGGTGACAAATGCAGCTGCACCTACACGTAGCTGACAAGGGCTCTACACTGCACCTGCTCCTTTTTAACCCGACACATGCTGTGGATGGAAGGGTGTGTATAATTTTGCTGTGGCAGCAGATCACTGCCACAAAGGCTCCGAGACTGATGGAAGGCACATCTCTGTCCAAGTGCATCTGACTTTCACAAAGGCAGACACTACCAGATTCAGTCCTTTATGCCATTTAAAAAGCCATCCATAAATGCTAATGCTGTTGATATAACAATTAAAACATTTGCTTGCAGGTGTTTATAGCCTCTTTCAATTTATAAGTATAATGGAATAGTCAGATTGAGAAATTAGATTCACAGAAGTCAAAAAGTCTGAAGTATGGATTCCCAAAGCAATTGTAACTTATATCCCATTTTCATATGAAATCAAAGAGAATTGATTTGGATGTCAAGAGCAGTACCACCCAAGTTTTAATCTTCTTTGGTTTTAAGTAGACTATTTGAGCCAGTGGAATGGGAACTGATCTGTGAACCATGGTGCAAGCATCTGATTATTTCTGTTTCTGGAAAGTATGCCTTTACCTTTACCTTCTCTCACAAACAGTTACCAGACAGCAAACAAAGTTCCCAGTATCAGCTGCACAAGCCCATGCCCTCTGCACAGGACCACCTCCTGCAGCTCCAGAGAAACAGTTAAAAAAAGGATCAGAAACCACACGGAGCCATTGCCAGTGAGCCAACCATTTCTGTTGGTACACTATTATACAGCTGGCCCTCCATCATGTACACTTCCTGAAAAACATCCACACCAGGGGAAAAAAAGGAAACTCTCTACAGAAAGGATGGCTATGAGACATGACCGTACTGCATTTACTAAAAATGTTTTATAAAGCACAAAATCTGACTCCTTCCAGCAGGGATCACTAGCACAAGTTTCCAGACTTTTGCTATCAAGATTAAGTGCCATTCAATTCCAAGCCATAGGAAATGTTTACCCTGATCAATCCAAGGGTCTAAAACAGGAGTCACCACACATTCCCTATGACATTCTTCCTCCCACAAGCTCTCCTTCCACTTCTGGCATTCTCTGGGCTCCTCAGTGGGATACAGCTTGTGGGGCAAACCTACACTTAATGCTGTTTCCTAACTCCAGATCTGGTCTCTGGAAGCAAGATAAAACATTAAACAGTGTTAGGAAACAAGTAAGAATAGGCAGAGAGACTTGGGGTGATTAAAGGGAGTTCCCATCTTCAACTGCCTAATATATAGCTTTAGAGAGGATGGAACCAGACTCTTCTCCAAGGTGCACTGTGATAGAACAAGAGGCAGCATTCACAAGTCCCAACACATATTCCCTTTAGATATGAGAAATATTTTTTTTTAACTACAAGGGATAAAGAAACTTGTGGGGTCTCTGTCCTTAGAAACGTTAAAGTCCAGCACCTTGCTGTGAAACTCTTCTACTTCCCTCTCCTTGACCACATCAGACTGTTCTTAAAGATGTCTGAAACACACATGATCTCCTGGGGAAAGGTTATTTCTTCAACCTTTGTTCCCGTGGAGAGTCCCAGTTGCATTTAGGATGTAGCTATTACTTCTTCAATCCATCTGTGTGCTTATTACAGATGATAAAATATCTGAGGGTGGTTTTGAAATAGAGTTCCACTTCTGTCAAAAACAACGCTGGGGTGAAACTTTATTACTGACTAAATGCTTCAGGACTCAGCAACCAAAGCAGACGCTGCAGCCCACCCCAAAAGTTTTACTGCTCCTTCTGACAGTCTTCTCATGCCTCTCTCTTCCTTTCCCCACCCTTCGTGAATATTGGCTTGGAAGGTGGGATGTGAAAAGAGGGAGCGGGGAAAAGTTATTTTTGGCTGTCAACTTTTTATGGCATGCCTGTCCCATAAAACTCTTTAGAGCTGTGCATCTCACCCCGCGTCTGAAGAAAACCAGGTCTGAAATGGCAGAGAAATTTCTTTGTGAGACACAAGCTGTCCAGCTGCCAGCCAGTAGCAATAACGTCCCAAAGCACTGACCTGCTCAGGGCCTTGAGCCAGCAAAACGCAGGCACGGAGAGCCCAGGGATACAAAGTGCTTATAAACCCACTGGATGCTTAAGCCCACATTCGTCTCTGAGGTGAAATTCCCTCAACAGGAACTTTCCTTGACTTGAAAGGGCTGAGCTCAGTGCTTGCCCCGTGCAGGGCAGCAGTCTAGACACGCCAGCGTGGGCGGTGGGGAGGGGGCTGGCAGGGGGAGCTGCCTCCTGCTCTCTGCCAGGAGCCTCCTCTGCCCCTCCTCTGCACTGCCACCACGGCCAAAGCTGGGACACTCCTGCTCCTGCATGGCCCTTGTCTGAGCATCTAGACACAGCATCACTTCAGGGAACACGGGAGCCTCCTCAGAACTGACTCAGGGAGGGTGAAGTATAATTAACTAGGTCACATGATTGCATAGCACATCAAGAATTGTGTCTCTCTTCACATCTTCAGTGCCCATCAAAAGCAAGATCAAGGCTCTAAAAAACTCTTTGGAGGCTGTTATGGCACTGATTCTCAACATGTTGTTTAAAAGCTTGAAGGCTGCTTAATTAAAGTATCTAACACAGGTGGAAGACCCTGAACAGAAACGGATTTTAGGGAGCAGGTCCATGATGTAATTTCTCCTTTTTTTAGTTATTTTTTTCTCTTTTTTCAAACAGAGTTATTCAAGTTAACTGAATTAGGACATATGCCTCTCCAGACACCATTCAGCACCTAATCAAGTGGTAGGATTATAAATACCATGTGCTGCAGCAGTGTCTGAACCTCAGTTGTTGAAGGTTAGATTGTCTTTACAGCTTTGCACCACTGGAACCAAAAATATTGCATCAGGTAAGCAGTGATTTCATCGCATCAGGCAAATGCCACACAGAAAATAAAGTTTACAGAAAATGTGGAACATGTGAGTCATGCAAAACAACCTCTCTGCTCTGCTACTTCAGTAACATAAGGCAGAAGTTACCTCTGAACTGCTGAATTACAAGTGAAATGAAGAGGTAACATTTCAAGGTAAGCAGATCCCTGCCTAGGTAAAGCTCTCTCTTGCTAGGAGGCAGATACAGCTTCTCCAAACCAGAGATCAACTTTCCTAATTGAATGAATAGAAGATGTTAGAGGGAGGCAGAGGGAAAGGTGGATACGGATTTTACCTGTGATGGCTGCACTCTCTTGAAATAACCTTGACAGAATAATTGAATGCAATTTAGAGAGGGAAAAGATTATTTATAGATGTATTACAATAACTAGGGGAAAAGCAGATCTTCAGCATTCTGAAGATAGGCAACTCCCCCAAAGAGGAATGAGTGAGCCACAAGGAAAACAGACATTGCTGGATGATGTGTCTCTTTATTTCCAAGTGGATCCCAGAGATCACCCATTGGAGTTAAAAATCACTCCCTGGATTTCTAGGACCTTAACAAAAAAGCTGTGACTGACAAGAGATGCCCAGATCTCCTTTTTGGACAGGCATTTTTCCAGGGCTAGTAGAGGCACTTAGTTGCCCACTCTCCTGGCTTACTTAACTTTCAGGCTTATTCTCAGAGCCAACAAGTCTGTGCAGCCAAGTCTCTGTGCTCACTACTAGCAAATTGTTTATTTGTAGCTGTCATGCCCTGACTGAGATAAAAAAAGATCAGAAAGGCTCATGTGAAGGTGAAATAGTAGAGCTGCTCCCTGCTAAAGCCAACTGAACAGGTTAGCCCAATGACTGCATAAAGCAATCAGCATCGTCTTGTAGGGAACACAGGGAAAGTGATCCAAACATCAGCCAGACCTTCCCATAAAACACACCAATCAATGGGAGCATGAGACATGCACACACAGCAGGAAAGACAAAGAAAGGGTGGAGGAATGGAATCAGCCAAGATCAGGAGGCAATGGCACAAACCTGTACTTTTGAAAGGCAAAAAGTGAATGCAGATTTGAGAAGGCTATGAAGAGATTTTGTTTTGGAAGTCCTGTCATAGAATCATAAAACCAGTTAGTTTGGGAAAGACCTTTACTATTACCAAGTCCAACCATTAACCCAGAACTGCCAAATCCACCACTAAACCATGTCCCCAGGGATATCTACACATTGTTTTGAACACTTCCAGGGATGATGACTCCACCACTTCCTTGGGCATCCTATTCCAATGCCTGACAACCCCAATTTATCCTTATTTCCAATCTAAACTTCCCCTGGCATAACTTGATACTGTTTTCAGTTGTTACCCGGGAGAAGAGACTGACCCCCAGCTCACCACAACCTTCTTTCAGGTAGTTGAAAATACAAGTACCTCTGAAGAAGTTGCACTGTACAGTCTGGTAATTGATATTTCAGTGAGTTTTAGCCCATGAACTTCTGTATTTTGGATCTCTCTCCACTGTCAGGTACTACTTTGACTGCACATTTTCACATTCCAGCAGCTGTTATATTTTCTTTAGCATTCAGCCTTCTTCAGCTTTCATCACAAGGATCTGTAGTCTGTTTTAGAGCTGATCTGGCAGAGAAATTCACAATGACAAACTTTGTGCAAGCGCGCCCTAAGATCTCCAGGTCTTATGAGTTTGGACGACTTCCAGCCCTCTCCCAGGGATTTCCCAGTTCACACTCAAAGAATTTTCAGACAATTGGACTGACATTAAATAAAATTTAACTCCCTAAATCCCCAGGGGCTGGAATAGAAAGGGAAAAATACATATAGGTTTAGGCAGATGAATAATTATACAACAAAGAGAGAAGAGCACTGGAGGACTAGTGGAATTTGCTGCTGTCCCAGCAGGATGGCTGACCCCAGCTCAGCTGTGGTCATAAGCAGCTTGCCTCAAGGTGCTCAAGGTGCTTACAGGAGCAAACCACAACACTTGCCGTAGGAACCTTGAGCTCTCAGATAAATTGGAGGGGTAGTGGGGAAGTGTCACTTCAGATTTAAGTCTCACTTCTGAGGAAAGAAGTGTTAACAGCAGTCTTAATTAGGAAAAAGGGCAACAATATGGGAGCCTTCAGCAGTGACATCCCCCTCCAAAGAGTTGCCTTTGTAGCAGATCCGTGCAATCTCCCCCATTAGATACTGTATGCAGCCACCAGGAAACAAGATTCACAGCCATGTAGCACAGCTGGGAAAAAAACACATTTAAAACTCACTCATATGCATCATCCCATGGCATGTAGGAGTGATCCTGCCTTAAGTGATTGTTGTATCAGCTAATGCAATGCATATATTTGTATATTTTACATATAACCATATACATTGAATAGATACTGTCCATAGATTCATTACATTAGCAGGTTAACAGTATCGGGTTTTTTCAGCAAAAGCAGACCTTTAAGAATTTGTGATTAAAAGAAACCAAACTCAGATGCTCCCCCAAGGCAGATTGCTTAGGATATACTTAAGAATATCATGGATGGGCTGAGTCTACTTGGTAGCTGGTGCCTTTTTTTGGGAGAATCCCAAAGAGGAGCATTTTAGAGCAGTCCCTGCTCCAGTGACCTGTGCCAGCAGCAGCTAGCAAACAGCTGGTTCTACCCAGACCAGCAAAGCAAGATCCAGGTAATGCACTGAAAGATTGCAAGCTTGCAGAGTCCCACATCTGCTACTTTTCCAAAAGATGCAGATACCACAGAGATAGAGAATCTTCACAGCAAAGATTCAGTCTCCAAGGTCAACTCCACAAGCCTGTGTATAGTCATCTCTGCCTGGAGTGCCCAGCCCTACAGCTTCTGGTGGCCACAAAGCAGTAACAAGGACTCTGCACAGAGGCAAGACTCCCCAAAATCTCGCATCAGACCTGCTCCCCTTCTTCCCTGTCAGATAGTGCACAGAAACAGATCTCTATGGCTCTCTGCCGTGCAAGGAAGGCATCGTGGCCTCTCCTCCAGCATGGTTCAGCCCTACCACGATCCAGCTGGAGAGAATTGTGACACTTCTACAACCAAACACAGTGCAGAGCAGATCAGCACAGTCTTGGACCAAGCAAGCACAGCAGCCAACTTTCCAGATGGCCTCAGGCTTAACAGGAGGCACTGCAGCTGCTAGGAAGGGTTTGTTTGCTGAATAAAAGAATATGACGCTTGGCTTAAAAGAAGTCAGCTGAAGCAGGGTGATGAAGGCAGCCTGTGCAATAGTGAGAGGCTGCAGTATAGCTCAGAACTGATGGATTGCAGGTCTGTTTTCATCAGCCTCGTGGCTCTGCACAATATAGGATAAAAGAATACTTGGTTGCAAACATCACTGCAAATGGGAATTTCACTGGAGAGTGCTGCCATGTTCTTGGTCACATCATAACCAAGACTGCTGCTAACACATTTTCCCTCAGAGGAAAAACAGGGGGGAAAAAAACCCAAAAAGCAAATCCTAAACAAATCATTCCAGTGTTATTACTTTAATTTAATGCAGAACTAGAAACCACATCCAGACAGTAACAACACACAAATCTAAATGATACTGAAATGCAGGAGCTTGTCAACAAACAGAAATTCATACAGAAGCTTTAGCTCTTAGTTTTTTACAATAATAGGCTGTACTGACTAGCATCTCCAGGTTTAAAAGCCTAAAGCAAGTGATAAAAACATCATCTCAAATAAAATAAGCCTGTTAATCTGGAGAATGAAGTACATCAATTTAGCTTCCTTCGTGAAACTACAATCTACATGCACTGTAGCCTTCTAATAGAATTGACTGCACAGTCATGTCCCTAAATGACTGGAAAGGGCCTCTTACATTACAAAATACATTCATGATATCAGCATACACTGTCAGCATTAAGTGGCTAGTGCAGGGATGTTTTGCTAAAACATTTTCAAAAAAAACTTTCAGTAGGTGAAAACTTAATTTCCACCTTTACCATATACTTGACTACTCCAAAGGCTCATTTAACATTGATAAGGACTTCATCAGCTTGGAAATTAGAACCCTAGCCTCTAAAAATAATAATAAAAAATCTCTAACTACGCACAAAGAAAGATGCTGAAGACCCTGTATGAGAAAGCAGGCATTGAAAGAGTATAAGGCTGCTGACAGAAATCTGCACAAAGGCAGCTTCATATGCTTCATGTAATCAGCAAGATTTGAAGATCAGTAATGCAACTAAGATTGGAGATGATCAATGAACATCCAAAGCAATGCTGAACTACAGACTATACTGTTGGTCACATAACTAAATTCTTTTGTGCAATCAAACCAAAGTACCTTAAAGGATTCCTTCCTACCTCAAAATAATTCTCCAGATATTATGTTGCTGTGAGATACTTTTAGAAGAAAATCTTGTAAATTGTTGTTTACTGCGAAGGTATCACAGGGCTCTCTGGGGACTCCTCTTTGCAGCGAAATGTAAATGTCTGTTTTCCTGCTAGTGGTGTGCCCACAGCAGAAGCACTGTAGTTCAGATCTGCAGCACAGGACTGAGGGCAGCTTCCCAAGCAGATCCCTCGTACCAAACTCTAACTTGCGTTATGAAGTGGTTTTCTAGCACATTGTCTGAATCCTTTCAATTTAAATCCAATGCACAGGGTGCTCTGCATCTACATATTAAATGTGCTATTCAGTCCATGGGACCAGATACCTTTTGTCTTCAGCCCTTTTCCTTCTGAGGAGATGTGATGGGGTGGTCATGGAGAAGTACAGAAGATGATGCACAGGACCAGGCTAGAGCTAGATCACTGTAAAATACCCAAATCACACATGACATCAATGTTAGAACCTTGGTACTGACTGTTTATCCCACTGATGTGTCCTTCTGTCCCATCCTGTTCGCAGATGTGGACAGGAGGCAATAGGAGTTTTCAGATATTATTTGAGAACATTGTCTCCTCAAAGCAAAAGGTTGAAATGATGGTCCTGCTCCAGCCTTTGGCCTCTGCACATTTTCATTTCTAGGCTTCTTATTCACTTCATCCCCACTGCCTCTATTTCCTCTCCCAGACTCAAGCACAGGGTCCTACAGATCACCAACATACTGATGGCTCAGTGTGATTGAAAATGGGGAGGTCTACTGTCCTGTCCTTGAAGGAGAGTCCCACAGTGCCCCTTCCTAGTGCCGTAACACATCTGAGGGAAGGCAAACCCCAGCTTCCCCTGAAGCAAGGCTTGTTTTATTTTGGTGGTATAAGGAAGTTCAAGCACAGGACTTTCATTTTTCAAGCTGTCCAATTAAGCCCTAGGGAGCAGTGATACATGGGCACTAAAACATGTGCTTTCATCGGAAGCTTTTTTTAACCCCTCAGACTACTAAGCTGCCCTCAGGACCAAATCCATTTGCTCTCCCAACAATCACCAGCATCACTCTATGGGTCAAAATACATTAGTAAATCACAGAGGCCTTAGACCAAGGCAGATTCTTTAAGAAACATCTAGAAAGGAAGAAAACTAGTTTCAAGCTCTCATGGCTGGAATACCTCATGGCAATGTTATAGCTACAGCAAATTCCTCTCTAGGAGAGATTTCAAGCAAAAATTAAAGAGAGGATTTGATTTATAATGGCAAAAAATATTACAACTAACAGGCCATGTTTTGCTTACACTGAATAATACTTAGCACCTACACAGGAAAATTCTCACTAACTGTAGTCAGAGCAGATCGGAAGATTTGAACATGCAGCTTCCCCTTCAGCTCCAGAATAGGAGTGCTAAAAATTAGGTGTCAGACTGGGACATGTCCTTCTGATGAGAAAGAGGAAAGAAATGTTATGCAGGGAGCCCCAGCTTCCTCCTGGGCAATAACAGTACAAGGGCTTTAGCTCCCAAAAGGAAACCTGACTGGGCAGGTCCACTGAACACCTCTGGGAAAAGGGTGAGCACTTGTGACAGTGCTCAGAGCTTGTGGCTCCAGAGAACAGGCTTGGGGAAAGTGGTCAGGGACCAGTTGAGCCAGAGTGCTCCATGGCTGTTGGGCTTAAGCCAGAACAGCTAGGAAAGGGGTAAAATCTGCATTTTGCTGCAGGCAGAGAGGGCAGGTGACTGCCAGCCTTCTGCTGCCAGCCATGTCACAGGGGCAGCTGGCATTTCCCTCCCTCCCAGGCCAGGAAGGGGAGAGAGGCTGAGCCTGTGATCCCAGGTCACAGTCCTGCCCCAGGTGAACAAGGCCTTAAGGGAACAAAGGTGTTTGAGCAGGATCCAGCTCAGCTTGCCTGCCTGAAGCCGTATCTGTTCTGCAGTGCACCGAGCAATGTCAGTGTCACGTGCGCTCCGAGAGCAAAGCTGCCATTTACGGCCTCGGCGGCCAAGAAAGCAGACAAACCTGAGCATCTGTGTTTGCAATCTCCACTGCTCCATGAAAGACAGGGTCAGACAGAAAACATGTGTTTCATATTTGAAAATCTGAGTGATTTATTTTAGGGGAGCAGGACTGGACTGCAAACTCTAGGTTGTTAAAATTTAATTTACTAACCAATTACTATCAGATGCTTGACTTCTTCAGCTGCCCCATATGAGGAGTTCAGTTTCTCACAATATTCTGCCTTGATTTCATTGCTCTATCTCCTTACAGGGGCTGAAGAGAGGTAAAATGAAGTGGGTGAGCAAAATAAAAGGACCAGTCAGTCCCATAGGTTCCTATTTTATATCCAGAGAATCCACTACAGCATTATCTCCCAATTTCTGTGGGTTATCCTTTTTCCTATTATTTGCAGCTTTACCTGAAGTAGATGGATTAAATGGAATGGTACATCTCTCACCTCAAGAGAGAATGTCTGGACGAGACTGTGTCCCTAGCTGCCTGTCCTCATTCTGGCTGGATTGCTTCCCAACCATCACTCCCAGTTTAAAGCACCTAAAACATTATAAACGCATGTCTTGGAAGATCAAACTAAATGATCCAGGATAAAAAGTAAAGGTAGAAGCAAGCTTATTGCTGATAAGCATCCTTCCTGTTTCATGGGTTATGAGGTACAAGTTGTGCTGCGCAGCTTTGGGCTGCAAGTTCACAGAAATTTGACCCTGGGGCAGCAATGCGTGTGTGGTTTTGCAACTCTTTTCTTTGTCGCCCTCATTTTTTAAGATTTTCAAAGCCTTCTGATGTTTACATTCTTGTAACAAACTTTCTCACACACTTTCTGTAAATAACTCATTGTTTTGCATTCTTTTATGGAGCAGGAGAAATTTGATGGATTGTTGGGTTGTCCCGTGTCACTGGAGAGGTGGCACTGTCACCCTCCAATCCACTGTCACTTTTGGAAACCTATAAATGCTGGAGTCAGAAATTAAAAAGTCTCTTTTACCTTGAAAAGGGCAGCGTGTCCATGTAGTGTTATTTTGTGTGCTACAGTGACAGGGGACATGGGCCACTGCCACCTCCCATGGGACAAAGGGGCACAGGGGACGTGGGGAGAGCAGTCACAGCCACTGCAGCCCCCACACCCACAGAGGGAGGCCACGGGAGCTGCCTGCCTCCCCCTCTGCAACCAAGCAGCCTCATCATCTGTCCCCAAGAGAGAGAGAATCAGGTAAGCAATGTCTACGAGCCCATATGGACGGGCTGGGATGCTGCCCAAGCTTCAGCTCGAAAAAAAGTGCATATTTGATGGTATAAATATTTTGGTTTGCCTCCTCCTCGCCAGCCCACGGGCTGCAGCACAGGAAGCACAGCAGCAGCCCTCCTCAGAGCAGTCTGGCAAGAGGCTGATCCCCACAGCTCCCAATGTGTGCTGCAACAAAAGCCCACGCACACTGACCTGCCTGCCCACGAGCCTCCCAGGCATTGCCACCAAGGAGAGAGGCTCCTGGCAGAGTGAAGTGGGGCTTGCAGTCCCTGGAAGGTGCTGCTTCCCAAAGAACCTCAGTGGCTGCCACATTTAGGACCAAGGAGATGCCTCGTGAGGCCGCCCAGTTCTCGTGGAGCTGTTTGGTACCTTTTGTTGCTCCCGTGACAGAAAAGAGCTGATTCCCCCAGTACCCTTGGAGAAGGTCTCAGTCATCAGAGCTGCTCTGTGCCAGGGCAGGAGCAGGATCTGAGCAGCAATAGGTAGGAGCAGGAAGGGAAGACAGGGATGTGTCTTTTTGAACCATCAGAGCACCTGTGGCCATGTCTCACCAGTGCTGGAAACAAAGAGGACCAAGCTGCCACACTCCCACACAAAATCAGTGATTAAATCCAGGTGATGGCCCCAAAACATTCTCCAGAGGCTTGGGAAAATACAGTGGGAATTTGGTGCTGTGAAAATGTGTTCATTTGATTAAACAGGAGTGGAGAGGAAATCCATCAGGGCTTTTCTTCACCAAGTCCTCCTGGAACAAGAATAAGAGAGGGAAAGTGTGGGGGTCCCAGTTGTGGGATTCCCTGGGTCTGGATTGAAGGCCCTTGAGGAGGCAGTTCATGTGGGGACTCAGGTGTTTATTATTTCTTATCAGTAAAACAGTCTCACTGCTGTGAGTTCAGCATCAAGGCACAAAATGGCCAACAATCTCTTGTTCCAAGGGCTTTTAAGGCTAAACTATCCAATGAAGAGCTGCCACCTGGATTATTTTCCCTTTTAACCCAATAACTGATCCCACAGAGCCCACAATGGGACTTTTCTGCCCAATTACAA
>JAYDZK010000113.1:100210743-100222420 GCA_034509185.1 Euphonia xanthogaster
AAATAAACGTTCCCTTTTTTTCTTCACCTTGAGAGCAGCGGTGTGCGCTTGTGTTGTTTCGTGTCCTAATGTAATACTTCTTAACACACTGAAGACACAACATCAACACTAGCATTGACTGAACAGTTTTTCTAATGATCTCTGTTAAAATTAACTCCATTCTTGGTTAGTAAGTCACTCCTGAAATGAACCTGGCTTCCATTTAGTGTGGTGATCAGAGACCAATAGCATTTTGAAATCATGGGCGAATTGCCAGCTCTTCTCTCCAATTATGTTATCTCTCCAAAGCTAACTGCATTTTGAGTGTCAGGGTCCCTGGGATTAGGTTAACGTTACTACTCTTGGAATAAAAGAGGAAAATATTTAAACTGGGGAATAATCAATCCAGTCCAAACTTTAGGATGGAGAATCATTCATATTAAGATATGAAACTCTTAGAACTTTTTTTTTCCCTGACAAATACCCAGCAGGTCACAGGCAGCTGGAAAACTAACTCCACCAATGATAATTTATGAGATTGTCATACAAAGTAGACAACTAGCGTGCTTTTTTTTTTAACCTTTTTTCTTTTTTCTTTTTTGAGGAAGGGGACAAAAGAAGGAGGCAGGGAGGGGAGGAAGCCAACAAATGTCAGACTCCAGATCTTTGAGTATTTAAATGCCAGCAATTAACTAAAGCCTGACTGTAATAGACAGTATAGCAGACTTGTGCCAAAGCTTTCAATGCATAATGTTCAGAAGTTTTTCCATATTTCTGAATGCCAGTACTTCAGGTATGTTTATACCTTTCCAGAACTCTTCATTCAGCCCTGGTTTCACTAAAGGCAGAATACAAATGCTGTTGACCTGAAGTTACCCACTCCCTATAAGTGGAGAGTTACAGCAACGTTACTGTCTGGCAGATTTATTCCTACTTGGCATTACAGCTTAGGAACTGTCTAATTAACAGTTTGTTAGACCAACAGAATGAAACATGGCAATTTCTAAGTAACAAATAGAAGGTACAGGATCACTGGGTGTAACAGGGCCATGACCACAATATGTGTCAATAAATTCTCATGACAGAAAAGAAAAGCTGAACCGAGGCATGTAGCAGAACCAGAAGTGACGATGGAAGGCTAACCAGTCCAGCAATTAGTCTAAACAGCACCAAATTCCTATTTTAAATCCATACTGTAGTAGTATTTAGAGACAACTATTTTTCATCTTATTGCACTGTGAGGTTTCTGCATACTATTGTGCTGTGGATCCTTCAGCTCTGTAAACTGCTGCCTTTCAGTAATAACTCAAACAGCCCCACAAAGCTCAAAGACAATCTGCCGGGAAATTAATGACCTTGACAAATGGTAGATGTTGTTTCAACCTCCAACTCATCCTTGGTTTAATCTCTCTGTCCACTTGTCTCTCCCACTCAGTGCCTTGGCAAGCACGAGCCAGCACTAAGAAACCCTGACAGAAGAAGAAAGTGAGTATCTTTCTCCTAAGTGAGGGAGTCTACGGCTGGTAAACACATACAGGAGTCTCAGTCCAGCCTTTGCCTGCCATGGAGTCCTGTCTGGGAGAAAGGGTGGAAAGCCAAAAGTTTGCAATCCTTCAATGCAGGAATTTTGGCCAGTGGGTACAGTTGGCTGCCTCAAGGCAGTGCACCTTGCACAGCTGAGGATCTGCTCTATTCTGTCTGTAGGCAAATACATTAACAGGAGAGAGAAAGACAGAGGGAGAGAGGGGAGGAGAGAGTTTACTGCTTAACATGCACTTGGGAGAACACTGGACTCCAACTTATCTCCCTCACTGAGGTCCAGAGACATTCAATTGATGATCCAGATCTGAAGCTAGAGCTTAGAATTCGCTTTTAGCTCTGTGATTGCAATATAGGCTATAAAAGCATCCATAATTATTTTTTAAAAATCTGCATCACTGAAGGAATAAAAAATAAATGCCATTTCCTTACCTTAGTTACTTCTTGTCCTTTCAGGAAAGTGATTTTTTTAAGGCATATGGACTCGTGGGTGAGGATGATCTGTGCACACACTATCACAGTGTTTCATCCTCTCCTGCTGGTTACAGAAGTTTCATCCATTGATTCTTTTAACTTCAGCACAGATGGGATGTGCAGCTTCCAGGCTCTTCACAGAACCTCTCCTTCCTACCACTGAAACATTTTCATTAAACAGCTCAATGAGCAGAAACAAGACTATAATCAAGAATTGTCCTAGACTTCTGCTCCAAACAATTTGATTACGGCCTATCAGAGTTTGCCAAAGGTTCACAGGCTGCCACTCATCCACCCAAAGAAAGCCCAGAACACTTTGAAAGCCATGAAGTAAGACTCACATGGTTGATTTGTAATGTGACATCCCTTAAACAAACTGACCCGTAGGGACAAATATAATATAGAGATTGACGAGGTGAACAAAAATATACCACAGCTGTCTAGGAATAACTTAAATCTTCATTTGAAGAGAAAATCACTGCCAGATACTTCCAACCATTCATATAGAAATCAGGAACATCAACGTCTTTAAAAAATACTTAGAAATGAAGTTTAGGAAAATCAGGAAGAGAGCCAAAGACAAATAACTACACAAAAATAACTTAAAAGACTGACAAAGACCATAGCATTCCTATTTTAAGCAATTACTTTACATTTAACCCAGCTGTCTCAAAATGCTATAATTCTGTATCATACGGCATGTGCTATATTAGTGAGCCACACCACTAACTTACCTTCTTTAAGTTGACTTGAAAAAGTATGAATTCCACACTCAAAAAGATAAAGAGTTTGGTTACAAGTGACAGCCCCTAAAAATCTGCTCCAGGGTGGAAAAATAATTTATACATTTGAAATTCAAGACTTCATTTTATCTACCACAACTCTCAACATGGGCATGGCCTAAATCTAATGATTTTGTGTCATATTCACCCATTATTTACATTTGGTCAAAGATAACATGGAAAACAGTGACAAAATGCCAGCCTTTCTGCCACTAACACAGCACATCCTGGATTCCTGACAAAGACCATGAGTTATTCCATCTGCTCCAGATCCATGATAGCACATTACCTCTACTGAGAAACTACTGTTTCTCTTCAGTGGACGCAAACCAAGTTCAGCATTTTTAAATTAAAAAATAAAGATTTTAATAAGATGCTGAGAATCCAACAAAAAATGGTCAAAAGGGTGAAAATTTACTGGAATACCCACCTAAAGCAAAGGTTTGGTTTCTCTTCAGCCCAAACAAAACAAAAACAAAAACAAAACCCCAAACAAACAAACAAAACAAAATAAAAAGAAACAACAAATTAAAAAAAAAACAAAAACAAAACAACCCACCCCGAAAGAGATATACAGCAAAGCCTTCAAGGAAGACTCCTGCTCCTGCAGCTAAGACAAAATGTACACAACTAAAAAGGAAAGGAAACAATGAAACAATGCATCAAACAGGATACCCTTTATTCCCTTTATTCAGTTGCTGTGCATCTGGAAACTCTACTGAACAAATGCATTAGAACAGAATAGTATAAATTTGATATTAATTGAAGGGACATCATACAAAATGCTTTCCCCTGCTGCCTTGCATCAGATTTATGCTTAAACTACCTTCAAGTGTCTGATAAAAATGATGACTTCTGTGATTTACACAAGCTATCAGATGTGTGATTCATGCTGTTCTGTTATTTGTCAAACAGCATACTATGTCTCCAGCTGTTCCTTCACCCTTCTTCTATGATCAGGAAATCATAAGAGGGCACAAGTACTCAGCACTGGACTGGAATCCTCCTTGGTTTCCTCTCTCTAAGCTCACTCCTTTCCATCACACATTGCCTCCTAGACTCTTTCTACACTTCAGTCATAGTGAATGTATTGATTAATATCTCCCATATTCTGGTTCATAAATATCAAAGTCCTAGTAGCAGCAGTATCTACATTTAAAAGTGTCCAATTTTTTAATTATAGCAATAAAATACTACACATAGTCATCAGTGGAATTATTTACAATACAAACTCAGAAAGGGAAAACCCAACAGGCATTATTCCTGAAATACCCTGAAAAAAGTTACTCTGAATTCCCCCCTCCTACATTTTTAACAAACTATTTTGAAGTCCAGTGAAGTGATCATAGATATGGAGTGTTTTCCCATACCTGTTTCCTGCAAAACAGATACATAGAAATTTATCCTGGAAACAGAAACCTCCCTGAAAGTGTTGAAGTAATGAATGTATAGCACAAATTACAGTAAATTTAAAGTCATCCCATTACTGCACCTCACTCTTGTGAAGAAACACTACTTGTGAAATAGGGTTTCTGATTTAGATATCCATGACCTTCTAATATCATGTTATAAATGCAGTAGGGATATGCATAAAGCATGTGTGTGCATGCAGGCTGCTACTTGCACTTACTACCTTGGTTGCATGTCCTTAACACCAGATTTTGTTTGGCCATGAGGTATTCACACCTGTTCCAAGGTGTGAACTTTTCCAATCATGGGAAAAAAGAAGTAGCAAAACCACATAGATGTGAAGCCATATGACAGCCTATCCATGAAGAGATCACAAGTAGTTCTGTGTTAGCACACCCAGAACCAAAAAGTGACTGGCATGTGCAGTCACGTGCATACTTTCACTCTTGATTTCTCTCTGTCCCCATCTCAGTCACAAGAAATCTGCTCCCTAATGGCTGCAGGATGACAAATACAGAAAAACAACTATTTGAATCTCAGATTGCATACTAACATGCATGAGCTACAAAGGGAAAAAAATCCTCATCTCAGAGAATATTAAGATCTAAAGGGAAAAAAAAAAACCCTGAATCAACAGAAAACAAGGGTGTTTTCTTTCACTTTCCAGTGTTTCTCGTCAGCACAGCTTTTCACCAAAGTCACGTCTTGCATCAGGATTAGACTGAAGTATTTCAAAGTGGTGAGAAATAACTCTTTGATGTAGTTTCAAAGAAAATGGCTTCTCAGGAATTCCCACAAGGTGCAGAATCTGGTACGTCTGGGAAGATAAACATTAAGGCAGTAGCAGAAGTTACCAGATCATCTCTTACTTAAAGGAGAATTTTAAAATATACTACTCTTTCTGCAGCTCTGTTACTAAAGCTTTACAATACTTTGCTCAGTCAGTGCTGCTACACAGCTGCCTTAGCCCCCCAATTCCACCCAGCTTTAACCATTCACTCCTTACACACTGAACCTGTGCTCTGGGCTCCAGTGCAGCTGAGAGGATCCTCATTCTTCCTCCAGTCATCCAGCCTGGAAAATCATACATTGACACAAAAGAGGAGCCAGAAAATTACTGGATGATGGCCAATTAAATACAATAATTGGCACCCACAAAACACATGGGGTACCATAGGTCTTTACACTTCATGAATTCTCTGCTCTATTATTACCAACACAATTACTCTGGGACATTTGTTGAGCAGTCCAGCACAGCAAGCATTGGCTAGAAAGTTGTCAGCTACACACACAAAGAAGTCCCTGTCTGCAGCTATAAAGTTTTACCTTTCATTCCTGAATTCCAGTCAGTTAGTGACAGGCAAAGGATGTAATGTGTCTGTGTTCAGACTGCCTCACATGCACACAGCAGCAGAACCTCTCCCCAGCATGCAGAGAGCAGTCATGCCAGTCCTCATCCTTCCCTCCCTGCCTCTGTGGATGAATCAGGAAGTGGCATATTTTTTTTAAGCAAACTCATTTCAACAAATTACAGCAGGAGCTCTCTGTTCCACCCATTAACATACCGTTGCCTGATGAGCAGCTTCCTCGCTCCTTCCATTTTGTTAATTTCCCTGCCCCCTATACTTGTTGATGTCTGTGCACAAGGCATTTCATAGAGTCTTGTGGCTGCACTAAGACTGCCAGTTGTAGCAGAATCAGCCAGCACTGGAGCTGAAAATATCTTTGAACAGATTATAGTGCACACCGGCTACTGTTTTATTTGCCCACCCACCCACTATCCATAACCTGGCTCTCAATCACCCGATTTCCCAGGCCCATATTCAGACAAGTGAAAACACAACAACCTAAGCTGTCTTCCTAAGCTGACTTCCAGGACTTCAGGCAGGTGTTTCAAGGCACGACAAGCAGCAGCAAGGGCAGGTCCCCGTGTGGATATTTCTAACCAAACCGACACCCCAACTGAGCATATCTAAAGGCAGAAGCCGTTCCGGACACGGAGCAGAGGCTCCCTGCAGCGGAGGAAAGGCCCGTGCCAGCTCTGCGGCACCATCTAGCGCCAAGAGGGAACAACGCCCTTGGGATAACACATACACGCCGGGTTACGCAGAGCTCAGAAACAACGCAAAATAAAGACACGTAAATACAAATCGAAAACAAGCAAAACAACTTCTGGTAACCCATTTTCACTGGGCACATGCTGGGGCCCGCTTCTGTCACTCTAGGGCTGGAACATTTCTGTGGCGCAGTCCACACTGGTCGCACACCAGTGGAGATGCTGGCAGTGTGCACTGCGGAGTCCAGCCACGCTCCTTACCCCTATTCCCACTGGACTCAGCAGATGAATCACAACAGCCACATGTTCTGGAAACGTACGTGCAGCCTTGCAGCTGCCTCTCCGCTCCTGTTCCAGGCTGACAGCCACTCTGGAAATCGCGGCAGAAGGGCAACGGCAGCGGCTCTGAAACAGAGAGCCGCCAGCCCTGCGGAATGCGGTCAGAGACAGCACTCGCACTCGCGCGCATCCTCTCCAACAGGCAGAGGAAGAGAAGAGCCCAACTCCTGGGCACGCTGGCCTCTACAGACCATTAACTCAGAGATTCATGGCCCTGTTCAGACTCAAACCGCAGATCCCAAGTGGTTCCCTCCTGCTCTCTTAAGTTACATCTACTTCCTCCTATTTTATTACCACTACTAGTCGTAGAGGTTGGGGTCGCTTCTTTTTTCCATTTCCTGCATCCAAAAAAGTTCACTACTTATTATAAATCTAGATGACATGGCTTTTTTTTTCTCCTGAGAGCAGCTTAGTTCTTATAATTTTATACAGCTGCATATTTGCAGCATCTAAGGAATAATTCCCGCTACACTGGAAGAACTTCAGTGCCAGATTCTTCAACCTTCAAATATTCCAGCAAGTTTCAGTTTAAAATAGTAGAAAAGGTGATTTTTCTACTATTATGAAGTCTCCAAAGAGTTACAGAATTCACATCCTTAAGTTGTGTGAAATCTAGTTTCTCAAACTCCCATCAATTTCAACTCTCCATTGATTCCAATCTTTTATTCTCATGCCAAAAAAAACCCTTTGAAAATCTATCCCAGTGACAAATTAAACGTAATTAACATTCATTTTCAAATGGTAGCCCTCAGCAGGACCTGATCAACAACAGAGAAAGCTACCACATATGCCTTAATTTCAAGTTTTATTCTTCATGTTGGTGAAACACACAGCCTCAAGAGGCAGCATCTGTAGAGCTGTTGCAAACACATTTTGTACTCTATTACACCACAGATTTGGGAAAAGAACAAGTAAAGCACAGGTTTCACACTGCACTTGATCATCTGACTATCAAGTTACAGGTAATTTAGAAATCTTCTGATTTTACATAAGCATTGCATCGGCCATTGCTCAGCCTCCATGCACAATTTAACTTTATTTTTTTATTACAGTCAACACTGGTTTTGGAAACTCTCTTGCTGTAAATGTTATATTTTCCATTTTAGATTACTTAAATGGTATTTACATAAGTGTGCAAATTGCTTTGAAAGATAGAAACAAACACTAACACATAATATACAGACAGTTTCTTCTATAGTTAAACATTTACTAAAAGGCAGTTAACATTCCTAACACACTTTCACTGTCTAAAATAGGAGAATAAGTTATATAAAATAGACCATCTTATTTTCAGATGCTTCCATTTCTGCAGATTTGGTCTTTGCAGCAACATTGCAATTAAAGATTAAGATTCTACAACTAAGAATCAGAAATGTCTATTCAATGGCAGCTTAACATGTCTAGTACCACTCACTTTTGTCCCAGATTTTCCACACTTGGCACAGAACAAAGAAACAACTTGAGGAGGGAGGAAGACAGTTTTGCGCATCCATTTGTTTTTTCTTTTGCCATATGGAAAGTATGCCTTAAAAATGCAACACAAATTTTAAATTTTCTTTTAAGGGCCTGTTATTGTTACAAGCACAGTTTAAATCTGAAAATTCTTCCACAGAAGCACACACAGTTCCCAGTTTTGTTATGCACCTCATCATTTCAGATACATGCAACTGTTCACACACACAAAAAGCAGACTCCTTGGGCTCACACAACAAAACTGATTTCATAACTAGAAGGAGCAGGAAATGCTTGAAGAAAATTACTTAGTGTCTCCTGAGTTCCTACATGTGCATTTTTTTCCTACCTGTGATACAAACTCACCATAATAAGTGTTATGTTCAACTTGATTTGAATCCAGAAGGCAGAAGTTAAACTCCAGTTAAACTGAAGTAAGTTCCTCCAACAGCAAAAATTCTAGAAGAGTTCTAGAATTCTAGGAAGGTCTTCAAAACCATCTTTCAAGTATAACTGCAAGCATTCTCAGAGAAAAGCAACTCAGTTCCTAAAATTTCATAGAGCCAAAACTTCTACATGTATCATCAATAACAAAGGGAAATTACCCATCAGATAGTGAAGACCTACAGGTGCATCTTAAATAGCTTTAGAACTCAATGGTTATTATTACACAAGACAAAGACACAAAACAGGTCTTTTGAACACCCATTACATTGAATAATGTGACCTTCTAACGTGACAGCAAATAATGCTGCAGTTTGTGCTCCCATCTCAATGTTACTAAGTGCTATTCACCACAAGGAAAGTGAGCATTAGCCCAGTAAAATTTGAACCTTCATCACAATTACACCTGACGTAATTTTGTCAGACATATGCTTGATATTTCTGATGACATCCAATTCCTTAATATGGAAGAAACTATCCCAACACTTTAGACTCTGCTTTTGGTCTCTTGTTTACAGAGCTTTGGGCATCACATACAAATCCTTGCTGGATTCCAAGTGATGTCACCCTAGCGCAGACCGTGCTTAGGTCCTGCTGAAAAAACAAGCCATAGGTGAAACTTCTACACTCAAGAACTTTTAAGCATAAAATGGTGAAACAAATTCAGGGCACTAAAGAAGCTTGCAAAACACATGATGACTTGAAACCAAACAGGATGCATTAAAATTTGGTTACCTTGGATTCTAAGCAAATTTGAAAAATGCCACTTATAGGATATCCATTCAATGCTTTGAAAATATGAAAGAATCAAATGTCTTCATTACATGCTAATGTATGAAGACATTTGATTCTTTCATATTTTCAGCATACTGATTAGCAAATAAACACCTAGGACACTTACAAACTCAAACATATCACTGAAACATTCCACCTAAGCTTCTGTTAAACATTTGTTTTCAGAAGTTTATATTCAGTGCACACTACCTGCTAACTTCAGTTTCTTTTTTGGTTATGGCATGCTTCGAAAACAGCACTAAGAATGGTTGCTCACTCCTTCCTTTTCTAAGGTGCACATTACAAAGACTGTGGACACATTTATTTCCAGGTACTTTAGGTCAATAAATTTCTTATGAGGAAAGGCAGATGTGTATTTTTAAGCTTGCAAGATAACTTCAAACTAGTTGACTTAGTGTTTTTCACACTCATGTGGATACTGTAAAAATAAGGTATTAAAATAATATTCCCCAGTGCAGTAAAAACATGTTGAAAACAAACTGAATGCTCCCCCTAGTGCTCATACAAGTAAAAATCCTGCCTGGCACAGTCTGCCTTAAATGGTCTTAAACAGGAGATAAACAGCCAGATGAATGATCATACATTTAACTCTGAAGACAACTGGAAACATCTTACTGGGACCAGAAGTGTTAGCTGTTGAAATCCAGCATTTAAAATTTTGTACTACTCCCCTTCCAGTGCTTCTGAAGTTTTGGTTTCTTTTAAACTGTGCTTTTAGTAAAACTCTCCTCAATTTTTTTCCCATCAGCTGAAGGCAGGGCCCTAAGGAAGCTCCTGCCAGGTAAGAGATGAAGTCCAAAGATGTTTCGAGATGATGGGTACAATCATGCCTTTTCTCCTGCATTGCACCCAGAAGCTGCCAAATTAATATTAGGACTCCCATATCACAATTGCAATGAAGCTCTGGTAAATCTGGTACATTTGGATATGCTCAGCATCACAAGTCAGTCAGATATGACAACCTAGTCTGTGTCTGTAGCTAGCATAGTCCACCAGAATATTCATCCTCTTCCTCATCAGCATGAGAGCCCACTGCAGCTGGTCCTCTGGCTTTGTCTTGGGCAGCATTTGGTGATTTCTTCTTCATTCCACCTCCTGGGACCACCAAGGTAAGACCAAGCTTGGCATACTGAAAATAACAAGGCCAGTTTCATTTCTGTACTATCATAGAATTGACTGATGCTCACAATAAGCTAGCAGGCAACATTCAGTACAAAAACAGAGTGATGATGCTCACAGGGTATATTTTTCCAGGTTGGAATAAACATAACATTGGTCCATTTTTCTCTCTCTCAAATACTCTGAGAATGGGATGTGAGATCTGTATTGATGCTGCTTATTATCAAATAAATTGGCCGCATAGCTCCTCTGGTTCAAGCTTTATGTAGAAAAGAAATAATTCCAGTATGTAGCTATTCATACATTATCTAGTATTAGATCATGTAAACAGTTTCACAAGTGTTGTTCAGCAAGACTAGTAACTTAATTTTTACTATTCAATGAAGTGAAATTAGCCAATACTGCTACGAGGTTTGTCAGGGATCGATGTTTCCATTACTCCACACCCTTCTTATTTTATAATTCCTACAATTTACAAATTCAATTAAATAAAAAATGGTGGGGAAAGAGACACAACTACTTGCTCCAAATTCAGAATCTATCCTGAATGAGTACCTTACTAAGAATAAGCAATGGAAAAAAACATTCAATGATGCCATCCTGTAGGCATCCTGCTCTGTTCATGTTTATGCACATTCATCTGCTGCATGGTATTTCTGAGAAAAAGCAGAAGGAGCAAACTGTTCTTGCTCTTATGGAAGCAAGCAGAAGAGGCCTGAATTTTGGTCAACTCATTTAACAAATTAAGCAAATCCTTAACAAGCTGTTCTTTCACATAACTCTTTGCACCATCTGAAAGGTAGGCAGCACCATCACTGGCAGGCAAAGTAAAAGAATGCAGGAAGCTCACAGACAAAGGGAAGCATGACAGGAAGTCACAATAAATGCACAGACTGTGCTCTTATTTTCCTCTACTAGGAAAAAATACCAACCCACTTAACTTGAAAAAAATCCCCCAATCACAGCATCTGTCTACTTACATCATTATCCATGTATTTGAAGAGTGGAGAATTACAGACTTCAGAAACTTGATCCTGATCTTGCTGATCATACCCTTCTAAAAGTTGCTCCAGTGCTGCACAGTCTTCACTTCCATTAAATCCTGGTATACTGAAGGAAATTAAGAGTTGATTTCTTCAGGTACATGAATCATATCCATAAAACTAAACTTTAAGTAATATTCAATTTTTTTTTTTTCTGATTAGTCAATAAACTTTCTTCACTTCACATACAGAAAAATTCTGTCATGAGTTTCTGTACATAAAACTGGAGATATGGAAAACATAAG
>JAYDZK010000113.1:100226580-100258626 GCA_034509185.1 Euphonia xanthogaster
AATGAGAATACCTTTAGCATCATGCCAGCTTGTTCATAAGCTCTGCAGAGAACAAAAATGTACAATTTGGTCAGACGTGGTGTATTACAACAAGCTGTAGTTATGAAGCAAAAGTTAACATGCACTCACTATCTAACATCTTCACTGTTAATATTTAATGCTTTGAAGATGTTTTAAGTGTTTTATTTCATGACACAGCACACGTGTAACTTTATCTTCCACAAAATTCAGCCATACTTCCCAGTAAAAACCTATTCTAACCCGATCCCCAGGCAATATTTGGATTATTGTCATCTCTGAAGTACTCTTCAATTAAAAATTTCTTAATTATCTCAGCACTGTAGAACTTCAAAATTACAAGAAGTTCATCTAAGAAAAAATATTTGCTATCAAAAGGTGCTAAAGAATACGAAAATCATAATTTCTTCAGGTGGCCATTACATGTTTTCAAACTCTCCTAGCTCACACTTTGATTGAACTAATTATGAAGCAGCAAAAATACTCGAATCAAAACACTTACTCTGAGATCAAAATGTACTTGTACTGTATATTAAAAAATCTGTTTCAGATTACTTAGCACATCTGTACTTACTTGGCAGCATGAAAGAGACTAGACATGAAATTGCTGAAGTCAAGGACAAAAGCCACCAAAATATAAAGCATGAAAAATATTAATGTACAAAAATCTTATGCAACTACTAACTTCAAAGCAAGGAACCCCATAAAGGCAAACAGAACATACTACAACTGCAGGCAAGTTGTCAAAAATAATTCTAAGGACAGAATAAATATACCATATACAATATATATATACCAATGCAATATACCAACGTATAACTACATAAAAAGTTGTAAAAAGCACACTTACTTAAAATATGTTCCTGCTTATTAAACAGTACTACAAGTACTGTAATAATGTCAGAGCTTCATGCAGTTTATACTATGCATTTAGTAGATAATAAAAACCAATTAAATTTCTGAAGCAGTACCTGGGTATCACAGGCACCTGTCAGCTGTTATTTGGGACAACATTAACTTTCTCACCAACAGCTCTTTTGTTTTCTCACTCAGAGTACACAGGAACAGACTTTTAAAAAGCAATTCTGTTACACTGACAAAATGTGCAAATATATTAAACAACCTGCTACCACCCCCCATTACTCCAATCTAAGAAGCAACTAGACAGCTTCTTGGAAAGAAAGAATCTCAGTCAATGAAAAGATACGCTTTATTGTTTTCATGTGCCTCAGCTTCCCGTAAACAGGCTTCCCTTGCCTGGTCAAACTGCTTGGCATTCTTAAAAGCAACAGCTGCAAAAAAAGCAAATAAAGATATTCTTTACAACTTGACACTGTCTTCTTTTTTACCACTGCTGCTCAAGAGTTTAGCTACCTAAAGATGCAAACAGGCTCTTTAAATGCATGGTTACAGTTTACTAACCTCTCCCCAAAAATCCCAGACAGTTCTCCTTGTTTCATTAGTTACTTAGTTACCATTGAAGACATTTATTATCAACACAACTTCCATACCACCACAGTATCATACATAGCTCTCAATGTGTTTAGCTGGACTTTGAGAGTCACTCATGCTGGATTTTAATTACAGACATGGAGGAATGCATATTTATATAACTGTAATCATTAGAAGTTATACAAGGTCATAAATGTGTCACGAACAAAGTATACCCATAACTTCATCAGTACAATAATTTCAGGGTACGAATATGTATTTCTATCTTGTTTAACTAATAAAATATAAAGTAAGATTTAAAATAAATTTCAATTTATAAATTCTCCAGTTCTTCTTCCAAATTCGTATTTTTGTACTCAGTTTTAGGTGAATAAGCAGGAATGCCTAGAGTAAGAAGCCAAAAGACCACGACAAATTACTACCATGAGAAAGAAGAAAATGCTTAAGAACAAAAAGAAATCAACAAGTAAGGATTTTATACTCAGTGTGTCACTTGGCAGTGGAAAAAGGGAGGAACAAAAAAAACCTGTAAAAACAACCCAAGCTGGCAGCATCTCACCTTACTGAGACAGTCTTTCACAGGACATATTTCATAACATGATGATAAAGCAAAATTTTAAAACTAGCTTGAACGTCTGTTGTTTTGTAGATAAAGTCATAGGATTTGGGGGTGGACAAGTGAAAGAAGGAAAGAAAGCTTTATTTTTGTCACATATAGCAATATAAAAAATAGAAGTTGTAAGCTTGAAAAAAAAATTGGTTTTGGAGACTGTTCTAGATCTCCAAGAACAACCTGAAATTTATTTTACAGTGCTACCAAGAGGATGTTTTGTTGCTTCATCTTACATTTAGTCTTCACAGCAGTTTTACTTACACAGTAATGTAGTAAAAATACATAAAACATTATAAGGGACTAAGCTTGATGAATACTTTGAAATATATATGGCCATATTTACTGCCACATACCTGCCTTCCCATATTCAGTAGCTGCACTGTCATAATCTGGTTTCCACTTTAAGAATCCAGTTTTCAGGCTAAAACACAAGAAACAATTAGTAAATATTTTATGTTTTACCATCAAGGCACTCCAGATACATCTCAAACTTTAGAATAGCCCTGGAAATGGGCAATTACCTATGTGCCAATACTATGGTGGCATCACTACTGTAAAAACAAATGCCAGCACTGTTAAGAATTGCATAAAGCACTGCAATTATCTCCTACAGTTACAACCCTCGTCCTAACATGCTTCTACTGCTCCCAGAGAGTCTTCCCATGTCCATCTTCTCAAAGAAGATGGAAAAATACTTCTTCCAGAAGAAGAAAAATACTTCCTCCTACTCCAATATGATATCACCAGATTCCTAATACCACAACACCTGACAATATTTTTTTCACACATCAGGAAGTTTCCAGCATTTCTCTACAGGATTGTTTTTATTGCTTCTGAGAATTAGCAATGATTCTCCAATGCATACACAAATAAAAGAATTTACTTACCAACACAAAGACTCACATGTCATTTATATGTCTAAAATAGATCACAACACTAAAAGGTGCCACACATAGGCATAGACATATAGGGGAAAATGAACATTGGAAAATTAGGTGAGTCATTAGACAATTTGGAATTCAGTATGCTGACTTCCTCATTTTTAAAAGAAATTAAAATATTACCATAACTTTACAGTCTGCTTACATATTTGTTATAGGCCAACACATCATATGCAATACATTCTTTACTTGACAAAACAGCTGTATGTGGATATTAGGTGATCTTGTTATCTTACCTGGATGACGACCAGAGTGTGTAACTCTAACACAAGCCTTTATACTGTGTTATTTTTATCACAGTCAGAGTCCCAAACGCATCAAGCTGAAATACACAATGCACTCAATCTACACACTATTTGTGGTCTTAGTGCCTTTTATTTTAAGTGCTCTCCAGATAAGCTTAAAATTAATTCTGCTGGAGGGCACTTTCATTCAAGTTACTTGAGTTACTTGAGATATGCTGGGTTTTCTCAATTTCAAAGTTGCCCCCCTATGCCAATTTATACACTTGATCCATGATTTCCAGAGGGCCTGTCACTACTCCGACTAAAGCTATGGAATCCTTGGATTAGTCAGCTCTATTACATCTATACCATACTCTGTGCAATTCAACAAAATGGCTATATTCAGTGTTAAAATACACAGTAACAGACTATTGTAGATGTCAAGCTCTCCAAGATAAATGTAAGTACAGGTCTTTGAAGCCACCTGAGAAGCACCAATCACACATTTCTCACAGACAGGAAACAAACACACACCACCTCAGCAAAGTCAAGCCCTTTTATCTAACACAGTCTCCATAACTCCTTTCTCCCACTTGTCTCTAGCCTTAAGATGTGCTAGGGGAGATTTAGGATGGACATTTGGAAGAAATTCTTCACAGAAAGGGTTATTAGATATTGGAATGGGCTGCCCAGAGAGGTGATAGAGTCACCATCCCCAGAGGTGTTTAAGGAAACACTGGATGTGGCACCCAGTGCCCTGGTCTACTTGACAGAGTAGTGTTGTGTCACAGGTTGTATTCGATCACCTCCAATAGCTTTTTCCAACCTGATTGTGTGACTTGTCTTCCTCTCACTGACTTTGGCAGAAGGGCAGAAGTGACAGCCTTCGCTTCGCCGTCAGGGTCGGAGCAACAGAGGCCACAAGGCCCTAAAGGAAACTGCTCGGGCTCCAGGCCTCTGAGCCGCACCGCCTCACCGACCCACTGCTTAGTCTTAGGGCCGCTTTCCTGTCCCTGTTCGGGGCAGCAGGCCCTCTAGAGCACCCAGCCGCGCAGGGAGGCTCCCCTCAGGCAGAGGAGAGGCGGAGCAGCCATGCCCCCAACTCGCTCCGCGCCGGCCCCCCGCGGCCCCGCCACCTCCCTCCCCTTCTCCCGAAGTGCGGCCGCCTGGCACACGGAGTCTCCTCAGGCCCCCCTGCCAGGCCAGGAGGGGACAGGCCGCCTCCATGGGGCAGGAGCGCCGGACGGCCCGGACAGCGCGGGTGCCGAGCTGGCAACCTCTCGCCAGCTCCCCCCAGCCCGCACCCTCTGCCCCGCTGCCCTCCACTCACTATTTCTCCGCTTTCGCGATGTGCTCCAGCGCCTCGTTAATCTTCTGCGCCGCCATCTCGCCAGCGCGGCGGGCCGGGCTCGGCCACGCTCCTCCGCCTCCCTGCGCTGCGGCTACGGAACGGCGCAGGGATCACGGGCACCGGGAGGAGCGGCCCGGGCCCCGCCTGCTCCCCGCGCCTGCGCCCGGGCCGCGGCCGGAGTGCCCGGAGCGCCCCGAGTGCCCGGGGTGCCCCGAGTGCCCGAGGTACCCCGAGTGTCACGAGTGCTCGGAGGGCCCCGAGTGCCCCGAGTGTCGCGAGTGCCCGGGGTGCTGCGCACCGGCCCCGGACGCGGAGCCGCCGGCGCGGCCCGTGCGGCTCAGCGCTGGGCTGTACCGTGCTCCGGGGGCGGCGGGCATCTCCCGTGCACAGCCCCGTCCTGTGCTGGGCCGACAGCAGGTTTTTAAAAATCACACCGAATCCCACAATCACACAGAATCGCACAGAATCGTTAGGCTTGGAAGGGACCTCTGGAGATCATCTGCTCCGCCCCTCTTGCCAAGCAGGGTCACCTAGAGCAGGTGACACAGGAACGCGTCCAGATGCGGTTTGAATGTCTCCAGAGGGAGACTCTACAACTTCCCTGGGCTGCCTGTTCCAGCGCTCTGCCGCCCTCTGTGTGAAGTTCTTCCTCCTGTAGAGGTGAAACTTCCTGCATTTTATTTTGTGGCCGTTGCTCCTCGTCCTATCACTAAGCTCCACAAAAAAGAGCCTGGCACCATCCTCTTGATAACCTCCTTTGAGACATTTATATGTATTTATGCGATCCCCTCTCAGTCAGTTTTCAGACTAAACAGGCCCAGTTCCCAGCCTCTCCTCATAAGAGAGATGCTCGGTCTTTGTGGCTTCTGCTGGACCCTCTGCAGTAGCTCCTTGTCTTTCTTGTAATGAATGAGGAGCCCAAAACTGGACACAGCCTAGAACAGCAATGAGCAAGACCTGAGTTTCCCAGGGTTTTCAAAAGGAGGCCAGTTTTTTTTTTATCAGTGCACAACTCAGAGGACAAAATCTGAGCAGCACTGCATGCCCAGCCTTCGGGAAGCCTCCAGAGGCAGTTCTGCTGTGGCATGATCTTCTGCCTCGGTGCTGGTGAAAAGAAGAGGGTGTCTCCAGCCGGGCTGGCGCAGAGATCTGATGCAGAAGGTGTGAGTGGTGGCTGAGCACACCAGAGTTGATGACACAGGCCACACAATCATGCATGATACCCAAATTATACACTCAGTAATTAGGTCCAAAATGCTAAAGTCTCTATTATTGCTTATATGTCCACCTTCCTTGATGCCTTAGTTTTGTTAATGTGAAACGTCCCTGAGAAAAAGAATATCAGTCATGGAGCCCAGGAAGGTATTTTTTCTCCAATCTTGAACATCATTATTTTATTCCAATCTGAATAAGTGAAGTACTTATCAACACCAGAGAGAGAGAGAGCAAAGCAAGAACCTGGTTAAATTTGCAGAACTTCCCAGAGCCTAGAAGTCATTCAAACGAACCTTATGGGTCCCTTCCAACTCAATATTCTGTGATTCTCTGAAAGTCCATACCCTTTACAGGAATCAGAGCTTTACAAGTTTCTACATCAAACTGGGAAAAGAAGCAATATTTACGTGATTTGTTTTACTCTAGGTAGTCATAAAACTCACAGGTCTGAATTGCTTTCCCTTCCTTTTCCTTTTCCCACATTCCCTTGATGACATGGACACTTAATTTTCTGACTTTGGTTCTTGCATTGCACTTGAGAGGTTATCATCTATTGCAGATGGTGGAAAATTCCTACTAAATCTTAAATACTATTATTCTGTGTCCTAGATCAAAGTAGGGAAAAAGGTTGTAGAGAGGTTTTCTGCTTTCAAAAGCAGTTGAGTTGTCACAGGAGTACTGGAAAATAGCTAGTCTTGCATAATACATACACAAAAAGGTTTTTGGCAGGTGCTTGGTGGTAGCAGGTATAAAGCAGAGGAAGCTATGATCAAAAAGATTTCTGTGTCATCTCATCTGTCTTTTTTTTCCCCTCATAATGTCAGCCAGGATAGATCTGGCCAGCTAACTATGAGCTTGCTGCAGTGCCTTTCAAATAAATTTGTGTTAACCAGGAAAATTAAATTCTAGACAGCAGCATTAAATGACAGGATAATCTCAGGCTGTTGTTCTGAAACACCAAACGAATGACTAGTTTGTGTGTTTGTTTTTGCTAGGGCTTCTGGCCTGCTCTGTTCCCTGGGTTGTAAATATCTGTTCACTTTCTAGTGAAACTGCACATGTGCACTGTCTGGTTACACTTTATACTGGAATGACCAGACGAAAGATTTCCAAGACTAGTATTAAATGAAATAGGATATTCTTGGGTAGCTTTTATTTCATAGACATGGAACCTCCAGAGATTTTACATCTGGGAAGGATCACATCTAAGCATCTGGTGCTTGGCTGTGAATTAGAATTTGGTGCTGAAAAATGACCAGGTAAAATGTGAAAAAAAATTTGCAGGGATAATAGTTGAAGTGACAAAGATGTGAACTCTGTAAATAGCTGCATTAGTAGAAGTCATTGATCATTAGCCAGTCCTCATCTGCCCATCACTACAACTTGCAGAGAGTTTCTGTCTTCTATCTAAGCATTTCTTCATTTGCACCATTGCAACCAAAGGAATCAAGCTGTGAGAAACAAGGTGCATAAGCTTTACAATCCATTTGTCTTAAATGGGTTAAAAAGCACCTGTGTGAGAGAGACTTCATGGGAATAACCTCTGGCTGTAGGCAAGCAGCTGAAGACAGCGCCTTCCACTATTATGGCTGGCTTCCCCCACAGCCCTGGCATCAGGACAGCCTGAGTGTCCTTCAGAGAGCTGCTGTTAGTTATATGAATCTATTAGTACAACCATAGCTAAAATTTGTTTCTTAATGAACTGTAACTTTTCTATAAATCTATTGTGTTCTTTCAGAAAGTCAGGATTGACTGCAGCAAAATGTACATTAAGTCAGCTGCCGAATCCTATCTGCTACTCCAGTGGATCTGGAAGGTGAATTTAAGTTTTCCTGGGTCTGGATTTCTCACCTCTGTCTGGTACCCTTTTATGGCAGCAGAACGTGGCAAGTTCTGCCTTGTAATTTATTAGTGTCTGAAATTGAAATCATAACTACAATACTCCACCGCCATGCTGAAGAAATTATCTGGGAGAAAGGGAGAGGGATCTCCATATTTCTTCTCCCAGAAAGACTGGGCCATCACTAATGGTCTCATGTACAATTGGGTCAGTCAAATTTCAGGCCCATAATATACACAAAAACGTGCTCTGTGATCACTCCAACGCAGTGTCAGCCCTTCAGTGCTCTGGTATCTCTCCTTTTCCTGTCTTCAGCATTAAATCCATATTACTTTTATTTGTCTTTCAGACATTACTGTCTTTGTGGATGTGGCAGAAAGCAAATGAATAACTCCGAGGGCAGGAAAGTTAATAAAGACTGGTTTTCTGTAGATTGATACTAATTGTCTTTAATTAAATGGCAGAGGACTGCAGTGTGAGCATGCCTTTTATTAGATGTCAGAGAATAAAGAGAGGGGTATTATAAATATCCCAACTGGGGGGAGGTGGTAATGTCTACTTGGATTTCCAGATTCATTGGACATGAGAGAGGAGGAGGATGTTCTGGTAGGATGAGCCAACGCGAATCATTCATAATGCCTTCCACACTATTTGTTGAACATAGATAATTTACATGCTCCTATTGAAGGTTAAGTAAGGTGGCCTGTCCACATAGGTAAGGCAGGTTGATTTTGTCAGTAAGTAGTAAGATAGATGATGCATCATGATTATCAACACCCTTTGAGTCCCTCCCTACCATTCCCCTGGTCTCCCTTGCTTCCAAAAAGAATACATTTTCCTCAGTCACGATAACCCTCAAATTGTAATTTATTTAAAGTCAAATTAATTTTATACAATACTTAATGTATGACTCACAAATAAATGTACAGTATTTACAGATGTGAAAAAAAGCTCTTCTGGAGGAGAGTTGAGTCACCTATTCCTGCTGGGTTTTTGAGACCCCAAGTTGGATAATTGGCACCACACCACTTCCCACATGCTCCAGTGGGAATCTGACCAACTCAGAATCTTTGGCATTTATCACCCCCTAGTCTTACTCCTTGATACTTCCTCATCTTCTCAGCCACTGCAAGCACGAGTGATGATAATTTGCTTTCATACCTGATGGTTGTATGCATCACCAGTGCCTGACCCACCCTTAACAAATGCTTGGAGAGCTTGTTTTGGTGGTCTCAGAGAAGTTGTTACTAAGTTTCTATTTTCCACTGGTGGCAATTCCACAGCCCTGACAACCTGTTCCAATTAAAAATATCTTCATTCTGCTGGTTACTAGATCTTGGGAAAATGACCTTTGGAGCAAAAATTTCCCATTCTGAGACTGGGATCTCACCACAAAACCACTTCTGGAATCACCTTGTCTCCTTCAGGGTGCCAATTTGTTACTGGGCTAGGCTCACAGTTTGTTGGCTAGGCTCTTCCTAGCTGGCTCTGTTCCCTCTGGCAATTTACCAAGCAGTGACACCTGCACGAAGAGGGGGCAGGAATACATGGTGCAGGCATGAATTGCTTAAGTCAATTGAAATACTGCATCATAAATGTGTAATCATAGCTTTAGCTTCTCTTTCTGTTGATGAGGTAACTTGCTCAAGATAGAACACATACATAATTTAAAAATGGGACACCTTTTCTGCTGCGGCTTTGCAATTCCAGAACCTCTGGAAACCTCTCCCGTTTTTGTTCATTCTCCTTTCTGAATTGTTCTCTACAGAAAACTCTCCCATCAGATTCTCCTGGTAGAAAGCCAGCTATTCCTCCCACATGATCCATGCAGTATTAATGGCTTTTGATGGATCTTCCATTGCTTTGCAGCTGTTTAACAACGAGATGCTCAGTGCCTCATGGAATGACATGTAGCATTGCTCCTCAAATCAAGAGGCATTCATAACTTGACATGAACATGTATCCTTCAATTTTTCACTGAAGTACTGTTTGAAATAGATCCCAAAACAGAGGCAGGAAAACATAACTGTTTTCATCAGCTTTGAAAGCATAATTGTATTTTTTTCATTTTCCTATAGGATTGCCAAATTCATAATGACTGATTCTTCCAGGTGCTAGCTTCCACTCTATACCCATAAACAGGGAAGTGAGATCACTAATACCCAATAAATCAATAAGACTGTCCTTATTCAAGGATATCAATAAGCTTTTGTTCACTTTTATTGACAGCATAGTTTTGCATACCTGAAGCAAGATTTACAGAGAAGGGATAACTTTTTTGTTTGTTTTAAATTAGCTTAACCTTTTTCTTCATTGCTTTCCTTAGTCTGCTTCAGAAGAGCATTCTGGAGATCTTCTAGCCTTCAAGGTAGAACCAGGAATGCAAGCCTGGACCGAAGCTGCTATGCAGTGCTCTCTTCATTAGGACTATGGATGAGACACAATACAGAGCAGTCCCAGTTGCTAGGTTTTGTTTCACATGACAGCATGGAGTTTATGAAAACATCTGCTGCATTACCCCAATGTTTTACTCCTTGGCATAAAATGTTTTCTGAGATTAATTGCTTTGGTCATGTATTATGACACCATTGATTAGATAATATCAAAGCCTATTTCCCCCTGTACAGGAGTAGTCAGTTCTGCCACTCCGAATTGTCATTTACATTCTCTGTTATCATGCTGCTGCAGTACACGTCTGCAGCAGCCCAAACTATGCACTTCTGTAAGTCTTTTCCAATGACCTGATTATCAAAGCTGGTGAGGCAGCCACGTGGGGGTGCAGCTGAAGGCCTCCCAAGGTACTGAACTCAGTTCTGTGGGCAGCTCAGTGACTGAGAACTGAAGCTCTATTGTTGTTCTTGTAAATATCAGAAGTAAAGAAAACAAACCTTCCAGTTCATTTAGCACTGTTAAAGCTGGTAATTCTTACTCTCAAATATAACAGTGAGCCAGTTTTTAAAATAATAAAGAAGAATATGATAGCATGATTCCATTTGATTGAGTGGCCTAAAGACTCTTTACCCCTACAGGGACTACATCTGTACATTAGGTCTTGGTCTTTAGATAAAGGTAGCAAAAATCTCCTTTAGAATTTCATCTGTGGACTGGAAAAAATCTCCTTCAAGTCACTATAGTGAGTGAAATTTCTATTCTCTAATAAAAAAATCAAACATCTCTAGCACCTCTGTGTGGTATTCAAAGCTCTAAGAGTTCAGTGGGCTGCTTCATACAGGTACACTCTGATGTACAGTTTGGGTTCACTGGTCATTACAAACTTTTGAAAAGCTGTTTGGAAGCATTGAACAAGACATTCACAAAGTGCATTCCTACTACTCTTAACTGTAGCCTGGTTTCTGCATTTAAAGCTTTTGATTTGTTTCTTTCCAGGGGAAAAAAAAAGTGAAGTCTGTAAAAGCCTAGACAAACATTAGGCATTTCACATCATTCTCCCACCAGAGCTTAGATTTCTCTTCCAGTAGGCCATAATGGTTAAAAATGATGGTGTTGTAAACAGCCCTTTTGAGTTAATGACAAACATTTAGAAGAGAGTGAATGTCTTAGTTCATTCAGAATAGTTAGCTGTGGCCCATTCATGAATTTCCCTTGAAATAATAGAAATAAATATTGAAATAAACTTTAGCAAACATTATTTCCTTTTCTATAGTCCTTTCTAAGCCACATTTTCCCATACTTAATTAAAGCTTTGTATTTCACCCCCGGTCCTGTAGACTAGAATACTTTAAATTCATTCTGTTTAAATAATCCAGCATTTCTTTTATCTGACTTATTTTGATAAAAATTCTAACTTCATTTTCTGCTCCAGAATAGACCATTTATGACTATAGTGCATGTAGGACAGAACTCAGAGGTGTTTTTCTCATGAAAAGAAAATGTTTAGTATTTTGTGAAAATAATTTTTAATATCCTATCCTTGGGCTGTCCAAAAATAGATAATTCAACTGTTTCTCGTATGCTAAAATCATGTGAGCATAGTGAATTCTCTTAAAAGTAATTACCATTAATGCCATATCCTCTGAAAACACTAATGGGAAAATTTCAATCCAGGTGAATCAAAACCTTCCTGTAAAATTTGTATTCTTTATATTTGCTTTTAGTGTGAGGAATTAATTTATGAAAATGGGGGTATTTCTCCACTTTTATTTTTAAGAACTATAGGGTAAATCAACTACAAAGTCTTTCTTTTAACCTGCAGAATATATCTTCTTGTCTCCAAACTTGCTTCACAAAGAGCAATTACTGAACTTACGGATCTGCTTCCCCTGCACAGATAATCAAGGAAGACTGCAGATTGACCTACAGAGAAGGAAAGGTAACTCAAGGTAGCGTTTCCCTACAGTTCTGTGTGCCAGGTCTTCCTTGGAATGGATGTGCTTCTTACATGTTGTTCTGTCTTTCAGTGTTGCAGAGCACAGCATCATGCCCAGCTTCTGTGCGTTTGCTTCCTACCTCCTACATTTTTTACACTGTTCTGTCTTTCTTTTCCCACTTGTCCTCTGCTCCTCTGCTCAGCTATGGTGAGACCCTGCGTGCAGTGCTGCATCCAGCTCTGGGGTTCCCAGTTTAGGAAGGACAACGACCCATTGGAGCAGAGGCCACCAAGATGACAAGAGGGATGGAGCACCTCACCCATGAGGAAAGGTTGAGAGAATTGAGATTGTTCAGCCTGGAGAAGACTTTAGAGTGACTTAATTGTGGCTTTCCAGTACCTGGAGGAAGCCTACAGGAAAGATGGAGAGGCACTTTTTACAAGGGTGTGTAGTGACAGGACAAAGGGGAATAGATTCAAACTGAACTATATTAGGTTTAGATAAGAGATTAAGAAGAATTTTTTTTCCCTTTGAGGGTGGTGAGGCACTGGAACAGGTTGCCCAGAGAAGTTGTGGCTGCCCCATCCCTGGAAGTGTCCAAAGCCAGGTTGGGTGGGGATGGATCTAAGCAACCTGGTCTGGTGAAAAGTGTCTCTCCCCCATGGCCAGAGGGTTGTAATTAGATGATCTTGAATCTCTTCCAGCCATTCTATGATTCTGTGATAAAAATCATAAGCAATACTTATAACAACAAATGAATTACTGATATTTATGGTACCTGTTGCTGAAAAATGGTGTAACTAAGTGACAGATTCTCAATTGTCACCTTTTGGAGCTTGATACAGTAATTGGCAAGTGGAATTCAACAGTCCATGCTATGTAAATGTGAGAGGACGGGAGCTTGGCATTCCCTTCTGGAGCTCAGTCATGTAGCTGTAGGTCAATAAATTATCTGTCAGATGTAATGGCTGTTGTAATGAAACCTAGCAAACACAGGAGGGCTCTGTGTGAACACATATTAAGGACTGTTTAGGTTGGTGCCAGACAGGAATGTTATGTTCTGGTGTTACGTAACCTTAAGTTAATTTGCAATGTAGTTTAAAGTAATAAAAGATTTTGCTATGAAATTGCCATCTTGTTTTGGGTATGTATGGGTTTATAGCTAAGCATTGTCTCTGTTCTGAAGCATAAAAATATAAAAATAAATCCTATAAACTCCAGCTGAAGGGGACTATTATGAAACAAAATTAAATTCCCGATTTTGACATTTCTGCTAAATGTGTCTGTTCTTTATGAAACAGATTTAGGTTTAGCTGTCATATATTTCAATATATCACAAACTGGCTTCTGACAGAAAAAAAAACAGTCTCTTTCCGTGATTTTACATTACAAATCCTAATTTTTCCATGCTGCTACCATGGAAACAAATGGGGAGTAAAGACAGCAAGTGGAACAAAAAGCCACTATTGCATAATGGAGTTTGATCATTCCTCCACAGAGACAAACATGCTTTCACAACAGGACTCTGCTGCAGCACAGCCCTGCCAAGCCCCTTGGGGCAGGGACTGGGCCTGCCCGTGCCAGTGTGCAGCTCATGGCAAATTGCTTGTGGCGAGGCCTCTGGCTCTTTCTGAGGAGTGGGGCTGTGCAGCCATTCAGCTGTATCACATGAGCCAAGCGAAGGGGTCTTATGTCAGGTGGTGCCCTGAGAAAGGGTGAGTATCTCCACCCTTTGTCACAGAACCACCCCTGTCACAGAACAATTCTGGGAAAGCAAACAGAAAGTAAATAAAATCTGACAATAGAGTGGCAGCCCCTGCATGAAGAAGGACCTCTCCAATTCTCATGAGAGTAGTGTGGCTCATGATCAACAGTGACAGTAGTAACAAGGAAAGGGAAGCCACAGATTCCTTGTCTGTCTGCAGAGGCTCACCTGTGTTACTTTCCTGGGGCCAGGGTGCTGCTCTGGACTTTACACAGGAGATGTCATGGAGTTGTTCCCTCCCCTCATCCATGACTGTCTACATAAGGTGAGGAGTTATTTTCCAACATTTATTACTGTCAAAATAAAAACACTGTATGTGAAGCATAAAGGCACTAAGTTGAATTTTTCCTACTCAAATTTGAACATCTCACTGGACATCCCATGGTAGGAGTTCCTGAACCCTGAGTTGTAGCTCAGCTACCATACAGGTGCACCATCTCATCTGTTGTTCAACAGAGACTTCCAGTAATGTAGATGTTAAAAATCAGATTATGTAGATCCCAGCTGCTTATAATGAAGGTGGCCTATTGACAGAAACCTTAAGATAACACTGTCTGGAAAAATCCATGAAGAGGACAAGTTCATTATTAAATCAGAAATCAAAGGTAAAGTTTCTCCAGTAAGATGAGGAATTGTACAAGACTCTTGGATTAATCCTTTAGGACTTAATTAGCTCAGTTCAGCTGTACACTATAATTACACATGAGCGCCTCCGGTAAGCAATACCAGTTGTCAAGCCCATCACATTCCCTTTATAATGCTAGTTGACTTTAAAGTTTAAATCTGTCATGTTCAGACCACCTCCAGCAGGCTGGTGGTTAAGGTTAGATTTTATTATAAGTGGGAGTTTTGCTTTTTTGTTTTCCAGGACTTTTCTTTTGCCAACAAGTATGAACCTACACAGACACAGCAAATGATGTATTAATTTACAAACCCTTTGGGAAAGAAAGTACATTACAAAGGATTTCCGGAATGTAATTTTTAACCAAGATGACTGAGTTTTCCTTCTGAAAAAAGTTGCTTTTATTTAGCAGATATTGTTAATTGCCACTAGTAATCTTAAGTATTTTCTTTTTCTTCTCCCTTCAGTGATAAAGATATTAAATAAATATAGTTCCAAAGGGACATGTAACAGTTCTTCTAGGGATGAGTGGTACAAAGTAATCAGCATGAAGAGATTAATTTCTTATGTTATAAATGTGCTGTTCTTGACAAGCAGGTTATCATTTCTTTAAAGCAAGCAGTGTTATAAAAATAATTCAAGGCACACTTACACATGTACAAACAGAGTACCCAGGCAATGATGGATCTTCAATCACTGACCCAAGCTTTGAAATTGCAATTTCTGAAAAGATTGTTGCTCACTGAATGTGTGAATTTGTCTGATTACAAAAACAGGTCACAACCTGCAAACTTCTGGCCTAAATTTGGATGAAAATATTGTCCTACTTCAGCAAAGTTTGGATCAAGGCTCTGGGTTGTCTTAATTCAGATCACCATATATTCTTTCATTAGGATTACCAGGAAAAACGTTGGCTCGATACCAGGTTTTCCATCTCAGATATTTGTTGCAAGGTCTGCTGAAGTATTCCAGATTGACTGCTGTACCTACATAATGGAAAAGACCATATATTTTCTTCATGTGACTACCCAGGAAGACAGGAAGAAAATGAATGTTACTGCAGTACAGCTGTGGGTTTGCTAAGCAAATCTGGCCCACAGACACTTTTATATGGCAGATCCCCCAATCACTGCTTCCATTTAGATGAACCATAAATATCTTGGCATTTTAATCTCTCTCCACAGCATATTAATCTTAGTTTGGGGGGGATAAAAAAGGAGACAAACAGTGAAAATAATGTACGAATGATTGCCTTCTTCCATTCCATCATTTGATGCTTGCTCTGTTCCTCCAGAGAGGAAGATTAAGGGAATTAATAACACATTTGTGGTGTAATACAGACAGAAAATCTCTTTAACTAAATGTTTTCAAAGGATAGTCCCCCTATAGCATGAATTTTTTGCCACTACTAGATTCTGCTCACTTCAGTTATCCTGTGGGGATGGGAATCAGAGAAGAATCTTTTATCAGGTAGTGGGAAAAATAATGCAGGTTTATCAGAGGAAAGTCTAGGCAGGCAGCGGAAGCCATTACAAATTACAGAAACATTTTTGAGAAGGAACATTCTTAAGGAGAAAAATAAAAGGAAGACTATACCAGTAAAGGCTTGATCAGACGATATGCAGGTGCCACAGGCATTGTCCAACATATTAAAGACTTTTCTGCCTCTAGCAGATCAAGCAGCCACATTTATACTGGTTCTACGACCTTCCATTAGGTTACTGTTCTTCTCTGCCTTCACAGGCAGAAATCACACATCCATCTGAAAATTTTTTGTCTGCCATTATTGTATATGCCTATTTCTTACGTGTAACAGCAGTAAAAAAGTGATTCAGTAACTCTCCCATTTTCCTTTTTTGGTGGGAGAAATTAACACTACAGTTTGTTAAATCATTGCATTTGAGACCCAGTCAGTGAACTTTTTTTTTATTTTTAGCTGAAACCCCTTCCTTTATATGCTTTATAATAAAGCAAGCAGGAAAAAAACTCACAGCTTTTGCATTGTAAATTCTCTTTGAGGCCTTTATCTTTTTAATGATTCTTTTATGTTACACTGTAACTAAAAGACTTATTAATTTTTTCTTACTAAATAAAATGAGGGATTGTTTGCTTTGAAGTATGTTATGCATGACAAATCTGAGGCTAAGAATTGTCAGAAGCTAAGAGGGGTCACACCTGGTTAGACAATAGAACCATCTCTTACAGTTTTCTACTCTTCAAGAGTAGCCAAAATACCTAGAAAATTATGTAGGAAGGCAATAATATATGATGCTTCCACTTGTATTCTCCCATCTTCCAAATACTTTCATTTTGTAGACTTTCTAAGTGGAATTTACTTTTTCTATTTCATAAGCCATGGTCGGTTTTTCTTACATGAGTTTGTCCAGTGTTCCTTCACACCCATTTAAAATTTCCTCTTCTACAGTATCTTCTGAAAAGGTGTTCCACAGCTCATTTACCTGGTGTAATAACAATCACCTTCTTTGATTTAATTTGAAACTGGAATTTTAGCAGATATATTTGATTACTTGGAAGAGACATTGAACAGCATCCCTCTTTCTTCTCTCTCTGTGACAGCTGGGATTTTATGGACCTACTAGTTTCCTGCTAAAAGTCCTGAGAATAGGTGTGACATGCTTGTACTTGGCAACATGCTTGTACTGGTGGAATCAAACATGCTCGAAGCCAAATTCTAGCTGAAATAATTGATAGATATGTTTCTCAGGGAAGATTCTGATACAGAGATACTTAGCATAGATAGAGAAAAGAGTTCATTCTTAGCAGCCTTTCAATCTTCAAAGACAACTTTCATATACAGTTTACCCCTTGTAGCTGTGAACAGATTGAATCACATATTCTGGTCTCTCCAGACATGAAATGACTTTTATGCCAAAATGGGATCTATACATTCCTTTAATCTTCTTACACAAGCTTGAAGTACACATACATTTTAAGGACTTGGTTTAAGTGATATGCTCACATTTTGCTCACCTATTGCACAACTTTGAAATTTGACCACTGTAGGTAGGTTTTAGTCATATTAAGGCTTCATACTGAGATTGCAGCTTATTCAGGTTTCTTACATGAATATCCCTCCTGTACACATTAGAAGCAGACATCAGTTGTATGCATACATACATACATACAGCCAGGCACATCTGTTCCTCAGATGTGCCTAGCTGTATGTATGTATGTATGCATACAACTGATGTGCCCTTCTGTGAGGAACTAGGTGCAAGTGTGTTCGATGCTCAGTGAACTGTTTCCCTTACAAGCATCTGCCCAGTGCTAATCTGTTAAATTTCAAAGACTTTTAGAAGTCTTTTTGAGGACATTAACAGCTTTACCATCTTTCTGAAGAACAGTACAATAAGATAAGAAAAATGAAAAGGAAACAGTCTTTTAGACCTGTCTTCTATATGAGGAAAGTCACTTAAGGACAAGCCTGCTTCTCTGCTGTCTCACAACAGTTTTCTCTTCTTGGCTCATGTCACTTCTTGTCTATCAACACAGTAAGCCCAAATCTCTGCCTGTGTGCTGGTGCTCTGTCCTGTACAGCTGCAGCTTGGCTGGACTCTTCATTTAGCACCACTTTGAATGGCAGCTGACTGCCCTTACAATGCTGTGTTTGACAGCAAACGCTGACCAGTGAAGAAGAAAACGCGAGCAACAAGAAAGACATTTTTCACAGAGCTATGCCACTAAGATCTGGAATTCTTCCAGAGGCCACGGGCAAAGAAACTTGCTTTCTATCTATTAAAAAATGCTTTCAGCAACCTTCTTTGAAAAGGAAGTCTGCCTAGTAAGCAAAAGGGGAAATGAGATATAGGATCGGAGTATGACAGACTGCCATATATATTCTTCTCTGGCCTTCAACACACATCTGGAAGGATAATGTCAGAATTATTTGTTGTAAATAACAACTGGGAATTCAGTTGGCGGAAATGAGATCAGCCTTCATTTTTAAACTAAGTAAACTTGATAGAAGGTCAAATTTGAATGTTAAAAAGATAAAACTTGAAGGCTTATTAAGCTGATTAAAAGAGCACTGTGATTATTATGCTAGAAAAAGCCCATTCCTCTTGATTTACCAGGGTCTGTTCTTTGGGGCTTATGTGAACAAGTAGAACAGTGTTCTACTCCTCTTGTTTGCCTTAAAAACCTTGTAGTTTCAATATACAAACTGTACTTCTGCCTAGCCAAACAAAACCATTCAGCTGTATCCCCTGCCCAGTTCATGCACTGCTCTGTATTTAGGAGGGCAGGTTTCTAATGTTTTATTTTTGTGTAGATTCTGAGTCATCCCTCCAATGTCTTTGTTGGAACATCTCTCTGTTTTCCATTAATCTCAGAGTTGCTTACAAACTTATGTCAGATGAATAAGACTGATCAAAGACTGCAACCAAGGGAACAGTCCCTAGGTGATTTTAGACCAAAGTGGTAAAGATCAAGCTGTTTCAGCTTGCAGGACTATTTGTGACCTGTGTGAAGTTCATAGCTTGTCTTAAGGTTATTCATCCTAAGAAACATTTTCCATCAAAAGAAAAAAAGAAATAAAAAAAGGACATGGGCTACTGGATACTGCTACTAAACAGGGGCCAAGAATTTAATAGGCCTGGGGATAAATTGTCCTCTCGTTTCTGAATGTTTTCTTGTAATCCATAGTAATGAGGCACATTGGTGGGACAGTAGTAAGACACTGTCTCTTATTATAGTCTACTCACTTTTTCCCAGCATCCAGATTTGTAGCTTTCTGTGAATTTATGTGGTTTCAATCCCATTATACCTAGGAGCAGTTGTTACTTGATTTAGTCTCAGTATAGCCTTCTCACTTACTAAATTTTACTGATAGTGAAGGGAGATGTTTATAAAGTTTGCCAGATTTCTCCTGGGAAGTCCACGGTAGGGAAAGAACTTGTCTTTGGTGTCTTAACTGAACAAGTTTCTTACTCTGCAGTACCTTTCAAACACTTTGTTCAATTAAAACTGGTGGGAGGAAGGAGAAAATGTGTGTACAAGTTACTAATTTGAAAATTAATTGCCTTCCTCAAGAAGCAAGTTCTCAGATCTGCAGAGGTTCTGCTGATAGCTACACAGAAGCACAGCAGTTCTTCAGTGCTGTTAAGCTGGAATTGTGCATCCTAATTAGACTGCAAATTACCAGAATAATATCATATGAGCCAGGCTGGGATGGATGCCTGCTGGAGTCAAGATAGAAAAGGTTAAAAAGGGAAAGGTGGAGCTGGTTGTAGAGATGAGTCTTTGTAAGGGACAACTGTGTGGTAATGCTATTGAAAACATGCAGGTATAGGTCCAAAATACAGAATTGCAAGCTACAGGTAAAAGATAATAATATTAAGAAAAAAATTATGTTAAGGTGACTTGTACTAAGTTGCAGATACTGAATACAAGATGCATTGGGGCTTAGTCTAGAATTGGAATTAACAGTTGAGAAGGCTGGAAAAGGGAAAGGACTAATTAATTGTTGCTTTTATTGCCAAATAAGATCACAAATACAGGATGGCCCTTGTTTATTTTGGGGTTTTTAAAACATTTGGACATAGGACAACTCTTACCTGTACTTTTATTCTCTCTCTGTACTCTGGCATCCTCACCCCATCCAAAAAAACACACACACACATTGTCAAAACAGGGCTGTGAAGAGCCTTTCTGCAGAGGCGCATTGCTGCAAGCCTCGGCTACCTGCAGCTTCAGTCATCAGTGTCTTTCTCTCAGCTGCTCATCCTTGAGACAGGAGCAGAGGCCTTGATTATGGATGAATTTCAGCACAGCAGAACAGGTGAAGGATGGCGAACGTTGCGTAGATATGGCACAAACTACCGCTATTCCACTTTTGGGTTTTGGTTTGTGTAACTGTGCCAGTGTAGAATCTCTCCCTGTGGCTCCTGTAGGAGAGGAGGCCCTTGTTGGTAAACTGACCTGTGTTTTCTTCACTCTATGGAAAACACGATCCTCTGTTAGTGGAAAAATAAAAGTTCCCTTTTGTAGAGCTTTTGTCTAGCAAGTGAGCTCTGACAGCCTTCCTGTATTTTATTAACACTGTAGATGGTATTCACTGAACAGGATATATACTTGCTGAAATATTTTCTCCTGAAAGGTTTATTGTTCTCTGATATTTTCTTTCTGTTGGGTCACCAGAAGTTTATTCCTATATACTCTTTCATTAGGGTACTAGGGCTTTGTAAAATTTTACTACGGTTTTTAGGGTTAAGGCTTTCTAAGGTCTCCTAGTTTAACTGGAAGCTGTCAGGACAATACTATAGTTCTTGTAATTTGAAGGATAATGCATTGAAATGCAAAAGGTGACCAGAATAAACTAAGAGAGAAATTAGTGGCTATCAGTGTCAACATTTCAACTGACTGAGGGAAGACACTGTCAAAGAAATACATTAAAAAAACCCACACACCCAAGACAGGATTTTCACAGAGAACTAACACATTTTTCACTGCAGATCTTAGCCATTATTTTATTTTAGTTGTGCATTGTATTTTTTTAGTTCATGGAAGATATTTGTCACTTCCACTGCATTGCCAGTTGAAAACATTGGTGTCATGGTTTAACTCCATCTAGTGGGAAGAAGAATCAGAAAGAAAAGATAATCTTGTGGATTGAGATAAGAACAGTTTAATAATTCAAACAAAATAAATAATAATAATTGTAAGGGGAGAGAGAGAGAAAGTGGTATAAAATCCAAGCAAAAGAAGTGATGCACAATACAGCTGCTCACCACCTGCTGACTGATACCCAGTCTGTCCCTGAGCAGCAATCAGCAGCCCCTAGTCAACTTCCCCCAGTTTATACACTAAGCAGGACATTCCATGGTATAGAATATTCCTTTGACCAGTTTGTTTCTCCCCCCACAGCTTCTTGTGCACCTGCTTCACTGGCAGAGCATGAGACACTGAAAAGACCTTGATTTAGGGTAAGCTCTTCTTAACAGCAACCAGAACATCAGTGTGTTATCAACATTATTCTCATACTAAATCCAAATCACAGCGCTGTACCAACTAATAGGAAGAAAATTAACACTATCCCAGCTGAAACCAGTGCAGTCAGTAATTTAAAGTGTCATGCTATCTTACAATCATGTGGTTCAAAAGGACTTTAAGAAGTTTTATCCCTTGGATGTGTTGATTCAGTTGTTTTCCCTATGTGTTCAGTAGCTTGGACTCCATATGTGGTAAGGTTTGAACATATCCCTGCAGTATGTAGTGTTGAATGAAAAACCAGACCTGTGACCAGTGGATTGCCATGTTCAAACAGTTGTTTTTCCAGCACAGTGGTCAGTAGAAAGAAACAGAAAAAGAACATCCGTGGGAAACCCACAGTCATGCAGGTCATACAGACATCCTGGTCAAACAGAAGTTCCCTGTTTGACTGACTGATAGAAAGACCAAAGCACAGGAAGCCTCTATCACCAGGCTGCAGGTGTTTCCAGGGCAGAGACTGTAGTTTTATGGGTCTGCTGTAGAAAATCTGCTACACTGAGTTTTCTAGGTGTAACCATAACACAGATAATAACATTTAACCCCAATGGTAAAGGCAGAGGCAGGAGCTGGACTTGAATCACCTGATTTGCAGTCCCAGAAATTCTTAGCTAGTTTATTATGCTATATCTCTTCAGATCAACTGAAAGTGCTGGTATTTTTCTTGGAGGATAGAGAATGACAAGCAATAGCTAACAAGGAGAGCCAGGAGATAATGTTCTGATATCTTATTTGTTGGCCAAACTCCCTTTAGACTATTTCATTTTATTAATGCTCTTTATTCCTTTTATTGTCTTTTTCAGTAGAGCATTATAAATTCTGGCCATTTTTCTTTGAACCGATTCCTAATCCGCGTTTCTTCTTTAGGAAAATCAAGTGTATTTGAAGGTAAAGTTAGCGTTTTCCTAATATTTCCGTTGCTTTGTTGTTCTTGCTGCTCTGATGTGGGAAGATCTATTGGCCACAGACATAACTCCCTCTTTACACACAGCTGGCAAATGAAAACAATATCAGAACATCTCCATGACACACAAGGCTTTTATGCAGTGATGTTTCAGACTTTACTGCAGTTTCCTTTGGAAATGCTTAAAACAACTACATCTGTTTCCTTTCATTGGGATTTTGTGTTCTTTAAGCCAAAAGGAGGGGATAAAACTCATTAATTCTGAGCAATAATTGCAATGTCCTATGTAAATATTTTTTAGACTGCAGGGTTGTTGTTTTTTTCTTTCCACTAAAAATATAAAATAGCTTGTCTGTTCAATGTAATGAGAGTTCCTGGATACTTCTGCATTGCTACGTTATGCACAAATACTCGAACTAGATTTAAACAATCTGGCTTGGTTGTTGGTATCAAGCTAGCAGTGACTACACAAAAAGCAGTGCAGAGCCATTCTCCTAACAGCAGGAGAGGGCACGGCGTGGGTTTAATTTACCATGTTTCTGAAGTGCATTTGGCATCCTACAGTGCCTGCCAGCCTGTTATAGCTAGACTGTTACCAGCCTGAGCACATCCCTCCTGAAAATGCAGTAGAGACCCACCTCCTGCAGCAGATGTCTCAAGCTAGGCTCAGAGAGTGCCTGGCAATCTCCTGTGACACCACACAGAAAAGATTCTGAATGTGGGCATACGCAAAATACCTCTTTTTGAAGGAGACCTACATTTTCCTAATAGTAGAGAGGGGTAATAATTATTTGTGCAAGCTACAACCTATAATCCAAACAAAAAAATCAGTGTCATCCCTCCCCTAATCTGAGGACCAGCTCTATCTCTGAATTCATTTGTGCTTCTCAGAGTAGTGCTCTTCTAACAGATACATACAGCTGTTGTCTAATGTTCCCTGCTTAAGAAATTATTTATTATTCATCTCTCTCTAAATCCCAATTAATCCAGGCCAAGATAAAGTGAAAATCAAAGTGCTTATAACATTTTGGGTGGATGATAAATTAAAAAAAATATTTACAAATAAAAGCTTAAAAGAAAAGAAAACAAACCCATGCAGATGAGGCAGCCTCTCAGACATCAAGTCTGCTCACCAAGAGCTTGTCACCTGCTTGAATGTCTGCCTGCTTGCTCTTGGTTCCAGGAAGGCAACCTCTTCTCTCCTGACCAGAATGACACTAGTTATCTTGTCTGTGACATTTCTGCTGTACTGGGTTGCTCCCTGCTATTCTCTGTTACTGGAAATACTGCAGATATTTCTGGTTAATCCTTTCTTGGGTTCACACTTCCGAAGTCCAATTCTTTCTCTGAGCTACCTGGAAAATTCCCATAAGGAAGTGTGAGCCTGTATCTTCATGTATTCCCTCTGCAGCTTTCCACTATAGCTGTTTTCTAATTTACAGCATACGTGCTTTGGGATGGCTCTCACTAGATGCACTCTGGTGTGTTCTGTAGTGTGCTGGAAGAAAAGGTATGTGATCGTGGTCACAGGAGGAGTACATCAGTGTCCTCGGGACTTCAGCTCTCTCAGCATTTCCTGTTAGAGCTTAAGAAGGCAGGGAAGTCTCTGCTTCCACAGGATACACCTCTGAGTACACACAGAAGAGGAAACAGTATTGGTGGAGTACAACAGCTTTGTACTCAGCCCTCAATAGTCACAATACCTGGAGGCTTAGCTCCTGTTCTGACCAACAATCCCAAATCATCCACTGTGTTATATGATAGCTGTTTCCTCCAGTCTTGAGGAGGACTGGATCTCCTGGCAAAGGTACAAGGAAGAAATACTTGCACTCAAGTTCTGCAGCTCACTCGCCTCAAGGCATGTGGAGCCATCAACCTCACCCCAAGCTACCACAGCTGCTGAAGGCTACAGAATTTCGTGCCTTTATGTTCTCTTTAATCTATCACTCAGCTTCACCTATGGTGATAAGAGCTGTTACTTGAAAAGTACTGCCTCAAATCACCCATTTGGTTTTGGAGTATAAATTGAGAGACTTTTAATATGGACATAAAAGACAAAATTCACAGGGTAATTAAAACACAGGCAAGGAGTGGACTTTCTTCACAGGAAAAAATAAAGGGTTTTTTCTGAGACATCAGGATTGGGAATAGCATAACACTGTCATATGTGAACAAGGCGTACATCTGTGCTTGAAATACTGCTGCAGATAACAGAGAAGACATGACATTATAAAGATTTCCCAAAGCAATGAAACCCAGGATGAACCTCAGAGTAATTCCAATCTGTGATATTAGGCCTGGGACTAAGTTATTTTACTGGAAATGAACAGAAGTAAATTTTTTTAAAAAATCATTTATTGGTCAACTAGTCAGTCATTTTCATCTCAGCATCCTCATCCTTTATCATTTTATGTCCCTCCCTCTTTAACAATTTAGCACTGTGCACATCCCCTTTTTCACTGCAGATGCATCAGTCACAGAAACAGCCACAGAAAACAGATGTGCAACCATTGCTCTGTACCTGAAATGAAAACTTAACTTATTGGAATGAATGACATCAATAGAAATAGGCCATTTTGGCAATTACTTCTTTCTGGTATTAAACGAGATTAAAAAGTGAAGAGCTAGATATGGCTTACTATATGCAGAAACAGGAGAAGGAAGAATATAACATTACAGCTAGTCCCATATGGTAAAAATAATTCCTTAAGATGGTCCATTTGCTTTCAGTTTAACAGTTAATAAAATGCTTTTGTTTGATTTTCCCCATTTAGATCTGTAGTAGTTTAGATCCACATATGTGAGGAAACTTCCATTCTATTATCTTTCAGAAATAGTGTCTTTAAATATTTCTCTTCCCACTTTGCTAAGTTTGTATTTTTAGATATTTTGAATTTTCTCCCTTCATCTCTAGCTATGACACTGAGACAGGGAGCTGTACTGTGCCAAGAAGTAAATAAGTCATTGCTCTTCACTCACACAAAGTTATTAAAGGTGTGAGATATCTATGATTGATAATCTTGTCAAAGGTTGTGCCCTCTTTTTGTAAATCTAACATGAAGTCTTACCATAACTTCAAGGTTCAGGTGCAAAAAGAAACAGTAATTTAAGACTTGTGGGTTGCTATTTTTAAGCTTAAATGTCCATTGCCAAGACTCTTGTATTCAAAGACCTTCTTTAAGATTACTATAATCTGCTTTGGAATGTTTTTTGGGTATATTCAAAAGCCTGTTCTAGCACAAAGACATTGAAAAATTCACCAGTTTCAATGTTGATGTAGAAATCTACAATAATTTGGCTCTGATCATGTTGCAGTAGATCTGTAAGAAGAATTCTTTCATCTGAAGTATGGCACAGGGCCTCTCCTTAGTCTGAGATCCTGAACTGCACATTGTTAAAGGCAGGATGCCAGAATCCATGGAATAAGGTTGCTACTGTGTTTGGAGACAGAGCTGAGGAGCTTCTTTTCCTCAAACTTTGCTCAAACAGGTGCTCTGTAGCACCTGGAGAGAACTGAGGTTGTAGGAAAAAACACATTCAGAATTCTAGAAACTCCAACTGACTCTTGAAGGTATGAGAAGCTGTCAGGATGAAAATGCTATAGTAGTTTCAGTCACCCTACTGCAGATGAGGTAAATATCCCACAAGAGGAGGCTGATCTAAATTACAAATAATGAAAATAGTAGCAATTTGAAAAAAATTAATGAAAGATCCAAAGAGGTGAACCTCTTGGATTAGGCCTGATGAGAGAGCAGGAGCTGATTCACAATGTGTTAATTCAGAAAGATCCTGAAATGCAGACCCTTGGCACTGAATCTCAGAAAAGCCACTGAAAGATAAGGCAAAGCTAATCAGGTGGAGTAACTAACAGGGTAAGTTAACGCTTGAGAGAATGAGAGCAAGAAGAAGGTTTAGGGTCACTATGTTGAAAGACTAAATATTTTCTACCAGTTAAAAATTTTTAGTCAGTAAACAAAGAAACCAATGCAGCTAAAACAACACCACCACCAACAACAAAAGCTAACAGGTGTGCTATTGCATTCTTCAGAACTGGGGGTTATTTTTAAGAGGAAAATAGAGGAAATCATGCATTGGCAAGATAAACATAAAGGAAGGCCAATACGAAGCATGCAATTTACCAAAGGTATTAAAAAACTAATAATAGAAACTTTTCAAACATCAAAAGCAGGACACCTGCCAGAGAATCAGTGAGCCTGAAAAATGATCTATGTGTAAAACCTAATGTTGATGCCAAGGCTTCACTGTTCATTGCAGGGAAGTTTATGGAGTTTCCCATACCAGGACTGTCCTTTACACAGGAAGAGTCCAAAGACTTATCTCAAACTGAAGTGTTGATACAAGGACTTTTGTGCCTAGACAAAAATGCAAACCACACAATAATTGTTAATCAGGACCATGTGGTGTTTACCTAAATGGTCCAGAGGAGCTCTGTGAAGGCTACAACTGAGCTGTGGTGCATGATATATTGCTTAAATCAGCCCATGCACAAGAGAAATACAAGGTGATAAATGCAATGGAAAAATCTAAAAAACCCCAGAGTTAGTGCACATATGGATGATTACGATGTATCTAGGAAGGACTTGAAGAGGAGAGTAAAGACGATGTATCTAGGAAGGACTTGAAGAGGAAAGTACTTTTCTAGAGGAAAAGTACTGTCTTATAAATCTACCTGAGTTCTTTGATCCAGTCACTGAACTTGTAAGTAACACTGACCCAATTGATACAGTGATTTTATCAGCAAGCATTTGACATTTTTAACAGAAATGCTTAAAAGAAACTAAGCTGTCATGGGAGTGGATTATTAATTTTTTAGAAAATAAAGGGTAAGAATAAATAGTTGGCTTGCTCATTTGAAGGAGGTTACCAGTAAGGCCCATATGAGGAGCTATACTGACTCATGCAGTTCATTAAATGAACATGGAAGGGACTGAAGGATGAGGTGATTAAGTTAGCAACAATACAGAATTATTCAGGATGGCTAAAACTAAAGCACACAGTAGGGAGTTGTAGCAGGGTCTCATGATACTAAGTGACTTGCTTCAGAGAAAATAAATAGGGAACAATTAACTGTAAGAATTTATTGGCAACTAATTAGTTATGAGACAAGTTCTCAACTAATTAGTTATGAGACAAGTTCAAAGCAAACAAAATTAAATATTCTTTCTGCAAATAATTAAAATGGGGAACTCATTGTCACAGGATGCTCTGGAGCCCAAAATTACTTTTATAAAATAATTAATACAGATTCATGGAAAAAAACTGATGCAACATGGCTAAACACAACAATGTAGATTCAGCCTGTGACTTAAGGAGTCCCTAAACAAATTAGTACTGGAATCTGAGAGGTAAAGGAATGGGAAGGTCATTCTGTAATTGCACTGTTCTTACATTCTTCCCCTAAGCATCCACTTCCACCTGAATTATGGATAAATGAATAAAGGGTTTTAAGCACTGACTCCTAAGAACTGGGAATATCCTGTTTGATTTCGTTATTTTTTTATCTTAGCCATCTGTTTATATTTGTCATATCTTGTAGGTTTGGGACAAGGAAATCTATGTTTAGAGAGCTCTTAGTGCAATTAGGCCAAACAGCATTTTAATTCTAGCTCTGAGCTTCTAGGTGTTATTATATGAATGTTGAGCTGACTTTCACAGGAAAGACTTGGTGTATTACCAAAACAAACAAAAACCTCTGTTAAAGAAAATTGAATTGCAATGTCAAGAACTTCAGAGTTCAGAAAGATGTAATTTAAAGCTCTCCAAGCAAGATTTAACCTTTGCAGTCCTAATCTGGCAAAGCTATATGCAAGTGGAAATAACTACAAAGAGGAGAAGCAATCCAGTGTAGGTGCCATGTTTAACTTGATCTCTTTATGTATTCATTTATGGTTTCATACACACATTCCACTCATATAAACACAAAAAGTCATAAAACCTAGTGCTGTAACTGGGCCCTTCATTTTACAGTTTCAGCATGAGTAATGGAAGAATGCTAAATGTAAGAAAACTGAAATGAGAAATCTGTGAATCAGAAATGTAAAATAAAAGGGAAGAAGGTGAAACTTGAGGTAATATCACTTGTGGAAGTGATATGCTTTCTATTGGTTAGCAAAGAACTTGTGTTATTAGTGAGAGAAACTTAGGTAATTATTTTCAATAATGGAAGTGTGTTTGGGACAGCTGGCTTGGGTAAAAGTGTTCCAGCACTGAACAGGATCCTGTATTGAGTAAGTTGTTGTAGGATTTCCTTCATGATCAAATACAGACATAATATGAAAAAAAAAAAAAGTATTTATATAATAAAAAAAAGCAAGCATTTAAACATGTATGCATCTATTTTGGATGTGAAGAATGAAGGCTGGGAAGTTTAGTTCCTGAAAAAATGAAGAGGAGTTTCCATATTGGTGATTTGCCAGAGAAAGCAGAATCCAGAGCAGCATTATGTCAGAGAAGCAAAATACAGAAATTGAGTGGTGTGGAAACAACAGATAGCCCAGATACTCTGTTTCTCTCTGGTGTCTGTCTTTCTTCTTTGCAAACTTATTTTAAACTTCAATATCTTTGCATCAGGGCTGTCTAGTTACTAAAAGCCACTTTTGGGGTGCTGTTCACCTTATTTCTACTACAGTTGTTCTCAACCACCTCTGTACTGATGGCATGATCTGCTAAGGGTATATAAATTAACACCATCTGAAGTGGAGACCAGTGCCTGAAAGTCTTTATTCTTGAAGATTGTTTTTCCTGTGGAGTCAAAGTACTGAACAAATTCTGGCATAAGAGCTGGGCTGTGCATACAGCCTGGGTGTCCACCTGTGGGGGCTACAAAAAGTCCGATGGAATGTGGTCAGCTTCATTTGACACACTGACTGTTTCCATTTGTGTCCTATTCAGCAGTGAGTTGCAGGACACTGTGCTGGGCAAGTTGGGATGTTTCTTACGTTCTCATTGGGAGGCATCATTTTGTCACTGACTATCACCAGAGGAGGTACCAAGGACCATGAGCAATCTTCTCCCAGCCTCAGCCTCATTCTTATGAGAATAAGAAGGGCATCTGTAGCTATGCCAGTGAGGCTAGAAGATGGTGAGGCTGACCAATTGTCATGCTTCTGGGCATAAGCTGAGGTCAGAAAGGTTTGTCTTTTTGCTGTGTTGCAGTGTTGGCCTGTACTGTGAGTAAAATCATCTAAGATAAACTGGTTCCAGTCTGCTCACCAGATGATACCACAAAAGCTAACACTAAGTTACATCCTCAGGGTAACATTGCTCTTCTTTGAGATCATGATTCATGCTGCTTCTAGATACCTGTGCTGTCTCTTGCTGCATCAAATGAAAGCTGTTCCATCTCTCTATTCATGAACTGACAGGAAAGCAGGATGTTCCATCATTGTAAGTTCCTTACTGTGTGTACAGATCTGCTGTTGACCTGTTCAAGGGTAAATAAGCTAAGGTTTCCTGCTTGTTCCTAAGTAGCCTGTCAGCAAATCCTCACTCACAGTGACTCATGAAAGCAGATAAGCACATTTTTGCTGCCCTAATAACTGATGTTTGGCCTTCAGACCATGAAGAGCAGGCTCCCGGCAGGCAAGGACAGATGAATTTTTTCAAGGACCATCAGCTGTTTCCAGGCTCCATACACCCTTGGGTCCCTCTTTATCATATAGGGATATAGGCCAGAGGGGTGGGACAGGTGAATGAGAGAAGGTCTCTAAGTACATCCTTGGAAGAGCTGAGCTCTCACAGCTCCCATTAACTCCCAGTATCCCTAACCAGTGAATTACTAAGTGGCTCTTTTGATCTGGATCATAGTTTGCTTTGCCATTGTAGTCTTTCAGACTTCTTGCTATCCTTATTTAAAATCCTAGGAAGGAAACACACAGCGAAGACCAATTCCTGTCACACCCACAGGCGTTCTGAATAACAGCATAGGCTGTTCAGGATCATTTCTCAGTGAAAAGCGTATCTTGGCTGCTCACTGAAATGCACAGAAGTTAGACAGCACCAAGCATTCCACCGGCACGTTGTGAGAATGAAACCTTGAAAATATTACAGTCTCCTGATTTCTCACAGAAGTAAGAAACAAGGAGAAGGATACACTTGACTGAAAGAGGTTTCACTTGAAGGAATTTTCTCTCTTATCCTTCAAGACACGATTGGGACTGAAGCAGTCTTTGTAGAGTGACCAAAAATCTCTATGAGGGTCAAGTTCCCCTAGATCCAAACAGGAATTAGGTGCTCACATTTCTTACGTGCTTAATAAATGATGTGGAGAGCTCATCACTGAACCTCAAGAGGATGCAGTATTATACAACCCCCAAGGAAATTCCCAAATATTGCACTTACATTATTTGCATTATCCTCTCTCAGCTGGGATGTGCATATTCTGTCAAACACAAAATTCCAGCAGGCCTATGTATGATTCTAAAGTATTATCTTTGAGTAGCACATCCTGACACATATACACTCCTGTACCATGGGGATGAAAAATGTGTCCTGGAATTATAAACCCCATGCATGCTTTAAAAACAAAGTCGACATATTAGCTTTTAAACGCATGACCAGCAATCTGAGCAAAGCATAACCTCACAAAGGTCAAAAAAATGTGTGCAAGTTTGTAGACTAACCAAAGACATTTACAAATCACAAGCAGCTTACGCAAAGCTGTTGTGTTGACATTTCTTTGTGCCATTCATCATTATTTTTAGAAATAGCTAACACAGATATTATGAATTTTAATTTGCAATTGTTTTTACATGTACTCTAATTAGTACAAGGTCACAAGGAAGGCCTTTGAAAGGAGATATGAGGTTTTGTTGTCACCAGATGACAGGATGTTGAAAAGTTACCAAAATGCTATGGCAGAATAAAAGGGGGATTTGGGGTTTTGTTTTTCTCCTTAACATGAATTGCTGAGCATTCAGGATTTCTTTGGATCAGGGCTCAGTCGTCACTTTCAGAGTGAAGAAATTACTCTTCGACAGGAAAGGGCAAACTGGATTCTTGTTTTCCTACAACTGTATCAACATTTATGGTGGTCTGAACTATCCCCATTGTAGTTTAAACCAGCAGGAAGAGGCTCTGGAGAAAAAAAATCTTTGAGTGAAAATACCCTTACACAGCTTCTAAGGGGTTTTAGTTGTTCTTTTCACCAAGGGACAGGCTTCAGAGGCTATGTCACAGGGCTTGTCCCCAGATTTTAAACCAGGAAAAAGTCCTTTAGGCTGTCTGTCAGCTTTTCACCCAACATGGTTGCAGTATAATTCCCCTGAAGGCTAGCTGTGGGAGATCAGGATGCCTCTTTATCTTTGAAGGTCTTAGGGGAGCACAGGGGAGCTTCGGGGGGGAACAGCACATTGTCACTCTCTGGCTTTCTTGTAAGCTCCCTTTGGATACTGGAAGGTTGCTATTATGTTTCCCTTGAGCCTTCTCCAGGCTGAAAAATTTCAGATCGCTCAGCCTGTCTTCACAGGAGAGGTGTTTCAGCCCTTTGGTCATTGTTGTGGCCCTCCTCTGAATCCACTCCAAGAACTCTATGTTCTTCTTTCCTTAGGGGTCCCAGACCAAGACACAGCGCTGCAGGTGGGGTCTCACCAGCGCAGAGCAGAGCAGAGCAGAGCAGAGCAGAGCAGAGCAGAGCAGAGCAGAGGGGCAGAATCCCCGCCTCACCCTGCTGGCCACACTGCTTGACCTATTTGAGAAGGACCTGGGAGTCTTGGTGGGTGACCAGCTGCCCATGAGCTGGCAATG
>JAYDZK010000113.1:100258726-100301366 GCA_034509185.1 Euphonia xanthogaster
ATCATACCATACAAGACCATATAACAATCTAACAAACCCCGCCTCACCCTGCTGGCCACACTGCTTGACCTATTGGAGAAGGACCTGGGAGTCTTGGTGGGTGACCAGCTGCCCATGAGCTGGCAATGCCCCTACAGCCAGGAGGGCCAAGAGTGCCCTGGGGTGTGTTGAGAAGAGTGTGGCCAAAGGTGGAGGGAGGTGATCCTGCCCCCCAGCCCTGGTGAGGCCACCTCTGCTGTGTCCAGTTCTGGGCTCCTCAGTACAAGAAAGACATAAGTATCTCAAAGGCAGGTGCCAAGAGGATGGTGCCAGGCTCTTTTCATTGGTGCTCAGTGACAGGGCATGGAGCAGTGGCCATAAACTAGAAACAAAATTTCACTTCAACATGAGGAAGAATTTTATATGGCAGAGCACTGGAACAGGTTGCCCAGGGAGGTCATGGGCTCTCCCCATGTCTGGAGACATTCAAACCCCACCCTGTGTCACCTGTTCCAGGTGACCCTGCCTTGGCAGGGGGTTTGGACCAGATGATCTCTAGAGGTCCCTTCCGACCCTAATGGTTCTGTGATTCTGTGAAGTCTTTCTTCTCAGGTCTGCTCTTAATCCATTCTCCTCCCAGCCTGTGGTTGTGCTTGTGATTGCCCTGAGGCAATGCAAGGTAATGTGACCAGCAACTACTTGGCCTTTGCTTCCACTTAGGACCATTTGTGCACTTATTTTTGGAAATTTTAGATAGACCTTTGCAGGCCTAACTTAAAGAAGCTCCACATAACCCTCTCACTCTGTTTGCCTAAGTAAGGATTCCAGGACATGGCAAGAAATTTTACTAAAGTGAAACCTTTTTCAGTGTTTTCTGTATCCCAGTGGTTTTTTGGTTTTTTTGTAATACATCAGAAAAATATGCTTGTGATCAATGGATGTATACATTTTTTCTTCTGATTTATTTTTGTAATGCAAAAATATTTAAAATATTTTAAATGTTGGAGCCATGAAATATGCTGCTTTATTTAAAATAATTACACTGTCACCAGTTTTGAAATACTGAGGACCAGTTCCGTCCTAGAGGACTTTCTCACTTATTATTTGCACAAAACTCGTCTTTAAACTACTGTACTCAGTAAAAGCACAGAAAAAATATTCAAGACTTGAACATTACAATATAAAACCTCCAGATTTTCATCAAAATATGTGAGACGGGGTTTGTTAAGGACCCCAAAATTCCTGGATGAAATTCAGCATGTGTCAGTAAAGACAACACCACTTCCTGCCAGCTGAATTTAGTGATTGCCATCTGATTACCTGTGTCTTCAACTCCCTGCGCCTCAGATAATACTGATATTGATATTAATCCACGTTGTGCCTGAGTGAAGGGATAATGGCAGCAAGCCTGACTTGTACCTCATGGCATCCAGTAGGAAATACATCATGCATCTCAAAAGTGACCCTGTAACAGGTATCCAGTCATTGGGTGCTGGGCTTCTCCCAAGGGTAGATCGGAACTTGGTGGTGAATGAAATGAGCCATCTCTGCTCAGCTGCTGTTTGCCCTGAGGCCAACAAGTACTGCACATAACTGTACTGTGGGTGATCTATACTGCCTTATTGTCTAAACAGTATCCTTGCACCCAAAAAGCCTTTTGGTCCTTGTCCAGTGCTAATTCCCAGCTGTAGCTGGGCAGTGTTTGGAAGCCTTTGACAGGATTTTTTTGAGTTTAGGGCAAAACGTTGCCAGACCTGTGCAGAGAGAACTGCACAGTTACAGTCGAGTTCCTGGTGCTGGCTGTGCTCCTTTACCTGTGGCAAATTCATTTCTCTCTTTAGGTCTACTAACCAGCGTGCAAGACAAGATCACCGAGCCGACTTGTCCCTGCACTCTTCCAACTCCCATATGCAAGACAGAGAGTTAGATCCCCAGAAGGAACAGCACTTGCCCCCTTATACGGTGTGCACAACACATGCTGGAAAATGGTAGGGAATGTTTCAGCAGCATCTGTAGCCACTACCATTCTGGCAGAAACTCTGCAGACTGACTTCTCATGCTTTGCTTTAGGATATGTTAGTGGGAGAAGGGTGAATGTTGGCAGCCCAGTCTGTGCATCAAGGCCACGGGTTACTGTCGGCCCTCCATTCTCTAGTGCCTGTGAGCACTAAAGCCAACAAGAAACTTCAAGGAATAAAACAATTTTTTTTTTTCTCAAATAGCACATGTAGCTGTAAGAAAATTTGGGTTCAACTTCTCAAGAGCATAAATCCTCTTGTCGGCAGTCTCATATACATCTACTGGGGAAAGAGTAACTTTGTAATGTCTGCTTCTTAAAAGAAGAGCAATTACAAAAAGAACTAGCCACTAACAACAGTGTCTCTACTTTTATCTTCAAACAACAGATGGTGTTAATCTGGAGCTTTGCACTCCTAAAAGTGCTGGAATCATAAAACTACTTGCTTCCAGCAGCACCCCGAAACACAATGTATTGCTGGGGAAAACAGTCAAAATGAGTGATCAGAGCAAAATATACCTGCTGTCAAACTGATTTCACATGAAATTTTTATCTTTTCACAAGACAAGATGTCTCCCAGATGACATTTCTGGGTCTCATTCTGTTTTCTGAGGTTGTTTAGTCACAATGGCTAAATCAGGAGTGGTTTGTGAGTCTCCTAAATCTGGAGTAGCTTCTAGTGACTGATACGCTTCATGACAGGATAAGACTTAAAAGATCACAGTTGTGTTCGCGTGCCAGTTTTGTACTGGAATAAATAGGCAGTCCTCTGCAAGTAGGCCACATTTCAGCAGAGTTACTTCAGATTTACTTCACTGTTAGCAAAATCAGAATCAGTGACTGCCTGGGATGAAAAGTTAAGGTGACACTGAGGCAATTTCTTTTGTAATTCATGTGGGGAAAGCTAAAATAAATAACACGAAAGGCCCCCACATTATTAGCTAGTGTATTTGAAAGAATCCTGCCGTTGTGTTTTATCTTTTCTTAACTGCAAGCCAGAACATTTAAGATTTAATTATTTAGAGAAAGGGGGAGGGGAAGTGTGCCTTTTGAAGAAAGTTCCACAGGTTTCCAAACACTTCAACATTTCATCATGGCAATCAGCCAGATGCCAAACAAAATGCAGCTTTCCACCAGGGATCTGACAGGTGGCCTTTCCAAAGTTTACACACTGAAGTGAGAGCTGATGTTCTGCTGCTTATTTTTCTGCCTTTTAAGTTATTCCTTTATTGAAGCCAGACTGCAGACATCTTTCCATGCACCAAAAGATAAGATCTTTCCTCGAATATTTGGGGATTTTAGTATGCTTTTATATTACCCATATCTACTCAGGGGATTATTATTCACACATTCAAATGAAGAAATGTTTGGCTGGCAAGGAGGACAAACACATACGTATGCAGGCAAAAGATAAGCTACTTGCAGCTTCGCTGATAACACAGAGCCAAATACTACTGAGGTACAACACAGGGAAAAATCCCATCTTTCCCTCGAGGTGTTTTCCCTGTCTCTGGCTGTGGTGAAAGCTGGCACCCCAGCCTCACTCATGCCCTGGCTTATTCTCTGGAGCATCTCCACCCAGCTCCATCTGCCTGGGGCTCTCCACCTGCCACCGCACCAAAGAGGCGCCTTCAGGGAGAAATAAATGGAGTCTGTGGCTGCACAGCACTTCCCTTTACCACGTCTTTGTTGTCTCAGGGTTTTCAAATGTCTCGTCAGAATTTTGAACGCTCCTGAAAATCCTCTAAATTGACAAAATATCCGGGGGGACAAAGTGCAGGGTAAATATGGAAATGTGATAGCTCTAGGTTTTGCATCTCATTTTCCTTGCTTCCTTCAGGTATGGTGTCCCTCAAAGCAAAGTCCAGGTGAAGGGGTAAGAAAAACTAAAAATTCTTCTGTAGAAACAAATTTCTTGAAGAAACAACAATCACAACTGATCCCATGGAATTACTTATGACTGATAGCAAAGTTAGTGAGGCTCATGTCTGATTCAGTTTAACTCAGTTCTGGGACCAGATTCTCATAGCTTGCAGGAGAAAACTTGGACAGTGCCCTTGCCCTCACTTATATCCCATTTGACTTTCATGAAGCCAAAGGAGAGGTGCGTATTAGAAAACAAAGTATGTAACCAAAATTATTGGTTACATTTAAGAGGGAGATTCCAGAAAAGAAAGGCCTAAGTCCTGACCAAATGCTGAGCTTGCTGTCAGCAAGAAGAAGCAGGGAATATTTCCTCCTGTTGTGTTCATGTTCCAATATTGCACTTTACTGCTTTTGAGCTTTACTGCTTTTGAGCAGTTTCTGAAAGCTTCTCCTTTGACTAAGATTTGGCCCATATCATCTGTTTGTTCACCATTCCTCAGGGAAGACAGGCATGAGCAGTGAAGTTCATTGGGTTGTATTATTTTTGAGGGGTTACTTTAAATTGTGGTTATGTATGTTGATACATGTCTATACTGCAGAAGACAAGCCTGAAAAAGTAACTTTGCACTTGCAGCAGGCAGGCAGACAGTGCTAAGTCTGTGCAGGACCCCAGTTCCTGGGGGCATTTATTCCACTGGCTGAAAGCAGCACACATAACCCTTAGTTTTATGGAAAAGAGTCCTCTTCTGCCAAATGGGCAAGGTTGTAGCCCACAGCACTTCCCTTATATACAGGAATGTGTGTGTGTGTATGTGATAGAAGTCTAGACATCAGACAGGAGTCCTTGAAAATTATGTCTGTGTTAGAGTTATTTTACTATGCCAGAATGCTGTAAAGGGACCTTTCCAATTAAACAAATAAAAACCAAAATATAATGAGCAAGTATGCCAATCAACAAATTTACTATATGCTATAAATATTACTATATGCTATGCTATTTCTTGCAGAGACAGATCACAGAACAAAGTTCTTTGTCCTTTGTACAGGGGAAATGAAAATATGGTACAATCATGATGAATTGTCTGTCCTTAGTCATAATCCTCATGTTTTGACCAGTTCTTCTCATCCAGACTTTTGTTTTCCAAAAATCAGAGGAGGGCACCAATGAACCTATCTGCAGATTTAAGAAAGGGGAAGTACACTTCAGCATCACATTTTTGTTTGAGATCTTATTTTCCATCTGTTCATGACAATAGCAAAACAACAAAGGGTTTCAGTGATGCAGTTCAAGCAGATTGCAAAATAAGCATAAAATTATTTACAATTGTTAGCAACATTCCACAATACTTAGAGCAGGCACAGAAATTCTTGAACTCCTCTGTGACTAGTAAATAAGCCCATATGGTCTTGTCATCTCTCCTCCCACTCCACACCCTAAAGAACACCAAAAAAAAAAAAAAAAAAAAAAAAGAAGAAGAGGGAGAAGAAGAATAAAAGTAACTCAACAAAGCAGGCAATTCCTTAGGAATTTTGTTGTATTCAAAATGTCTTTGAAATTATCCAGCAACTAAACCACAGGCTCCCTCATCCTTTTGGTCTCACAAAACAAATACAGAGCATCTTCTGTGCTCAGATGCAGTAATTACAGACAACATGCACAAAGAAAAGCAAATAGAATAATTTCAATTGCCAGAGCCAACTATGCAATTGTGCATTTATAAAAGTAATTACAAACCAAAAGTTCAGTTATGGTTCTGGTTTCTTCAAATTACTGTTTTGCCCTGAAGAAAAACAATTATCACGTAAGTAATCCTAATAATTTTAGCATTTGTTTTGCATATCAGGATCAAATCTGAATGAATACCTTTTTTTTTTTTTTTTTTTTAAAGTGTGTATTTTGAGCCAAACATTGTGTCTCTAACTTCTAATTCAGGAAAGCCTTGGTCCAAAAAGCCACTAGTGGCAATGGAAAGACTCCATAGAGCTTTTCACTGCTGATTCAGATATTTTTTTACTCTTCTTATCTATTTTTAAGTCACTTATCTCTCTTGCCAAAAGCCATTGTAAATATAAGGAGCACAAAGCTGAGAGACTCCAGAGACAGGTAAATATCAAAAGCTGACGTATCGTACTGTTGCTTTTCAGCTTTACTATTTATACATAGGAAATGTCTTTATTTGTGGTTAATTTCTTTATTCATGGTTAAGCACCTGGTCAATAGTTTTGTATACAGTTGTGAAATACCCTGAGTACCTCCCCAACCCTTGACCCAGGTCATTGGAGAATGGCATCTGGTTACCACTTCCAGTGTGGGTTGACCCTGCAGGGATCCAAGTTTGTGTAGAGAAAAGCACATGCCCTACTGCATAAGTATTTGAGCAAAATACCTATGAGAAAATCAACCTACTGCCATCTACAGACCTTGATGAAGAATCTCATTAAAGAAATTAAAAACACTAATGAAAAGCCTTTGTGTCACTGTGATATTTGGAGTACGTTCGGCCTTTGGAAGCATTCACCATACATTCCACACCTCTCTAAACCTGGGATGTTTTGTGCAGGGGAGAAGGAGCCACAAATGAAAGCAGACCTGGCTTCTTTCAGGAGCATTAGCTCTCAGGAGTCAGATCACAGCTGGAAATGAGAAACAGAAATTAGTGTTAAAACATCAGTGGGAGTGATCTTGATGAAACCTTGAAAGGTGGCCTCATTTCAGGGGCAATGAGGGGAGATCAGGTCAGGCTTTTCTGCTTTTTTCCCTGTGGACAAGCCAATCTCCATAGTGAACCCAGTTCACACATTCTGTCAAGGATGAACTGTTGAGCCAATGAAAGAGCAGGTCAGGCTTGTGCTTGATGCCTCGTTTGGGCTCAGCTCAGCATCCACATGTAGATCCAGGCCAAGAGAACCAAAGCCAGCAGGGATATTTTGGCACCTTTTCCTGGCAGCCACAGTGATCTTGCATGTCTATTATGAATTTTCTTTTTTTCATACTTTACATATTTAGTCAGCCTTGTTGGCCGTTGTCTGGTTTTTTGCTTGTTTCACTATGGCTTGGCTGTACCTTTGATCACTTGGCTTGCCCAAGTCTAGTATCACTTGATTTGCAAAGCTGCTGCAGTTTCTTAACTGGACACTTACAAACTGGAATGCATTTATGAAAGTTTTAGGTTAGCATTTCATGCCACATATTAACTATTTTTTTCTTTCATTCATTTGTTCATTCATTCATTCATTCATTCATTCATTCATCCATTCATTCATTCAGCTTACTAAATACAGAGCAGGAGCGTAAACATAAATTTGGGGAGAAGGCTGAGGATGAAGACTATGATCTGCAAATGTCATGAACCCTCCTCAGAACAACAGTACCATTAGCAACTCCACACAGGATTTTTAAGGTGACACACATTATCTCATTTTATGGTATATATTTTCCTTTCCTCTATAATTGTTAACCTCTCTTTCCAAAGGACACGCTCATACTGTCTTTCCACACCTTAGCTGCAGGCAACAGCTTTTACCTGAGAGAAAGCTCTCAACAGGTCTAGCAATGCATAGAATATACATCTCACCCTGTCTCTAGCAAAGAGAAGCTACCAATACTGCACCACCCTCCAGCCCCCTGGTTCCCACCACCATGCTCAGAATTCTACATGACACAGCCGTATTCAGAACATCTGAGAAGGACGGCATGCAATCACAGAGGTGGATAAGATTCCTGGCCTGGGGAACCTGCAGACTAGAAAGGATCACTTCTTATTTCTACCTCCTCTCTCCTTTCTCAAAACACTTCTGTTTGACTCTCCTATTTCTGCCTTCATATTCTCCTTTCTCATGCCAGGCTTCCAGCTCTGCCTTCTTCAACCGTGCTTCCGCTCTTCTCTGTGGTCATTTCCACCTCCCTCCCTCCCTGGCCCTAATCTCCTCAAGCAGATGGAGGAGGGGAGAGGAGGAGATGAAGGCACCTGTGAAGATTTTCAAGCCACAACATTGGGCTGCTTGCCAGCTCACAGGAGGTGCTCCTTGTGCTCATCAGCAAAGTCAAATGTAATGCAATGGGATACAACAAGTTAAGTAAGGAGAAGAGTCCTCACTAAGAATCACATTAATTTATTGCAAAAATACTTGAAAGGCCCAGAGCTTTCTCCTGCTCTGTTACATGCTCTGAGGTGAAATCCTTCCCGACCAAAAAAGTGCAGGAGCAGCACAAGTGTGAATGCCTCCTCCCTCACTGCCCCCAAAGTGTCTCAAAGCCTCTTCAGGACTGTTGTCATGCTAGCAAATGCAAGCACATGCCATGGGCACATTCCACAGGCCAGGCTGCCTCTCATGAATTCTTCCATGTGAATTTGGGGACCGAGCAGAGGCTACTTTACCTTGACACTCTTGTTTCAGCCCCAAGCAAGCAGATAATTCCTGAGGCAGCTGCAGGGAGTAGTTGGCATGTGAGTGGTCACCCACAAAGCCCTGGCTGCTAATAAGTCACTGGGTCAGAGAGAGCTTTCGGCAGCAGCAAACGGGCTGTGGGGCATTGCAGGAGTAGTCTCTGTCTCAGAAAAAGGACTTTTGAATAGAAAGTGAGATGTGGTCACAGGCAGAGTAAAACCAAGAGAAAAAGCCTGACAAAGAGCCTAGTGGCTTGTGAGAGGGCTGAGTCTACAGAAGATGCTCTTCTGCCTCATGCAGTTGGGAAGACCCACCATAAGAGAAGCTCCACTGCCCTTCTTCCACTGGGGCTAGGGCTTGATCCTGACTATCCTGGAGAAACAGCAGGCAACATGTAGCAGAAACTCCTCAGCTCTGCTCCCACAGCAGCATGGCTTTGCTCTAGCCTCAATTCATGACCCAGCAGGAAAAGCCACTGCAGCTCACAGAGGGCAAATGTTTTCATTACCAGGGCTAGATGCTGGTTTAGCTTATGGGCAGAATTGAATGACATCCCTTTCTTCCCTAGGGGTTTCATGGTGGTTTAACACACATGGGAACACCAGAAGATATTTAATATGTGCAGGGTTTAACAGGAACTAGTTGCCTTCTGCTCCCTTCTTGAGGTCACACTGCATCATCCCACAGACTGCATTCACCCAGCTCTTCACTGTCTTATGGGCACTTCCCAAATTCAATGTATGATTGCAAAGGAGCTTTCCCCTCCAGTCTTACACAACTGCCCTTGAGGTAAACCAGTGGCAAAATTACAAGAGGGAGCTTGGGGGAACACATTATCATTTGTGCCACAGCCAAGGAATGAGCCCCATGCTAATAAGCAAGCACACAGGAGGAGGCAGTGCCTTTTCTTCTTTGTGCTCTGCAACTCAGGATAGATTTGGAGGTGGGAATAGGATTGCAAGGTGTAAGATGATTTACAAATGGAATATGATAGTATTCCTGATTCCTGTGTTAATATGTAATGTTATTTCTTCAAGATGTGTGGTCATAACTGGGAATTATTGAGGATATCTCAGGGCTTAGAAGATTAAATTTGGATTTGCAGCCTTTTATTTTTGGAGCAATTTTTTAAAAAATGACTCTTCCATTCTGCCAGCAGTCTTTTTGCCTACTGTGCTGATCAAAGCCCTCGGCTGCGCCATAATCAGAACGACATAAACAGATCTGTTTGAAACCATCCAAGTGTCGTCTTGTACAGAACAGCCGTGTTGAAAGATGTTTGTGTAAGGATGAAATACCTAAGAATGGTTACATTACTCTTTGACCACAGGTTGCATTTGTTGCTTTGCATGTAAAAACTCTGCCCAGAAAAAGAGGTATTAGGCCAACTGTGCCTCCACTCAAAAGCTGTCAACTGGGAAAACATAGCAGTTCATGTTCAAGACCACCAGCATTTTTCTGATGGTTGGTGAGCTCAGGTGAGCAGTGTAATGGGAGGAGGACTATCCAGATCAGTTCCAATGTTCAATAAATTATAAAATGCTTTTATGTATCTCTCTCTGGCAATATAAGGACAGGGAAAGTGGCCTCAGAAAAATAGTGATTTTTAGTATGGAACATTAAAACCACCTTTTTCAGTATTTTTGGAGAAATAAATTCTATAAAAGAAACTGACATAATTGTGCAGGAAGGCTTGGCATGAGAAAGAGAGCTGCAAAAAAGCAGCGCTATAATTGAAATTAATTTTGATGGATTATTACTATCATATGAACAATATGGGGAAAATTCTGGCCTCGGGAAGAAATGTGGAGCAAACTGCCTACCTTATTTTAAGGTAACAAGAGCTATTGAGTAGCACAGATGTCTTTAACAGCTGTGAACAGCACAGGAGAATACAGTGGATGAATATTCTCTGAGACTGGACTTACCCCCAGCACTTCTTAGAGCAATTCAAGATACTAAAAAATTAAACGCATTTACTGTCCCTTCCAGAGAATAAAAGACTTGAGCATTGTTTAATAATACTGAGCAGATCAATAGCAAAATTTCACAAAACAGAGAACCAACGCCATCAGGATAAAATACTGTGACTTCTTTAAACACCATCACCTTCCTAGAAACTACACAAGACACTTTCCGGGGTGCTGGTCACTGGCATTTTTGTAATGAAAAAGATTAATAGAGCCCATAGTTTGGACGTCCTCTGAGCTCAAGAATTATATGAAATGTGAATGGAGAAGAAAAAAATTGACATGGAGCTTCCACAAAACATGAGTTCAGTCTAGGGAAGATTATACTCTGCCTGAATGTCCCCTCTGATTGCTCACAGCTACACAGATACCCAGCCCACTGGCAAAATAGGTAGTGTTGGCAGTGGTAGTAATCAGCTGATTCATAGACACTTCAGTGATCAAAAATGAGCCTAAATCGGCCAACTGGCTCAACTTGGTAGTGGAAATTGCATCAGTGGAAAAACCTATATACTGCTTTGTGGTAGTTTAACCCCAGCTATCAGCTAAGCTGCCATGAAGCTGCTGGCTCACACACACCCACTTCCCAGTAGGATAGGAAAAACAAGTAAAATGAATGGATTGAGATAAGAACGGGTTAATAATTCAAACAAAATAAAATATACTACTAACAATAATAATGATAATAGTAGTAATAATAATAATAATAACTGTAATGAAAAAGAGACAGAGGGTAAAACCCAAGAAAGACAAGTGATGTACAATACAGTTGCTCACTATCCACTAATCAGTACCCAGTCCATCTCCAAGCAGTGACTGGTGGCTCCTGACAAATCTCCCCAGTTTATAGACTGAGCATGACCTTCTCTGGTATGGGGCATCACTTTGGCTAGCTCAGGTCAGCTCTTTTGGCTGTGCTACCCCCAAAATTCCCATGTTTCTGCTCACTGGCAGAGCATAAGACACTGGAAGTCTTTGATCTAGGGTAAACACTACTTAGCAACATCTAAAACATCAGTGTGTTATCAACATTATTCTCATACTAAATCCAAAACACAGCACTGTACCAACTGCTAAGAAGAAAATTAACTCTATTACAGCCAAGCCCAGGGCGTTCATGACAAGTTATTAAAAAGTGGATGTATTTTGACCACATTAGTCTTAACTGTGGTATGTATCACAGGATATTAGAAATGCCACTTTACTAACAGCCTTTCATTAAGTTTGGTCTGCATAGTATTCATGTAGTTATCATGTAGCCTGCTCACAGCAGGCTGACACAGACCCAATTAAACCTGGGGAATGTGGTCAAAGATTGATGAATTCCAGTGGTTCTGAGGTCAGGAGTTGAGTGTTCAAATTTAGGGAAACACAAAATTAAACAATTTCAGAAAAACTCCTCCATAAGACATAAGAATATAACAACAAAATGGTACCAGTGTCACTGAAATGGAAATGCTGGTGTGTTACTGACTTCAACTACTGTGAAGCTAGAGGTCTGGAAACCAGCAACCTCCTCTTAAAAGTATCTGTTTTCCAAACAGGCTTAGCACAGAAGCTTATTCGAGATAACTGGATACAGCTAATCAGAGCTGCACAGCTTGCCTATTGTAAAAGTTCTTAATTTTCTGTCAAATGACAAGAGCAAACACAAATGTTGTTGGCAATCCTGCTGCAAATGTAGTCTTCTTCATTATAGTTCTGCCATTGCCAGTGTAAGAGCTAAATATATTAACAGCTTAGTTCACAGCTAGTCTAAAACAACCAAAGCAAGATAAATTGCTAAAGCATTTAAATATTTTTTTTGGTTACATAAAGTATTCAGAGTTTATATACACAAGAGGACACAAGTGGAATAAGCTGGATCAGAAAACATATAGGTATTACTTGTAACATATGAAATTTAAATGAGATAAAATTACTTGCCTTGGAACAAGGAATGTTTGAAATGTAAGAACATCCAACAGCAAAGACCAATGCTCTTAGTGAGAAATGAGATTTTTGGGATAACACATCACCCAGCTTAAAGCCAACACTTGACATTCAGTTCAGCCTACCCTGATTTCAGCATAAGACTGGACTATCTGCTATCATGGCTCCCTCCAAGTCATGACTGAGGAACAGAGTTCATTTAGTCTGGTTAGCTCTAGCCCTGCCATTATGTCAGCTCCTCCTGTTTTCTGGATTAATGGCAGCTTCCAGTTATTACCCAGTGGCCTCAGTCCAAGGCTGGACTTTCCAGAGGCTGAAGCATAAAAGAGCAGAAGTCTGATGCTGGTGATGAGCCAGAGCACTTGGTTTCCAAATCAAGATATAACAGCAATAATACTTTTTTTTTTTTCCTCCTGTGTGAAGGATCCTGGGTTTTTTTGATGTGTCCAGTGTAGATCTCATCAGTAAAGGGCTTTTACACACATTTTCATACACCACTGCCATTGTCCTTTGTTCCAGAGCTAAGTGTTGGCAGAATACGCCCAGTCATCACAAAACGTATCATTATTATGTGCAGACACACTATTGAATAAAGTCAGTCTTGATCAGAACAGAACTGTCTGAACACAGCTCAGTGCTTTTTCATTCTGGGATTAATTAAGACTGAGGAAAACACTGCTGAATCCTCTTCTGGAAGAACAAATCCAAGCACTTTTTGAAAGCACATCATGAACATTTGCTCCTACAAGTTATTTCTGCATTTCCTAGCAGAAACTCATTAGCAATTCTGTAGTGAAGGAATTACTCATTAGCTGGTAGCAATATGGAGCTGAAAACCACATAAGAGTGCCAAAGGAGGCTTTTATCTGTATCGTGCGTGCCAGATAAAGGACTAAAGCAGAAACGTAACAAAGGCTTGGAAGTCTTGACCTAAGTGTTGTTCTTTCAGTCAAAATAATTTTTGTGAACAACCTCAAAAATACTTGGGGTCAGCTCTCACAGAGAATGAATGAATGAATATCTAAGGTTTGCATGTAGGAAGGGCAGGTCCACAAGTGAGCAGCAGAAAAACTTCCCCAGGCTTGGCACTGCAGCAAGAACACATGCAGATCAGATACTCCTATTGCCAGAAGTGCCTTGCGTGTGCTCCACTGCAGTAATTACATGAGATATCCACATGTAGTTACATCTCTATAAAGGAAAAGCCCAACAGACAAACAGAAGACAGCTGCCCACAATGGATCCATGGGTAGTGGAGGAACTCATGTTCATTCTGCTTTCAGACAGTTAAAACAACACGTTTCCAAGTGTTTAGTCACTGTCCTGATACTATATATTTGTAAAATGTTATAAAAACTCACATGGCCATATTTCACTGAAAAGAGTTTAGATACCCTTCACCAGATTTTATAGTGTTCAGCTCAAAAGAGAGCACCTGACCTACTTAAATTGCCATAAATCTGTCTAGATGCTTATATGACCCATTTTTGTCAACTCAAAGCCCCTTATTTCAAAACGTTATCACAGATAAAAATTTAACACTAAGTGACCATATCTACATTGTTTTCATTATCAGTACACACAGTATCTTGAAATCCCGGAGTATGGATTTGTGTACATCTTTTAAACAAAAAATTCAGCAAATGCAATATTCTTTCTAAGATTTTAAAATGGGCAAAAGATGAAGAAATGCTGATCCAGCTAAACTTCAGCTAAACAGCTTCCACCAGCATTCTGGAATTGCATATTTTTGTCATCTAGGAAGTCAGAATGCACCTTAAGAGTGGCAGGGACGGTGGGGGTGGAGGAAGATACAGAGAAACACAAGGTAAGAAGTTAGGATTCAATTCACATCTCAAGAAAAATCCCTCTGGTTTTGTGTAATCTTACTTGACTCAAAGCTGAAGGAGACCTCTTGAGCCATGGAGTCCAGACCCCAGAATCCACAGTAAAAAGTATGATATATATACATGCATGCCTACTATAGCTGCTGTACATTGAGGGTCATGATGGGACAAGACTTGAATCACTGCATCGGAGAGGACCCGCTGCTGCACATGCATGATCACTTTGGCTTCAGCAATGGTGTCATTTGTCAGTGCTTTATGCAATCATGCTGAGCACAGCTGTCTCTGCTGCCCTGCAACAGACTAAGTTCCTCAGCTGGTGAGTAGGGAATCATCATAGAAAGAAACTCCCAGCAATAGTTTCATTTAAGGTAGCAATTGCTTCCCCTCTTTTTACCTCCGAGCACCAATCGCCCACACTGGAATTTCAAGGATTTCTGGCTTAAAAGCTCAGGCAATTGTGACTGCTTGGTAGAGAGGCTTTCCCTCTTCATCAGAAGGTGAATGCCCAAGAGCTCCTTCTTCAAGAGAGATTTTTCCCTTTCACAGTGAGCAGGCAGATGTTGATTGATCTTTACCGTGGCAGCTGGTAGGTGGAGCAGACTCCTCCCAGAAGCAGGAGTATGTGGGGGTAGCCAGCCCTCCAGCTGCGTAGTTGGGCTAAGGTTTGCAGTCACTGGACAGACTTGCAGTGAAACTTCACCAGTGCAATGTAGCAAAAAGACCGTACATAAACCTGTCTGGCTCCAAGGAACAGCACAGCTGACTTTGCACCAGTCCACAGTCCCTTTAATCTAGATGAGAGTGCTGCTCTAGCATGACCTACAAGCTGAAGAATTAGTTAATTTTCCCCTCTGATTAATAGCTCATGTAAAATTAGTAGGAAGGAAAAAAGATGTGCCAGTTAACCACCACATCTTTCTTGGCGGGAGGATGTAAATGTTGAAGGCAGAGATAATATTACCTCCCCTGGGCATTAGACACTTGGTGGTTTGGAGCACATGCCTTTGATAATCAACATCAGTATCTCTTTCATGTCACTGAACAGAAAATAGGGCCTCTTCAAAGGGACTAACTCAGAAAAGAAACTGTTAAACAGGCCTGACTGGGTTGAGCAATGCTGGAAATTAAGTACCCTGGAGGGGCAGGATTAGAAGTGAGGTCAGCACTCTCAGACAGGACAAGGGAGTGCATTAATAGCCCTCTGTACTGCCTCTGAAGTTCAGATGGTTGTCACTGAATATCCATGCAGCCCTCTCATTCTCCCCCTCCATATGCTGTTCTGTTAATTAGCATTCTGCCTTCTTGTCATAAAATACATGAATTAGCTGGTGGCCAGGAGCTTACTGGCCTAAGCTTTTGAACTTTATTGGAGTTTCATTTACACAGCCTCACTGAGAATTATTTATTTTTTTTTTAATCCTGACTTTTTCATAATGTTAATCCACTAGTAGATACTTGTCCTTTATCTAAGACACCAAGGCGTTCAGCAAATGCACATGAAAGAATAAGGCTTTGTTCCTTTGCCATCCGGACTCCTGTTTCATGTGTGCTTCAAATAAAGGAATTATTCCTTTCCAATGACTCAGAGTTTTCTTTGCTTTAACCCTTCTAGAGACAAATTACTAGCTGTACACTGATGACATAATTTCTCTCCTGGATGATAACTAATACAAAATTAACCTTTCAGCAGAAGCACATCTGTTTCTAGCCTGGGAATTTCAAAGGTTCTTGATAAAACTGGATTTTCAGTAGCAATGTTCTTGGCTATTGAAAGTGCCTTGCAATGTTCTATTCTTCTGGACTGTCAAAGCAGCTCAAGGAGTGCTGCGGAGCAAGAGAGGGGAGGCTGTGCTTACAAGGGTATCTCTGCAGCATAACTGGGAGCCACGGCCAGGTCCCTGAGTGAGGTTTGTCTGTCCCTCTGCTGCTGGGCCATTTGGAAACACAGAGCCCTTGGAGCCACATGCAAGGATATGATAATGCAGCCTGACAGCACACCCTCTGTCAGGGCAGGCTGGCTGGCCTGGGCTGGGAGCAATGCTGGTGCATTTACACTGTTTGCTGACACACAGCTCTGAGTCATGGAAACCAGGGGATCTTGGCAAGATACTTCATTGTAAAAATTCAAAGAAACCTCCTGATAAAAGCAAAAGGAAACAAGAGATTTTGTTTAGGTGACCTAAGTTACAGTCTTTCTTTGAGTCCAGCTCTTTGTCACAACTATTTTTATGCACAGCTCTTTCTAACAAGGGGTCAGTTTCTGTCCAGTATAAACATGTATAAACCAATTAATTACTGCCTGCTCTGGCCAAGAAACATTGTTCAGCACGTTGCTAGCAGGCCCAGTATTTAAGCACAGATGAAACTGGTAGTTTGTATTCTGGAGTCAGTAGCATCTGAAAGAGTTTGGCATTGTCTGCAGAGGTCTGGGTGTGTACTTTTTGAACCAAATGCCAGCAATTTGCTCACTTCTCACGTTGATAAAGAAAAATGGAAACACTTGACAACAAATCTTCCACCATCCACTGTTCAATGCTTAAACCGCTCTGGCTTAAATTGCTTTGCACATTCTCTCCCCGACGTACTCGATTGTATTATTTCTTTCCATTTCCACTTCTTTCCAGGAGCAAGTTTTTACACTTTACCTCCTAGATTACTTCAACAGCCAACTCTAAAATCTCAGCTGCAGAGTACCTTAAGACCTGATGCAGATATTTTTTCCAAGTAACAGAGAGTTAAGCTCTTGAGAGTTTAACTATTCTATTGAACTAGAGAGCAGAGCCTGGTAAGCAGGGTCCTCCCAAGGCTCTACAAAAAGGCCAGATGCATAAATGACTTTAATGCTTTTCCTGTGTGCCCAGCTAGCTGGAGTGCCAAGGGAAACGGGAGAGATTAAAACTTTATCTCACACAGCAGACTGCAGCACTGCCTCCCCACAGTTTCTGCTGCAGCTTTGGGATTTAAGTTACATTTGGGAGGATGGTGAGCCAGCATACCCAAAACACATCTGGGCCTGCCCCTAAATCAGCTCTACCAAAATGTGCAGAGGGCGTTACTGGCACCCTGATACAGCAGCAATCTCTGTAGAAGACCAGTGAACCAGAAAATAAGAGACAACATTTGTGTCAGGACTCCTCTCTCAGCTCAAAGATCACTGCATTGGCCATGTTCACCATTTAAACTAATCCTCGCTTCATTGCGCAGATGCAGATCTTCAAGGGGACCTTCTCTCCAAAACTCTCCCCAAGAATTTTAAAGCAATTAAATTTCACAGGGTCTTTTTGGTGAAAGTACTGCTGAGTGTGAATTTTTGGCATTTTTAAAGTAAAAGACACTGTGGCGTGATGAAATAGGAGTCTCAGAAAGCCCAGAATGGAATCAGAAACAGACCAATCCCAAATTTCCAATGTGTGCTATCACACACTCATTTATTCATGATGCAACACAGGAGATCCAACAGGCAAACCTTAGATGCTATTCTAAATTGCCAGATGTAGATGAAGTTGGTTACCCTAATTATCTAGTCCTATTTCTGATTCTCTGAACTCTCAGTCTCAATCAACTGCCATCCAGTTTAATGGTACCTGTATAGATCCACAAACATTTACAGCTGTAGGATATTCTGATTATTTTTAAAAGGGAAAAAAGGTATATGTGATAAATTCAGTCAAAGATCAGCAAAGCTCCTTGGATATTTCTATTCTACAGAATGGATACAGTACATTCTAATGCAGTTTTGAAATAAGATTTAGTGCTTTGTTTATGCCATGTTTAAGAATTTGTATGTAATTTGTATAAATAACCGCAAATCAGTGAATTCTATTAAAAATTAACTTCCACTATTGCTTTTTTATTTGAGAAAGATTTTGCTGAAAAGCCACAATAATAAGTGTGACAGTTGGCTCAACAATCTCTTTTATCTCTTGCTTTGCAGAGAAAAAACTTTGGGACACTGCTGTCCCTTTCTTTTTTTTTGATCCTGCTTCAGCAAGGGATCTCAAAAGATGCAGGTGACAAATTGGATGCATACACTTGGGACAGCAACATATGTTCAGCAGTACCAATGAGAACAGTGCGATTAAGAGGAAGTTTGATTTATAGAAAGTAGGCTGATTAAATCCAAAATATGCAGACATACATACAAACAGGTATTTAGTTGCTACATTATTCCATGTCAAAATGGGGTAATGGCTTTTTTTTTTTTTTAATTTCTTTCAAAGAAGCAAATACATAGAATTCAAAGCCACATTCTCCTTCATGGTGCACTTGTTACTACAAACAATACTTGTAAAGGGGTCTCTGTTGACAATGACAGGCCTGAATAAACACTCAGCTGGCACACACAGGTTTCCATTAGCACAAGTTTACATGCCTTGTCATGCTTCTCCAGCCATCATTTGTCACCATGCTTTGCACAAGATCAGCAAACACCATTCTCTCACAAACTTTCCCCCATTACTTTCTTAAGAAGAGAGGAAGAAAAAATAGAAAAAGGGTGAGGGGTTAGAAGGGCAGCATAATCACTTCTTCAGCAGAGCACTCAAGCTTTGCATGGAAGGGCAGCTTCAAGCCTTCTCTCCATAGACCAAGAGCAGTGCCCTGGGCTCAGCAGTCTCTGAGGCAGCTCTCCTGCCTCCAAGGCTCTGCTCCTTGACAGCACAACAGAGCCAGAGCCACAGAGTGAAGCACAGCCAGGCTCAGGGCTTGTTTCAGTACTACTTAACTGGCCACGGCTTCTTGGTGCTACCAGCAGATCTGGAAGCCAATCAATTGTCAGAAGTCATCTGTTTTCAGCTTTCACTGACATTAAAGACATATAGAAGTTTCTTTGCTCATGATGGGCTACTGAGTGCTCAGATATATTCCTCACAGAGGCTGGGCACATCGGGCAACTTCAGGTACACACAAACAATGAGTACACAAAAACAAAAAAAAAACCCTCACAAAATATATAAGGACTTTGACATAAAACCCACATCTAAAGAAAAGCAGTCCACTCAGGGGCATGTTCATAAATGTACTGCAAAGACTGAGCCTGACATAAAGTAAACCTGGAGCTCAAGCTGTGGGCTCATGATCAACATCATGAGTGAAGAGTCAAGAGGACAGTTTGTCATTGCTCCCCCCAGCAGAAACACAACCCTCAACTCAGTCTGGTTCCAGTTTAGAAGCAGTGACATTTAGTGAGTCAAAGTGACCTCAGCTTCATTGAAACTCCCTGACTGCTATTAAACAGCCAGCAGGGATTTAAGGGAATAGCAGGAACCAGATGGAAAAGCGCCAGGTCTGGGGACAGTGAAGCTACAGACCCAAAGGTCATTAGTGCTCCGTGGGGGCTGCCTGAGCCACATGCATGCTAGTCCAGCCCTCAGGCTAAATAGTGGCTGCAGAGTTCAGCAGCCTGGGGAGAAAATCCCCTCTTCTTCCCTTCCCATCCTGCCATAGGCCCCAGCCCTTCCCTGGCTGCATCTGCTGCCATGGACCTTTAACCAGTAAAAGCACCTGGAAGTCAGGCAGGCTGTGCGTGTTTGTTTTTACGAGGTGGGGCAAGGGGTCAGGCAGCAAACCAGAGATGAAAAAGCAGAAAACAAGCTGGTTTTTTGTGTCCCTGGTGGTGAGAGATGCCACCTCTCTGCAAAGCCCAGGTGGCTGCACAACTCCAGGTCCCAACGCCTCTGAGCTACCAACAAGGTATCCATCAGGGGCAGGGAGATGGCAGAGAAGCAGTGGTCCCCCCAGCAGTATGGCTCTTTAGAAAGGACAGGAAAATAAGACAGTTCAGTTTCTTTGGCTGCTTTCTTCACGGTTAGGAGAGTAGGGCAGACTCAGGCATGCTCCAGAGGAACATTGTTCAAGTGAGCCACACATGCTCCCCTGCTAAACTTCTATTCAACAGGTGAGGCTGAGGGCCAGACACTGAAGGGATGGGTTTCACACTCAGCTGCCCCAAGCACTGGGGGAACCAGCCCAAGGCCTCCCAATGCCTGCTGTCACCCTGCCACTACATGCCACTGCCAGCTCCCAGTATCCACACAGGCCAGCACAGGGGTACCCCAGGTGGGTTTGTCCATACAAACAGTCTACACTCTTTCCCCATGGTGTCACTTGACTACGCGAGCGGCTGTTCAAACAGCATCAAAACTCCCACTTCCACACATCAGGGAAAGGTACTTCCCTGCTGCCTTTAATCCTCTACCACTAATAATCCTCTCTGCCAAAGCATACATTCAAATTTGTGGAAATGAAATAGCTGGGGCACTGCAAAGAGCTAGAGCGAGGCAGCCTAGCACCCTGGCAAGGGGGTGCTAGGAAATCCCAAGATAAGTCTGTGAAAGTAGCCTTCAAGCAGGATTTGGTGCCCAGCCTGTTCATCCTTAGATGTTACTGCCCCTTTGAGCAGGATGAGTATCAACACAGGGGGTGGGGGACCTTTGTCATGCAGCAGGAATGTTAACATCCGCCAGACTTAAATGGCGCCATCTGAAGAGCAGTTAATATTCTGAACTTAATTTTTCATCTGTACATCATGAGGTCCTAATAAAAATGTTGAAAACTGCCTTTTGTTGTCCTCTGGTCCCTACAGGACTCACTTCTCCTTTGGCATTTCTCATTGTCATCTGTAGACAAGATTGTTGTTAAAGTTATGGTACCAGCTTTACAAAATGAAAGGGATTTTTTTTTAAAAAGAGAGGGGAAAAAAAAAGAGATGAAGCAAAACAAAACCAGAAAGAAGATGGGGAGGGGGGAGGGGGAAGTGGGGGAAGAGAAATGTGCCAGGAAGCAATATAAAAAAAGCAGGGACTTTTGATGTTTTCTTTTCCCGCCTCCTTCATTCTTGGCTGAATTATAGGGCGTAGCATAGTATTTTCAGAGCTTCTTTTGCAAACTTTATTTAGTTCAGTGATTCACATTTCTCGAGCAAGGTTAACCAAAGGGAGGGGTGTTTCTCCCTTTGCCCCAAGTGTTCCCCAAATTTCAAATAAATTGTATCACATTGTTAAAAAGAGTTGTCATAAAGGAACTTTTACTGATCTCCTCCAATGGCATTGTTTTCCCTAACAATGATGAGGATGGTTCATTACTTATTCACCTTAGAGAGTAATTTAAAAAAAGACTTTACATAACCTTGAGCCGCAGACTTTGATAAGACATAGATAGGCACATGGTTAAGATTGAGAACTTCATGGTCACTGCTCTCCTAAGACTGCCATTTCCTTCCAAACATATATGCCTAGTCTGAAAAAGCAAAAGGTTACATATGTAAGTCAGCTGACTTTCTTCCCTGGACAGAGTTGAGTACTCTCTGGGAAAAGCTGGAGCTGAAATCAGATGCCCAGAGAAGACATCAGAACTTATCTGGGACTTCTAGGCCTACACTGCCAGCACCTGAACCTGCAGGCTCCAGGAATTCCCCTGAGCAGCACAGGCTGCAAGCTGATGCCGTGCTTGCCTCTCTGTGATCACCGAGGCCATAAAAGTGCCGGAGTGATGACCCCTCATCAGCTGACAGAATTTATTTCCTCTGTTTCCTATGCAATACCTGTGCAGCGCTTGCAGCTCAACTCCCAGCCCATGACCCCTGCAGCTGGGAGAACATCTCCAAGAATTCATGGAAGGCTGTGTGAGGGGCTTGCAGACAGTTACTTCATTAGTTCTGTTCAATCTGTGCATGGCTTCTCATCCTTTCTGGCTATGCTTTAGAGGGAGCAGCAGCAGCCACATCAGGGCTTCAGGAGAGGGAACACATGTACAGTGGCTGGGAGGGTGCCAGATACTCAGTTAAAGCAACAAGGAGTTAAGTGCATAAAGCATGACAGGCAAAGCAGCCCTGTCAATATGAGAAAAGATTTGAAAAATCCTGTGTCCATCAAGGAATATCCAAATTATTAAAATAAATAAATAAATAAATGTCAGCATAGGAAAATTTTACCCTTTCCTTCTTCCTTTTTTTCTGGCTCAAAGAAGCTTCTACTGTCCCCACAGGAAACAGCTGAAAGGTCAGATTTCTTTGAAAGGAATAGAGAGGAGAGCCTCTGTTTTCTTTCCAAAAAGCAATTTATTTTAGCTTCACCAAAGGTCAGGAAGCATAAATTGCAATGGATACTCTTCCTGTGTAGCCAAACATATTTCCAGCAGAGCCATGACGTTATAAGTAAACAAATGAGTAAATATAAGGAGGCCGAAGAAAAACCCAACCTGAAAACATTTCTGACTGTATAATGATATCACTCTCATTTAAATGTGGGGGCTGAAGAGGGGATCAGAAGTGGGAGATGTGACTTAGATAAGCATAGAGGATCAGTTTTGGAGGATAGTTACACATCATAAGAAACATCCCAGCAGTGAATGAAACTCCACCGTCTTGGCTTTGCCTTGATTTTATGTCGCAGTCCTTTATGCAACCACAGAAAATGTGCATCAGCCAGAAAACTCATAACTCCACTGGAAAATGTTGAATGCACACAGCAGTATGAGCAGTCTGTTATCTACAGAAAATGAGGTTTGTTTATGTCCTCCAGCCCAGCCTCCATGCTCCCCCAACACCACCATGTTTCATTGTTTGGATGCTTTTATTCCCACACGGCTCCCTTCTAGTTATATGTAGCCCCATTTTAGCAAGTGATGGAGGAAAAGAGAAAAGGATTACCTGGGGAATACTGCTTAGCTTGTAAACCGAAACTATCATACTCACTTTTGTGGGCTTAATCCACTAGGTATTTAGTGGATATACTCTCCAGCCCACAAAAATTAACGAGATACAGATCCTACAAGGGAAAAAACTACTGGATAGGTTTATATTATTGCCTATTGACATCTCTAGTGCTCAGGAAGCCTAAGAAGAAGTGGAAACAATATGGCTTTGTCTCCAGAGGGCCCTGTCTAGTTTAACACTGAGCTGGATTTTGACTTGAGTCAGCACAGGCTCTTCGGAGCCCTGCCTGAACATTTGTGGAGGATCTCTACTGCCTGCCTGAAAATGGTCTGTGGCCAAGGAGGCCAGAGCCCTCTGCTCCAAGCACCAGGAAATGGAAACAGACTTTCTGGTTTGTGCTCACACAGCACCCAACTCGGGGCATCACAGACTATCCATTTCCCATCCTATGGCCATACCAAAGCAATAACAACTGTCTTGCTGAGTTTCCAGGTAATAAAGACAAACTTTTCTCAAGCTGCCATGGCCACCGACAGTTTATGTTAATCAAAGTGACACCAGCATAAAGTGCTGGGCTGCCAGACTAGAAAGCATTTTACCCTCAGCTGTTTCTGATATGTTTGTGTGCACAGTTCAGTTTACCATTAGGAAGGGCAAATAATGACCCATCACTAATTTAAGGTTGGGTCCCTTAAGTAATAAATTGAAAGTCAATGTTTAAACAAAGAGACATCACTACAAATTTAGCATGACACTCTCCAGAAAAAGGGTCATTAGGCAGCAGAGGCCAGACAAACTTCATCTGCCCCCTAGGAGTTTTCTGCTGTACTTGAATGACCACCAAAGGTACCATTCATCTTTACTGATCCCTGTTCCTAACCATACAAGGGTCTCAAGGAGTCAGGCCAGTTACTGGATGTAGGTATGTGATGGGTTCTACATGCCTTTTTTGCAGACCATCACACAGACGTGCAGCCTGGGACTGAGCAGCCCACCAAGAAACCTGCCATGCAACAAAGGATGCATTTTGCACAGCAAGGCCCATTGAAGGGAAAAGACTGCGGGTCTGTGACAATATGAGGGATGGGAAGGGACTTAAAGTACCCCAGTGCAGCCCTTCCAGTGATGATTCATAGAAATGAGCATGGCCTGTGGCATCACAGACCATCAGCAGTTCTTTCACCATTATTTGTGAATGAGGGGGTGAAATACTGTTGAAGGATTCATAAAACCTTCTCCCTACCTGTCCCCTCCATAATCTTGGGGCAGAATGACAAAAAATTGAATAGAATTTTAATCAGGTAAGGTGATGCAGCCATGTGGCTGTTCCTACTGATTTGAAGATAAGCTATCCGTATCAGAGCTGCTAGGTGCTTGGATACACATATAATCTTCCAGTTTAAAAGACTATTTACTATTTTCTCCACCCCTTTAAGCTTTCTGTCAATACTGACAACTCCCATCTAGGACATGAAAACATTAAATTGGTTCCTCTCGACAGTAATAAAATTATTTTTTAAGAACTTGTAAAACCTAAATGGCTCTTATATTACACTCTCCCAGAAAAAGCCAGTAATGTTTCCTGATAGACAAGACAGAGCTGTCTATGGAAAAAGGCATTTGAAAGATAGACTTACTTCCCCTAAAGAGCATTCAAAAGCAGACAATTGTCACGTTAAAAAAAAACAGGGGGCAAAAAACTTAGTAATATATATTCTCCTAGGGTTCTGGTTCTGCTTAAAAAATGCACAATAGGATGAGAATTCCCTGTGTCAGCATAATGCAGTCAAAGTGATGGAATAAGTGCCTGGTACATAACCAAAATTTTTATTTTAGGTTATGTCCAGATGCTTCTTGCTGTCCTGACGTATAGTTCTTAAAGCTTTCCTTTTCTTCTCTGTACTGAGAGGAAGAACCTACACAGTCAGCTGCCTGGGTGAATGAAAAATAAGTCTTCATTCCAGAGCACACAGTTGTATGCAAATATTCCTATTAAAATCCCTGTCTCAAATTTAACCTCTCAGCAGTCCTGTGGACCAATATGTTCAGTCTCCTCTAAACTAATGAGAAAATGCTCCCACAAGCTGTGTGTGACCTTGAAGTAGAAGAGCTCGGTTAACCACATGAACCTTGAATGTGCAAATGAAGAATCCTCCCTGCCAGATGCTGTTGCTTCTGACAAACCTCATCCTCAAACAGCGTCAAGCTTATGCAGCCCGGCGGGTGAGTGCTGCAGGGACAGGTGGCCTGGTTGGTATTTCACTTATTTTTTTACTTTAATTTTTATAAGTTTGGCTTTTTAACTCCTTAGGCCCTTTCAGAGCAATAGATGTAGAGAGTGATTTTACAGGTTAAATGATAGGACGATTGCACCTACACCTGTTTGTTGTTTCTTTTTTTTTCAACCTGCCGCACTTCAGTGCAACAACAAAGATGTTCCTGCACAGGAACAGGTCAGCAAGGGACAAACTTTGTCACTTGATGCCCTGATTCAGTGAGGAATTGTAGGACATATTAAGTTGTCAGCTTGTCTTGGCTATACACCTTCGGAAAAAAGGTACAAGCTGAAGTGCTCTCCATAACTTGGTCACACAGCAATGTAAAAATCATTATGGAAACTCCAGTTCAAAAGTAAAAATTAAGGTTTTGATTTTAAAAGCCTAACCAGTGATGTGTTTGATGAGAAAATGAAAGCTGCCATACCTAAATGAGCACATCTGGTCAACTTTATTTTTAACAGGACAAAGACTCTTTTCTCTGGGGCCAAGATACTAGCTCTTTAATCTTTTTCCATATTTCTCATGCTTATCACATACGAGCTTATCATAAAGATGTCTTTATCACTTCTTCCTTTTGATTAAAGGCTATGAGTAATGCTAGCCAATATCAATAACAATGCTCTAAAAATAAAATTATCATCAAACCAGAACCTTGCAGGGAACAGTGTTAGTCTCACTAGTCCCTCATGTATAGATCAGACAGTGCACTCAGAGGAAAAAAAAAAAAGAACCACCACATGTGAAGAGCAAGTCTCCAACTACATTATGTTTGGAGAGTATAATTCGTCTTACAGACAGTGAAATCCTGGGTGATCTTTATTTTGCATTAATCACGTGGTTAAATGGCTCAGGTATTAGGCAGACAGGTTGGGGGAGAAAAGAGGGGAAAGAGACAGAAGGGGGAAAAAGTTGGCTCAAAAATTCATTCTAAAAAGAAACCAAATGTTAGTCACTTTGAAGTACAATAATTTTTTTTAAGATTTGAGTCAAAAGAAACAGTGAAAGTAATTAGTCTTACCACACATTCAGTGATCCTCAAACTAAAAATCAGTGCCACACATATATGCATATAAACATATAAACAGAAATACACATTGGTCAAAAATATGGGCAAGATGTATCATCCACGTGAAAGGTGAGACTACATCGAAACAAAAACAAAAAGAAAATTCCATAAAAGACATTTATTGCCAACCAAGTTATTACTGGCAATTGGTATGTATATGTGGTATGGTAATGATAAAGACATTTGATCATCCCAAAGGAAACAACAATTGTAGAAAATCATTTTAATATTACTTAGAAAGATTGTAAAATCCCAGTTCCATGTCATCCTACAAAAGACTAGTGTTTTCCCATAAATTATAGCAGATTTCAAGGAAAAAGAGGTAATGGTAAAAGAATCAAAGACATATGAACATTTTCCAATTTAGAATGACATTGCTCATTATGCAGTATGCGGTTCTAATTGCCTTCTTCCTAAGACCATTAAAGGTACATGTTGAAGGTACGTTTCCATATATACTGAAAGATTTTTTTTAAATTTTAATCAAAAGCTGCAATATTATTTGCAAATTGGCTGAATTTTCATTAAGAGGATGAAATTAGGAAACAGTCCAAAGATGGTATTTCTGTCCTTCACTGCCACAATCAACTGCTGAAGAAAAGCCAGACTATAACAGTTCTTTTAATACAAACACCCCCAGTTCATGTGGATCTTCACACCAAAATCCTGGCTCACCTCACAAGGTAAGGCTCTGTATTATTCATTTTGCGTGAGAATTTTCCTTCCAACTTAACGTAACATCTCAGTTTCATGCCTTAATAATGCTCTTCAAACAAGTAACAACCCATAAAATTACTTTTTTCAATATAATGGTTTGTCATTTTTAAAATGCACATCATAACTAGCAATTAATTTGTGTATGTATATATTTATGTCCTGGAATTCACAGACTGTGGTGTTCCATTACAGAGATTTAGGGGGAAAAAAAAAGACAAAAAGCATTAATAAAGTTAACCAAATGCTATGAATTATTCTGGTTTTGAACATGTTTGAGCAAGATAGAATGAGGCAATTGACCTGCTTTTGATCATTCACTTTCACAAAATATTTCAACCAGGCATCTGATCTGCATGCGCTGTTGATTTTTTTTTGAACAGTGACAAATCAAAACATGTGCAGAGCTAAAGCACAATCAGTTATGTGGAGGTTAATAAAGTGTCCTGAACTGGAATCCCTTCAACACATCTGAATTTAAGCCTTCTGTACATATGTTTGGTTTGGGTGTATTTGAAGTTGGAGTTCGTTAATGAATAAAATTGCTGGACGATCTGCAAGTCTGCTTGGCACCTGCTATTTTTGGGGTTTTTTTGGAATCCAATAATGACATTGGGATCTGTACATCTAGTCATGTTAATTGAACAGAATCACTGGAAAAACAGAGATAATAGTAAAATAAATAAATAAATAAATATTCCCCTGATTGTTCCTGACTGCAGGCCATGCAGATACCTGATTTACTTTTTCTTTGGTGGTGTAGTGGTGTTTCAGTTCTGAATCAGCAGCATGGTACCTACAGGAAAACAAAAGCTATTTTCTGTTTTGAGATCTCATATGACTGGGGTGTGCAGTCTATATCCAGATTTTTGAAGGCAAATGAATATTTTCAGGAGAATTTTGGGTGACCCCTTACCCAACTGAACAGCTCATTTACCCTGCAAAAGTCCTGGTGTCCCAGACCAGTTCCCACACTCTGCCAGGTTTCCAGAACTTCACACTGTACTTTCTAAGCTGTACCTCCTGCCCAAAAATCTCAGCTATAAATTGTAGCAAGAAGGTAGCCCTTAAGGAGAGGGGAGATACTGGAACAAAATTAACAACATGGGATGGAAAATCTTTGATATTCCTACAATTAAAATCTTTGTAAGGAAATCTCTGATATTCCTACAATCTCTGGATTCCTACAATTCCTATAGTCTGCATCCCAGAAAGGAAAAAGGTTCTTTTAAAACTAATGTTGGAACCTCCATAAAAAAAATTCATAATCCTTGTGTGCAACTCACAATGAGCTACAACGCACATTTCTTTTTTCACCCCTTGATTTATTCCTCAAAACACGTTCTGCCCAACACACATAAAATTGAGCAAATAAAGTTTATAATATTCTTGCAAGTGTCCATAAGACTATGCATTGGCACCTGCCTAAAGGCTAATTATAAACCTACAGATTTATGTTTCCCAGTTAGTGTTTTTGCAGTTTGATTTCACACGGGCAGCAGAAATGAGCACAACAGGAAAATTCCTCTATCCAGAGCACGCAGTGTGGCTCTGCTTCAGGTCCAGCCCAGACCATCCACAAAGACCCAGGATTAGCTCAGGAAGTACCCTTGTGCTTTTACAACCTCTCTGCCATGAAATATGGGGCATTTCTCCCTTGATGAAGAAGAGTAGTTTGATTTATGGCCTGTGAAAATATGTTCTTGTTAAAGAAGATGCGTTTGCAGCTCCAGACAGAAAGGAGCTGTTTGGAACAAGGGGTCAGCTTGTTTCAAAAGAGACACATGAAGACCTCACAGATCAGAGCCACCCCCTATTCTTGAAGATGTGTCTCTTAAGTGGCTGACAGACTCCCTAGAATGGTCCCACATTCAGTGGTCAGGAGATTACACCCTTTCTTCTCAACTAGGGATTTAGCATCAGGAAGTGGGCCTTCTTTACTTACAACTGAGGGATTGCTGCTCTCCAGGTTCCTCAGGATGCTTACTAGAAACCTGAAGATACATCAGGCTTTCAACAGGTGCATTTTGCCTCCCCTGTAAGAGTGGCTGTTTGGGAGTCCATCACTCAGGTGCTCCATGTCCCAGCTGGGCTCCTTGCTGGGGGTGGGCAGAGCCCAGTTTTCTGGCACGGGGAAGAGAGAGGCTTGGGCATCCAAAGGGAGCCTAGCAAGTGACCCTTTGTGAATGAATGAAACTGAGAGGGAGGTAAGCAGATACCAGCACCCAGAGGTAGACCCTCAGGACTTGGATATTCCACACTGATGGGAGAAAGGCTCTTGGTGGTGAGAACCTCCCTACCATAAGAAACCAAGGAGTAACCCAAACCCATCATGTAAACCCCATCTCTGTGTGCATGAATCTTGGCTAACCCTCCGTGATCTGCTGCAGTAACCCTGCATGGGCTGTTCACCCTTTCTGTGCCCCAGTTCTCCCTTCTGCTAAACCAGGGCAAAGTAACTGGCTTATCAAATGCCACAGGAAAGCAGTATCCTAGGAAAATATCAAGATAGACTTAACTAGGCTTATAAATTATTTTGATATTCCCAGATGAAAGTTCCCTGCATGTATAAAGTTTTATTATTATTTCAGCTGCTCCCTTCCATAACATAATTGCCAAAAAAAAAAAACTTTAGAAAAACCTCAGATTAAGCATAATACTTTTCTTGTTAATGACTAGCAACACATCATACTTGTAACATATGAGACACAAGTGCTTGATTTCTGTTTAGGACACCATCATTTATGAACTAAAGCAAGTTTCACTCCATGTCTTACTGAAATCTGACGTAATTTTCTCTTGGAAAAAGTGTTGAGGACTGTCCGGCTGTGCTTCTTTGCAACTTACACAATTTCAAATATAATTTATATATAGACTAACCTAAGGTCAATTATTATTACCATCTTGAAGAAGTGATTGTAAACTGGGAATAGCTTTTGCTTTAATCATTTCTTTTGCTCTACTAAGCAAAATAGAAATAGTTTGTAGTGAAAAATGTGTCTTCCAGTGTAAGCATTCAATGTCAAAAGAAATCATAAGTTTAAAAATGATAGCTTTCAGCTGTTGCTCAGTAAGCAGTTTCTTCTCTTCTGGAAAGCTGATACTCCCTCTTCAGGGGAATTTAAATGAACAAAATAGGAATGGGAGAGTACAAGGGACTTAATGAGACTGCAGTCTGTCTCATGATTCTCTGTGTAGGAGATGTTTAACATCATGTTCACTACCCACAGCTGCCACATGTGGGTTGTGCCTGAAGTGGTCATAGTCAATCTCTGCTGGAACACACCATGGGAGGTTTGGTGAAAGGCCTTGATTATGTGTGTACAGAATGGATTTCTTCCAACACCATAGCTCAAATGCAAGGTAAACCAAGAAGGGTCAACCAGTCTTTAACAGAAAGCAAGGAGAGAAAGTTCAGGACAAGTTTTGCCTTTCTGGCTGGAGGATATCCATGAGCTGCAGTTAGAAAAAAAAAAAAAACTTCTTCAAGAATTTGCTGGTACTTTTCAAAACCACATCAGAGAGAAAATACAGAACTACAGGATGGAAAGAAGATATGCATTGTACCCAGCTGGGACTGAGAACAGCTCATCATTGGATACTAGCACCCATGCAGGGTTTAGTCAGAATCTGGACTTCAGACTGAAAAACATGCAAAATTCCTCCAGTCCCTGTTGCTGCTGGCACCACAGCTTAGGTCAATGACGCCCATTTGAACACCTTGCTGCAAGAAGCTGCTCCAGTTAGGCAGCTTTGTGATGCAGCAACTCATCAGCAAGCAGACTGCTCAAAAATACCATGCACAAGTTTTGCATACTGAAGGTACCCACTGTCTGACACTTCTAAATAGGTCAAAAGCCCAGAAATTGCCTTCTGAAAACCAGCTGTCTTCTACACAGGAAGATTCTCAGCTTTTACTGCAGATGCTATGGTTTAGGAATCATACTCCTCAATTCACCCCCGTGGAGACTCTCCCAAACCAGATGTTGCTCTCTTGCTTCCCCTTCCCCCCCCCACTGCAGCAGGATGGAGTTGAGAATTAGAAGCACAAAAGGTAAAGATCACATTTTAAATTACAGCCATCATATTTTAAATTTCAAATACAGGCAGCCATGTTTACAGGAGAACATTCTGGACTACTTTCCATCCTAAATGTTTTCTCATAGTCTGGATCGACCCAAAGGCAGTATCTGAGCTCACTGTGTTTGAGTCATATTGTTGAAGGCATTGAGCAAGGTGATCAATTTCCAGTCAAGAAGTTAAGATATGTCTCACTAATATCTCAATTTGTACATAAATCTCACTGCACTAAGAGTCCAGATTAAAATAAATAAATAAATAAAATCAAAAGGGACTGAGACCCCACTGTTTCAGAGTGCTTTAAGACCAACACAGCAGGCTGCAGGCTTCTTCAGGAAAGGCCAGGAAGCATGGCATTTTTGTAAAAGGCAGTGCTGTAGGATGAGAGAAGTGAATGGTATCCTGTCACTAATGGCTGAACAAAGTAGACAGGTACATTGGCATGCTGAGGAGATCTGATGCTTACAGCATGCCTGCCTAGAAGAAGCCCTGAAATGTAAGGAGAGGAAATTTTAAATGAAGCAAAGGGCACATACAAAGCAAAGTGGTAGGAAGATAATTTTTACTGTGCTCCAAGTAGTAATTGGGTGTCCCACTAATGTTAGTCATACCTTATCCAGAGGAGGAATTAACAGCTATTTACTCAAGGATAAGTAGATCATGGCAGTCATCCCGAGGACTGTGATCCTATTTCCTGAAGGCAAGGGCTCAGTGCTGAGCAGGTGTATACCTGCAGTCCGTAAGTTTGTTTCAGTGAGCTTCACCACAGTAATGTGTGGATGTCTGCACACCTCTGTGTATTGTGACTGTTCGAATTTTACTCTTCCTGTGCCTTTCCCAAGGCACAGGGCACGGGCAGAACCACCCATCTGCTCTTCCTCACAAGTAGCACAAGTCTGAAAGACAAATCTGAAAAGCACAGATGCTTCATCAGCACTTCTAGCACCTTCCTAATCCCAAACTTGCTCCTTGTCCCTATTCCAAGTGCTGACATTTTCTAGCGTTGCCTCTGCACTGAGCTGTCATCTGCTGAGCACCTAAATTGCTGTGACCAGGCAGCCACTTGACCAAACTGCAGAAAATATGAACAATGGCAACGTTTCTGTGAACTGCTGTGGAGCTGAGCTGATGGAGAGTTCATTCTTGTGGCGGTTCTAGCCAGTTTTGCTTTGTCTGCAAGTCTATGACAGCAACATTAATAAGAAAAAGTCTGAGGACAAAGTTCTCAAGGACCCAAATTATTTTATAACTAGTTTTTCTTAAAGTTTAGGTCTCCACATTGATTTTGGTGACACAAGCTCGTGAATATCTGCATTTCTTTGAAATAGGCCATTTTTTGCTTTTGAAATTGGGATGTGCTGAGGAACGTTGCTGCAATGTCAGCATCCTTGCAACAAATTAGACTTTGTGCCAGAAAATTATATGCTTACCCAAGAAAAACATGAGAGAGGAAACAGGAGCACTATAAGATTGGTCAACCTTATGTGAGTTTTAAAAATCTTTATTTCTGCAGATGGTATTTGGACTGATCTGACTCTCCCAATTTTCTGGAATCATTTCCTTAGAGACAAACTGATCTGTTTACAGTCATGTGACTCAGCTGGAAGCAGATAATAAACTAAACTAAAACCAGAAATGTATGAAATATCCATGGGCTCTGCCTTGAAGGATCTGAGCATGGCTGGGGCAAATATATACTTTACATCCCAAGATCCTTTAACACACCCTTATGTTGGACACATAGGTTTGGAAATCCTTTACTTAGATGATGTCACAGGAGAGTAGGTTACCACCAGCAGCCACCCAGCAGTTCCCAGTCCCTTATCTCTATCCTGCCATGGAGTCAACTATAACATTCTATTCCTGAGGACACCACTCAGCTCTATCTCATCCAGGCCAAAACAGCAGTGGGGAGCAATAGTTGCTCATCTACATGTGGGTCAGGGCCAGTTTTTGCAAAAGGGGAGGCCCCCACACACCCACCCCCAAATCTCATCCTGGGACAGCAAAGCTGTTGGGAGATGCCACGTGTCAGGATGTGGTTCCCCATGCACCGATTTGTGTGCACATAGACCTCAGCATGAAGCTAATCTAGAATCCCTAAAATAAGGCCTAAATGTGAAGAAAAAAAAAAAAGAAAGAAATTCTGGCACATAATTCTTTAAAACTTTCTAGTGAACCCAATATAGTATAAGTACTATACTATTGGTAGTCAGCATTAAGTTACAGTGCATTTAAAAGCTGCAAAGGCATGATATAGGCATAGACAGCAACAGAGCTTATCTAGCAAGTTCCAGCCTTGATAAGCTGAAAAATCCATGTCCTGCCAAGAGTGTGCTTTTAATTGGCTCCTCTAAAACACAGAGCCACAATAGAAAAATACTTTAAAGGAAACAAACTATCACCACCATATGAAGATGTTCCATCCCATGATATCACCACCTTGGTGTGAGCCTTCTTAAAAGGCCAGATGGAACAGGATAGAACACGTAAACTGGATCTCTCTCCTAGAGTTTATACCCATAAATCTGCAGATGAAATACTGGGAAAAGGAAGTGAGCTAGACCTTGCTATTTAAACTCATGATTAGGAGTTTAAATGGTCAAGTTATATGCCTATTTTTATAGATGTCTGTCTTTATATATATGAACTGTTTTTTCTTCAGCTAAACTTTCCCACATGTGAGGTGTTTTCAATCAACAGTTATTGCAATAACTATGTTTTCTTTGAAATAACCTGAGCAAACTTCATATTGGGGCTTTTCTCTGTAGATATTGTATTTTTAACAGTATCAAGTTTTTTATAGATTTTGTCATTTAAAAAATGGTGACAACTACTCAAAGCACAAGTTATCAACAAAGGTTTTATATTGAGCCAACTGAAACCCATGTAGTTGAATTGCTGATGAAAACAGCAAAAATATAACTATCAATGTATCTTTTACTTTGAGAAGCCTTAAATGGGGATGAGGAGGGGCAGAGCAATCCCACCTTGTACAGATTACCAGATCACTGCTTGCTACTGGTATTCTGCTTTTTCTCATGGGATACTCATAACTCCCAGTGACAGGCTTGGATTATGTGCATAGCATCCACAAGGCAGCCAATCCCAGGATTATGAATGTATTTATGTATGTCCCTACTACTTAACAAAGCTTTAAGGAAAGAATGTTCCACAAAGAAGTGCTGTCAGGAGAACACTTAAACACAGGAAAACAAGATAATTTTAGGTGTCTTTAATAAAAGATGGGCCTGATCTTACAAAACCCAGTCAGGAGTTGCATAGACAGATCTGTGGCCAGCACATGGGATAAACCAGGCTCATCTACACCACATGCTGGCACCCCAAGCTAGATCTGGGCTGAGGAAGAATGTGCAAGCTCCACACAGAGACTTTGGACTGGAAGTAATAGTACCTTGTAAGCATAGGTAGGGGCCATTAGCTCAGGCACAGGGATGATTTATGCTTTTTGGCAAGGCATTTTAAAGGCTTCTGATCAATTCAGTAGTACAGTTCCCCAGTGGCCTCCTAAACATCTGTGCAGCCCAACCAAGGTGGGGAGGAAGGGGAGGAGTAGGGTGTGTGGATGTAAATAGTACCCTGTGGGTGAGAAGAGAGTAGGAAGTTCTTAAAATGTTATTTTCATCAAAAGTTAGATATACAAGGAGACATTACCTGGCATGGATTTTTCACAATCTACACCAAGTATCCACCAAATACCCACCTCCTCTGCTATTGGTAATTTATTCTTATTCCTCCTAACTACTGTTCTTCCCCCCTCTACAGAACAGACTGCATTGCTTGTTATAAGTATCCTGATTTAGAGTGGGAGTCCACAGTGTAATTTTTAAGGACTGGAAACCACTTTCTGTCCTTTCATTCTCAGAGCAATTGTTCTCACCCCATTCTTAACCTGATGTTCCTGCGTCTAATTTTCAGATGAAGATTATCTTGGATAACCCAAAAAGCCTGTAATTTTATTGGCTTCTCTCCTTTCAGTTCTCTCCATTGCTCAATTGGGAAAAAAAATCCTCTCTTCAAACTGCATTTCACAGGTCTTTGAAGGGATTTAAGATATTTTGTACATAACTAGAAAATAGTAAATTAGTATTAGCGACCCTTTGCAGCATATTACAAGAGGCTGTCTGGAAAGCTGGCTGTTACAAGCCCTCAGTGCCACTTCCCCCTCACCCTACCAACAGTGTTTGGCACAGATATTCAGAAGTATTTTTTAATCTATGTTGATATATTGCTAACTACTCACTATGCTTCTCCAAGCCCCAAGAATCTGAAATAGAGCTGTCTGCAGCACTAAAATAACTTTGGGCATAAAACACTAGTATCATCACATATCCATGTGTGAATGGTCCCAAAATTTTACAGTGACAGGCCTTCAAAATCACTGTATTGAGAATAAGCATTGCTTCCTCAGGTGAGCTGTTGATGCACTGGCTATAAATAAAAGTATTTGCTGTTGAGCACCAGTGCTTCAATAGCAATGTAAACAGTTTTCTGTGTCTTAGAGTGTTTCATGGTGGTCCATTGCAGATGGTACAAACTCCTCCAGGCTACGCTCACTGCAGATGGGAACCTCTGCAGAAAGAGGTAGGAGGTTAGCTGCTCCCAGCCTTGTATTGTGGGCACAATACAGAAGTCTAGATTAATCTCCCACTGTAGACAAAGTTGTGAAAGCACCAACATATCTGTTGTGGTTCTTCCTAGGCTTATTCTGTGCACAGCATCCTTGCAGCTTGGCTGCCTGGGCTTAACATGCTTTGTATGTTTGCCCTTCTGTTTCCAGGACCATATACTTAACTCTTGTCTTCCTTGGATGCTTCAGGGACAACTCCTGGAACAGTTCCCAGAGTTGGTGCGTCATTGCCATATTGTGTATTTTCTTGTCAGAGGTATGGAGACAGTCACAGGGGATCCATAAGTCTGTGTCCAACTCCAGTATTGTCTCTTTTGTACTGTGGCTTGTGCTGCCAAAAAATGATGGCAAGAGACCAATCTCACTCCAATACCAGCAAAAACACAGATAATGTCACACTGTTTGCCAGCCCTGATTGACCAGAAGTCCAAGCTCTGTCAGAAGGAGTTATAGACAAGAAAAATCCACAACTGCCTGCATGGGAAGGCCAATAATTAGGCAATTAAATTGACTCATTAGCACCTACTCATTTCAGGAAAGCCCAGATAATTAGAAGTGTTTCTCTCAGGAGGCAGTTTTCAAGAACTAAGTTTTGATAAGCACTGAATATGAGCTTCTGCCAGCTAAGGCAGAGGGGCGGCTTCCACCAGCCATGCACACCTTGAAAAGCATTTGCTGTCCCAAGAACTCCAAAAGAAAATGCCAGAAACTGCAACACTTATCTACAGGTATTTTACCGGCATTCACAAGTAACAAACAAGTGTGATGCTTTTATCTTGGGCAGAAAAGGACAATCAGTCTTTTCCAGGTCTTTAGCTGGTCAGAGTGACTTTGAGAAAAGTTAGAAAGTCTCTTTTCTCAGCTTGGTGCTTGAAGAAGTCGGGGCTCTTCATTTTTTGGTCTTAAGGTTGTTTATTGTATTTTTTCTATAAAATTCTTTCTCTTGTCTTGCTGGGGTCTGCTCAGCAAGACAGTCAGAGGTGTCTTCTTTCTTCTGGGGCCGTGTTATGTCTTTATACTAAAAATTACGTATATAATGTTTGCAATTACTTTCTAATACTTATCACTTATGTTAGACAGTGAGATTCTACTCTAACCTAATCTAAAAGTGCTAACATCACTCAGAAGATGGAGGCTAAGAAGAAGAAGAAGAAATGCTGGAGTCATCATCAACCAAATACCCATCCCTTGCTTCCCCAAGGAGAAGACTTTTTTTTTTCCCCAACATAGCAGACACCAATGCTATTCATCTGAAGATTATAATAGCACATATTTACAGAGGTACACACAGGCTGAGCAATCTATTTACACTCCTAAGCACTAAAGTTCACATGTGCAAAGAGCTAAAGGAGAAAACCTTCCAGTCACGGTGGGAATGTCCAGCCACCCCTTCCAAAAAGCAGCATGAACTACATGCAGCGCTCACCAATACAGTCAGGTTGAGACTCACTCATTTTAATCCTGTTCCAGGGGACCTCTCACCAGCTTCCATTAACAGTCCTTGATCTTCACAGCTCTTTCTTCTCTTCTTTACTTACAAGCCTTCCAACTAATGAGTAGGTTATCTAGAAATTTATCACTTGCTAGCAATTTATCACCTGGCCACCACTCTCAGCTCATCAGCATATACATAATGAAGCACAAAAAGGGGTAACACACAATATGAATCCCTTTGAAAGGTCAGCCCTCAGCATGAAAGGCTTCCTGAATCAAATAACATTCAGGAGGGACAGCTGGAGTCACAGCTGTAGCTGTTGAATGAAAAACAACTTTCGACTCACAACACTTCAGAAAAATCACAATCCCAGGAAGGATTTTATATATGCACAATGTTTGTTTCTTGTAGAGGCTTATACTTTTTTTTTTAATTTACTAAACCTGAGCTCAGTTGTCGTTTTTACATGGCTCAAAATCAACAGATATTTATGATGACATTTCTTTGGGATTCAGCACTGTTTACTACCTGGCCTTGTACATAACCCTTGTGGCACCTTTGTTTCTGGGAAGATAGGAAATCTGTAGCTGTATCCAGTATGGAAAACATCCTGGAACTACACCTGAAAGATATTTTTAAGGGATCTTTTATCTGTGTGGAAAAAAAAGGAAAGTTCACCAAGACTTAACCATACCAGTGCTGATTCATGGGTGGTACACAGTGTTTATGAGCCCAGGTGCACATCACGGCCACAAAAGGCTCACAACAAACCCTCAGAGCATTTGCAAAGTCAAGTGGCAGTTTCTGAACAGGGTTAACAGGGACATGGCCCTCCCAGCAGGCATGACACTGGTTCCCATGTTGCCCAGCTCCTGGCCTTGCAGGCCAGCCTTTAACCATTCTGTGTGTTTGCTTGTGTCTCTCTGGCCCCAGCACAGCTCTTGGGTGATGACTCTGAGAGGGCAGCAGGACAGTCTGCCCCTCACACAAACTTCCAGCACATTGTCTGAAGCAGCCTCCAAAAACGGGAAGGAACTTCCCCAATCCTTTCACTGGGTATTTGATGGCTCTCTAATGAAATTGCCCGGCCCTACAGATAACTTCAGCTAAAACCCATGTCCCCATCTTCCCCTGCCCTAGGCTTCTCTCCCTTCCTTTAGTCTTGAGAATTAAATGCAACCATAAAACCATGTTGCTAAGTGACAATTATAATAGGAAAGAAACCAGGTAATTATGGCAGCTCTCTTTTTCTGAAAGGGAGTGATCAAGATGCAATGCCAGGCTAAGAAATGGTTGTCTGGGGAAGATTCCTGTGTCTGTCTTGGCGACCACATTGCCTTGCTTCTGTCCAAGCTAAGGAATTGTAAAAAGCCTTTGAAGTACACTCAGCATGTCATCTGCATAAGTTTGCAGCTGGTTTACTGTTAGTGTGGCCAGAGGAGATAAATGATTATGTGTATCTGACCTATATTTGTTGATATTAGCCTTTTTTCTTGGAAACTGTCTTTGTACACTGTCCAACCTTTGCCTGGCTGCTTGCAGTGTCACTTTTTTTGCCAATTCCTAAAAAGTGCCACACCACCAACTTGCACAGGACTTTTAGAAATGCTTCTGAGGAAACACTTTCTTCAGAGAGCTGATGGGACAGCTAGCACAAGTTACATGGTCAGCTGTAATTCCCATCCATCCTAGAGAGTCAGCATCAACTTCAGGTGAGTGTGGGCTTCTGCACAGAGAGGAGAACAGCCGTGGTGCATCCAGAGACAATTCCTTTGGTCCATCTGCCACCAGCATTGCCACAAAATACCCACTGCAGCTGCTCAGCTGCCACGCTGTTCCTGCAGGTCACTTTGATTCCCTGCCATGTCTCACTGCTCACCAGGTCCAAACCCACAAAGGCATTTCTGTGCCTAATTTTAACTGAAGTGAAGGGGAGGAAGGTATCTAGATACTGCTGGCTCTTACTCATCCGACAAGCCTTACCTCCCCCAGCAGGGACAAGGACAGCACGAAATGGCATTCAGGGGAGTAGGTAAGGTACGATGCTGTCAGCTCATAATTTTTAAAAGATCCATAAAAGGATTCAGAGTATTCAGCCGCCCACACTGGCTTAAATTATGAGTTTCCCCCACACTGTGTAGCCTTTGAATGAGTTTAGGGCTCTCTTTACCTTAGTGTTGCTTCATATTCTCTAGACAAAAAGCTCTGATGTCTGAGCTTTGCACACGTAGCAATGACTGTGGTAGGTAAAGGTCTGGCCAGGTTAAACACAACAGGTGAGAAATACCTGAGATCTGACTCTACCCTTCCTCCAGTTCTATATCAGCAAAATTTAGATGTATTCAGTGGTATTTTTCTGGGTTTATGACACTGTAAGACCTTGAGCATTAGTATTCATAGATTTTATTATTATTTCCATACCTAAATACCAAATAGCATCTGGTATTTTTAAAATTTAGCTACAATTAAAGTACAGTTTTAAGATTTTTAGCGTCTTCCTCAGGCAAGCTGGTGAAAGCACACTTCTGCATTTCATTATAGTAAACCATTTCCTGCTAGTTTCATATCTGGGATCAAGTATAGCAGCTTTGTATTGATAAGATACTGGTTATACATTTAAAGAATTACATCCAGTCAAATTTACAAAAGGAAAATACAATAGGGCTATTTTTGCTAATCTCATCTTTTATTAAGTCTGTCCCTATGAAATCTAAATTCTGGTGCAAATTTGATTTTACATCTTGAATGTCACAATCTCTTGTAAAAGGCAGAACTAAAAAGAAAAAGGCATGTATTTCACTTAATTAATATGTATATAACATTCAGCAATATGTGATTGGTTTGGAAAGCTGTGCTATAGTGATTAACACATCCACAGAAGCATCCACAGAAGGCAGGCAGGGTACACTGCTCCAATAGTGCCAAAGTCTGTCACTCTACATCTTGGCAATCTGGATGAGAAAGAATTTTCCAAGTAATTTAAGTGCTGTGAAAATGAAGTTAGCAGTTTAGCTACATTTACAAAAACAAAGGCTGGTGATTACAAAGCTGGAATGGATGTGGACTGTGTTTACATCTGCTTCCTGGGAGGCAAAATGTGATCAGAGGAAGCAAAAAATAATTAGCTTTCAAGATATTCTTTTTTAGTTTTGGGGTCTTGTCAGTAGGAATTGTTTTCTTATGGCAGGATAATATGGAAGATTTCTGTGCTGTTATTCCATGGTGTGAGTTGATGAGACAGCTGGTGTACCCCATGCCGGAACAACAGCTGGGAATGGTCATGCAATGTTTCTGGACAGTATAACACAAGCCAGTAATCTCTGTCTCTCAGCTATCAGTCACCTTCCTTTTAATTAGTTTCAGATGCAGTGTCTAAATAGGCAGTGAAATGTCAGAAGTCCCACACTCTGAAACAGAGCTTCCTCAGACCCCAGGTAGAGCCTGACTGGTTTTGTTGCTGCAGACCCAGTACTGACCTTTGAAGAGTGAAATTCCCAGTCATGCTCAAGGAGCTTTTTTCAAAGGACACATCTAATAAATGCTAGCCTTAACACAGTGGCATTTGAAACCTAGCAGAAAAAGGCCTTAAACCCACTGCCAAAACCCACTTTAATCAGGATCAGTCTCACTCAAGTAAGATTAACTGAACTTAGAAAGAAACTACTCATCCAACACGAGAAAGCTGTCCAGACTCCCTGGGAGACCAGAAATAAAAGGTAGCTGAAGATGGTGATTTGTCTGTCCTTTTGGATACCTTATTTTAGTGTGGGTGGTGTGCCCTCCATGCCACTGACTTCTGGAAGATGGGTGACTAGAGCCTCTATTTTCTGAGGGTTAAAGTTAAGTGGCCTAAAGCCTACTCATAGTTTCTACAGTTTTGCAGACTTTTCACTGCTGTGAAGAACAGAAGGAAAACTGTAAATGTCAGACTGAAGGTCCTTCTATCCTACTTCCCACCACACCAACAGCAGATGCCTAGTGAACAGGCATATGTGAAAACTCCCTGTAACAATCTCCCAATTTTCTGACATTTTTAGACCAGGAACATCCTGATGAGGCTGTGGTTTCTATGTATTTAGTACTCCCAGGTCATCACTCTTATGTTAAATCTCTAGTCTGTCTTTGAAATCCTAAAAACTTTAGCACCCACACCATCCTGTGTCAAGGAGATCCATGGGTCAGCTGACTGAGATGTTTTGTTTGGACCCCTGCTATTTTATTAGCTTATTCTGATGTCTCCCACTTCATGTACTGGAAAGGAATTAAAAAAAAAAATCAATCTATTCATTCTCTCCATGCCATTCAATATTTTATTTTGTAAATGTATCACCTCCTCCTCCTTTATCTCCTTTCCATACACAAAAGTCCTAGCTTAATCATCCTTCACGCAGAGCCTTTCTGTACCTTTGATCATCTTTGTTGCCCTCCTCTGAACCTTTTCCAGGCTGCCTTGTAAATGTCTTGTGATGGAGGGATCAGGACCTTCTAAGCTCATTAGAACAGACAAGTTCACACCCAACATCTCAAATTTGTTTCAGTTCTACTTACTCAGGATCAAAATGCCTGTCAGCGCTGTGATAAGCAAGCACAGTGATAAGCAGGCTGCAGGCAGCAGCTGAGAGCCTCGGCAGTGTTACTGAAAATGAAGCAACAGGAGCAGACTCAGTCAGGTCTTCCCATCTCATTCTCTTCCAATGTCAGTGGCACATGTTAGAGGTGGGAAGTCCCAGCTCAGGGTGGAAGAGCCATTGCAGGTGTAGGAACTGCAGTGCAGGACCAACAGGGACACAGACACGTGGAGCATGGAGCTTCCTGAAACACAGAGCAGGCGTGAGCAGCTCTTGCTGCCTTCACCCCCTTTCTCCCAGATTCCTTTGGTGCCTGAGCCATAACATCAGGACACTGGAGAAGGAGCTGATTTTCCCAGCTCTTCAGTCAAAAGACAACCCTCACTTGCCAAGCAGAAGAAGTGAAAACATGAAGAACCTGCCTTTACATGTTCATGCAGAGAGGGCAGTTGTCCCCAGCAGGTTTCATCATCTAACACTGGAAGTAAACGTGTCTTGCAAATAGTCAACACGCAGAGGTTGTGGGAGGGCCATTCATGAGAACATTCCCTTGATTTAATGGCAGTCATGACTAAGGGAGGTCTTATGGATGATATGTAAGTCCAGAGCCTTCCCAGTAACCTGCAGTCCCTGCACGTGAGACAGGGTTGGTCTTTCTCTTCCTGCCTGCAGGCCAGTAGCTGAAGAAGTGGGAGAGCAGGCTGTCCTCAAGTTAAAAAGAGGGCGACTTCAACCCAGACATCCTCAGAAGCTTTTTTTCAAAGCCCTGTGGGTTGAAGCAACCCAAAAGCTTTAAACAACAGCTTTGAGAGAAGCACTCTGGGAGACTTTGCTTTCGGTGAACCTCACTGATATGCTTATTTTGTGAATAATTTTTTAAGCATTGAACCCTTCCTTATGGGTGTCTTGATCCCAAGGCTTAAGGGGCCTTGCAGATGGCCCCCTGCTGCTCACCACAAATGTTTTATTACTACCTCAACCAAAATCTCCTTTGAAAGAAGGAAAGAAAGCCACTGTTTGCTTTGCTTCCAGATAGACAACCTTAAAAAAACCCCAAAAACAAACAGAAAAAAAGTATGAAGAGGAAAGAAAGCAGAAGGTGGAAACATGGGGGGAAAAAAAGGAAAAGGAAAAGGAAAAGGAAAAGGAAAAGGAAAAGGAAAAGGAAAAGGAAAAGGAAAAGGAAAAGGA
>JAYDZK010000113.1:100301466-100360503 GCA_034509185.1 Euphonia xanthogaster
AAAAGGAAAAGGAAAAGGAAAAGGAAAAGGAAAAGGAAAAGGAAAAGGAAAAGGAAAAGGAAAAGGAAAAGGAAAGGAATTGGATTCTTGGTAGCCAAGTGATTATTTATCAAAAGGTAAATACTCTAGCGGCTAATACTCTATTTGCCGCTAGAGTAATGGTCACATAGTTGGGGTGAAGAAAACAAAGCTGATCATTCGCTTCAATAAAGTGGATGATCATTCACTTCAATAAAGATAACAAATTCTGGATTGCATTGGCTGAGAATCCATTTTCATTTGTGTTATTGTCTTTTCCTAAGGCTAATACAAACCTTTTCATACAATATCAGACCTGATTAAAAGTAAGTGATATACGGCGTTCAGACTCCAAGGTTAGAAAAACATATTTTGAAAGCACAGCATTAGTAGTAGTAGTAGTAGTAGTAGTAGTAGTAGTAGTAGTGCTGTTGTTGTTGTTGTTGTTGTTGTTGTTGTTGTTGTTGTTGTTGTTATTTGCTATTATTAAATATCAGCCAAGGAAAATATTTTTTGTCTTCAGAAAAATGTTGAATTCCCAGTAGAGTGGGATGCAGCTGACATTCCTAGTGGTTTGCTGTCATGTTTGGAGCACCATGAGGTTAACAGCTAAAGGGCAGAAATGCTTGCTACTGCAGAATTGCAGTCATGTCAATAAAATGCATGGCCTAGAGCATTTTGTAATTCAGCCAGAGCAGAAACGCAAAAGCAAAGAACAGTTGGAAGAAGAGATAATTTACTTTAGGTTATTGCTATTGGTGTGATGTCACTGTTAATTGTTAATCTCAATTTGTACTGAAGCCTTTGCACAATATTGGTAACAGTGTGGTATTAAATATGGCAAGGCAGCTGCACCATGAAGAACCAAAATAAAGGGATTTACTTTAACTCCTACAGTGTCACATTTCTGCAATAAAAACAACTTTTTACTGCTCCAAATCCAGGAAGATTTTATTTTTGATCTTTCAGGAAAACTATAGTGATAAGCACCTGTATGAGGAAGGGAAAACAGAGCTGATTCCATAAAGCTTTCACCCTTTTCATCACACACATGTCCTACCTCTTCCCTCAGAGCTTGGTGGGCTGCCAGGAGCCTTGAAATCTCAGAGCCTGGGTCCAGGAGGATCAATGGGTCACAAGGAAACAACTGGGAAAGGAAGCTACAGTGATTATTGCTTGAGTTAAGAAGGACACAACCATGGGCTTTCCAGCAGGTCTTTTTCCTCTTTCACATCTTGGAGGCAATCCCGAAGCAAACACAATGCCAGAGATTCATGAAGTGCATGAAGTCCAGTAACTTGATCTTCTCCAGTAATGTGATTTGGCTCTTTTTTAATGAGGAGATTTCATACCTTCACCCCACCCTGCAAAGGTATGAATGACAGCCTGTTTCAAGGTCTTAACTTCCAGCAACCCTTATCAAATGTAATGCAGCTATAGACTTGATGCCAAGGCCACACATTAGTCTGTGCAAAAAACCCACATGTGTCTGACATCTCCAAAATGTTACACAAAGAAACCATCCCGTACTGCAAATTTTTTTTGCTCCTATTGCACTGGTGGAACTATGGTAGTCATAATCAATTGCCAATTTTTCCCTGTATGCATTCCCTATATTGAGAAAAAATGCATAGTAATCTGTAAGACTTTGGTTTAATCACAAACAAGTGAGGCATTTTTTTTCTGTTCAAGTAACATGAGACTCTAGGGGGATTCCCCCCCTTTTTTTATATGCATTAAGTTAGTATTTAGTAAACCAACTCACAGTATGAAGAATCCAAAGCATCTTCTCTAAGCAGCTCAGCATCTTCATCTTTAAAAAGTTTTGGCAAGACATTGAGGCCTCCTCTGGTTTTGTTAAAGTCTATGCTAAAATTGCTTTTAACTTCAAACTGAAGCAGAAGTTTATCTTTAGCGTAAAATTCAGAGAAATTTGGAGAAGACTAAATAATGGAGAAACAGTATGATCGCTAAGAAAACAAAGAGAATTACTAGGGTTTTGGGTTTTTTTCTTTCTTTCTTTGTTTAATTACAAGTCCATTAAGCAAACAAAGTAAAATCTTTCATGCCAGGACCAAAGTAAAGATAAGCAATAAATTGCATTATGATTTTATCTTTTGATAGATCAGATTATAAATGCTGACTATTGCCATGTTTACAGGTCCTTTCCGTGTTTGAACATGGAAAGACAAAGTATACAACTGATCCTGACTCATGCCCTACAAGGCTAGATGTTCAAGACCGGTGGAGAAACATAATGACCTCAGTGCCACAATGACTGAAACAACCTTTTTCTTTCTCAGTGTTGGGCCTGTACAAAACAACTAATTGATGTCATCTGTTGCCTCATAGAGAGCTTGGCAACTGTACAGCTCTATGCAGTTTGTAAAGTAAGCACCACCATTAACAATTTCACTGGAGGGAAATGGAGGCAAAGACAGCAAGTGTCTGGTCCTAAATCACCCAGCGTGTCGGTGTCAAGTGCACGATCAGGGACATGGTAACGACCCCCCAAAGCCTGAGCCAGCCTAATGCTGCTCTTCCAGGAACCCCCTTTCCACACCAGCCAGCTGGCTGAGAGACCAAAGCATCAGAGCTGCAAATAATAAACAAACTAGGAGGGTCGGGACCAAGTTCCCAATGGCAAATACCTCCAAGATTTCAACTGCTGTCAGCAAAACATATATCCCAACAAAGGCATTACTGTCAGCAATAACGTAATACCATCGTCTCTGGCTGTCTTTAGAGCAAAGACTGTTTAGAAGAAATCAAATGTTGGGTGGTAATAGTTAACTTTGTCATGCCTGATTCCCCTCACCCACGTTGCTCAGTGTTACCTCTCCAACCTTCTTCTGCTGCTCCCTGGATAGTCATAAGTCATGTGGCAGAAAGAGTGGGGAGAGAGGAAAAGCTCAGGCCCTGTCATGTTTTACCCACAATTTGAGAGCCACAGGATTGAAATCACTGTTGCTCTTGTGCTACCAAGATGTAATTTAACAGAGTATAGCTGGGAGAGCTGAAAATAAGAGCTTAATTTATCCAACCTCTCTAGATTACCATTGCTTTTTTTTTTCTGTCCTGAAAGTATTCAATAAGAAATTTTAATTCTGAGCTGAAAAGTAATAGCTCAGCCCTGCAGTTATCAAGGTCCTTCCTTGGTTTGTGAGGGATACTGTTACTCCTGGAGTTTTGCTAATATGTTGGGTTTTTTTCCAAGCAGTAGTCATGGTACCTTAGCCCAGCTAGAACACTTTCTCTGGCTTCTTACAGTGTGTCAACAGCAGTGTTGTCAGGCTGTACCATCCTTATATAAAGTGCATAAATAATGAGCCCAACAGCTGAATGTAAATCCATTATTGTTAAAATTGTGCATACAGAGAAGCAGGGATCAGACCTTCTATTTATGATTTTTTTACTTTATTTGATGCAAAAGAACTGACACATAGGACTTATACAGATATGAAGTAGGTAAGAATAGTTCAGTTCCCCCTCCTTCCAAAAAGTGATCTAATTTGCCTTTCTTTCCTCCTTTAATGGGGAAACGAGCAATACAAACTGGAAAGCAGATCAACAAATGCTGACCCCACATAGAAGGACTAACCTGCATTCTCTACCCGAGGGCCAGGGAAAGCTTCACATCCTGGGGGTTGAGACAAATGGAAAATACCAAAGGCTTGGCTCCATTTGAAGCCAGGCAACGCCACCTCTCCTGAGCCAGGACATGTCTGGTTTGGGATTGCTCATCACCAGATTGAATAAAAGATAGAAGTCAGGCTCTCAGAAATGTTTTGTAATTCATGGTCACTTCTGGGGTAAAATCAGTGCCTAACATTTTCTCAGGTGGCTTGAGATGATGCTTTTTGAAGTCAGTGGAAAGATTCCTACTGACCTTAGTGCTCCTTGGGCTCCTATTGCTGTTGGTGCACAAATCACGCACCAATTTGGCCATGGCTGTTGCCTGGGAAGTGGGATGCAGTATTTTGCATCATTTTCTGGTTTAGACTCCACCCCACACAGAACATATTGGAATAGTTAGCTAATGTTTATTGGGGCGGATCTCCTCAGCTGGTGTTGCTTTGGAAGGAGCAGGCAAAAATGTAAACCAGTTCTTCTGTTACACAAGTGTCCCATATCCACGTGGAGCCCACTAAGACATGAAAGAAAGGCACATCATAAAGGGCAAGTACAACTCTGCATCAGTCATCTGCACCTCCTTCTTTTCTTCTCCTTGCTAATTAGGATAAGTCACCAGAAGGATGGATTTCCAGCATCCATTTACACATCATTTTACCACAACCACACTCAAACTTACCAGTATTGTTCATGGAAAAAAAAAAAGTGACTATGATACTTTACATTTCTGCAGTGCAACTGAAATGAAGAGTTAGAATCCATAGGAACAATTAAGTAATTTTCATGAAAATATTTCGTCCTTTAGGTCCCTGAAAATCACGGTGTGTCATTGCTGATGTTGTTCAAGAAAGGATAGCACAAATGTTGGTGGAAAGTGTATTCAGAAACACAGGACATAGATTTCAGCTAGCTGTCTCCTGAAGAAACAAAAAACCTGTCTGTTGCAACTTGAGCAAAAATGAGGAACAGGCCTGAGGTTCTACAGGAAGAAAAGCAGTCTGGAAGAGAAAGGGGGAGAACAAGTCTTGCCTGCTAGCGATAACAGTTTTAAAGGGCATACAGTGTTAGATCTTCTGAGGAACCCCTGGCCTCTTTATTTTATTACTAGTTGTGTCTTGAAACAGCCATTTATAGAAGAGATCCACTCTGCTCATTGTCAATTACTAACATATGTCCCACACTTGGCAAACCAGACAACTCGGGAATGACATTTTGCGAATAATCAACAACATCACCCAAAAGTGGCTGTGTCTTTTCTTTGGGCTTAATAAAATACTTTTTCCCCAAACAAGATAGCTTTCTCACAGTGGTGACAAATGGAACATATTAAGCTTTAATGATGGCTGAAAACACTGTGGACCGAAGAGGCAGGGATGGGGCTGTGTGAGCTCGTCCTGGACCTTAGGACAAACAGCTGCAAATGTACCAGCCACAGATGCTGCTCTGCACAAAGGGGCCTCTGGGCATTGCTACGGCACAAACAAATAATGCACTAAAATGGCAAGCTTTGGCAAACTGACTGTGGGACTTTCCAGAGGTCTGGGATTCAATCATAAAACACTACTCGGAACGTAATCCTCACGGCGAGCAGCAAAAACTATGGACAGCAAGGGTAAGACAGGACATGGAAACTGCCAGCTTGTTGCAGAAATATGTGGGGGGCCTAGTAAGGAACCCCAAACATACAGACAGCTGTCACATACATGCATGCAAACAGTGAATACAGGAATAATGATGAACAATTTACCTGACGTGCTAAGGATTATGCTTGGGCTTCCCCTCATTTAACTTTCAGCTTCTAAATGTTTGTTTTGTAGTCCACATTCATTGTTCGGGCTGTCTTTATCAAAACTCCTAGAGAGCAGCTCAGCTTCCACAGTTCAGACCGCCTGCCTCTTTCCAGGGACTTTAACAAAACTCAGAAAAATGTCTTTGGATGCAGTTTCACAGCTTATGTGTCTGGAAAAAAACAAGTTTCCTCTATCCTTCCCTTTTTTCATACTCTTCCATCCTTTCAGGGAATCTCCCAGTGCTGCCCCACCCTCCTTTAGGGCAGCTCCATCTTCATCAGATGCTTCCCTGAGCCATTTTTGCTGTGTTAGTCCTCTGCCATATTTGGAATTAAATCACGTAAAGTAGTGTTCCATAAGCCCACACATGGTAAGCAGCAGGAGCTTACAGTCAGGAGACAGCAAGGGCAGTACAAAGATGATGAGATGGGGCAGTGGAAGGGACTCTTGTCCAGTGGTGATATGAAGCCAAACTGACTCACTTTCTCCCATGGGACTGCAGCCCCAGAAAGGCCATGTGTTCCAAGATAGTGAATGGTGGGAGACAGGAATGCCAGCATCCAGTAGGGAAAGACTGATACTCAAAATGAAGCTGGGACACCTTTGTTCTCTGTTTAGTTCTATAGTCATTATAAAATGAACTCTTGCCATGAGGATATAAGCCAGTGAATGTATTGATATACGAGGGTCCAGGTCACTCAGCAGCCACCCCTGTGGAGAGGAGCAGACACTCAGCAGCAACCCTACGTGTTGTGAGGAAAACCTTGCCCCCATCATCATGTGTACACTGCCCTTTTCTGGCTTTTCACAAGCTGACTCGTTCTCTCTCATCTCCTTCTTAATGTTTCTGAGACACTTTGTGTAGCCTGATTTTTATCTCAGGTTACATTAGCAATCCTTTCCCTGAGACGAGAGCTGATCCACGAGTCCTCATTCAGGGTGAGTGATGTCATGAAGAATGGCTGAGCAGCTCCCAGCTTTGAACCAGTGACTTATTATGGTTGAAAAAACCCCAGTCTTCACTCTTGAAAACTAATTAATTGTTACCATATTGCATCCTGTGATTAAGGAAGCACTTCAGGCACATAACATCTCTCCTGCTAGAGACGGGAATCCTGGGGTCTTTCACACACAGACCTAGAACCAGTGGGCCTTGCTTATGTAGAGCAAGGTGAAAATCCCAAGTACTAGCACAGGCTGGGGGCTGACATACTGGAGAAGGACCTGGGAGTCTTTGTGGGTGACCAGCTGCCCATGAGCTGGCAATGCCCCTACAGCCAGGAGGGCCAAGAGTGTCCTGGGGTGTGTTGAGAAGAGTGTGGTCAGGAGGCTGAGGGAGGTGATCCTGCCCCTCAGCTCCAGTGAGACCACCTCTGCAGTGCTGTGTCCAGTTCTGGGCTCCTCAGTACAAGAAAGACAAGGAACTACTGCAGAGGGTCCAGCAGAGGCCACAAAGATTATTGGGAATCTGAAGCGTCTCTCTTATGAGGAGAGGCTGAGTGAGCTGGCCCTGCTCCATCTAGAGAAGACTGAGAGGGGATCTCATTAATGAAGGTAAATACCTCAAAGGCGGGTGCCAAGAGGGTGGTTCCAGACTCTTTTCAGTGGTGGCCAGCAACAGGACAAGGAGCAGTGGCCATAAACTGGAACACAAGAAGTTCTACCTGTGAGGAAGAACTTTTTTACCTTGAGGGTGGCAGAGTGCTGGAACAGGCTGCCCAGGGAGGTCACTGAGTCTCCCTCTCTGGAGACATTCAAAACCCACCCAAAGCGTTCCTGTGTAACCTGCTCCAGGTGACCCTGCCTTGGCAGGAGGGTTGGACTAGGTGATCTCCAGGGAACCCTAAAAATTTCATGATTCAGACCTGCCACAGACTGGATATGGTGGTTGCTGAATAGCCAGGCTGGTTTTAAAACTTACCTCAGGAAGATACACTATTATCTGAATCCACCACAAAGAACAGAAAGACAGAGATGATCTGTAGGTCACTTCTAGGGCATAATTAGTTTTGTCTAGTTGTGATTTGTTGTTGAGTTTTTGCTGTTTGGTTGGTTTTTTTCCTTCAGTCTTAAAAATAATCACTTTCATTAGAAATGCCTATCAGCACTTCAGTGAATGTGCACTGTGCGGTGCAATGTGCATCATCCACATTTAGTTCCCCTTTATTTTCAATCAATTCCTAAACCCTGAGAAAATCTAGCAGCCTTAAAAGCTTAGATCTGACAAAAGATGAAAAGTCATTTAGCGCCATGGCACACACACACATATGTATATATCAATATCACCCTAATACATTGCAAACTCACAGTGGTTTTGCTGTGCTTTAATTCTCCCAAAATTATTTTCAGAGAGAAAAAGTACATTCCCCTGAAAAGTTCTCCCTTACCTCAGTTCCCACACATTTAAGTAAAAATAACATTCCCTCTTTAAAGCTTCTCAGATCAGGGCTCCATTTAGTATGAAATGAGGGTCTTCCACTATTGCTCATGTGAACGCTGCCAACAGCTTAAAAGGTTTTGCTCTGGTGGGAAGAAGATGGGCCATGATTGAAGGACTATGATTGCAGCACTGCTGTCATCTACTTAGCTGAAGTATATTGAAATAATTTCTCCCAACCACCCCCTTTAAATCACTCACTTTCCTATTTCATCAAGATTCTTAACAGCTTCAAATCAGAGAGATCCCTGAAGACATCCAATTTATTCTGCACTGTTTTCAGCTGTTTTCTCTCTATTTTCTGCTCTGTGCCTCCTTCTTTCAGCTTTTACTTCTCCTGTCTGGAAGTTTGCTGTTTCTATCACTGCAGTAGGTATAGCTCTCCACATTCAGACCTGTCCTCTTCATTATACAACATAAAAATTGCAAGTAAACTGAAAAAAAAAAACCAAAAAAAAAAAACAAAAACCACCAAACAGAGGACTGGAAAACCTGGTGCTGTTAATGGCATCAAAGGGCTTTGAGAACAAAGCTCAAAGGACAGTCCCTAACAATTCACCTGTGACCATTTTTCTAAATTCTTAATACACTCTAGTGTGAAATGACTGTATTTTATTGTGTTACACTTAACACTTAGACTCTGGCCTTTGGTATTAGTGGGAATGTCCTTCAGCTAGAGCTGCTTTTTGTTCCTTTTCTTTGATTCATTAGTTGTTTACTGCAGGCTATTAACAATCCTAGGACCAGCTTTAATCCACAGCCAAGGCCTTTAAATATAATACATCATCAACAGGTAATTGTTCACTTTGAAGTCTTTCCTTCTTTTTCCTTAGCTCTTTGAGGTGATATCTGAGGCTTTAAAGTCTGGTAACAGAGTACTATCAAAGCACTAAAATTAGTAATGCAAATGTCAAAAAGTTAATTTGCATACTTTAAACATAAGGATGGCCTATCTTTTCTTTTTCTCTCCTTTCATTCTTTACTTTCTTGTTCTTTCTTTTGTTTTTACTTTCTTTTTTTCTTCTTGGAGTTCTCCAAACTCCAGCTAGAAGTTTGGAAAGCTTTGGATGCTTTTGCAACAGTGGTAATTTGAGAGTTTAGAATTGGGTAGCTCTGCTATATGTGATTGACACTATAAATTCACTAGGATTATCATCACTTTTCATCATGCTTGGTAGAGTTTTATTTCAGTAGTGCCTCTAGTAGTCAGCTCAGAAATCCAGATCTATAATTCCAGGTGAGAGCTTCTGAACATACACCGGCATAAGCACAGGTTCGTGGTGCCGTGCTGATTTCAGAGGTCTTTGACTCAGGTTCTTTGGCTTCATTTCAGGGAGGTCCTTAAGACCCTGATTAGGTGTTTCTATATTTAAGACTTTCCTAAGTGCTGTCTGATACTGTTACATGTTTCCCTGAACTAGGACCTTTGTGTGCAAACTTGCAGAAACTCCTGGGCCAATCTCAGATACACTGAGAAAGACAGAAAGATAGGAATAACACATATAGGACAACTTGACTCTACAGAACCACAGAAGATCAGTCTGGGATCTCTCTAAGAGAGTGTTCATTCATTTAAAGGACTTCTGGGTCTTGAAAATTGAAAGACATAGTATCATGGTGAAGAGCTAAAATCATTTTTCTTTTACTTAGTCTGTTTCAATCTGTCATGCAGCATTTTATAACTTTGGTCTGTAGACAGCCTTGGAAATAACTTCTGAGAAAGAGCTGGCCCATAAATGCAAGTCAGTTGTATTTATTGACATATAGGATGCAACATGCTCTCAATTATCCATATCTCTCTCTTTTGTTGTTTTTTTTTTGGGGTGCTCTTACATGTGGCTTCTAGCAAAGGTGTCACCAGGCATGTGGATTATTTATTATTATTGTTTTTGTTATTGTTATTATTATTATTACTACTAATACTACTATTACTATTATTATTTTGCCCTTTTGCTTTTATTTCTGTTCACAGGCAGCAGTAATCACACACACCACATGGAACAGGCAGAGTGCTTCTCTCCCAGCTCCCAGTTAGCAGTAGAATGAGTGAGGTGACTAAGACAGTCAACATGTGGACACATCTGCTTTGATCATGACACACTCCTGGAAAGCACGGAAAATGAAGAGCATCTACTTCCCTGCAGATGAAGGAGCTAAGAGCCAAGTTTCAGCCTTGTTTCGCTGAGGCTTTCATTGTTAAGATGGTAAGTAAATGATGGAAGGAATGTACAGCCACTGACTCCATCACTGTCTGGCTCACCACAAGAGAAACAATCAATCCAGCACACGAATTTGGAGTAGTGGGGTGCTCTGTGCAGCCCCGCTGCAGGAAGGGAAGTGTGAGCACGCTTTGTCTTCTCCTGGTAAGTAATTTGCAGTATCATGAGAGAAATGCACACACACTGAAGAGTTAAAATGATGAAAATGAAGTGAACAATATCCTTGCTTTGGGGAAGATCTAAAAGCTTCTCAAAGGGAAAGTAACAGTTAAAAAGGCTTTATCTTTGCAAGGATTATAAAAACGGTCGTAAGCTGTATACACTACAAAGGCACTGCTTTCGCCCCTCCATCTCTGTGATTTCTTTAGATTGAAGAAACCTGTTGGCTTGAGTTCTAAAACCCCAGATAAAAGCTTTGATTTGTTAATTAAATTTTTACTGCTATCTGCATTTGATATCTCAGTCAAATTGTATCCGCTTGCAACAACAGAAAAAGTCACATCAAAGGAGAGCTCCACCTCCATGACCTGTAATTACAGAATTTACTGCAGTGTGACACTGGCTGCAAGATGCACCTGCCAGGCAGAGCCAGCTTACTATCTACACCTAAAACAAAGCCATTTCATTCAGCTGGGGTGAGCCAACACATGCTGAACAAAAGGGCTATGTTTTGTCAGGAGCCGGTCTAGCGTATTGCTTGTCCTGAGACAGACAGGAGCTTCTGAAAACAAGGGGGTTTTTTCTGTGTTATCACACTAAATCAGGGATAAGGGTGAGCTCCCACAGAGAAAGGCAGAAGTAGGAAAAAAAGGAAAATAAATTGGAATGGGAAGATAAAGGGAATTAAAAAGAAAAGGAAGAAAAAGGAAAGAAAATTAAAATCCATCTTGGTGGTTGAAACGAAACAAAAAAGGGAAAAAGCTTAAACAAAACACTGACAAAATATTAGGAGACAGAGAAAGATAGAGTAGCAGATAGAAAATAGAGAAGAAAACAAACTAGATATTATGCATACATATTAACACATTCACTGGAGTCAAACTTCAGAATGCAGTGTTATCCCCCTTAAACACCCACACAGGTATTGCAGAAATCCCCAATTTGTGTCGATGCATTCTTTGGCCCTCAGTTGTTTTGCACTATATTTTCAAACAAGCAGAAATGTAATATGGCAAAGACTCACAGCGCAGGCTTTATTAAACTTGGGAGTCTCCTTGTGAGCCTTAGAAATTACTGTTAATATTTACATTTGGAAAACAAAACTCAAAGAAGGAAAAAAAGTAAGGCATTGAATAGACTTGCTGGGTAGGAATTTTCCTGGAATGATTAATATGCATAAAATATCCATATCACAGAACAAGCATTTTCAGCAGGAGAATAATAATTTTGTTGAAAAAAATTATTTTGAGAAAACTGATGTGAAAAATTCATGTCTATCCACCCAGAAGACAATTGTTACTACTTCTTCAGTGATGCAGGGATTTCCAGGCTGGCCATCAAAAAAATAGTTCTTGATTTGGTTCTCTTCCATGGATTAATGTCCATGACAACCCTTCCTGAAAAAATAAATGAATACTTTAAAAAATAATTCCTCACACATGATACTTATTTAATTTAGGGTTTTTTTCAGAGGTTCTTGTTTTCTGACCAGAATGCTTTTTGGGTGTTTTTTTGGCTTTTTTTTTTATGAGCGAAACAGAGAAACTAAAATCACTCTCTTTGACTTACTTCAGCATGCACCTGGCCTCACTCTAGCAGGGAAAAGTTTTCTACTGATTTCAGCAGGCCTAAGATTTTGCACCTTGTATCCCTTTGGCCTCAGCAAGCACTGACTAAACAATGTTGCTGAAAAGCATGGGGTGAGATGTGTGGTGGGATAAAGGGTCTGTAGACATCAAAGGTTTTCTCTGTTTTCATTGGAACTTCAAAACGCTGTTGAAATATTTACTAAACCAAAGTGATGTGATGTCTCTGAAAGCTTGGATGAAAAGCACCCACTATGGCAAGCTGGGGTTTTAAGCCTGGAGCACTGCCAGGGCATTCCTTCCAACGGCCATGCCCCAAAATTTGACATCACCCTTTTGTCCCACAGTCTGTCCCTCCATTGTGCTATCAGAGACATTTTCAGCAGTTTTACACTGATGCAGTGTGGCTTTCCACTGCTGAGAATAGCAGGAATGCAGTTCTAGCTGAGGACAGGACCTGCTCAAATCCCACCATCATCCTCAAACTTTTCAGACACTGTTTCAGAAATTACAGCCCTCCAAGCCTGGGCTGTAGTCACTCCCTGGTTTTCATCACCACCTAGCAAAACAAGGAGTAACCTGGGAAGACTCTCAGGGATAACAGGGCACACGACAGACTGTTGGGTCTCTCAGCATCACAAAACAGGTCAGGGCTAAGTCAGAGTTAAAAACTCCCCACCCCTGTTAAATGACTGGTGTTATTTCTGGTATTGCTCTATATCATAATTTAATCTCTGGAAGGCCAGGAGGCAGGCTACAGTCACAGGTCAAGTCTTCTCAGCCCCAGCATCAAAGTTGCTCCTGACTACATGACCTCCACCTTCTCTCAGCCTGGAGAAAAGCTGCCTCAAGAACTGTTTCCCCCTCCTGAGAACAGAGAGGGCTTCTGGAAAGGGTAGGGCAGCAGGCAGCTTTCAGAATCTCTTAGGTTGCCTGTGTTCCCAGCTGGTCCCCTTTCATGGAAAAAGAGGTCAGCCTAGCCCCTGTTCCCTTCCCCTCTGCTTCTTCCCTCCTTCCAACCCAGTCCTTTGGGCCTGAGGATGAAGGAGGGCTTGCCTTACACTGGAAGAAGGCCAAAACTCACTATTTTCAGAAGCTGACTATGAACTCGGAACAAACCCCACAGGGTACAAAATTAATGTGAGACCAAAAGCAGAGGATTACCACAGCCCACAGCATATGCTCTTCTGTGCAAAATCCTTGTGTTACACCAAATTCACAGGCAGTAAGCAGCATGATACCCTGCTGCTGTGAATTCCTGCTGTCAGCAGCCTTCACACCCTGGCTGAGGGAGCCTCAGAGTTGGGAGGACTGACACTGCCTGGGTCCTGAGAACTTCCCCAGAGCAGAAAGAGTTGCACATGAGCGAGAACTGACCTGGTATTCAAGCTGCTGATTCACCATGACAATGAAGGCTGTGGGGCTGGACTGAGGGGCTGCTGCCCTGTCAGGCGTGCAGGGAGCTGGATTTTTGGGGGTGAAGGCAGGATAAGATGCTCCCCAGGGAGGAAGGGGGATAGAGTAGATGCACAGGAGGACAGAAGCAATCTAGTTGTGGAATGGGCAGGTGTGAGATTAGAGATGTGGTGTCAAGGTATTTTGTTTTCAGGTAAAGCTAGAAGCACTCATGAAGCATCTTGCAGAAATAAATACAAATTTGCCTTAGCTGGATTCAGTCTGAGGTCTTGAAGTGGATCTCGATCAGTAAGTCTGAGGACCCTGGAAATTGGTGAGAGGGTTCACAAAACTCCTGCAAAAAATTACCAAAGTACATCTGAAGTGCATAATTTTGCAAGAGTGGTAAAATATTTTTCATTTCCACAAAGACCACAGAAGCAGAAACACAAACATTAAGTTTTCAAATATTGAGAGTAACATCAAAGGGCAGTCACTAACAGAAAGCATTAAAAGGCACTTTACCCAAACTGTGTGGAGAGTCCTGGATCACATTACACTGCACAGGTAAGAACTGGTCTCTAATTTCTAGAAGAGGTGACTGTGCAGCAACCCTCAGGTTTCTGGGGCTCTGTGTGGAGGTGAAACGACAGAGACCATGTCTGTCATCTTTCCATAAACCATGTCCCAGTACAAGTTTACTTTTGCTTGATGTGTGGGTCAAGCTGGTTACAACCAAGGCAAGAGCCAAGGGGCAGAGCCTGAGACCATATTGTACTGCTGGGTTTTCACACCAGGCAAGCCAATCTCCTTGCACCTAGAGCAAGCCAGCATGTGAGCAGCATCTCAGAGTGATGCTGAGATCATACCTAAGAGAGCAGAGCCAGGCAGAAACACCAGAAACTGGAGTAAAATACCTTCAGAGACAGAGAAATTCCACACCTGCTATCTGGACATGGAAAAGAGCTATATCTCTTTTGACTGCCCAAATCAAAACAAGGAAAAATCACCCTAGATTACCTTCCAGGGCTGTCAATAGTCACACAACATTTAGAAAGCTATGTGTAAAAGAAATGAAAAGCAGTGAGAGCTATTACACACTTTTAAAGTCATTCAACTTCAGTTTTGAAAATATATCCACAATCTATTTGCCTGAAAGCGGAGTGCTGTGATCCTTGTTTACCAAGTAAAACAAGCACTCTGTATGGCACGGGTAAATGACCCACAAATGCAAGTCTTTACAAGCCTCCTCATTACAGTGAGATCAGAGTGTGCCATGTGTGGCTATCATTTTCTCAGGGCTTTTTTTTCTCCTCTTCCTGTTTTTTGTCAAAGCTCCTGGCTTCCCGTCTGCTTTCTATTTGCAGTGGTTAAAGGGAGGGACTAACGCACACACAATTAGTTTGGAGTGGGACAGAAAAGGGGATTAAAGTGCAAATAAATATTAACCAGATGAATGGCTCTCTCCAACGCACGTCTTCATGAAAAGACCATGGAGGATATGCAATTATGTAGGTACATCAATTGTATAGAGTTTTGTAGAAAAAACGTTGTCACAGATCATAAGTCCCACATACAGACATTACATTTTCTTGGTTCTCCCTGCAAAGAAGCAAAAAAGTTGGTACAAGGCACAGTTTTAGAATATTTTCCTCTCATCAAGAAAACATGCATTTTTCAGTTGTGCCAACTCTGCCCCATGACCCTTAGGACACTTTTGCCTGTCCAGGAATGGTTCTTGGTTTGTATTTTTTCTTTCTCTAAATTCTCAATCAGTAACACTACTCAAAACCTCTCAGCAGCTTCCCCTTTGCACTGATGGTCTTCTCCTTCCCCCAAATCCTGCATCAACAGTGATACACTTCCTTCAAAAGCCTCTTGCTCGAAGACCTCAAATGCTGGCTCAGCATTTGTGCACACCTTCACCAAGGCAGCCCTCAGCACTTCAGTTCTCCCCAAGGGATCTCATCTTCCTCCCTGAATGCCCACTTGCCTTCAGGCTCCAGCCCCCACCATGTACTCCCTCTTATCCACCTCAAATGTCCCCTGGTCACAGCAGGACACTCACCATTTCATCTAGTCTGTGGTGTACTGGCACAAATAGAGTTCTGTTTCAGGATTTGAGAGAATAGATGTAAACAAGCAGGTGAGATTTACTGTCCAGCCCCTTTTCTACTACTGTATCTTTGAGAGAAAAGCAGCAGTGGATACTAAAATAGTAATTTGGTATATGTACTTCATTGCTTATCAGCTCGTTTGCTCAACAACAAAGACAGGAAAATGCTGTGGAGGTCATTACACCAAGAGAAGGCTCAGAAAACCTGGAAGTCTGTGATGAAAATCATTTAAATGGCAGAGCCAATGATTAGAATGAGTGTCTGTGGCAGTAAATGGGAACATATTAAAGTGGCATGGGAAGTTTAATCGGTGATTGATCTCCCTACAATTACCTTGCTTTCTAAATCCCTCCATATCATTTAACGAGGTGATTTCAATGTTCTAATAAAATGTGGCAGGGGAATGTTTCCAGATGTCCAGTGTGTAGGGAAATAAATGCTTCTCTGAAACCATAATCTGCGCATTAAACCAACCAACGTTGTCTTCTGATTGAGTTACACTTCTGTCTCAATTACAGAGGAAGGAGTCACTGAAAAGTCATTAGATTTTTTTTTAAATCCTTTCAAATCATGTCAATTTTATACAAAACAAAAATCCGCCCTTTCTCTTGATTTCTTGGCATAAAACACCATCATTTCACAAGTGCTGAAATATGTGCTTTTTCAATTTTTTCCCTAAAATGGGTTGCTTATTCCTCCATTAGAAATGGAAAACATTGCTACTTGTGCCCCATGATTGAGTTCTTTATCTCTGATCACTGCAAAAAATGAGACCGATATGTATAAGCCCAGCTGTCAAACTACACTTTGAGAACTGAGGAAAAGGTTGTGATGAAAAGTCCAGGACATCAGGAATCTCACCAGATCAGTCTGCTTGTCAAACACGACCTGCAGCTGACACTGGGAGGTCACTAGTGCTCCCAGCCTACTGCGCAGCACTTCTTCAGCATGAAGACTGACTCTTTTAGAAAATTGTTTTTCATTTACAAGGGTGCCTTCTACAACTGCAGGTCTAATTTCCATACTTCAAAGAGCTCCCACCGAGGTGTTCACATGACACATCACAAGACTCATGCTGGTGTGCAACACACACAGTAGCCATTGCACTGTGGTAGAGGATGTCTGTGAGCAGTGCTGACTTCTTGTGCACCCCTGGGCACTGATGGGGGATGACCCATGGCTGCAGCATTTGCCCTGGGTTTTCCAGACCTTAATTAATATCCACAAATTAATATCCTTCAGCCAACAGTTAGGGTCAACTTCATGTTCTCTAGAGTATTTTGATGCCAAATATCTCAGAAGAGGTCTGGTGTACATACATATCTGTCAAAAGCAACTCGATGCCTTCATTGTTGAGGGCAAAACTAACCCCCTCACTGCCTCTCTCTTCACTACCTGCATTTTTGGGCAGTGACACATAAACACTGCTGTGCACAGGAACCATGTCTATTTTCCATCCACTTGAGACTGGATGGTTTGTCTTTGTCTGTATTCACCCATCAAAACCAAATAAAAACTCAACTAATCCATCCAACTAAGCTGAGGTCACACCATGTCTTAATTTCAGTGAGTGCAAACACAGCCCTCTTAGCAGAGAGAAAAGAAGAAAATAGCAGCACACTTAACCCCCTCTGCTCTGTAAATAGTTTTGTTAGCTCTCAGCTATCACAAAAGCATATCCCACATTGCATATGGCAAATATTAACCAGATATTGAGTGCAGTTCTATTCACAAGTCAGTAAGTAATGCTTTAGGTACTCCAGGTTAGCTGTGCTTGGATGTGAGAGTCTATATTGACTTGTTAAAGATTGTGAAGGAGGAAGAGAATGCTTTCAATGGTCTAGCAGGTCAGTGAGTGCTTAGTGCCATAACTAAGAGCCCAGGTGGGATATTTAAATCCATGACTCCGAACGTTATCTCAGTGAAACAAACTGAAATGTGCAACTGAGTTTATTTCAGAAATGGTAAAAATTTATGCTGAAAGCAAACTTTGTGCATGAAGTGTCTATCATGTGCAGGGAGCTTGAAATTATAGAATATATTTACACAGATTATTCACTTTAATATGCTGCCAAACAGTGTGAAGGCCAGGTTGTAGATTATATTTCCCTTTCTCTAACCTGCCTATGATACAGTGATATGACCCAAATGATAATACATGAAGAAAAACTTCTTAAATTTGCCGACCCACATTGTTCATTTGCTTAACTTTGTGATTAATAATTTCAGTAATTAGTGAGTGCTCAACAAATAGGAATGTTGTGAAATCTGATCTTTTGAAACTGAGGTCTCTGAACATTCTTTTTCGGCGTGTAAGAGGATGCAGTACTGCCTGACCTTTAAAGTTAAAAGCCACTTAAGATACAATCTGTACATTTTGTTTCCAGAAGGCACAAAATTCGGTGCTTCTTGTTGAGAGCTATGCGTTCCCTTAAAAAAAAAGAAAAAAAAAAAAGAGAGATAATTTTTTCTCAGACCTTTTCTGGTATATAGCAGTCTTACTACCATTAGCTATTGCTGACAGACAGTGCTAGAACTGTATCTGTTTTCTGTTCATTAACTTGGGCTAAGTAGCGAGCATTTGTCTCTGTCCAGGAGGGTGGGGGAAGAAGGATTAAGAGCTAAAAACAGTTATATCGATGCATTTTGTTTCTCACCAAAGAAAAGAGGAAGCATGATACTCTGCAATATTATCTGCATTTCTAGGGCCAGACTAGAATGTCCACACCTGAGGGTGGGGACAGAGTCTTGCTCTTGGGAGCAACTAAACCTCTCACTGGGCTTTCTCAATAACATTTAGCAGAAGAAACTCTGTAAACACCAAATTTCCATAGATATAACACCAGGTTGTGCCTAACCCACATACCCTCCAGTGTATGTATACATTCCAGTCGTGCTAATTTTTACCTACCCTTTCATATTTGTGAGGACTCTCTGGAGATGTACGTTTTATTCATTTACAGGTTTATTCCAAAAAAGAGGACTCTTAAAAAGGTGGAATTCACCCCAGACTGGGCCACACCTTTTAAAAGTGGCAGCCTTTCTTGTGGAAGTACATTCTTGCACTTGCTATGCAGAGGTCTCAAACCCACAAGTTTGTCAGCTCCAGTGGGTAGCACAGCAGGCCCCATTCCTCCATTCCTAGACACAGTATCTTTTCAAGAGCTTGTCTAGTCGCCAGTTCATTCTATTACTGCTGCCCAGTTGCCTTCTGCTATAGCTCCCTGCTACAGCAAGGGGCAGACAGCAATGTAAAAGCAGTAATGTATCTCAGGAAGAAAGAGAAAATGAAAATAAAACAGATTAAAAAATATATCCATTAAAGCAGGAATTCAAAACAGTGTTGAAAAAATGTTATAAAAATGGTTCCACTTAAATAAATTGTTGATCTAAATTTGCATGGATGGGAGCCACCCTCTTAATTTGCTGGTAATGCAAAATCAGTTAACTATAGAGTACATGTGGAAGACATTTAAAGTTCAGGGAGCAAAACAAGAAATACTGCTGTCAGAAGTGAGGCAAAGCTAGAAACTGGAGTCAATCAATCTGAAATGATTCATAAGATTACAAAGCAGTATAGAGCTGTTATGTTGGACAATTTTCTCAACATTTCAGTCACAAGGGAGTACACATTTCAAATTTGCCTCTTCAGGAGACAATGGCAACATGGAATAGCCAAGCAGAAATCTTGATGTAAGGGGAAGAGTTTTATTAATATGAAACAGTCCAGAGTCTTCTCCTGATCATAACAAGTACAATTAAAAGTTCTTCCAATGATGAATAAAATACTTTTTTCGTTTCAAAACAAGCTACTATAAGGGAAACTGTGTACTGAGTAGACATTCATCCTCAAAGTTTTGCTTTATTAAAAGCTCAACATGAAAAACTACAAAGAGTTCCAATAAAATAATTTGGAAATCTTCAGGGAAATCTTATGCCATGCCTCAAACAAGACCCCAGGGCAAAATAATTAGAAAACATTAAGATTGATGAGATAAAAGTGATCCTGCAATTATACAACACCTCAGGAGAGGTGCACATTTCACAGAGCATGGTTGCAAGATCTATCGTTGCATCAAAGAGAACTGCACATAATAGCAAGGCCAGAGAACTCCAAACAAAACTGAGAGCCATACAGGAAAAGTGGCTGTGTGATAAAGCAGAGGAAATCCAGCTGTAAGCTGATAAGCATGAAAGGGTTTCACGAGTCAACACGAAGAGGCCCTGCTCCAGTGGCTCCTGTCTAATAATGAGCAAATTGCTCCCAACTTTCAGTCCTCTGTAGGACAACTGGAAGAAAAGGCTGGAAGGCTCTTGTTTGCTGCAGCTTGTGTTTGCACTGCCCACACACAGCCAAGTCACTAAATATTCACCTCAAAGTCTCTGCCATGTTTCAGAGGGTTGTAAGAACTTTGATATTACTATTTGTTTCAACAAGATGAAAGTCGTGTCCCGAGCTGCCCCTGCTAAGCTGCAAGAGCCTCTGGCATTGCTGTTGATGGATAATCACAGTGCACAATGCGGAAAGACAAGCAAACCCAAAGTTAAAGGGAGCCACCACCTTCAAAGAAATGGCATTTCTATCCTCAGCTCAAATACTTACTGTGGGTGAAAGGCATGAAGGTTGCCTATCAATCTCACTAGCATTTAGAGAGATACAGAGATTATTATTCATACTTTTTGAGTTATTTTATCTCCGACACATGTTAAAATTTGTGATTAGTCTTAGGACTGTGAGCTGGCAGGAAAGTGCATTAACTTTCAATGGATAAAAGATAGATCTAAAATTTAAAGTGGAAATAAATGGAGTCAATTATGCATTGGAAAAAGACATTAAGGGAAGTGGTAAATTCGTCATATCTTTGGTCTCTAAATCATTGTTTAATAACTTCCTAAAAGAGGTGTTGCAATTTAACAAAAACTTGCTGGATTCACTAATGGAATTATGTGACGATGTTCCTAGGTCTGTGAAAGCTTAAAAGAAAACAACTTGTTGGCTAGTAAAAGTGTTTCCAAACTCAAATTTAAATGTTTCCAGTGAGCAAAACCCTTCTGCCCACCCACATCCCACAGAAGTTCTCAAAACTGCACTGAAATGAAGCTTACATTGCACGGAGGTCTTCTGCTGGCCCTCTGCGGTAGGGAGCAATGGATCCTGATCCATCAGGGAAGGCAGAGGTCAGGACTGGCAGCTACTAAGCACAAGCACACATGCATCTAGCCAGGCTTTAGTGTGTGCACATGGAAGTCTGCTTCATTACATCACTCTCTGGAAGAACAAAAGGGATATTGCTTTGACTCTGAGTCACCGGGGTAAGCAAAATCTTGACTTTATAAAACGATACCTCTTCTGTACAGGGGAATGTTTTCCATATGCTGTGGGATTAAAAATACAGCATCATATAACAGAGAGTCATTTGGATAGATACATCCTGCAGAAACCCTTTTTTCTCTGAAGAGCTACATAAAAAAATTAGAGAGAGACATTTTGGTCTACATTCAACCATTAATACCCTGAAATAAAACCTTAACTTCTTTTGGCAACTTCAGGTTTTTCTGATGAGTGATGGAAAAAAAGTAATGATTTTTTAAGGAATCCTCATATTTTTACAAATAAGGCCAAAAATATTTATAGTGTTGATTTAATTTAAGCATCTCCTTATCAACAATACGCCCCCACACCCCTTCCCCATAATATCATGGAATAATCCATGATATATTTACAGGAGATAAATATTTGGGTTGAATGACAAATCATGTCTCAACAAGAAAATTTTGCTGTTTAGAAATGTAAACCTGGTAAAACATCTACCTAATTTTTACACTTTGTATTCCTCCTCATCATTCTTTAGCTTCTGAATACTCCACCATTGCCTCACAAGTCAAAAAGCCCACTGTTATTGGCTGCATTCTCTATATGCAATGCAGGGTGTAACCACACCATTCCCTAAATTCTAAACCTAATCAATACACTCTAAAATCTGGACTCCTTAAATCATTCATTTTATAACTTAAATCGAAGGCTCAAAAAGCTCTTTTTATAAATTTGCCAATATGTTTTGGGAAAAAAAAAGAAATATTAAGTTAGAAATTCCTAGTTTTGAAGTGGTATTATGAATGCTACTAACGGTCTCCCCTAATATCTATGTCAGGATCATAGCAGCAGTTCCTTTTAGCCACTACATCACACCCAGAACTTTTTTCAGAATCATTGTTCCCTAGTATAAATCTCACATCATATAAAAATGACCTAATTTCTCTACTGTTAGACTTAAAACTTCATCAAATAAAAACACTTTCAAGGCATCAGTCTCTAAGATAGACCTGATCTGCAGTAGGACTATTTATTAGCACTCATCAGAGAGCAGATACCTGGAGACATTGCTCCACATTAAAACCTCCTTGTTTATTCAGAATTCTTTATTTTCCTTTATTTTTCTTACAATTTGTTGTTTAAAATTCAATGCTAGTCCTATGCCCTTCTTGCCTTACTCCTTCATTATCTTTCTTTTGGAAGAGTTCTGCCCTTCCAGGCATCTCAGGACACCAGGAACAGGTGAATATCACCAACATATTTTACAGCTCAATAAACTAAGAAACACAGCTGCTTGCTAGGGGGTTTTACACATAAGAAGATAAAATGAGATTTAAGGCAGAAAGATCCTAGTCATAAAATTGTGAATACAGCTCCAGTTTCCAGATTACTTTCCTCCAAGCCAATGCAAAAAGATAAAAAAAGACACAAGATTTGAGGATAAGCTGTACTCACTTTGCATTAAGATTCAAATATCTCTCCAAACCAGAGTATTTCAAATTTGCAACACAGAAGTATTAGAGTGACATAATTTCTCTATGTAGACTCAAATTACCCTGTATTCAAGTAGGATAGAGTTTCTCTGGTCCCATCTGTTGTTCAACAAGATTCCATGTTTTGAATAATTATGCTTCTTCATGTTTTTCTTAAATAATGAAAAAAAAATTCAAACCAAGTACATTTAAAGTCCAAAACTGACAGGAATTGAGAAGGGAGAATATGTTTGTGCAGAGAGAAGCACGTTCTTCTTGACTGATTTTTGTTAATATTGATCACAGTGCTTGTGAATTTGCTAACAGCTTAAAAATATATAAGTCATAAAATATTCTGTCTCCTAAAACTCTTTACAAATACTAGGAGATATGAAAAACCAGGGGTTTAAGAAGACTCCAGTAACAATGTGGGACGAAGAGCTAGAGTCAGCATCAGTAAAATGATGCTTATTGCCTCCACCTCACTGGTGGTTCACCTTATGGGGGAGACTTTGGTTACTGAGTGAAAGAAGTAAATATCTTGTTTGGTTCATCTCCTGTAGGCTTCGTACAAACAGTGGGAAGGGAAACTTCAAGAAGCAGAGCTCTGAGTGAAGCAGGAAGCTTTGCAGGCCACCCTGAGGTGGCTGCAGTTCTCCAAGTAGCTCATGACAGGCATGATTAATGTAAGTGGAGAACTAAAAAGCTAAAGCTGTTTACTTGAAAGGACAATACATTAGAGACTTCCTGGCTTCTAATGGGTCCTTATCCACTACTATAGTGTACCTTCTGGAGCAGTCATTAGGCAGCCCTGGAAGAATGTGTCCTGTCATTCCCAGCAGCCTGTGGCACACAGAGGGTCTGCATTTCGCCTGCAAGAGAGGGCATGCACAGTGTGCTGAGGAAACCAAAGGGATGGGAGGGACAAGTGAAAAGAGGACATGGCATGTGAAATTTGAGGACAGTTGTTTGCACATTTTACACATTCTGGGGATACATTTCATAAATTAAAAGCAGCCTGTGTGCAAGTTTTCCTCATCACCGTAACCCACAAGTGTGGCAGTGACTCTAGAAATGTAATCCCAGTGTCAGTGTTTCTATCAGCAGTAGGTATTTCCTAGTACAGACCTCCTTGCCTGCTTATAACCATCACGAAAGACATACTCCAAGATTCATTTTAGACTGAAGATAATGTCCAACTAATACACTGGCTCCAAACAGCCTTGGAATTTGGCTGTCAGTTCAGCCCTGAACACCCAGTTGCTAAGTGCATATTCTCATAGGAAACTTTTAAGGGCTTCTGTGTTTGGTGCCCTGTAGTTGGCATCATCTCAGTGGTTACTGAAAATAAATTGAAGGTAATAAGAAATATTACCACCTGAAGACCACACCGCTCATACCAGGTGGGCTGTGCAACACAAGAAGATCATTTCAGAGCAGAGAGCAGAAACTTCATTTCAGCCTTTAGGCTTGTGACTTGAGAGGAGCTGTGATGTGCATACATGCAGTGGAATTTGGGTTTGCAGTACAAAGCCCAAAGATGGTCAAAGTGTCAGTCAGCACCAAGCAGTTCTGTCTGCAGGTTCCTGAGCTCCCTCCCTTGAGTGTTTCATCATTCCCCAGGCTGCCATTCCCTCAGGTCAGCCCAAAAAGTAGTTGTTGGAGCCAGCAACCATAAAGCCAGTGAGCCATCACTGTAAAGTGATAAATCTTTACAGTAAGCCATCATTGTAAAGACAGGGTGATGAAATTGTTCAATTGTTCTTATGAAAACAACTCTCTCTTACACACGCACTAAAAAAAAAAAAGGGGGAGAAAGAGATCAGGTTTACTGGACAACCACTTACAGACTACAGCCAACCAACAGGGTAGAAAATGGTGGTGAGGTGAGGGTGGGAACAAGTTGTCAAAACTTTCTCTCTACCAGCACTGTCAGCAAAGCCAATACAGTCCTGAATTTAAACCCTAAATTTTCTAGAGCATGATCTGACTCACACTTAGGAAAGTTGGTCTCTGCTTAAGTGCCTGAATGAAAGAGACCTTAATCTCTTTCTCTTTTAGCTGTGACTTGGAATAGTAAAAACAATTTAGACACAAGCATGATTGTTATGTTGATGATGTCCCTTCAAGTGTTTACAGAAGTTGTGCCAAGATACCACAAGAAAGACTGAGCATAAAGTATTTCCAGCACATCAAGAAGCAGGAAGCATGGGAAATCTTGCTGCTAGAAAAGCCTGATCTCATGGGATTTCCAGCTCAGTTGCTTAACTCTTGCTGTCCCAGCAGCTCAGAAAGCAGATTTGCCTCAAATCTGCAATCTCAGTGATTCATAGTAAAGCTGACAGGGAAGTGGTGGAAACCACAATGTTGAGAGAGAGTTTAAGTGAATCTTTTCAGTGGTTGAGCTTAAGGAAAGCCACAGGTATAGTTGTTTAATTCAACTGCCAGTGTGACTTGCCCTCTCACGAACTGGGGCTTGGAGTAATTAAATCTTTACAGCTTGATGAGGGTATGCATTTTGCTGTGCTCTGATGGTCTGTATGCCAGGAGAAGAGACCAGTGCAGGCCTGGACAGCAAACAAACAACACTACATACAAAAGCACCCCTGTTTTGTCCCACAAACCCCATCATATAGGAACTACTTTCATGTCTGCTTTTGGAGCTTCTGGGAAAACTGTCAGTGGTTCAGAGCCATCTGCATGGCATAAAGCAGCCACTACAGCTGCCTTAGGACAAGCCCTGCAACAGGTTGCAAGGAAAGAGATGGAGGGCAGCAATTTCCACTTTGCACGGTTTGTATCAATTAAATCTTCCATTTAAACAGGATGTAATAATCTATAGATAGTTTGTAGAAAGATTATATCAGTTTCTGGGAGTAATGGTGTCTCTTAGCAGCTTAGTTGACAGACTGGTAAGCCAGCTACAAGCTCCTGACAGATCAGGAACATCTGAGTTCCCATGGGACCTTATCTCTCCTGGCCTCCACCTGCCCTGCTGATGAGGAAATCCTGCAGCAGACTCCTGATCCACCACCTGCCTAGCAGTAAACAGAGACTGCTTCAAACAGCCTAAGTCTCCAAAGCTTTCAAATTCCCTTGGGAACCTTGGCTAGCAATACAAGGGAAGGAGCCTGTCTTGTACAAAATACCTTGTATCAAAGCAAAATGATGCAAATAACATGTCCACTTTAATGGACATGTGTGGACCAGTGTGCTGGTCTTCTGCCTTCCACCCTCCAGTCTCTAGCTTCAAGGTGGCCAAACTCCACTTGTCATTTCTCTCCATGCTTCAGCAGGCGCTTCCTTAGAAGGATGTCAGTAAATCTGATTTCTGTTTAGCAAAACAAGAGGGCTATTTGCACTGCCTCAGATAGGCAACTAAGTAATTTGTCTTGGGTAATCAGATTTTTATTTTACACAGCAGGTCTTTAACTTCAGTTGGACCTTTTAGGGTTGACTTATCAGAAAAGTGAATTCCAGAGTTCTCATATCCCTTTTCTCCTGCTCTTCCTCACAGCAATGGCCTAAGCAACAACATGGGGAGCAGAGCTGTTGAGCACCTCAGATGCAGGTATCGTCACCAGCAAAGAAATCAGTGAAATCTCAGGCCATGAATACACAGGCAGATCTTTGGTTAGCATTCCTAGAATAAGGGATATTGGAAATGAGTTGAGATTTTCCTTTCTACATGATCTCAGCTAATGTGCACAGGGAGAAGAAGAAACCTCGCATACTTGAATACACCTCCCATGTTTCTGAATGGCCTGTGAGGCAGATGCCCTTTATTAATATGAAAAAGGCACTGGCCTGTTTTCATTTCTTCAAATATTCCTCCTGTCTCTACTTTCTACTGTGGTTGAGCTGTCTTTGGTTAGTTGACCAATCTGAAGCATTCACATAAATAATGTCAGGCTTTTAATTTTTTTACCTCAGCTTCTGCAGACCCCTCATTTTTTGTTACCCATAATTCTGCTCATCAGTTCTCATGATGTCTTAAAGGTATCTCATGATGTCTTAGTTTTTTTAAGCATTTAACTCAGATCATCTACTTGCCTTTGACAAAAACTCCATGTGACTGATGGACTTGCATCAGAATGGAAAGGAAAAATACTGAACTAATGAAGAAAAAATCATAACCAGAGGTTTTAGCTAACATTTCAGAGTCTATTCAGGTTATTGCTTCAGCCATCAAAATAATCCCTAGATAAGGTAAATCCTGAGTCCAAGATATTTGTTGCATGTACATGATAAGAAAGTAAACTTAACTTCAGGGGTTCAACATCCTAATGAAGCTGCATCTATTGAAATTGAGGTCTGAGCTGGATAATCTCTTAATGGCTGAATAAAACAGTGTCCAAGAGGTTTACAGCAAAGGGTTGGTACAAGGCTCAGGCTCAAGCTGCTGAACATCTGAGGTGATTAAAAGTGTGTGTTGAGGGGGAAGCCATCTCCAGATCACATAATTTTACAGACCTGTTTAGGAGAAATGAGAGAACAAGTTACACAGACTGCAAGGTGAGGGGCTGGACAACGAAGGAGTGGGCTATAGGAATGCAGGGAATAGTTATCACTTCACCTGGAGCAGAGCAAAGGCATACTGCTGTGCCTTTAGACACAGCCCCTTCAAGAGACAAGCTGGTGTAATCTGGCATGCTCCAGAGCAAAGGCAGGACTAATCCTCTTTCAGCTTGACTCAGTCTCACTGCAGACTCAGCTGCTGAAAGACAATTTATTGAATGGCTGTAATGTCACCAAGTATCTCAGCCCCAAGGCTCAATGGGTTTAAAACAAACTGAAGCAAGCTGCTCCTAAATCAAATGAAGCATTCACACCACATTAAGATTTGTTTGAAGTTAAATGTGTCAGAAAAGACCCATGTTTTCAGCGAACAAAGAAGCCCTGTAAGAATAACACAGATTTTTTTCTATGCATTGAGTAGTATGGTACTCAGGACATTGCTTGGGCGTAGGCAGGTGCATGCTGATAGGAATGTACAAAGACTTGTGTACTAACATCTTTATGTGTTTGATAATTGCCTTAATTTTTGCCTTGCTGAGGATTATTTTAATTAATATGGCGACAGTCTTAATTAAAGCACATGCAGGGCAAAACAGACTAAGCCAAGAAAATGTTTCTTCCCTGCCTGATAGAGAACTTCTACCACGAGACACTCTGGTCAAAGAGAACACACCCAAAATGTCATCCCGTATCCAAACCACATGCTCTTCTCAGAGAAGAGCATAGTCATGAGAATATAACTCCAGAATAGTACATTGAAAGTTGCATGACCTTAATATTCACAGAGATACAGCTGGGCATAAGCATCATACTTTCAGCAGAAATTTTCAAGCCACTCAAGGTAGGATTTTGCCAAGAAACTGAGAGCACAGCACAAACCATTATTAGGTCTTGTTGAATGCTAATGTACATTTCCAAGAATACAAAGTGACCAGAAAGACTGGAAAGAAAGTATTGGTAGTGACGACATAAAACACACAGCACAAAAATGCCTTTGATGTGAGGGACAGAAGGTTAAGTCAATCTTACTGCAGTTAGAAAAGGGATAAGAAGTACCACAGGCATTTGGGGAAAGTAGAAATCCTAAGAAATCATCAAATCACAGGACTGGGGATTGTTACTCGATTCCTTGAATAATCAGCAGGATCCTTTTCAGTTTCTGAAGCAGCATAAAGGAAGAGGAAGATAAGACAATGCCAATGTCTGTTATTAAGTGAGGATTCAGTCATACTCAGAAACAAAATCCTTTTTCATCCTTTTAAAGGTGAGCTCAGTAGCACCTGAGCCACCTGAGTAATGCCAAAACCCTGAAATAACAAATCTCTCAGTACTTTACACACACATAAAATAGACCCTATATGTGTATGCACCTGTGCATGTTACAGAGGCAAGGAATTTTACCAGGATTTTCCAGGCATATGCAGCAGAAGTATGGAAATAGTAAACGGCCTTCTTGGAAAGAAACAGCTACACTCAGTACATACAGTAAGGATTACCAAACTCTTCCATTATTACTTTTGCTTATCCATATCAGAAGATTACTTAAGTGTACAGTCAATGTCTAAAAGATATTTTGAGACTGACAAGCCTCTCTTGTTGCTTCAGCTCTACACAGTGCTCCTTGTTAATAAAATTTTGGTGGATAAATGCATAAATATAAGTGGCAAGTTTTCCCTTCTTATCTTTATTTTCAGCTATTTATTTTGATGAAAATATTGCTATCCTATCTTTCCTGCTTCAGCAGAAGTTCTTGTTATTTAAACATTAACAGGATGGAACCCCCTGGCTCCCAGTTAAGTTGTCAGGATAGTTAAGCTATGGGTTTTCTATGTCTAGTAGTACTATGGAAAGCCCCAGAAATGTTCTCCCCAGCCAAAGATAAGGTGGAAAATGTGCTTCAAATATTTAATGGGCATATCAGTAACTTTTATGACAGCATCAGAGAGAGCAAAGATACAATTTGCCCTGCCAGCATGTTATTTCACAGCCAGAGAAATAGAGGAGTTGGTTTAGAGCACACAAAGAGGTTTAAGAGAAGTTCCTGAAAGGACTCAAACCTCAGGGACCCAGATTCACAGGCTAGAAAAATGGGGCTGGCTCCTTGTTTACAGGGTGCACACAGCTGCAGAGGAGGGAGCAAAGCAGTTGTCTGTGTTTTTCAGACAGACCAGGGCTACTCAGACTTGGCCAGCATGACAGATTCAACTGCTCTTTCCCTTGAGCCCAGAAATAATAATGGTCTGTTTCCCTTTTTTTAATGTCCTTTCAACCGTGCTGCTATTTTTATGCTTCACTTGCTAGCACATGGATCAATCACTGTAGGACCTGATTTACAACCTGTATTCCAGACACTGCTGCTAGCAAGGGGGGGAGAGGGACAAGTGTGTTTAAACACTCATTGTACAGTGTCTCAGTTTGGCTCCAGGAGATATTTGGAAATATAAGGCAAAGGAAAGAGGCTGGATCCTCTATCATTTATACTAATTAACTTCTGAGCAGTGAATCAGCCTGACTGTTTCCATAGAGTGAACCCAAGACTTTCAGCCCTTGTCAGTGAGTTCCTCCTAAAAAGACTGCTTTGTTTCCTACGATATATAGCACAATCCCCCAACTCATTATGGATGGCTTTTCTAGATTAAAAGGAAAAAAAGGATTGTTTTATTGGAGAAAACCAAACAAATCTGACATCCCACACCATTTATTGACCCCACCTGAGAAGCCTTTAGTTTAAAGCCAACACATGACCTTCATCTCCCTTGACACATGGCACACAAGCAGTAATACTTGTTTTGATGACTGAGAACTGATTTTAGGTGTATCCACATAAATCCCATTTCTGTTAGAGTCCATTTAAGAGAAGATACAGAAGACAGACTTTCCCCTAAAGAGGAAAGAGTGGCAGAGACAATGTGTGATGAACTGGCTGCAGCTCCCATTCCCAACCTCCCATGTGCTACCTGGGGAGGAGGGATAGACAATTGGTGGTGAAGTTGAGCCTGAGAAGAAGAGGGAGGTGTGGTGAAGGTGTTTTAAGGTTTATTTTTTACTTCTCATTATCCTACCCTGATCTCATACCTAATAAATAAAATTAATTTCCCTGAGTCAAACCTGTTTTGCCTATGACAGTATTTGCTGAGTGATTTCTCCCTGTTGTTATCTCAACCCACAAGCTTTTGGCTTAATTTCCCTCCCTGCCCAGCTAGAGCATCTTTGGTGGGCACCCATCATCTAACCACAGTCAAACCACCATACCAACCTAAAATTCGTGCAAATACATGTGAATTTTTATGTTCTCTTTAGCACATCTTGGTTTGGATTTATGAAACAGTGATGGACAATGCAACTGACTGCACACAGCTGATGTAGCATATACCCTCCTTTTAGTCTCTGGATATTGGGAGGACTGTGAGCCATTGCACAAATATACCAATCCCGGCACGCTTATACACTTTTCAGCACACATATATACGTTCCAGTCAGTGTTACTATTATGAGGGGTTTTGCCTACAAAAATTGAGACAGCAACTATAATCCTAAACAATCTCAAGTAATCCTAAATGAAACCAAACCAACCTTTCTTAAGGTTTGTTTTTGGTTCATCAGATTTTGCAGTAACATTTGATGTTAAACACAGGTTGACAACCATTGCTTTGTAACTTATTCAATAGGAATTTTCTCCTTTTTTTTTGCCACTGAATCATCACAGTAAGGGTCAGATCTGCAAGGGTCCTTAGGTACCTGGTACCCACTCAGTGGGAGTTTAGCAGAGCTTTTATGGATGTGATAATCACCATTTTGGACTAGAAAAACACCTTTTCACACATTAGCCAGGCAAATCCTAAACCTGGATTTATGGTGTTTACAAGAGGGGTTTACCTGCTTATCAGAGCTGCTGCTGAGGGCCCACCAGCCCATTAAACATCAGTGTCCTTATCAGCTCTTAGAGCTCAAGACAAGGTTGGAGCCAAGTGCAGCACACCAGGGAAGCCCAGCTTTGTCTCTCAGGAAGGAGTCATGGCATGGTGCAGGAACAAAGGGCAACTCTCCTGTCCCAGGAAGGACAAGTGAGGTATCATACCGCAAAGTGTGGGAAAGGTTCCTGCACTGCATGGCAGCTAGCTGGGTAACAAAATAACTACCCTATGTTGCACATTCCTCTTCATCAATTCTCTCTCCCCACATGGCCTCACCTACAACTCTCTCAGTGAAGTGAAAGAAAGATGCTCCACATGTCTGTGCCAGCACCCATTGCGCAGCTGAGAGGTCGCTCACAATGCAAGCCAAGAACGAAATAAAAATGAAACTTCACTGTAGTGTGTGAAGTCTCTCACCAGCAGCACTTCATCTTAAGTAAACATCAAAAACAAATATAACAAAAATTGTTTTCAGACTAGAATGCAACCAGTCAGTAACACTGTTCCTTCAAATGGGCTAGACACTGGTTACCACCCACGGGAATACCTCTGCAATGGGTCAACCAACAAATACTTCTCTACGTTCCCCCACACTCCCTAGAAAAAACAATGTGCAAAAAATGGTCTTACCACATTTTATTCTGGCTTTTCTGATGTAGAGGCTGACAGAGCATGGAAGACAATGCAGCAAGATGTAGATGGTTCATTCAGTCTCTTGACTCCATCCATGCCCAGAAGGGAAAGCTCTTCACCTTTACACTGAGAGGTGTTTTTATGGTCCCATGAGCTGTACATAACCATGCCTAGATAATGAAGTTGCTCCTGGAAAGGTACTTTAAGACAAAATAGCAAGAGTCAGCTTCGGTAAGATTTAGTTTGGGTCTAGTCCTTGCAGAAACAGAAAAAGTAAGCAAAGAGAAAGCTTCTCCTCTGTCACAGAGAAGCACAAAACAAATGCCTCCCTATAGGGCAAGCAGGTATTCAGAGAAGACATTGGAGTGATGGAGCTGCATGGCCACTTTGCTCCCTGCACACACAAAAGTTGGTTACAGGGAGCAACAACTTCCTTAACTCTGAACTATTTTATAGATGTGTGAGAGACTTTTGGGGTACTGGAAGCAGAATGAATACAAAGCAGACTGACTTGACCACTTTCGTTGCTGTGATTTGACTAATTCCAGTAACAAATCTGCCCTCACACACTGCTACATTGTGCTACTGTGGTCTGTACATATCGTTGCCAAAAATGCTGAGGCTGCTGCTGAGAACTCTAAGAAGAATTTTGCTTCTTTTGTTCTTGTCTTGATGAGCTCCATGGAAAATGATGTGCTTGTAGGATGTTTCCATGCTGACCTGTATCCAGCAAGTGGTCTTCAGCCCTGAACATTAGCAGCTCTTTAGAATGGATTTAGATAGGATTCTTGGCAGATTCCAAACTTTCTGGAACAGAAAAGTGGCATTTGAAGTATTGATAAAAGATTGATATGTTTTACTGAGACACAGGTTTCAGTTAATAAGAACAGATTTGGGAATGGATTGTTTCAGATTTGAGGGTGAAGTCAGTTTTTAAACTGGAAATCAAGGAAGAGAAAGCAAGGAAACTGGAGGAGCAAACTCTGCATGAAATGAAAATATCAGTTGTTTCCAAATTTCTGGGAATTCACATTTCTGGACACCTGAAAGAAAAAATCAGAAGGAAAAATGTATGTTCCTGGGAACAAAATCTGGTTTTGCACTCATATGATTCTCTATGTACTCCTTCCCATTTGATGTTCCTTCTGCAGATCCCCAGAGCTACAGGAGCCCAAGCATGGGGACCCAGCCACAAGTGACACCAGGCTGCTCCCACCACACCTACCCACAGTGACCCAAAAATGGAGCTGATCTTAGAGCAAGGGAGAAATTTGGCTCTCAGACGGGAGAATCCACCCAGGAGTAGTCCCAGTGAGGGCCCAACACTCAGGTCTCTGGGGAGAGAAATCATCTCCCTGCCATGGAGACCACAGAAAATCTCTGGCAGCATATTCAGAAGAGGGGAAAATTTTCACTGAACTATGGTTCTGGCCACAATTATTTCACTCTTGAGTGAGGTTATTATTATTTTTATTATTGTTTTAGGAGGCTCTGTTTCATTAGAAGCGGGAAGTCAGTGTATACAAACACTCATGTAGTAGAAAAATCAATAAACAGACTTCTCTATTATAATAATAAAAACAATGGGAAAGACTTTTGAAATCTTATGCTATAAGAATAAATAGTGCTCTAGTGAGTGAGTTCCTGTTTCTAATTAGACTTGGACAACAGGCCTCGTTGGGCAATGAGGCCATTGTCTTCTCCTCAGAAGTAGGAACACAATGCTTCTCAAGTGGTTTTAAGCTGATGCAGCAGTGATAAGGTTGAAACAGGGACATGTGTGTCCCCAGCATTGCTGCCCTGAAGGCAGGAATTTTCTTAATAATACCCCTGCCCAGAAACAATCTTGCAAATTTCACAGTTGTTGAGCACAAAATGGAATATGGTTTTTTGTTTGTGTTTATGAAAAGGTATTTAGTGATTGCCAGAAAGTTATGGGACTCTGGTCAACAAAGATTTTGGCCATCAAAGTGGCAATTAGAGCTGATCATGAGATTTCTGACGGCACATCATTGCACTGGAAAACACAGATTTGTGAGAGCCAGCAGATGTCATGTTAAAACATAAAACATTTCAATTAACCAACATCCAACCACACGTAGTTTTCCACTGGAAAACTGCCTGGCTTCCTGCCAGTGAACCTGGTGGTCTCCTTGGGACACAGGGATTGTAGACTTGCTGCTTCCAAACAGGCAGTCTGGTAGTGCTGGGAGACCTGGCTGAAGTCAGCAGTCCCAAAGTATAGGCTCCCATCCCCAGCCTTGGCTCATCGTGCTGCTCCGTAAGAACCAGCAGCAAGGCTGGAAAGAAGCATATCCTGGGGAGCGTGTTTTATTTTGGAAATACCATGCGTCATTGTTTCCTATTCTTATTTTTTTCCCTATAAACTTCTCTTTTGTGGGTAATTTCAAAATAACTGGGTTCATTCCAAATCAGAACAAAACCAAACATCAGAATTTCCCATGAACCATGAATCTGACAATTTGGCCAGTCTTGCTGGCAATAATCCAGCAAATTTTCAATAAAATTGGATGTGCTGCTTGATGGCAATGAGCAGCTGGATTTTCTATACAACTCAGTGCTTCACAAAGAATTTTCCTGTTAGAAGTAAACTGTGATTTTGCCTTCAGCTGCCAGTATGTGAAGGTACAAGCAGTACCTGGACCAGGACTCCTCTCCAAAGGGAGTTTCCACCCTGCTTGGTCCTACTGAGTCCTGCCCTGCCCTGCCCTCCACACAGTGTGGGAGTGGGGGAGAAGCCCATGCCAGGCTCCCAAGTCTGTATCTTATTCAGCAATATTATAAAATGACAAGCTCTCAGAATAAAATGAGTCCATGCAGAGCTCATATACATCTGATGAGAAATTGGATGATTTGTGTCAAGTGTCCTTCACTTATTGGGTTTTTTCAGACCTTATGAAGTAATAGAGATTGGGTTTGGGAGAGAGAACACAAACTGTCAGCAGTTTAACTCATGACCATTGAAAAATTAGGATAGCAGCAGTAACTTCCTTTTATATCAAGCAAACATGGTTTCAAAACCCATCCTGACCAGATCTGGAATCTTCATTGCTTTTTACATCCACATGGCACCAGGCAAGGTGATACAGCAGAGATCTGAGCATGGCTCAAATCTCCCTGAGGAAAAGCCAAACTCAAGGTTTGAAACGGGCTGTTCAGAGACCCTGTGATTTTCTAGCCACCACCACTGCCAAGGACTCTATCCTGCCCTGCCCAGCCCTGGTTAGGATCCCACTGATAGCAGCAGGGATGCTACACTACACATCACATGCATACAGACACTGCCAAAGCTGCTAATGGAGATTTCTCTGCAAGGGAGAGTGGCTCAGTCAGAGGTGGACTTGGTGATTTCCAAGGGGCTCCATCATGGCCAACACTGGAAAGGTAAGCAGCTGAGGTGAAACAGCTTCATGTTGTTACCCGAAACGGTGAGCTGTGGACTATGTAAGATGCAAACCAACCTAGTTTAGTGTGAGAATTTTCTAGTCATTATTTACTCATGTGTTTAGGACAGACTGTATTCCTATATTCCTGTATTTCACCACTTCCCAGGACTAGACACTCAGAAACTATACCAATTTATGAAATGACGGAAAAAAGAACAAGAAAAAAGTACCAGAAGAGAGCACACAACAATTTCTTTCCAGCAAGATAACTTGCCTTTAAATTAATGTAAGTCTCAGTCAAAAGAAAAACAGATTAAAAAAATTTTACTCCGATTTTGCTTACAGTCACTTCACTCCAGTGATGTAATGAGGGCTACACAGGATTTCTGCTTCACAGGCAACTGAATCCAGCTGAGCTGATATGTAAACTTGCTTTGGTAGATGGCCTGGAAGGACCGGAAAATATTGGTGGCTATCCAAAACTCCACTGTCATCAAACTCAAAGGATGAAGAAAGCATTACAACCTCTGTGTGACTGTGCTGTAGCAATCACTAAGGTCTTCTGCATGTTTGCTTCAAAATACTTCAGGGCTTACCATGGATATTGCAACAAAAGAACACCTGCTACGCTGCTTTATTTTGTCCCCACAGAAGTCATTCTCAAGGAGCAAGAACATCAGAGAAAGCAATGTGCTCCTGGAGGTGGCCTCCAAGATCTGCTCTCTAGAGCGAGGATGACAGGGGATAAAGTCCCTAGAGCCATGCTTTTTTGGGAGACAGTGGGTGAGAGAGGAGACTTGTTTGAGACAGGTAGATGCATGGGGCTACTTTCTTTATCACTTACAGAGATAAGAAAGGAGAGTGCTCTCTGCTCCACAGCTATCCCTTTTCTGAAATCCAAATAAAGGAAAGATGCTCTGTTTCCTAGACAAACCCCTGAAAAGTTATCACCCCATGATCTGAAAGGCAAAACTGCACCTGCAAATCCTTCTAGCCTACTGGCCTCCAAATTCTGGTTTGAATCCCAGTTCATGGCTGGAATACTGCAAGTCACAGGCAGGCAACAGGAAGAAAGGTTGATGTCTGCATCTCTGCCATTTTCTTGTCTCACTACACAGGGAGCCTACCATTATGAGCTTTATTCAGTTTGGGGAGTTTATAAACCAGGTATTACCATCTTTCACAGAGCAAGCAAGTAGAGATTCTGCCAGCTGGTAAATGCCCTGGCAAAAACAAAAAACATCTGAAGAAAGGCAGCTCCTAGATAAATAACACATATAGGAAAATATTATCTACCAATTTCTAGTTTTAAGCCTGGAAATCAGAAAGTCCCAGTCATGCATTGCTAGGACAAACAGTTGAGAGGTGCTTGGTAACAGCCTGGCAGGGGATTCGTCTGAGGGTGGCCATCTGTGTGGGTGTTGTACACAAGGTTTGTATTTCACTTTCCTCTATTAATAAGGTCAATAAGTAGAACCATGTGCTGTGCTTGTGTGTGACACGCTAGGCATGTTTAATGCAATGCAGAATGTAACAGTCCATGCTTCAGAAGAGTTTAAAAAAAAAAGCTGTCCATGAAGGTAACTTTCTTGAAGCAAACAAATAATAAGCAGAGACCAGCAGATCAACTAAAATTCCTCCATTTTTCTCCTCATGCCCTCAAGCTAGTAACATGAACCTCAGACAACAAGATGTCAAACATTCACCTTTATCATTGATGTAGTTGATTGGTGTCAGATGATGGCATTGATTTCATCAAAGTAACAGCCATGGAGCCTGGTACCTGTTACTGCTGATTGGGAAAGCTGCACAAAGGAGATCAAAAAGACAATGGAAAAGCACAGAGAAAGAAAAAAGTAGAAAAAGCCATAAAAATGTTCTCTCTCCTCTCAAGGGATACTGTCTCCCTCCCACAGGTCCGGCACAATGAGCAAGCAAAAAGAGGTACAATACAGTTCAGCAAGTAAACAGCCTCCACAATTCAGCCTTGCCATAAGCCTTCAATTTACATCTTGAGCTTCTGCTATAAAAAGGGGTATAAATGAGTCCTAAATACACATTAGGATCTAGTAACTCACAATTTAAATGATAATTCAGTCCCCTTCACAGAATAAATTGGATCAGATTTGCTATACACTCTTTCTTCCAGCAAGAGAGTTTCTGTATTGTGCATGTGACTTTCTGTTGGTGTGCCAGACTAATCTCCAAAGGCGATCATCTGCAATTTCAGATGCATGCCCAGAAATCTATTCTGTATTCCTTATGCTCAATAGCTGCTGCTGTTGGTGGCAGTGGTCCTTTGTTCCTCCAAAATTTGTGTCGTGCTCTTTCCTGACGCATGGGTTCATCTTTTCAAAGGCCTGATGATTTCACATTAAAGAGGTTTTATCAGATCAATATGAGTGCCAGAAGTGGTACGTAATTTTTCTTACAGCCACAGCTGTGGATGGTTATTTCACAGGTCATTTGGCATGCACCACACAATTTTATGGGCTTTCAAAAGCATTTTCAAGGGAAATAAAAAGTCGACACCTTTTCTGTAGGTACCTTTCCAGTAAGCTTTGTCCTCCCTGTTTCTACCTCTGAGCTGCCATAGACCAAATGACTTTCCATGGGTGAAGTTATTTCTTCTAAAAAAGGGGCAGCATTCCAGTGCTACCATGTGCAACAGGCTGATTACAGCCTATGGGATGCATAAATCAAAATGCCATGGGCTAGTGTTTGAGGACTGGTTGCCCTAATGTCAAGTCAAATCACTTGGTAGCATGAAAGCAATTCCTTATTGAGGAATTTTGTAAATTTTTATGATGTACTCAAAGAGACAAATACATTAGACATCCAAGGGGGAATTAAACATCCAAGAGAGAAATACATTAAACATCCAAGGGGAAGACGGAAGGAGTGAAAAAACAACCATGGAAGCAGAAAATTTAACACCGACTAAGACTAAAGTAACTTTTACCCAACTTGCTGTGAGCAGGGAGCATTTCAGGACAGTTTCATTGTGCATGTGAGAGTATTCAGTTACAATTTTATCTCTCTGAGCTGTGATGGTGTTGATTTGGCAAGCAGTGGAGCATTGTTATTCCAGCTGGGTAACTTTAATAACAATAGGAATCCATGCTATTTGTCAGATAATTTTATTGACTAGTACTTCTTATTTTAAGGTATTAAGGTATAAAGAAATTTGGAAAAAGTGCTTTGCAGAATCAAGGAATGGAAGACACAATACTAACTGCAAACATTTTGTAAATGCACAGTTGGCAGTTTCCCATTATCGTTTTACTTTACTGTTTTCATGCAAAATAGTAAAAGAAAGCAGCTTTTACTAATGCTCCTCTTCAATCCCTCCAGTATAACCCATCCAATTGCACAAATACCAATGCTTCAGATATATGGTTCTTTACTTTTTCACCTTTTGTCTTTTTTACAGGCATAACTTCAATATTTTGAGATTTCTGCCCAAAATAGTAGCCTTAACCTACATCAAGAATCTTCCTGTAGTTAACAGATCTTGTGGCTGTTTTCTTGTTGTAAAGGATAGGTTTTAATTGCTTATATCAAAACAGATTATGACCTCATGTGACTCTCTATCCTGAAAAGTTTTTAGAGGGCTGATATTTTGGGATTGTTGTGCAGGGGACACTTCAGAGTCTCAACAATGCTGTGTCCAGAGTAATCCTCAGCTCAGGGTAGTCACACCACAGAGAAAACATTCTGGGTCATTTACTGTGAGTTTTGGCTCAAGTAATCTGAGAAGTACCAGAACTGAGTCTTGTACCCATGGGTAAGCATCAGGTTAATCTGCAAGGGAAACCTACACCTTACGAAGAGCCTTGGCTTTATTTTCTTCCCAAAACAACACTGTCAAGGTGAAATGTTAGACCACTGCAAGCAGCAGAGAGGGACTATTGTAAATCTTTTCTGAAAACACCCTTCCAAAAAAGTGTTTCATTTACCTTTCTGGACATACATTGTTAACTCTTTGGGAAATAGTCCAAAGAACAAGTTTGGAGCAGCAATATTTTTTGAAAAAGGTTATTTCAAGGAGTAATCTCATTTACTGATATGAGCACTCCCACTTAAAAACCGTATGAGTTATTCCCCTCCTACCAGAAGGTACAATGCAGCCTGTGAGTTTAGGAAATCTGCCCAGCATCATTTGAAAATCAGATACCAAGTGAGGAGCTGCTCATGAATAAAACTGAATGGAGAAATATTATTTACTGAATCTTTAACAAAAAAGAAGACAATCAACCAACCCCTCACAAAACACTAGAGGTGTTTGAGCATAAGGAGGGATCACATCAAAACATCTGAGACTTCTCTTTTCAGACCCTTATCTGTCATATCCTTTTGTTCCCTGCCTGCAAATTTTACCCTCAGACTTTTATTTTCAATGCTTTAAGTTCTACCTGTGGTTTCATCACTTTTATACTGAGGTGTGAGCAGGGAAGAAATGGCCAAGCTACTAAAATGTCCTGAATATCAATGAGGAAATTAATAATTCAATTCAATTAATGAAAGTTATGACCCTTTTTTCACAATAATGATTCAGGCTCACAATCCTGCTTCTTTCACACTGTCAAATGTATGCTGAACCAGCATGGATGAGACCCTGGCAACATACGTTTCTTCTGGTGGTTGCAACAAGTTAACTTACAATTAAACAACTTCATCAGTTTTGACATGCTTCTTCCCTGGTCTTTCAAAACAGACTTCTGTAAATCTGAAAATTATTAATTCAGTCAGATACATCACATCCGCTGTAATGATCTCAGTAAAAACTATAAAATAAAAATTCTAGCCTTAGAACTAAAAGGGCTTAGGCTTAGCTCGTATGAATTCAGGGGGAAAAATGGTAAGAGGTGTTCACAAGCCAGAACTAGTCCTAAAATTATAAATTCAATCTTCCAAGGGCTTACTTCAAAAAGAATAAAACAAAAAGGCTTTGCCTTTTTTCCCCCAGAGGATTCACTTGGAAGAATCCAGAGATACGTTATGCCAGACGTGGGTCTCCAAGGAAGATTTTCTAGCATTGCAATAATCTGATACCTTATTAAAAGTTATGCTAATGCTCCATATCCATTAACAGGTATTCACTCTAAAGACACACTCAGAGGTCTAGAGAGAAGAAGCAAGACCTTAGTAGTCTAGGAGAAATGGCCAGGAGGTGTATTTTTCCCCTTGATTATGGTGTCTTAGCCATGACAGGGAAATATTTAAATGCTTTTATGCTGAGTTTGCTGTGACTCCTTGTGATGAAAGTTCACAGGAGCCTAAGAAGCAGAGGTTTCTTCAGGAAGTTTGGGGTAGGTGGAATTGTTTTTCTTCTGCATCTGAAGGAAATTCTTTCAGAAATGTGCAAGTACTGGAATATTCTCTTAATTTTCATTGCAAAGTCATTATTTTACTTACAATGGGGTTCCAAATGCCTTTAGGGCCTTTCAGCCCCTCTGGTCACCAGTTAATGGCTGGCAAGGTTTAAACTGGTATTTGCTTGTTTTCCAGGCTGTCTCTCCAAAACCTCCCCAAAGGAGGAGGCTGTTACTGTGAACTCACCTCAGCCATCCTCTGCCACAACTCAAAAATGGCAGCAAAGGAGCGATAAAAGTCTGATGAGCTACTTCCACTTAGTCAAACAAAGACTTCAGACCAATGAAGGTGCATTCCTAAAAAAAAGTGAATATGTAAATAGGTGTTGCAGTTCAGGTGCCACTGGCAAGTTCAATTTACCTACTTGAGGCCCTGAGACAAAAAAAAGACAGAAAGAACTGAAGAATTTAACTGCAAAAATAACAGGTGCCAGCTGGAGATACGGTCCTCAGGGATTTGGGGTTTCCTCAGGATTTTGGTGAGAAATTCTTACCTCAAAAGGATTTTTAGTCTGTAAAAAACCCAATTACTGTATTCCCTTACAGAACAACCACTTCCAACAAAAATAAAATTTATATTTGGGATTATTTCCTTGAAACAAGGAATTGAAGTTCTCCTTTTCCTTGTGTATGGACACTTTAGAGGACTTTGGTCACAGTGGGAAGAAACTATGAGCCTTCCTGCTCTGACCAGGGCTCCCACATATTGGTTGAAGCATAAATGCTTCCCTGTGTATCCTATTCTCCCATGGCTTCTTTTTTCTTAAGTGGTCCAACAAACCTCTTTCCTCAGAGAGGATCACAGCAGGATCTCCTTAGTCAGTCATACAAACACATGGAATTGAAAGTCAACCACGTTGAATTATTTTGAAATTTGCCAACAGAGTCAGGGAGGGGGAGAGAGAGAGAGAGAGAGGAATGTCTTACACACAGATGCAGACTTATTTCCTTGCAATGTATGTGTGAAATCTTATCTCTTATTATAAATAAAGCCTAATGGTTGACCTTTTAACTCTTTTCTCATATACAAATCTCTTTTAGCTTTTTCTCATATGCAAATTTTTCTCTGTGTGTACACACCTAGAACTAACAATTGCCCACATTTTCTTTCATCAAGGAAAAAACTTTTGTGTTATAAATAATATCTAGGTTTAAACCTGCAGCTTAAAAAAAAAAAAGCCAGCAAAAGTCCTATACAAATTTTGGATGACTTGTCTAAGCAATGGCTGCAAGTTTCTGAATCCTGACCATAACACATCTTTATCATTCATGCCCAATCCATTGATAATGGTATTTGAATAAATCTATCTACTAACAGAAATACCAGTATACCAAAATTCAAGAAGGCCACAGTCAGTTAATCACTAGCCTCATGTCACCTTACTGTCTATGTTGAGAGGCAGTTATCAAAGTTTACACCACAAAGACATATTATATTGTTTGTCTATGAGCAGCTTAGAGTTGTCTAAAGTGGTTCAGATTCATGTCTTACATAGTTTCTAAAAAATGTGTTGGTATGAAAGCTGCTTCTAAGACACTACCTGAAAGAGAGAAAAAAAAATATTTGTATCTTTGTTGGTTCTCTCAAACTGAAGCGCTTCTGAAAAGCATTGTAAGGGCATGAACAGAACAGCTTTTAAAGAAGATTTTTAGAAATCTGCTACTGAACCTACCTGTAGAAATTATAAATGAAAGCAGAAAGAATGAAATGGTGAAATAATTTGTTTCCATTGAGCTTTTTGTTGTCTATTCTTTTGCTTTACTAAGACTTTTGACTTAGCCTTCTTGGAAACGAAGACCCCATCACATGATATAAAATTCTAACAAAATTAAACTGAAAAATGTTGACTCAGGTAACTGACAGGAGAATACTACTTGCATGCAAAAGCCAAAAAAAAAAAAAAAAAAAAAACAGTAGGATTTTATTTATATTCAGGTAATTTTGGGCTTACTTGTGGACCACACAATGCGTGTGTTTGTTCTATACTGAAAAAAAAACAGACCACCAGGGAGTTTTCATCTCCAACAAAATATGGAAAAATACTCCTTGTAGAGGTACTTTGCAACTGAGTTCACTGAAAAACACATTGCTTTATCCACAGAAATAGAACTACTCTTTGTAACTTTGTCTTATTTATAGGTCTAGCTTCTGGGCCATATTTCTGCTAAGCAACCAGTCATCCATACATCATTTATGAAAACAGTGCCATTAACTTATAAATAACAAACACAGCATTTCTAATGCCCACTCACAAAGCCTGTCACTTGCACCTCACAGTGCTGCAGCTCAGACTCTTGTACCAGCTGCTGAAGATATAATAAAAGCTGTGGGCACAAGGATTGAAGGTCTCTCTAGGTCAAAGAATATTTTTCCCACTCATCAAGAGAGCACATGCTTCCAAGTGCAAGACTGACTGGTAGCTCCAAAGGCTGAGAAGCCAAAGGAGTAATTCCCTTCACACCATAAAAATCCCAAGTGCCTCTCAATAACACAAAGACAAATTTCCTGCAAAGGAGCCTGCATAGCAGCAGCAAAACCATGGATTTGGGAAGTGATCAAGGTAACATTAGCACTGAGCCTTCACCATCAAAGCACTTCCCCTAGTATCCACCCTAAGTCCATACAGTTGCTCTCTACAAAGCCAGGTAGGAAGAGGCAAGTGTATTTGGACACTTCTGGTAGGTCTTTTGACCAAACCATGGTTTCTCTTTTAGGGTGCACCCAATGTACTAGGCCCCCAGCTAACCCGGCTGGGAATCAGCCAGGACAAGCAGCTCCTATCCATGCCCAAGAAGAGGAGGGAAGCTAGGACAGGACACATGGAAGAAAAACCTACATCCACCTGGCCATGGGCTGCTGCAGTACCCCAGACTGATCTCTGAGAACTGATCTCTGTTCCATAATGGTTACCATTGTGAAGATCTCTCTCTCTTTTACTGTTTTGGTCCATGATCTCTTCAATCCTCCAGCTGGACATGGGTCAAGTGACTGGGAAAGCATACCCTTGTGCAAAGCAGTCCTCCAGTTGCTTTCCCCAGTTCTGGCTCCTCTGTGCAGTAGTAGACAGGAAATATCTTGTTATCCAAGCCCAAAATTTTGTAATAAAATTAATATTTAGTTGTTATTTCTCTGGTGCTGACTTATGCTTTACATATTTCAAACTGAGAAAACTGTGAAAAATTGCCTTGCATAGAGTAATCTTAATTATAAGAAACACCTTATGTTGCAAAGACACCCTACAGTTCTGAAAGCTTTTGCTTTTATCTGGGATTTGAAATCTAAGTGAAAAATAGTTATGCTCAAGTCATCTTTCGCTCCTCAAAGAACACAGCATTGATATCCATGTCAGTTTTCCTGGTATTAGTAAAAGTCTAAGAGGTTATAATATAACCTTACTGCCTTTCTGATAGAATAAAAATCCTTGAGGAAGGTGGAGGTTTTCCAATGTGTTTTTTAAAGCTATTGATTTTTTAGACTGCTAAATATGCTTTGATGTAGCTGTGAGATGCTTTGGAAAACATTCTGTAATTATACTGGCTGATTCTCCTCAGCCACTGCACACACAACAGAGAAATTTGCCCTTGCTCACACAGCGTAAACATGTGAAAGATTTAAAAAGAAGAATAAGTAAAAGGTGGAAGATGAGATTTTAAGGAGGAACCCTACCCTAGATCTAAGAGCTCTGTCATCAGCTCTATCTATGCATCTGTATCAATGGGAGGGAGGTTTTAATTAAGTCACTCTTTGCCATCTATGTATTAGATGCCACTATCTGTTATAAGTAACAGCAGAATGAGCTTTTACTTGTTAATATTATTACACCAAAGATCAAATTTACTTTCAGCCTCTTATGCCAGAAGATCTTGGCTGTTTATTCTGCTTGGAGAACACAACAGTCAGTGCTACTTAAAAGGGATCACTTTTTATTCCATCCAAAAGATAAATGTTTTTAAACATTTAGGCACTCAAAGCCATGTGCTATGAGGAAGAAAAATTAATGTTGGCATTGCTGGGAGTTACTATTGTATTTAAAGCCATACTATTATCCAGCCTCCAGCTGTCTGGGAACACAAACGAGGAAAGCACATCTAGATATTTTTACCATGCATGATGCATAACTCACAATGCATAAAGCTGATCAGAGGGCTGTGTATAGTACCTACCAAAAATCATGTTGTCAGATTGCTCTTGTTTTGTTTTTAAAGGGCTATTTCTAAACTACAGCTGTCAGGTTCTTACACTGTTTTCTCTTCATCATGCAAAAGCAGCATGTTCTATATTATTCTTCAGTCAGTAGTAAAATGGTAATGAAGAACCCTCCTCAGATTTGCTGCTTGCCATGGCTTGGCTTTATCTGCCCACACTAAACATGCACTGGGAAAAAGAGCTGCCAGTGTTTTAGCAACTTGCACATTAACAAATCACAGGAGCTCCTGTTATAATACCGGGGCAATAAGCTGAATGAGAGGGCGTTGGTTTCAAAAAGAATGGATCCCTGAATATATGCAAACTCCTACGTGACACAGCTATGAGAGAAACACCCCCAGATCTCACAGTTTGACCTGAATCTAAGGGCAAAATTACACTTGCCTACAATTAGTATGAAACGAGGATGGTTTCTAAGTGTATTCCCCTTCATTGATCACTGTGAGATCAAGATGTCACATTGTCCCAAGCTGGTCACTTAAATCAAGCAGCAGTGCTCACACAACTCGCAGTAATTCAATTCAGAGTTCAAAACATACAAAAAAAAGGAGAAGGGGAGCAAACAAAAATCCAACAAACCAACCCAAAAACAAGTGGAAAGGAAATCTTCCCTGGAGCTATGTCTAGACTGTGGGATCCAAGAGTACTTCACATTCTCAGATCCTAGCGCAAACACTTGCTGAATCCTGACTCCTTGTCTGGATAAGGTCTGGGCACATCACCCAAAAAGTCACAGACAACTGAAATTATCCTGGGAAAGTGACGAAAGGTCAGACTAGAATTATTGGCCTTGATGCAACCTATTACTTACTTCTTCTCTGAGGGAGAACACCTTGCCGTATGATAAAGAAAGTTCCTTCAGATCTTAAATTTGAAAACTTCTCTTTTTCATATAATTTCAGTTCAGTGTAATAACTCTTTAAATCCTACTGAGAGTAAGAGAGCACAAGTCACTAGTCTAGGTGTTATTCAAAGAGGCTGGAGCTGTGATTTTTTTGGTTGTTGTTCCCTTCTGTCTCAGCTCCAGTCTGTTTGTTACATCAATTGCCAGCATCAGAGCCTGGTTCTGATAGTGAAGACAGCAAATTGAGGGGGTTTTCTGTATATCTGCCTGCTGCCTCCTCTTAATAGTTGGACAAGAATAACATCTCTCACACACATATATCTGTTCACCCAAAATTTACTGCTTACTATGAAAACAGAAGGAATGAGCAACTGCATCACTCTTTCAATAAAAAAATAGTTCAATCTTTCCCTAAGAAACTGAATATGTTCCCACTGCAGCTACCAGATTCAGGGTAACACAATCTGAACCAGCATGATTCCTTATTACTTTGGCACCCCCCACATAGGTGCTGATAGCTTCTGGTTATTTACTTATGCTTTCCATCGGGGGAGACAAATCCTTCAGAAGGCCTGATTATCCTGGATCATGAATGGGGCAAACAGCCATGCCAGGGTGCCTCAGATCTGCAGAAGTGGATCAGCTCTGACCAGCGCCAGCAGCTAAGGCATATTTTGGTGGGTAAAGTACGCTGGTCTCAGTCAACCAACCTTTCTTCCCTCTCACATTTAATTGCCGTCATGTTTTCTCCCCAAGGTGTTAGAGTGTGGAAGAGTGAGAGGGATGTCCAACACCCAATGGATGGAGAACAAACAGGTTACATTGTCCCCAGTTCCTCTGTGCAAGGATCTCTGCAAAGGAGAGCTTGCACACTGCCAAGAAAGAGTCAGCATGCATGACTTCTGTGTGTGTGTTTGGAATATGTGTTGGAGTCAGCAGTGGAAAGGGTGGGATTTGTCAGTCCCCGTGTAGGCAGCTGCCTTGTGAGTCATCTCAGACTAAGAGGGCCATCCAGAAAAACGTGGTCTGTGCTCTAGAAAGTGATTGTTTCCATGGGTGACCAGTGCCTAGATAACTGCTGTAGGTGCCCAAAAGGTAAACGTTTGCTTTTGGGCAGACCAGTTCCATTACCAGTCTCTCATTTGTAATCCCTGAAGCTACGATACCTCTTTATACCCTGCACCAAGGCCCACATCATTTCTTCCAAGGTTCACAGGAGATCTCTCTATTTAAGGAGAAAACTATAAAAAGACATTGCCATCTTGAGTGACCATAGAAAAAGATAAGGCATGGGAGGTTTAGCACTACTGGGATTCACCATTGCTCATTTTACCTGTCAGCTGAGGGGCTTTTACTCCTTTGTTAACCTACAAAGAGTAAAGAAACAGATGTCTATGAAGAGTGCTCAGAGCACCTGTGCTATCTAATGATCCAGTGCCCAGCCACAGTTTCCCAATTTGAAAGGAGTTGGCCCAGCCAAGCCCAGTGTAATTACACACTCTGCTTTCCAATCCATCTCACTATTTGCATGTCACACAGGGAGTTGGCTACTCAGGGCCCCAAAGGAAAAAATTCCACATATTTCTTGTAAAAAGATGCTGTTGACAGAACTTGAAAAGTTTTAGCCCTGTATCACAGGGCAAAAGTACACTAAAAATTGCTCACAGCGACATCATTCACACCTTCTCCTCTCCAGGTAACCCCTCTAATTAGTAGATTTCAGGACTTGAAACCTAGTTTAAGACTTTTTCCTCAACAAATTGTGTGATTTTTTTTTTTAAGCTCAGTTGTGATTTGAGATGAGATCAAGTCAGTATTTAGTATGGGATGTTGAAAAATTACTCAGCTTTTGCCCAAGTCACAAGACACTCACCCTAGGCTCCAGTACCAGGAAAGCACAGATCATCTTGGAAAACTAATGATTTGGAAGTCTTAAAGGATTTTTCAGAAATGCTACCTAAAATGATTCTTTGATTAGAGGCTTATGTTTCTGTGTACTGTTTTATTGTAAGGATAAAATAAACCAAGCTTATGCAATTCTAAGTGATTGTTTTCCTGTATGATGGCAGTGCCTTTTTAAAGATCATTTCACCAAATTAACGCAACAGTTTTAGCACAATCTTGCAAGTACACTAGAACTTGCTAACCATTATTTACATCCAGTTTATGACTGGCAGTGCATGAAAACTAAAGGATCAAATGGATGCTCAATATTGAAAGACAGAATTACTTTCCCTTCTCTCTTTATTCAATACACTACTCTCAGAAAGCAATGTCATGACCTATTAAACAGTCTTGAAAGTGAACGGGGAAAAAATCCCCAAAATATTAATAAAATAATGGCTGGGGTTTTTTTTTCTGCAGAGCTTCTCCTTCAGAGAATAACCAGTGCCCATCATTTATGTGAGAACACTGTGCATGTGCCCTCCTGTAGCAATGCATGGGCTGAATCTTAATATCACAGGCTAAAAGTAACATGCTTAAAGCTCCAAGTTAGATATTCCCCAGGCCATCTCCAATGACATTCTGTTCCCCTTTCCTCAGTTATATATGTACAAATGGATTTACCAGCCCAGCTGAGATTCTTCTGTCAGCAGTACATGGTGGGAAATGCACACTCCAGAAAACGTGATGGAGCTGCCATTCCCTCCACATGCATGTGGGCACATGCACACCCCACACACAAACAATCTGTGCAGCTGGATTTGGGGAACAGAGAGCCCAGAGGAAAAAAAGAGACTGGCAGACTTCATCCTGCTGTTTTCGTGTTTTCAGTGCAACAGCCAAACTTGTGCCTGCTGCAACATGTCTTTACCTCTCTGTTGAAAACCAACAAGGTTTATGGAAAGAAAAAAAACCCAACAAAACATTTCATTCAATAGTTCTTCAGTAGCAGAAGTTGTTGGTTCACAACTGTGTTTCTTCTTCTCTTTCTAAGCAGTGTCTGTCCCTGAAAAACTCTTGCCCACTGCACTCACCCAAAGGTTTTCCAAGTGTTTGCTTTTGTTAGACATTTTGAAAAATGCATTTATTCCAGTGAGAACACTTTTAAAAGAGAAATATCATGACTATTTTACTTCAGAAAATTTTCTGATTCTAAGGGAGTTTTGGTTTGGGAGGATCTTTACGTTATTTGTACACTATGTCATGACATCTCAGAAAAATATTCCTTTTATAATGGGAAAAAATATCAAAAGAAAATCTCAAAACGCACTGTTTAATCTGTATTAAAATGCCTGTATTTCAAAACAAATTATTGCTTATTTATACATCCTAATTTTCCGATCCACTTCATTTTACATCAAATGATGAAGCCATGTCTTTTCATTTTAAGTCAAACTGAAATGGATTTCCAAGTACTGATGTATCTAAGAAGATAAAAATTACCAATTTCAACTGAACCTTGTTACCAGCTAGCTCCTCCAGGAAGCATAACACAGTGAGTCTTTACCCCAGCAAGCAAAAAATGGGCAACATCTGATCATGCAAGTCTCAGCACAGCATGTAATTAATATTGGGCAAGGAATTCAAACTCAGAAGCAGGAGAAACATTTTAAACTCTTATGTTACAGGTGAGACTCCAACAGAAGATTTTTCTATCCATCTCAACCACTTGTCAAATAAAAGGGAGAAAGGTTTAGTCTACTTGTTCAAGACACGGTTATAATTCATAATGTTCTAATTATTATGATGCTTTGAGGGCAGTGTTTTGTGAAATAAGTCCTCTGCATTGAGTAAAATCAAAGAAAAACAAAACACACTAAAGAGAAAAAAATATAAAATAGCTCTCAGAACCTGAATAGCAATAAATTATTATTGATTATATTTCCCTACAACTACTGCCATCATTTCTTTATTCTCTCTATAACAATGGTTTTTAGTCTAAGCATGAGAAGGGATATTTTTAGGTTGGGGGAGGGACTTTAGGTGGTTTAGATGTCACTAGAAAATTGTGAACTTGCATGGTAAAAACACTCTGGAACTAATTTCCTGGTGAGAATGGTTCTTTCAAAACTGTAAATATGAATGGGAGACTGATGGGAGACTGTTTCATCAGCTCACATGACTGCATTTCTGATAGGATTATCCTGCAATTCACAACACTGTTTCTCCAAAGACAGAGTTAAAAAAAGGGGTTACAGTCACCCTTTCCAAACTTGCATTATCCTGGTCTTGTAAGAGAACTAGAGGAGAATCTCACAAATATGGTGTTGTTTTCTGTGTGATTTCCTTCAAGTCACTCCAATTTTCCTAGCGCTGTTGAATTTCCTGGCTATAGAATAGGAAATACAAGAATAGTGTATAATAAAAGAAATTATGGACCATGGTCTGTTTCCCAGGTAAATGGACAGTTGAAGTCATTAACTCAGCACAAGCAATTGTGTCAAGCATGACACTGTACAGAGACCTCTGGAGAAGGTTTTCCCACTTGGCTTGCCTCCCTTTGACTGAAATTAATTGGCTTTCAAAGTTTTCCTCTCTTCACTGGCAATAAAGGGAGCCTTGTTAATCAGCCTCACCAAGATCCACGCATCCACACATTTTAGGTGGTCAGACTGAAATTGGGCAAGCCAGGCAACTTCTGTCTTTGAAGCAAGTAAAGCAAAAAGCTCAGAGGCAGAACTGAAGTCCCTGTTTCCAATCCTGCTGGCAACCTACTAGGATAATCTTGTAAAAATAGATTTTGCTCATTGGTAATTTGGGTAACCCACTGCAGATTCAATGGAGATTATGTCACAGGCTTATTATGACACTTCCTTGACAGTTATTTGAAGTCAAAGTCCCAGTGCCTACATGGAGAAGTTTCTGTAGAGGGGTATATCACTTTCTTGACTTTAGACTCTGTTATCAGTACTTGGTCATTTAGAATAATGCACTGTATTTGGTATGTGTGAGTCATCAGGATGCAGACAGCACGGCCTTACGGGTATTTTTATTCTTGTTTGAATCAACTCAGAGGTAGATCTAAGAAGGAGTTTTGCTATTCCTGGTTACATGTTAATGTGTACCACATACACCAGATTGTAGCATGTGCTGGCAGAAGAGCCACTCTGAGCAAGGGGAAGAAAGAACAAGTAAAATGGTATTATCAAGCCTTTTAAAAGAAAACTTCTAAAGCACCTTTAAATTGTAACATCTTGAGCAAAGAAAAGCCTGAATTATGTAAAAGTGGGCAGAGAGCCAACATCTGGCAGTAATAAGATTGTTTTGTAAGCAAGCAGTTTTCTGCACAGCACGCAGTTCTTGGTCGCCATTAGAGCTAATGGTGAATCTGTGAAGATGTGCCTGGTCTCTGGCTGCCAGAAGGATACCCTAGGCTTTGAGTGAAAATCTTTGTGTCATTTGATCTCCTAAAACAGCCAGCTGAGATGAGTTATATTCCCCCTGCCAGGAACCTCGAAAGAATTGTTCAAACCATACGCTCATTCCTGTTGAATTAGAAACAAATGCCATGGCTGCATTGCTGGACTTTGAAATTAAACTCTCCCCAATTCTTCCCAGCATTCCTGAGAAGAAACAAAACTCCTCCCTGTGTCTGCCACTTTTGTCTCTGCAGAGGGACCTCCTTGCCTCCACTCCCTGTACTCCTCATCCTTTCTGTCCTCCTCCAGCAACTGCAATCTCTCATTCTAGAAAGCCACATCACAGGCTGCTCCATGTGTTAGTGATCTTCTGCTTGCTGCCATTAGACTTTGCCATCGCCTGTAGAAATGGAGTCACTTAATTAGGTCCAGAGAGCTGGAGAACAACGAAGCCATTCAAGGTGGCACCCAGCCAGCAGCTTCTTCCCTTTGGTCTTTGTTTTGCTTTGCTTTGTTTTTCCTCTTTTCTTAGAAGGGAAATATCTCAAGCCTTTCCCTGCTTCTTCCCACCTGTATAATCTACAGCACAGCTGATTAGGTTCAGGTCTTCAACCAGACCCTGCACACAGAGGTTGTCTTTCAAAGCCAGGCCCAAAAGAAACAACAGAAAGAAATAAAAGAAAAAGAAACAAGAGGGGGGGAAAAGAAATGGAAACCACAGAAAACCCTAAATTAGACATACAGCAGGAGCCTAGGTCGCCAAAAGCTTACAATGTGCTCCAAAAAGAGCAGGCAGCTAGTGACAGTCACTCCCCAAGGCATGAAGGGCTTTGAAAATCACAGCCACTCATCAGCACACTAGGGAAAAGTTCTTGGAGGCCATCCTCTCAGGGCTCAGAGCTGCATCTGGGTATGGTTTAGATTTTATTTCAGCCTTCATAAGAAGTACAGTTGCTTCCTGTTACCAACAATGGTTGAACTCCATCTCAGACATTTAACTCTCCCAGCATCTTTGCTGACAATGAAGTATGCATGAGTGCTTTATTTCAAACTGCCTGACCGCCCTCCTTCTTCCCCAGCTCCCCAAAGGGCATCCGGGAGCACTCACAGATTTAACATTTCAAAGATATTTTGCTGCAGATTGAACACTCACCTACTAAATAATTTAATCACCATATCATCACACGTCTTAAAATTTTTTACTTGACTTGTAGTATTCATTTCATAGGAAGATGTCACCAGAGACCTAAACTAAGCTGTAGACCACCACTGCTGCATATCAGATCAGATAGCACAGAGGTACCACCTATTCACTGGCATTGGCTAGGCTTGCATATGTTTGCTTAGTAATATGTAGCAACCTGACACACAAATATAGAAGCGAGGGGTTTCCTCTAGAAAAAAAATTTAAACTTTTCTAGGTACTATTTTAATAATTTAATTGTTTTTCACTGCTCTAAAAAGGCCTATATAAGTTTTCTGATGATCATCAAGAGCTATTTGCACCATGTATTTCTGCCAGACCCCATGAAGGGCACCATCAGGCTCTTTTTGGAAATTCAGTGCAAATAAAGAAAAGCAAAGATCCAGTTCTCTAGCTGGACTTCTCAACTCATTCTGAGCAAAGATCCAGTTCTCTAGTTCATTCTTTTTCTGCCTGGAAGCCAATAGGTTTCTTCTGAAATGACAGCAGGCTATATCACAGTCCTTTGTGTTTCAAAGGCCTCACATATTGGCATATATAGCCTGGAAGCACTGCTAAGGCAAGGTGAAATCTGACAGGTGACAGTACAAATGGAATACCACAACCTGTAGGGGTGTCCTGTACAAAATATGGGAAGCTTCTCCTTCTAGACAACGAAAGTGAGTCCAAAAGAACCATGTGGAAGCATGAAATACCCAAGTCTGGAGATTCTTTTATCCTTTTATCTTGTGGTTTTATAAAAGTATTCTACACAAGCCTTAACCCCTGTCGCTAACACATGCCTGCAAAGCAGCATATCTCAGTTTGCATGCTGCCAGCCCTCACAGGGAGAGCTTGATGCATGCTCAGGAGCCACACCTGGCTCTTGGGAAGGGTCTCCAGAGGAAGCAACAGAAGAGACCTTCCTTTCACTATTCAAAACAAAGCTTCACCAAACAGAAAATTCCTGGAAGCTACATTCGTAAGTCCAAGGACAGATTTTTTCAAAGGAAGTTAAAGTAAAGGGAAGATCAAAGACCAGATAGGAAGAAGCAGGTGGTAGCAGTGGAAGATTCAATCAGGCAAATAAACAACAGGGTGCATGACCTTGGATGGGACCACGGGGGACCCTGTCTTACAAGAAGAAAGGTGATGGATTTCAGCGGAAACCTGGGCAGGAAAGCCTGGGGAAAGAGCATGCAGTGGTGATTTGCCTGGGCATCTGTGACTCTGGTGACAGATGGACACTCTGGAAGTAACATGTAGGTGCACAGAAAGGAAGCTACAGCCCAAGATTTCCACAGTTTTTTAGCTTGGGATGACAGGGGAAGCGAAGTGACTGCAGGATAAGGAGAGTCCTTGTGAGAATAAATCAATGAAAAGATGGGAAATGGAGTATAAGGGGTCACTTCTCACAACAGAGGGAGGTCACCAGTTCAGTTTTACTGTCACTGGTGCTGAGAAATGAGCTATCTAATATACATACACAGATGTTAGAAAAGGGAACAAGGCCTGAAGTAAAGAAAGACTGTTGATGACACTAAGTTATGCAGAGGACCAGGAGCGTGAACAGACTGTGGAGAATTACAAAAGAGTCCGTGAAGACGAAATGGCTGAGCAATAACACAGCAGCTGAAATTCTTTGTGTATAACTGTGAACTGATGTGTAGTGGGGAAAGACAACCCTGGATCTGCATAGGCAGCGGTAGTTTCTGAAATAACATTTAGCATTCCGGAGCAAGACCTCTGCTATGATAGATGGTTCCATAAAAGCAAAGTGAAAATGTCAGGAACAATCAAAAAAGGAAGAGAGAACAAAGCAAAATCTCTTCAATGCTCTCGTATCAAACTTTGGTTCACACCCTTCATATTGCACACAGTCCTTTTGGAGAAAGAGAAGCAGAACTGAAGGCACAAAAGGCTACGAGAGGCGTGGAAAGGCTTCAAAAGGGAGAAGGCAGGTAATATTACAGGTATTTGCCCAGAGCCTACTCATCCTAATGTCCCTGCTCATCATCACTGCCAGAGACACCACTGGCCAAGATGGACTTTAGGTCCAGACTGGCACTGCCACTCTTCCTGGCATTGTGGTAGTGTCTCAGACCCAGGCAGCTTGATTTCCAATCCGACACTCCTCAGTCCTCAACCAGAAAACAAATGGAGGGTGGGAAGAGAGTGTTACCAGGGAAAAAAATCAATAGTCATGTTACCCCACACACTATCACTCACCACGTGAAGTAACTTAACATTGTCAATAATAAATTCAAATATTAATCCCATTTTTTCTCCTCAGTGGCAGCTCAATATTTCTTCAGCTCATTTGCAGCACACACCTTGGGTGAAACAACAGGAAAATGGAGTGCACCCAGAAAATTAAACTGAGATTTTTAACAGCAGTCATCCATACCAATAGTTGATTTCATGAGTGAAATAACAAAGATCACAGAAGGAAAGTGTACTTTTAATTCATAGCAGAGTAAAAATGTCTTGGTTTTCATATTTTACGTATCTGTCCAGGAATCATTCATTTACATTTTTCATTATTAACTTATAATAGCAGAAACATTTTAAAGGGGAAAAAAACACGGAGCAGAAGGGGTAGGACACATTATAAAAATAACTTCTGATTACTGCTCACCTATACTAAATGTCCTAATAAGCTTTAAAAAAATTAAATATATATATATATATATACACATTGCTGACCACTAGAAGACCTCCAGTTTAGATAGGTGAACCTTAGGGTCTACCAGTGCTTGTAACTACTGACTCCAGGGGCCTGGCAGTCCGTGGCCAACAGAAATAATGTCACTTCATAGTTTTGGGAGCTGAAGAGCTTATATTAGAAGACAAATTTATCGCAAAGAGAACTGGGGAAAAAAGATTATATCAGATTATATTCAGAAGTAACACATGTCATGAAAATGAAAAACTCTTTTTGAAACAGAAACTATAGTCCTTTATGAAGGGAGATCAGAGGCCTACCCTCACCAAAAAGATTCAAGCATTCCTTTAAAAGTGTATCTTGATAAAAGGCTTTTTTTAAAATAGGACATCATTGGTCTTATGGTTATAATATTAAAACTATCTTTAACACCTGCAGTTGTTCCTGCCTGTCCATCATTTTTAAGCTCTTCAAAATAAACTCTCCACTGCTCAAGTACTGAAGGCATTTGACTCGCCCTAACCCAAAATATCCCCATGAGAACAAACTGCACCATTAAAATACATATTAATTTCAAGTTTCTCTTACATCTCTCAAAGCTCAGCTAATATCAAGGGGGAAATAGATACAAGACAGTGCAAACCATCACACACCTCTTGTTTTTAATATATTAATATTTCTCACAGAAATAACTCTAATTCCAAAATAGTAGGAGGTGTTATTCTACCCACAGTGTGACCCCTTCTATGACCTTAGCATTATCATTGGAAATTATGGACTTGCACAATTTGAGAAAGATAAAATGAAAAAATCAAAGGACAAAAAAAAAAAAGATGACCTGCCTGTCTGCCTGTCCTTTTTGAAAACACCTTTTTCCTCAGTCCTTTCACACTTCCTGTCAGAGTGACAGATTTTGGAGATAGAACACAAAATCAAGATGTGTTCAATTAAGCTCAGTTAGAAATCACAAGCGTGGTCTCAAGAATTCTGCCCGCTCCTAAAACTACAGAGTTTGGCAGGGATCTCTGGGGTTTTTTACATCAAATATGTATGTATATATACACTCACATACACAGTTTCTCATTTCTTTTTCTTCATGTATGGAAGGGCCACATTCACAACAGATGGAGAAAGCATCTGATTTAACTGAAGTAAGAGCAACTACAAAGCGTTGTCAAAGAAATGCTGTAAACTGCCTGAAAGAACAAATTTCTGTTTCTTCCACTAACTTTCCACTCATAGAGGTAGGGGTTATTTCAAACAGGCAAATTGTTGTGCATTCACTGACCAAAACATTTATCCAAGCTGATTGTGCCTGTTTAGGACAGGTGTTTTTCCATATGCAATCCCATATCTCATTTACCTCAGGACCAAAGAAAAGGAAAAAGAGAATACGCACATAAAATAGAAATAATTTTTTCATGCTCAAGAAAGCTTGGGTTTTTTTTGTATTCATGTTTTTCCTACATCAGCACCTTGAGCTAAGAGGTGGAAAGGAAAGATTATTCCTGCATCCACAGCGGTGAACAGATATTAGCACTGACTTCTAATAGCACTATAAGTTGCTCTGGCAAGTTAATGAAAACCCCCATGCCTTTACAAATCCAGCTTATAACAAATTTTCAAACCCAATTAATTTGCTTTGTAACCATGGAATAGCCCTGTGGGACCACAGAATAAAGCGTTCTCATTGTGAATGCTCTGACTCTGCAGCTTGTGTACGTGCTGGGGCAGCAGGGAGGCTGCTCCAGGCAGATGGCTTTACTTTCTCATGTAGATTAAAAAATAATAGAAAAAAACCTGCTCTTCGTCTCTCTTTCCCTTTTTTTTTTTTCATCGAGGTATAACATATTCCCCTGCAGCCAGCAGATCTTTATCTCCAGTTTATCAGTGCAGACAAAAAGTGGGAAACAAACAGCATTAGAACATTATTAGCCTTCACCCTTTCCCAGTTCCAGCTGTATCAATGTCCTGTCACAAGGACCATTAGCAGCAGCAGCAGCCACACACACATGGGGTTTGTAGGCCCACACTACACTGACTTCTGTTGCAACATTTCCCCATACATCCCAGAAGCCTCCCAAACCTCAAATACGCCAGCCAGTATGTTTCGTTCTGGAATTCTCAGTGGTACTGCCTACGAGGGGTGACAGACCCCAAAATTTCTCTTCAATGGGACATTAAAAAATACTCCTGGAATCTTGGCTTGACAATGGAGCAGGAAAATGAAACATTGAAGCTCCACAGTGAAGGGGAATCCCCTGCCAGTTTTTTGAAGCTGCCCAAGTTTTCTGGAGCTGCCAGAGGCAGGTTAAGGAGTCTGCCTTGGGAAGTTTAAGATCACCCACAACAGGCCAGGAGGAAGCAGATATATGGGAACAAATTCCTCATTAAACACTGAAGGTGCTCACCCCTGGAAACAGGAGCTCTGGCTTCTCTAAACCTTTTTGGTTTCCTATCATCAGTCAGGTCAGGAAGCCAGAAGGTCAAGTGGTCGAGAAGGAACTCAATAGCCCACCAGGACCTGACAGTCAGATCATCTCATTTCAGTGAATAAATACTTCACAAGGATGAATCACGCAATCAAACAAAAAAATCTAAGACGTTTTATTGAGTCAGAAACAATTGCCCCATTTGATCCTAGAAGAAAAAGCAAACAAATGAACGTGTTTTTAAGAATAGCTTGTTATTAGTGGTTTTCTTGGGTTGCTGTGGCCTCTGATGGCTGCAATCCCCCACTGAGGCAACCAGATTTTCTCACTCCCTAAACATGTAGACAAACCAGTCCCTCGAGCCCCTTATCCTTTTAGGGTATGGGATTAAAACCACATCAAACCACTAAGTAAGAAATTCTTTTCAAGACAGACCATTCCCAGTCTCTTCTTTTCTTGTAACTTTCGCAGACCTCTTCTGCTCTCTGAGTCCTGGGAATTCACCTCTTCCTCACTGGATGACTAGAAAACGTGGGAGGAGAGCTGCTAAACTTTTCCCCTTTTCTTCTAACCAATGCCTCTTTCCTTCACTTTTCATGCTAGCTAAGGTCCTCAGCTGGTTAACCAGGTCTCCCTAAGGTATGCAATTCCCACAGTAGTTCAGGACCTCTATTGCATCCTTTTGCCAAAACACACCACAAGAAGGTACAGAATAAAGGCAAAGACATCCAAGGAGGAAACCATGAAGAGCAGTCTGAGTAAATAAAGACTCTTAAATTTCATGTATGAAATCAGACAAGCAGACCTGGACTAAAATCACTTCCAAATCACCTCCAAATTTTGACAGAAGAAAGAAAAATCAGTGAGGTCAGAACACAAATCCCCCAGATGTGACCAATGAAGTTGTACTGATGGAAGAATGAACAGTAGTAAATCTGGAATAAGTCAACAGGCAGCTGAAAAGGAGAAGGCCTCAGCCACAAGATCCCCCTGTATTAAAAGTTGCCCAGGATATTCTAATAATCATGGGAGACTTTGGTTACTCCCATGCAAACCAGAAAACTGACACAGTGGGTTGTGAGGCAAAAAGCTAATTGATTTGTTTATTTTTGATGAGGCATAAATGACTGCCTCATGGAGCAACCAGTCAGAGACCTTTCAGAACAAGGAGTACTTTTTTACCTAGTTCCAAACAATCCCCAGGAGTCAGCTCAAAATTTGTTGTAAAGGATCTCCATGACTGCTATTCATCGTACCATATTAAAATTCAAGATCCTTGTAGGAATAAGGGAGGGAAGAGGGAAAACCTACTCCACTATCACTTAAGAAACTGTATAGAAGAGGGAGAGTAAAAGGAAAATTAGCTAAGTTGCTAAAAGGGTAATTCCCCTGAAGTCAGCCAGCAGATTATCTGAAAATTTTTTACTAGGGTTTTAGTGCAAACATGCACCACCTCTTCAAAAATATTTTGAACAAGACCATAGAAATCTAGTGTTGTTAAATGTCAGACTAGAGGAGGCTCTTAAAGTGGAAAGATACTGCTCAGAAGTGGAGGTCATGTCCAAGTGAAAAAAAACCAAAAATAGTACAAAAGTTTATATATTAAATGCAAAAACATGATGGAACACAAAAATACTTTGAAGTACAGCTTGCTACAGGCATCCCAATTAATCACAAAGTCTTGCAAACACAACCAGAGTTTGTGTGACTAATAAATAACAGAGGTGTAAAAGAAAAGTTCAAGGCTGTATCAGAAAAGCTAATTGAATTATCTGAGTTTTTTATAAGGGAAAAGCTCAGACAGGTTTTATGTGTGAAGCAAGTCTGAAATCTCTAAGTGAAGTGGCAGTGGCAGGGGATTAGAGCAGGTCAATAAAACAGTAGCAAATCTCTAAGACCAGATGCCATTCACCCAGCAGCCCTAGAGAAACTAATATACAAAATCCTAAGTATGTGATTTATCACTACAATGGCTTCAAAGGGCTCCCAGCCCAGAAGAAATGAAAGGCTGCACAGATGACAAAACTTATAAACAGGTCTCAGGAGCAAGGAAATACAGGACACTACAGACCATTAGTTAGGTTTCTGTGTCAGGCAGATTGGTTGGAACTTTAATACTAGATATATCCATAAATACCTCACAGCAGAGAAGAAATTGGTTTTTATAGAGTGCTGTCTAGATGCATTCCTAGATGCATTGCACTTCTTTGAAGACAACAATAAATATGTGAATGAAATTATTCATTTAATTTATTATATTTTTATTCCCAAAGAGTCTTTAACATTTTGGGAGAAATGTAAAGAAGCTAAGTTGTCATAGAAAAGGAGAAATATATTAAATCTGGAGAGAATCTAATTAGTAACCTTTAAAAAAAAAAAAAAAAAAAAAAAAGAAAGGAAAGCTAAACCAAACAAC
>JAYDZK010000113.1:100378090-100438194 GCA_034509185.1 Euphonia xanthogaster
TGGGTTTGTCATCTCGTTCGGAGCAGCAAGGGGTTTTGTTGTTTAATATTGTTTAAGTTTGATTGTTTAATAAACAGGTTTTTTCCACTTTTCTCCAAGGAGGTATTTTCTCCCGGACCGGTTGGGAGGAGGGGCCGATTGAATCTGCTTTCCTAGAGGAGCCCAAATTTGCCCTGAACCAGGACAAAACCATTTAAAAATTCTTTCTGTATAAAGGACCATATTCACCGTGACAAAATCCAGAAATCATCATTCTTCAAGATGGAACAAGCCCACCCTCTGCTACCCAAACCAACAGAGTATCAGGACCTTCTTTAGTGAAGAAAACCCAGATTCAAGACCCGGCTTAAACTCATTAAGGGTTTTCAAACACAGATTAGGCTAATTGAGGGTTTTCTCCTAGGAGCAGTTTTAAGTGTTTCTTTTGTTCCAGTGGGGAACAAAGAAAACCAAATTTTGAGTGCTGCAGTTTTTCTACAGAGATGGAACTTTTCTCACCCAGTCACTTCTAATTATCTTCACTCAGATGATGAGAGCACTGACACATGATGGGATTGCAAGGATTACAAGACAAAGCCAAGGGCCACGATCCCAGCCCTGCAACTGCCTCAGCACTGGGAAGAGGGACAGGGCTGCTGGCACCACACTTTAATGAATGTTCCCCTTACGGCTTACGGATTTCTAAACCAATCTTGGGATTTCATTCTTTTTTTTTTTTTTTCCAAGCTCTGTCTCAACCAGGGAGCATGCTCAAACTAGGAAAGGGAGGAAAAATGATGTAGAAGGAATCACATCTGAGCAGACTGTGAAGAACTTGGTTATCAGTTCATCTCTGGTACACATTGCTGATTCTGTCCTCTGTTTAATACCCGGGTCATGTTCCCCTTAATGGTTTTCTGGATCAGCAGAAAACAATAAATAATGAATAAATAAAGCCAATTCTAGCTGCTTATTTGCTTCCTTCATTCAGTTGGGAGTGGGAACTAGATGATCTTTAAGGTCCCTTCCAACACAAGCCTATGATTCCATGACTCGTTTGAAATAATAAATTATTTGTTGCATCATCTTCCATTGCAACAGAGGCAACTACAGTAGAGCAGAGGGTATTGTAAATTCAATTAATGTCAAAAGTTTGGTAAATTCTTTCAATGGAAACAAATGGATGGCCTGCTCATGTGACCCACTACAACAACAAGAACAACAAGAAAAATCACAGAAATCAAAATGAGGAACTGCCTCCTTTCCTTCTCTCCATCCACCCCATAGAAATATTTCCCATGGCTGAGTAATGTAAAATCATCTAGAAAATAAAGGATTTTGAAAACTGCCACTAGAGTAAAAATAAAAAAAAATTATCATTTTTCCATCCATTTTAATGAAAGTTATTCAAAATGCAATATATCTGTCCAGACAAAGCAGGAAAGTTTAAATATATTATTTTGTTACTGTTGATTTTCCTGGAAAACCTTGCATTGTTACAAGACACATTTTCATTTTTTTATAGATAATGGAACCGTTTTCTCATCTCTTGGTAAGCTTTTCCCCCACTGGTATGAGAGTCCCCATCTCTCTTCCCCTGAAGGATGAACAATAAAACACATTCATCATTTTCTATTAAGGATTCCAAAAACAGGTGTTAGAAATTTCAGAGATTGCAAAATCATTATACCATCTTTACAAGCAGAAAACATGATCTTCCAAATGCCATCCTATTCCAGTAGCATGAGACACTGGCACCCAGCACAAAACCAGCAAGCCAAATAAAATGCCACTCCCAGTAAGAAACAGTGTGCATTTGCTCAAAGGCAAACTTGTCTCATTGTGGGAAATAGCTACCACTCTACAGCTAGGAGAAGGCAGATTTGTTCTACTGCCCTCTAGTACGTCATAGGAATATTTCCTCTCAAACAGCATGGAAGGCACTTCCACGGCGGTATTGGACAGCATGCGAAATTCTCAGTTGCCTTCTCTCAGTGAGTGCAATGAAGCCCAAGTACCACATAGCTCATACTGTACCTCCAGATTCAGGACTGGATTCTGCCCCAAGCAAACCCATGGGATTCCATGACTTTACAGAGAAATGGAAAACATAAGCTTAAGTCTGCCTTTTTTGTGAGCTAGAGAAATTCTCTGAACATCCCCTTAGCAATAAGGTCAATGCATTTTGGAGATTGCTTTTTGCTGTTGCAGACGTGTCTGTAAACTGATAGCAGTTTATGCAAAACGAAAAATTTGCATACCTTGAAAGCATATTAGTCTAATATCTGCAAAAAACAACAACAACAACAAAAGAAAACCAAATTAAAATAAACTTTCTGTTGTGGAAACATTTTTGCTAACCAATTTTCATTTTCATATACCCTTCTTATATATACGTCTAGCTAAAATCAGAAAAAGAAATGGCATAACTTATTATTCTTTCAATACCTCCACCTTGTTCAAAGATAGGAAGCTTAGTCAAACACTTGAGCAATTCTGAATAGAAAGAACTGTTGTAGAAAGAATCTGAGCTCTCATCTCAGATTTTGCTGCGAAAAACATCCCAGTTTGTCAAACTCAAATTTATCAGTTTTAAGTTTGAAATTTACCCATTTCAATTGTAGAATATATCTGAGTGTGAAAATAAAACATGGAAAGTGAAAAAGGGGAGAAGAGAGCCCACTTAACTCTTCAGAATGCAGCTTAACACCATACTCTCAAATGCCGTGAATCTATCAGCCAGAGACCCTGTAATTACAAAACCAAGCAACACTAAGATGATAAACAAAGAGCATGTAGTCCAAAAGCTGTGATAACCCCCTCACAGTAGGCCAGGGCTCAACACTCTTAAAGTTTTCTGCTCGGCTTCATGTGGAATGGATTCAGCCAGAAGCCAGGGAAGGACCATTGTGCCCAAGGCACTTTATCTTTCTTTAAATGCAGAGCTTGGTTTTAAGAAATAGCCATTTTCCAGCAATATGTTTTCACAGGGAAAATTCCCAAAAGTATATTCTTAAAAGAAAGCCAGCCTCCAGATCAGAAACCTAGATTAAATAACTTGAAGACATTTCCAAGAAACATCTGTTTCTTCCATATGAGTTTCCAAGTCTGTCCTCATCTACTCCTTCTTAATCTTCTATAGTGCTGCTGTTTGTTTGCTTTTCTTGTTAACAAGCTAGAAGAACCCCCGTCTCTTCAGCTACAAAAGAATTGCAAAGGAAAAGACTACTTAATGGCATAAAGGATGACTTTCTTAGAGCAACACAAAAATTACGAAGACTGAAAAACACTCTGGGCTTGCTGATGGAAGGACTGTAAATGGGAAAGCAGGCAACTCACCTGGTGGCTTGTTTTGAGGACAGAAAGTAGAAACATCAAAATTTCTAAAGCTGGCACTGATCATAGGCACTCAAACACTACAGCAATACCTGTAGAGAGGACTTGAGCTTGTTCTGCTTGTAGTCGCAAGCTGACAAGAAACCCACAGCTGTGGTTAGCAGGGCACCAACCCAAGCTAATCAAGCTCAGCTGAGTTTAGGGCCGGTGCCACACTGGTTTGTTAGATGGCTTCCAGTCAGCTCAGAGCATACTCACATCTCCTTGTGAGCAATCACATGGCCTCTGCTTAGACAGATACAAACACATATCATAGGAGCTCAAAAGTCTTCGGTTTTGTGGGCACACACAGTAGCTAGAAAGGCCTCTGCAAGCAGGTGCGCTGCTGGTGGGTTATGCTCATTCCGGGTTCGACACCGGGACCCAACAGGTGCTTCTGCCCATGGAAATGTGCCCCAGTAGAAAACAAAAATACTGCAGCCAGGCAAAGATTTGAGGCTAGTTAAAACCCAGAATATTTCAGGCATGTACTTCACAAAAGTGATCTACTCTTTCAGGTTGCTGAAAAACATCCACAGAAACAAAAGACATTAGCAAGGTAAAGCCGCTAGTGGGTCTCCTGAGATCCTTGTATGGTACACTGAGGAAGCACATTGAGGTACTCATGCTCTGGAATGTTGCATGTAATGATGTAATGTGGTGTTATGATATGCTTGTGACATGTTTACAGCAGATCTCTCTAATATGGTGTTTTAGAGGAGAGAGGGCTGCGGTGGTGATGGGGAATGGAAACTGAGAAAACACCTGTCGTCATTCCCCCTTTGGAGGTTAATACCACTTGTCTGAAGTGCTCAACTCTGGTTTGAAAGAATGATTAATAACCTGTCATGTTTTTGATAGGAGTAGGAGCTGCCATGATGCTACTTCAAATTCAAACTGCTATTGCTCTTCTGAAATCTTCTCAGATTTCAGAAACTTTCTCAGACAGAAGCCTGCAAAGCACAAGACAGATAAAAATTGATATGAGCATCAAAATTATTATTATTATCATTGTCTGCTTTGGATAACTTTCTTCACTGGCAGTCTGGTTTATGGCCTCTAGGAAACACAAGATCTTTCATCATTTTCTTCCAAAACAAAATTGACAGCAAGGGATTACAATATCTGTAAATTAACACAACTGCTCACATTTCACTGCCAAGGAAAAAGGCTGCTTCATTCTCTACTGTCAGGTCTCTCACACCTCTCATCTGTGGAAGAAGAGCAAAGAAAAACTGCCAAGACTGACTGGATCTCTGAGGCAGTTGTTGAGTGAGGAGGTGTGCAGGTCTCCAAATTGATGCCCTTCAAGCTGTCTGCTGACATCTATATGGCAGTGTGAGTCTGAATGTTGTAGTAATGCGAGGCAAGATCATTGAGAAAGGAGTATTTTTTGCCTGCACCTGGTTTGATGGATGTAGCCTCACAACTCAGACTAAATCCCTCTGCATGTGCAATGCATGAAAAATATCTACAGAGGAGTGCACTGCATGTGTGACTACACCACCAAATTGAGATGTGGGAACTGCAACAGCCTCCTGAGCAAGAGCAAATTCCCTGAGTTTCTCTCCTCCCCTCAAAAGTGCAAAGCATAACCACACAAGCGCTCCCCTTACCTGCAGTGTTACGGGGGGAAGTGTATTGTGTGTGCATGCAACAGGTGCTAAATATATATGTCATGATTTGTTGTCACAGCACGTGAATACTGCACAAGATTTAGAAATCATCTCAGAATGAATTCCCAAAGCCATTAGCTGTCAAACTCTTCACACCTGCCAAGTCCAGACCCCCAAATTAATTCATAAGCATTCAGAAAGTTCCCTCTTCCCCAGGGGACTTACTGTTATTTTAGCATTAACTTCACTGCCTGCGTGAGTATGATTGAGATCAATCTGTCTGATTCTCACAAAAACCCTGGTAAAGAAGGGGGCACAGACTTCTTATTTGGCATCAATCAAATGTCATGAATGAGATTTCTTTGACATTTACACAATGCCCCAGACTGAGAGATATTCATGGGATTTGAAAAGCAAAGGTTTTGTTGATATTTTTCTAAATTCACTAAGGTAAAGGTATGTTTGCACCACCCATAGCTGGAGTGACAGCCTCGTGCTGGACTTTGCTTTCATGCATTCTTCCCATGCCGTATCCCTGCCTAATAAAAACAGATGGGCCTTAGCCCTGGTCTCATGTACACTCATTTTCACTGGGTGGTTATGCTAGTCAAGACTTCTCTTACTGTCAAGTGAAAGCAGAAATGGATTCCATCTCTATTTTTCATATTCAAAAGAAGGGTAGGGAAAGGGAGTCTGTTGAAAAACACCAAAAGCTCCAGATCAAGATCTACCCTGATAATTTAGGCCAGTTCTAAAAAGACTAAAATAGAACAAAACAAAACAAGTAAAACCATATACAAAACTCCCCAACAGATAGATTTTTATTTCTTCTATAAGGTCTAATTGTAGTGGTCTTCCTCATGAAGTAAAAGAAAAAAGGCTGGGAGATTTCCATTATACACCATTTCACTTTGGCAAAGGTTTATACCTTCCTTTCCTCGAATTCTCTCCTTTGCAAATTGTGAAGTTCAAAATTTTTGTATAGAAAATAGGTAAAAAATCATTTATTCTACGTGGTGTTACATTAGTCCTGAACTAAAGTCTTTTTCATTTAATTTGGTGTTACATTAGTCCTGAACTAAAGTCTTTTTCATTTCATATTTATTAAAAAAACAATATCCACAAACATTCAAATTTTTGGTGAGAGAGACCAATTTTCAATTTTGCCTGCAATTCTGGAAGAAAAAAACTTACGCATGGAGACCTTTACTCCTTTGTAAACCTGTTTAATAAACCCTAATATCAATCTACTTTCTTCTACTAATTATGATACGGACAATTGAATTTTCACAGTCCTCTTTCTGTTCTGATATTTATGAGGAGCTAAAGGACTGATTTTATACACTGCAGATCCGAAAATTACTTTGGACTTAACACAGTAATTTAAATGCCAAGAATTTAAAGGCCTCACAAATGTCTTGGATTTGTAGTTCATGAAAAGTTTCATTCTTTGAAAGAGTCTCTGAACAGTCTTGCCAGGGAAGTGGTGGTAAAATGGTTTTAGCACTTCTTTGAAAACTGTAGCACAGATGATTAGAGATAATACACAGAAGGCCTTGGAGAGTACATTAGATATTAACCACACTTGGAAGCTTAACTAGAAGCTGGTCAAAGAAAACCAACACAAATCCCTCTTTTCTTTTCCTTTCCCACCATAGTTCAGTCATTTCACACACACAAAACATAAACAAAATTAGAATGAAAATGCTTAGTTCCAGCGTGGCTGTTGAGCTGCCTCAAAGAAGATTAAGTCGGTCTGGTTAACATCACTCATATGACAGAATAACAACTTAACATCATGAGGCTCTGCCGTGGCATATCCCAGATTTTGAAACCATTAAACACTTCAGAATTGGGGTTCAGTATTTCCTAGTGGAACACAATACCTCATGCAGCATTGTTTATTAATTATAGACTAAATTTCTGTCAGCTTTTTTTTAAGCAAGTCTTTGTATGAATTTTTCCACTGACGGCTAGGCATGTCTGCAAGGGTTCAAGGGCTGAATTTCCAGCCCTTTTGAAGACAACACATCGTATCAGCTGTCATATTGGTGGGGCTAAAAGGTTGTCCTTCTGTAGGTGATTGGGGTCCTGCCCTGGCAAGCATTGGACGGTAAATCTAAAATGTCTCTTCAGGGAGCCATCCAAAAGTTATGTAAGAGGAGAAAGACAGAAAATGGCTATATCAGAAACAGGATACAAAACAAAGGATAGGATTAAGTAATTAATTTTCTAGGCACGAGTCATCAGCTAGTGCCTTGAAATGCTTAATAAATATGTTGCAATATCTGTAAAAAGGTGGGGAAGGGACAAACCAGCACTGACAGGTGATTTGCTTATTTATGGCTTGGTCCTGGCTAGAGCAGACAAACCATAGCATCACAGAATCATTAAGGCTGGAAAAGACCTCTAAGATCATGGAGCCCAGCTATGTTCACCATTAAACCGTGTCTCCAAGTGCCATATCTGCATGCCTTTTGAACAGTTCCAGGCATGGAGACTCCATCATTTCCCTGGGCAGCCTATTTCTATCCCTGACCACCATTTGCATGAAGAAATTTTTCCCAGTATTCTATCTACACCTCCTCTGGAACAATTTGAAACTATTTCCTCTGGTTCTGTCACTTGCTACCCGGGAGAAGAGACTGACCCTCACTTGGCTACACGCTCCTTTCAGGCAGTTGTAGAGAGTGATAAGGTCACCCCTGAGCCTCCTCTTCTCCAGGTTAAACACCTCCAGCTCCCTCAGCTGCTCCTCACAGGACATGTGCTCCAACCCTTAATCAGCTCTGTTGCTCTTCTCTGGACACACTCCAGCACCTCAATGTCCTTTGTGTAGTGAAGAGCCCAAAACTAAACACAGGATGTGAGGTGCAGCCTCACTAGTGCCCAGTACAGGGTGGCGATCCACTCTCTATTCCTGTTGGCCACGCTATGTCTGATACAAGCAAGGATGTCATTTCTTAACTTAGAGGTCAAGCAAACCAGAAACACCATGGCGAAGCCAAAAGTAAAACAGAAAAGGGAAAAATTAAATATAACCTGGTCTTATATATGACAGCATCTTGACAACCATTTCAGTCAAAAAGAGAATGTGAGACATGAGAGGGTGCTTGGAGAAAGCTTTTTGTCCACTGACATCCAAGAGTGAAGGAAATGTTGAGGACTAACCACCTCAGCAAGGATGTTGCAGGATAGAGGCAGGTTTAGCCAAGAGGCAGAGCTTCTCCTGTCAAGTTTGTAAAGCCTGGAATCCGTAACATTAGAAAAATGATGGGTAGACTGGGATTAGATTGAAGTATATAAAATATAGAATATGGCTCGGATAGAAAAGACTGGGTGGGGCCTTTCTTCATTCTGTCCTGGACTCTGCAGTCAGTGCAATAAAGCAGCTAAATATCCAGTGCTTCTGTAGAGAGCAGTGGTTTAAAATGAGGAGCACACTGTCGCAAAAGATGGAGATGCTGAAGGATAATCAGGATTCAAATCCCGTGATATGAAAAATGCGCAGTTATCATTATCAGCAATACTTTTGGAAGAGATGGTACACCCTACTCTTTCAAGTACAAACCAATTATTAGACACTGCAATTAAAACTATGAACAGGCAAGATCAGACTAGCTGCTTTCTGCAAAGTTCATGATCTTCCTTCAGGATCCAGCGGGTGAGATTGCAAATGCAAAGCCTGGAAAAACAAAGTAAGCTGAAGCTATTTTCTCATTGCAGCGGGAGGTACAGGAAGATCCTGTGAAAAAAAAATCAATTTATAAAGGAAAGTAACTCAAACTCCCACAGTTCTGCTTCAGCTATGTGTTTGTCTGATCTTTTAGTCAGCCTCCTTTTTTAATTTTCCCCAGTGCTCTGAGATGCATAATTTAATATTTCAAATTCATTGCCTTTCTGATCTACATTTATCAGGCACTTTTTGAGGCCAAGCATAGTGACACCTTTTTAAAAGGACGTGGACAAAAACAAGTGCCTAGCACTTTTTTGCTATGCACTTGAAAATCCATAGGAACAAATCAAACCATTCCTTGTGCTTTAAAATTATCTAGAAATACCTTTGGCAAAAAAGCATTTCTGTGTGTCTGAGAAGAAAATCACTTCATTTAAGAAACCATCTTTAGACAATTTAGCAAGGGCTACTTTGTGTGCCCAAATTCTTTAGAAACTATTTATCCAAGCAATAGTTGAAAATAATTATCCAACCACACACTTACAAAGGAAGGCAAGATTTGTAAGGCAGATAATATCTTTCGAGTCCGTATAGCTGGAGAAAGCAAACAAGTTTTCAGGCATACAAGCCTTTCCCCAGCTCATTTTTTCTCTCATCTTTATAAGCTGGTGTAATAAAATAAACCATTTACATTCCAAAACTATCACAGCTACAACATTGATACTGATACTCACAAAGCTGGAGACTGAAAAGGCACACTTCATATGGATGTAAGATGTCAGCTGAAAACTCTTATAGCATAGTGGCGAGCAAAAAAACTCCATAACTTTACCAGCAAATATTTCTACAAAAGTGTGTGTGTCAAAGTTCTACCTTAAAGAACTTCCTGGTGAGAATGAAAAACTTACAGGGTTTTTTAGTTTTATTTCATTTTTTGACTGTTGATGTTAATAAGAATGTCCTGTTCAGAGAATTTCAATGCCAAGAAAAAAAAAAAAAGGCAGGCACAGGGGCGACTGGATGCTGTAGATTCCTCAGAGTTATAAACGAAATACCGGAAAACACATCTGGGAGCCACATTGCTGAAGGCTGAACAAAATGAAGCTAATGATCTGAGAGCCAAAGCAGCACTGAGACTGAAGGCAGAGAGAGCTCTGAATATGCAGTAGACCAGAAATGTGAAGCATCATGAAGCATCATCTCTCCATCTGCAGTTGAGAGATTCCAAATTTGCCAGAACTGCTTTCAATATAAATGTATCTGATCTTGTTTACTTCTACCAGACATGCAATGAAGGGAGGCAGAAAAATGCTGGAGAAAATTGTGGCTTTGCTTCTCATATTCTCCTGGGCAGTTCCCAGTTTAATGCTAGTGCTTCTTGGGTGTCTGCCTCGCTCTTCCCATCAGAGGAAATAAATACAGGTAACAAGACCTGCTCAGAAGCAACCTTCAAACCTTTGGAAAAGTCTGTTATACATGGAGGCTGAACAATTCCTACATTTGAGGGATCACAGTTCCTTCATTTAGGTATGTTTGGAGAACAAGCCCTAACTGAATGCTTGGAAGTGTCACCCACAAGTTTACTTTCTCCGGTGGCCTTGTGGATTGCAGAAAGGCTGCTGCTCACTGTGATGCTTATCCACATATGTGTAACTGATGTCAGTGATGGAAGAAATCATCCCTCATTTGTTCTTGGAAAGTATCTTACATAGGTAATTTTCCTCTGCATGGGGAATTTATTCATGCCTTCTTTTAAAGACCCTGTAAGATGGATTGTTTCTTTTATGTATGGTCTGTTCTTCCTCAAATCTCCATGTCACTCATTTCACATGTGAACAGAGCCACAAAAGGAAGACACTGAAGTGGATCCTGTGTGGTTTCGGCTCAGCTGCACCCTTTGCACTGATGTCTCTCACAACCCTCGGTGAGGCTCACCCAGCAGTGCCTCTTGCTATATTTCTAAGGTCACACAAAGAACTGCAGACCCACTGCCTGCTCCACCCCAGCAGACCACCAAGGCCACCAAGCTGGCTGCCCTCGGTGCCACAGGGAGGACATCAGCTGGTTAGGAAAGCAGCTTGTTCTGCTGTTGTTGCTGTCTCAAAAGGGCTAAAAGCTGCCTTCCCTCACCTTGCAAGGAGATGAGTCCTTGCAGTGCCCCACGTCTCACTGGGACAAGGTGGCTGCACTTCCCATGGCCTCAGTGTGCCACGTCCTCCTTGTGCTTTCCAAGGAACTCCCCAGGCACGAGAGCAGGGCTGGCTTTGCACGGCTGCGTGCAGACTCAATCTGGAAACCGTCTGTCTGCCCTGGCACACGCAGCACCGCTGGAGCAGCACTGTCCTCCAGCAAAGGGCTTTCACAAGAAGCTGCCAGCTACTGCAATCCCTAAAAAAATTGGAGGCTCCCTACACAAAACAAAGCACATCCAAACTGTGGAGTGAAACCCACGCATATCTGCAGCTATCAATTAATTAATGGAAAAATTATTTAGCAAGGACTGTGGAAGGGATGGTAAAAACAACAAAGCAGGGAGAGATTGACCAGTTGATTTCCATCAGAGACAATTTTGTCAGTGGCCATTCCATCTGCAGAGTAATGTGCTGGTTTTGTTTTGTTGACCTATTTTCCTATTTGAAGTTCCTCATGGAAGCAGCAGCTCCATAGAGCATGGCCTCTCGTTTTCTTATGGAGACTTCCAGAACAATAAGGCCCCACAAACTGTATCACTGAAAAAAAAAATAGCTTGAATTAAAAAAACATTGTTTTATATATTTTTTAAATTCTTTTTAAAGAGCCAAATTGCCACTCCCAGGATACTTCAGTCAGCACTGCAGAAATGTAGACAAATTATAAGCCATGAGAAACCAAAGAAAATGTTAAGTAGCTGAAAAGGGGGCTCGGCTGGATAAAAAAAATGGAAAGGAGTAGCTGTTGTGTGTACAGTTTAGCTGAGCAATGATGGAGGCCATATGTTAACTGGCTACAGGCATCTGTTAGAAATAAACAGCTAGCAGAGGAACAACAAGTTAGGAGAGTAAAAGACAACAGTTAGACATAATGACAACCCTAAAAAAGGCAAAATTTAGACTAAACCTCAATTTTTCTTTTTCTGTAACAAGTCCTAGGAAGTGGAATATTCCCAGAGTTCTGCATAGAAATACTTTTGCATAGTACACACAGTTTTATTCCCTCTCAGTTTAAAGTCACTCATTTTGGAGGACACAATCTTGCATTGTTAATCTCAGTAACCAGAGAGAGAGTTTCTATCCGTAAGCATCATATTCCAGATAAAGAGACTGTTGGCTGCAGGGAATGTTATTAAAAGAAAAAATCACTTCAAAATATTGTCTGTTGCGTACGTAAGATAAAACCAAAAGCAAGCAAGTGGGAAAAAATACCCCAAGCATTGTCCTGTTTATCAAACTGGCAAAGCTGAAGTAATTTTGTACATTTTATTTCCCCTTTTTTATTGCACAGGCCTAGTTTTGGGTGGGGTTTTTAAAACAAAAATTAAACTACAGGCCATTGTACCCCAAATGTCATGATATCTTAGCAACAGCATTGCTCTGTCTAACTATTTTCCAGCATCTCAGGACCCTCGAGCTGGTATCTCTTCTATAACTGGTTAAGTAAAAACCAGGTGTGTATTCTCCTGGGTCATCTCAGTGGATGTATATTTAGGAATGATAATTTCTGGATGATATTCAAACATTCCTCTGGACCCATGTCATCCTGGCAAACAGTTTTAGATGCACATACTGACCTGTATCTCTTCATCTGCTCTGTGTTTAGCTCAGCCCTTTTACCACAGCCAGTATATGGATTTCATCACACAGAGGTGCCAAGTCTCTGCAGAATTAGAAAAGAGGAAAAGCGTGTGACTCATCCTGAAGAAGACCAGATGTAATGTTCCTATTACCTGTTACAGTGAACACTCTAGCATTTTCAAAACTATCCTGATTTTAGGGGTTGTACTGAGAGCTTCATAGCTTTTCATTATAATTTGGAAGAATTGCTCCCAAAAAGCTTTTTTTTCCTATGGTGGATACGCAGGGAAGCAGCCTCAGCAGGTTTCAGCTTGAGCCCACCTCTCAAGTTTATTCTTCCACATCTGCATTATGGCAAGATTCCTCAAACAGAATCTTCATGGGTTTGTGAAGCTTAACCAAAATACTTCAAAATAAACCAATTACTAAACATCAAAGCAGTTCTAGAATGTGCTTCTCAGCTCCCTGAAGAACACAGAGACACGCAGAAGTAAACCAAGGCTTTTTCCATAGCTACGCCTTTATGCTCAGCCTATACCTAGGCCTAGGAGTAGGGCTGACTGTTCAAGTTGACTACTAATGCAGTTTACACATCTCCCTGTCTTTAAAAAAGTCCTTCCTCCTTCCTCTACACCCAGAAGCTTCTCATACTGCCTCTGATGTGCCCAATTTGATATAATTTACTGATGACTGTACTAAGGAATGTTCTAGCAATCCCTTCCATGAGACCATCTTTTTGTAAGCTTCCATTTTCCCTTTCTCTTGGCTTGAAAACATAAAACAGAGGATACCATCCTTCAGTAGTTGCAGGCAAACCATCTGCTCCCCAATGCACAGCAGTTGAAGGCTTCAGTTATTTAAGAGCTGCTGACAGCTTATACATAGCTTCCTTCAAAATAAATAGCCACAAGGACAAAGGAAAAAAAAAAAGAGAAATGTGTCTATCAAGTTATATACCTGCATTTCATACATGATCTAATATCTCATAAAGCTGACTTCAGTGACTTACTCAAGAAAAAAACAAATGAAAATGAAAGGCTAAAATGAGTAGTGCAGAAACTCTTTAATCTGTAAGAAAGGAACCTGACAGTACATTCAAAGCCTTCCACCAGTATTTACAGAATTATCATCTGAACTTTCACAGACTGAAATCACAGAGTCAAGGTACATGAGCTGGTAACCATCATATATTATTTAGCCTGGAATCCCGTTTCTCTTGGTACCATTACATATCTGCAATAAACCAAAGATACCAATTTTCTATGAGTTTGTGGGCACACTTGAAGGTGACTTTGTCTGGCGCATAGCAAATCTCCACTTTGTTTATGCTCGTGCTTAACTCGTGTGGCTGAGTCCGGGGCCACCAGCTTGTCCCTGGGCTGAGATCACAGAAATATTGCAGCTCACATCAAAGCCGCCCAGAAGCATGATACAGTCTGCACAATGACCTCATGCAAGGGGGGTATGAGCTCAGCAAACTTCATCTGATACCTTTACATAGAGTGCCAGGCCATCTGAGCAGGGATTTTAGCATTCTACCTTGCTGCTGCTTACCACGGCATGACACACTGGGACAAAAAAAAAAGAAAATTATCTTTTTCATCTATAATGTCTATGGAGAAACCATACAGGACTAGAATCAAAGACTCAGAGAATCGTTTGGTTTGGAAAACACCTTCAAGATCCTTGAGTCTGAAGTCATATGGTTTATACCTTATAGTTGCCCAAAGTGGCACCAAAAATTTCCTAAGGTTATGTATCACATGTATGACCTGGAGATAAAGTGTATTTGGAAAATGAATAAGCAAGAAAAAAAAAATTCCACAGACATTTTCCATAGCCATTTTATTTTGTGGCATTCATAAAGTGTGAGTAGTATGGAACTAATAGTAGCCAGCCTGTTGCTGGCTCTGCCAATTTCATTTTGGGGTTGAAAGATACTGGATAGTGTCTGAGAGGGGCACAAGCCCCCTCAAACTTACACTAGCAGAAGTGGTTGGGTAAGGGGAGTTGGTGGGAGGGCACAGAGTGCAGTAGTTGCCAGGTAAGCCCAGTTTCTAGTAAGGAAAAATTGCTTATATGTGAAGGCTGTCCCCAGGGATACATTTGGAAAACAGATAAGTATTCTGTGTTGCTGAGGACAAAAGGAGTTCCTGTTCTCCTGAAACCTCTGGTATGTTCTGGCAGAGGAATTTCAAGTCCATCTCAACACTATTTCAGCATTTCTACCACTCTAATTGAAAGAGAGACAAAAATGAGAGAAGACAGCAGTGCAGAAGCACAATCAAATTAAGTGTAATTTTAAAAGAAACTAGTGTTGGAACCTTTTCAAAGTTTGGAATACATTACCATAAATATGTAGTTGTGTAAAAATTAGTGTTCCAGTATGTTCTGAAATAATGGCTAAAGCAATCATCCATGTATTACCTAAAGGCAGTATAGTGACATTGTTAAATATGATGCCTCAAACTCTCCTTTATTAATACCTTCATTTTCTCATTTTTAAAATACATTTTCCAAGTGTTCCTCGTCCAAGAAAACATTTCCCATGACAGATAATTGATTTCAGATTTAAAAACAAACAGAAACCCCAATGGCAACCAACATATCCACTGGAAAATCAGCCATCATTAAGCCCCAGTGATCTCTATTAAACTAGCAGATATTTGCAGTACTGTCCTCAGGTTCTGGAAGAAGGATGTGAAACTCTGACACGGGAGATTTTAAATAACCTGCACCAGAATTTCCTGACAATTGCTGTACTCATGACAAACTGCTTCAGTTCAGTCAACCATCCACTCAGGGAAAGAAAGCGCTAGGCATAAAGGAACTCCACAAGAGTCTCCTAGTTGTCACCTGGGCACTCTGAAACAGATTTTACAGATATAAATTATGATTTTTAGAAATTAGGGGGGAAAGCAAATCAGCCAAACCAGTCAGCCCACTCTTCTCCTGAAGTACATATCAAAAAAGCCTACTGTTATAGGACATTTGTGCAGGCTGCAAACTCAGGCCCTCAAAAGCAAGGACATGGCACAATCAAGGCTGCAGTGCTCAGAGACCAGAAGGACCTGTGCTGCAGGGCAGTCCAAAGACTGTCCGTTTTGCCCCTTGGACTTGATTGCATTTGCTTGGAAGTGGGGAGACACCAACAAGGAGTCCAGTGCTGCAGGCAAGTTATTTAAAGCAAATCTTGAAAACTCCAGTTTCAAGGGTAGCTAAGCACTTACAGATGCTGACTTATGCCCTCTGACATTATGACTTATTAGACGCTTCATCCAGCTGGGTGTTTTGGAAAATCCAAGCAGATGTCTAAGTACCTTCAAAAATCATATCTGAATGGAGACCATATTAGTTTTCTATTAATAATGTGGTGACCAGCTCATTAAGGAGAACAACTTTTAACTGCTTTCATTCAACTGGACAAAAACTGTAATAAAAGAAATAAAAGGACTAATTGGAGGGGGAAAAAAATCATTTAAATTTCCTTATTTATTTGGTATATTGAAGGTCACTTTATTGAACAAATAAAATGTCTCTTAGGCACACTGTAAATTTTCAGTTAAGCTTCCTTTTGCACCCAAAGGCAATGAACTAGACCACACATCTCTTTACAGAGAGTAATATAAAAGATACAAAGCAATAAAAAAATTTAATCTATTATTTTATTTCTATTTCTTATTCAGGTTCAGCAACAAAACCACTCAGGGACAATGTAGTGTGCAAACCCCAAAATAGTATATAAAATGTTCCCAAGAAACTTAAATAAAGTAATTTCCTAGCTTTTCATTTGTTTGTTTCCTATTAGCCATTTGTAAATCCTACTAGCATTCCTCTGTGCTAGTAGAACAAGTGAAAAGACAATATTGTCTGAAGAAACAATTTTATCCTAATGTCTTTCAGAAACATTGACAGCAGATGTCTGGATTACTTTAATGTGAACATCCACTGAGAACTTTAAACTTTCCTAGAACAGTTATAACTACCTGTGTTTGTAAAAGTCTTCCAATTGGTAAAATTAGGCCACAAAATACATTTTCCTAGATAAGAAAAGGACCCAATCTCACTTGAAGGCTTGAAATGAGGAAAAAAAATTGTGTTGTTCCTCCTCTAATAGCCTCTCAATAGAGATATCCATACCTACACTAGAGATTTCCATTACTGTCCAGACTAGGAGTAACAGCATCTTTGGGACAGGGGATGTGATATTTTCCCCAAATAGCACTTTCATAAGCCAAGAGCATCCACACTTACCTGACTACATTACCTTAATGTCAGAGCCAAAACCACTGGTAGCCACTCTAGTCTTCAGCAGGCTTTGGAGGAGTTGCTAAATGAGCAACTGATCTGTTCAAGTCAAATTCTTGCACACATCCTTTTATATTTTTTACCTCCCCAGTAATACAAATGAGCACCTTTAGATGATTAAGTGGAGGACTTGAGCTCTAGAAAACTCTTGGTCCTGCTTTTAAAGTAAATGTTTTAAAGCAAAATGTTCCTGTGACAGATGCAGGAGTTCCACGTTCCTCACTCCACCAACTTGTGCATACCCCCCACTTCTAAGACTGCCACCAGCTTCACTAGAGAGCTCCAAATGGAAATCTTTTCAAAAGACTGGTCCTTCAGCAGTCCCTACTTGGAAGCACAACAAATTATGATTCCAACAGAATGATAATTTTACTTAAATCTGATTTTATCTCATCAGACAAGTAGATTGATAATGTACACTCTTCTCTCCTGTGGCAGGGATTTCAGGTGACAGCCCCATCACAGAAGATTTCCTGTCATTGTAACACTTCTTGTTACTATGTAAAGAAGCCAGGACTGCTAATGAAAACTACTTTTTTTAGTACCATTTTCAATTACAAGAAGATTTGTGAAGGGTTTTTGGAGATGTTGTGCTGATTCCTTGCCTCCATAATACCTCCTGTATTTGTCTTTTTATTTTGTCTTTCATCTCTTTTCTGATGCCCTACATTCCATCATGCCACACTGCACTCATTAAATAAACCTCTAAATCTAGCTTTTGTCTACCACTAATCCTTTTATTTCCTAAATCTTATTTAATCCAAAGGGCTTCCTTTCATCTCTTTAACTGTCAGTTGGATCACTACTGTTTCCTATCAACAGCTCCTGAAAATCTCGCATGGAGCTAAAAAGCTTTCAAGTGTTTCTATGATTCTCATTGGATTCTGCTCTCCCCAACACCTGCTAAAGACCTTATTGCTGCTGCTCATGCCCTTCTGCCTCCCCTCACCCTGACACAGCTCACAAGCAATAATCACATTAGAAAGGGTTTCCCCACTTTTTCTGGAAAACTCTCTACCCTAGTTTCAGCCTGTACATTAGCAAGACTTGGTTAAACATGCATTGTTTAATACAGGGCAGAAGTTTTTAGGTAGAAGTGATCAAGGAGAGGGTTACAAGGAAAGCCACAAGGAAGGGTTCTCGTTGGTTTTTCATGCATTGAATCACTGTCCGTATGAAAAGCTATCGCTATTTCTTCCTTGTGCTCCTGTTTCTCCTTTTGATCCCTCAGTGGAGTAAAACCCACGGAAGAGGCAGCTTTCAAAAGTCTCTCCCTGTAAGGAGCAGCCATTTGCTAACAACTTTCAGGTGTCTGCAGTAATCTTGCCTTTCCACTGTAAGATCCTTCAGAGTGATTCCTGCCAGGTGAGATGCTGAGTAGAAGTTACAGTGACAGGACACCCCAGTTGCCACACTGCCCATTTGCAGACCATGCATGGTAGCTCTCTGCTCCCAGCCTTCAGCAGCCCAGAGCAGCTCCTCACACTGTCCTGTTCTGCAGCTCTCAGAGAGGCTGTACAAATGCCGGACAAATTTTCTGCTCCTTGCAACCTCCCACAGCACACATGACAGCAGTGGAAGCCAAAGCACAGAGCTGGTGACGGTACAAACACCATTTCCTCCAAAGGGAGGCAGAGCTGCTATTGCTATGCCATGGTGGGAGGAGAATACTTATCACACCACCCACCCTTCCTCCGGACACCCCCTCACCTCCTTTCAAAAGTGTTTGTTGATTTTAAAGAGTCCAGAGGTGACCAGTCACTTTTACACCCTACTAGACAAATATTCCAGAACATCAGATTTGGCAGATCAGATTTAATATAAAATGTGTGAGGTTTATTTCCATTTTTCCACCTCAGACAGCAGCAAGCCTGACCAGGAACACGTGAGCAACACCGGGATCAGAGCCCTGAGTGGTGAGCAGCCTCCTTCCTTACTGACAGACACCACGCACAGAGGAAAGGACCATTCAGAGCCCCCACTGAGCAGCAGGAACACAATCTCTGAAACCCTACAGAGCCCAGGCAGGGATTTCATGCTGAATGCTGCCGTGTGGGCCCACTGTACATAACCAGTTAAACTGGCTAGATGGCTGCTGCAGTCCACAGCTGCTCTGGTTTGCACTCAGCAGCAAGTTGTTACTTGCTTCCTTTTGCACAACACAAGCCTCCTCTCTCTGCAGACATGCAGTAGCACGACTGCTACCTTTGCACTACCATACTCATGTCTCAGGGTGGGTCCAAGCAAGTTCAATCAAACTCTAGAGGCTTTTTTTGGTGTTGAAATATTGTCTAAGAAGGCAATGGCAGGATGAATGTGATTGAAATGAGCATGGGAACGCAGTAACTGCAAATTTGTCCTCACTCGTCTCCTTCATATAATGCTTATTCAAAATCTTCTAATGTTTTAAATTAGATTTTGCTCATTGTGAGTTTTGTATTTTACTCATGTAATAGTACTCTAATGAAGTTAACTAAGAGCTACAAAATTCAGAGCTGGATTTTTAAAAAATCTTTCAAAACCACAAATGTCTTGTACTGATGGTGGAACCTGCCTCAGGATCTAGAATCCAACCTTTCCTCCAACTCAGGTATTTGATATCTGATCCCAGAAGGTCATCCATCCTCCAACCTGGCCAACTACTTCTCTGAAAGAGACCATGAGCATTGCAAGCCAACAATAGGTGGTGATGTTTTGTGGTAAATACAACATTTACTAGAAAACAAGATGTAAAAGTTTTCCATTGTAAACGCAACTTCTCTTGTAGAGTTCATAATTACTGTTGCTGTCACCTTCATCATCAGCCAAGGAACTCTTGAGTAAAGTCATCAGCTTGCTGTAGTTATAAAAGAAGAAAAGCAGGAAGGGTAACACAGAAATTATTTAAAAAACAGCCTTGTCACAGAGAAAATTAAATCCTTTCCACCACTCACACTAAAACTAAATGTGTTTATCTCTTCTCATCCTTTGTACTATCCTGGACGTGGGGGATGACTGCATCTCTGGTAAGGCACTGATGAAGCCTGATGGGCAGCTGCAGCATTTTCCAGGGACTACAGGACCATTTCAGAGATCCCTGAGAACAGGCTGAATCACAGAACTGTCTGTTTGATCAGCTCTCTCTCTCCTGGAGCATCTGGATGGAGCCCCAGACAAGAGATGCTCAGAAAAGGAGTTGGCTGCTCGCCCTGCTGCATATGAAGGATTCGAGCAGCACAGAGAGCACAGGGGAAGGGAGTGCATTATTTCCAGTGGAGGGAGAGATGCAGCCAAAAGATGCCCCAGATTTGAAGGAGCTTTATCAAAATCCAGAATTAACACATTTACTTGTAAAGGGAGGGAAGAAAGATCAGGGTAAATGGACTGGGTTTTGAAAGGTCATCCCCACATCTAGTGGCTAAATCTAGCCAAATCAAGGCATAATTTCTTCTCTTGTGGTATAATAATTCACAGAATTTTGGGTAAGAGTCAAGTCCAAATCAGCCCCATTTCCCTAACAGGATTATTCACGCTGTGCATTCACGGGTACACAGGGGGGAACCAATGGCATTTTCAGGGTTCCTCTGATATGCCTGTCAGCCTTTTGGATCCAGTTTGCACAGGTGCAAACAACACAAGGTAAAAACCAGTTGTGAACTGTTTCCAGTGCCACAGGCCATCAAGTTCTGAAGTTACAATAAAACCTGGGGACACAGCAAGCAGGTATTAGACTGACCAAGGGGTTCCTGCATGAGGGATCAAGCACTGGATTAGCTGGAAGATGGAGGTAGGGGTTCAGTGTTGTAGGGAGGCTGTTGATGATGGTTTTAGCTTTTATATTTTTCAGATTCTGTACCGCTTTAGTGTGTAGTTCTGAGCTTCATATTAGGAGATAGTAAGCTCTCTTCACAGAGTAGGTAGACAAAACAATTACTTCTCTAGCTGGGAAACAAGGACATATGATTGAAATCTCAGACCCAAGAGCACAAACAATGGGGGAATGAAGAGAGAAAAACAAGAAGCATGGGACTTCATAACTTAAAGCTGTAATTGGACAATTAACTACAATACGCAAATGGAGCAGAACTTATAAAAGTGAGAGACCTTGTGGCCAGTTGCTCATTTTTTGTGATCATTTTGGGTTCATCTTGGGTGTAGCCCTGGCTGGGCTCTTGTACTGCCCAAAGTGTGTCCATTGAGGCCTTGTCATAAATACCTACTTTATTCTTTAACTTTGTTTAGCCTCTGTACCAGGTCAGCATTCAAAAGGCATCATGGTAACCCACGTGCCAGCATCCCCTGGAGCAGCTTGCTCACTCCCACTTCATGCAACTGATGTGCACTCACATGAAATTGCAATGGCATTCAGTGTATGCCAAGGGTGGACACTGCCCTGACTGGCATGAGGAGGAATCCCTACACTGCCCTGGTCAGATGCCATGGTCACAAAGAGCGTCTGTGCTTCACCACATGTCAAGAAACAGAAATCTCTGCAGTCAGATGTTTTCCTTTCTCATGGAAGAAGTGGGCTGTAGCAACATGTCTCAGCTCTGAACTAGATCTTGTGGAGAAGCAGGATGACATATTGAGCTGCTCTCCCATCCCCTCCTCACAAAAGAGAGCAAATTGCCTATTGTTCTTTATTTTCTTGCACATCGTTTTGAAAAAGCCTTATAATTTCTAATTTGGGTGTTTGCCGGAATGAAAGCACCCCTAAAAAGTCTTGCCTGTGCCTAATTATTCTAGTGCAGAAGTGGCACTAGAATAATTAGGCACAGGCAAGCCTTTTTGCACAGAAAGTGAAATAAACTGAAACACTTGCATGAGCATGGCCATCTCATATACCAAAGGTTCTTCTGAGCTCTGAGAAAGCCTGAAACATGCTGCTTCAGTATTAATAAAGTTTTGCTCTTGGTAATCACTCAGACTTTGAGTGGCCAAAAGTCCTGGCCAGGACAGCTCATGCCCTTGCTCTCCCTTTCATTCACAGCCTCTTTTGTTTGCTGCCAAATACTGATCATTCCCTTACTGCAGACCACTGAGCCTTTGGGACAACGGGAGTGAAACAGTCAAGGCACCAGCTTTTTGTAACAACTCCAGCGCTGCAGGAGAGAAGCAGAAACTCCTTCTGGAACACGAGCTACATGCAAGTATAAGGTAAAATACTTTGAGCTTTACAGAGCATGAGATGCAACCCATGCAACCATCCTCACCAAAGGGCAAAAGTGGAACCATGTGGAGTCTCCCTGTGACATGGCCACAGCTTTAATGAGATGCTCCAGCCATTTTCCATAATTTGGACTTCCAGGCCCCAACAAACACACCCTGAGGAGCCAGCATCTGCAGCGTTGCTGGCTCTGAGCACCTGTGAGTGATTATACAGACACTCCACACACTCCTTTTTCTGCTGGGCAAAGGCTGGAATGGCAAGCCCAACAGTGGATGTGTAGGAAGTGGGTTATGCAGCATGAGGGGTACTGCTATGAAGATAGGAGGATTTATTCCCCCTGGAACCTGATTTTTGCCTAGCAGGCAAACAGGGCCAGATGTGAGGGGCTCAGCTATTTGCCTTTGTTGCTCTCACACACACTAAGTCAGGGATACATGAGCACAACCCTGCCAGTACCTCAGCCAGCAGCAGGAGCACCAGTGCTCCAGGTGCCCTCTCCTCCCTGCCGTGCACGTACTGGAGGTAGGAAAGTTGTTCTTGGCAGAAATTCAGTGGGCATCTGTGCCTGCAAAGGTCTTCATTGCAGAAGAGGTGAGAGAGCTCCTGGGAGTCACTCAGGATTCTGGTAAACAGCAAAATTTTGCAACACGAGATTTAGCAGCACCTCAGAGAACTTAAAACAACTCAATTTCTAAATATTTGCTCCACCATTTAGTGAAGGTCCTACAGTATTTGCATTCACAGAGAACAGGACTGAAGCAGATCCAGCTCAGGCAGACACATTCCCACACACGTGTCCCAATCCATCTGTGATTTTTGTTAGTGCCATTGCTGTCACAGACAGCAGTGGAATAATTCCTGTCAGGTCATTTTATTGACACAGATGTCTTACATATTTTTGTCTCCACTGCAGGAGACAGGACTGGGTTGGGGTCTGCAATTGCACACCAACTGCAGCTGGTTGGCAGAGCAGAGAAAACCCTAGCTGTTAGAAAAAGTCAATTTTCAAGTTTGCAGTCAGCACATGGTGCGTAAGGGGTCTGTGTAAACCTCTGAAATCCAGTCCTTTTCCATGAATCCTTTATCTGAGAATCTTACAAAAGCAGCACAAAAGAAAGAGATAGTCAAGGTCTCTTGCAGAAATCATGAGACCAAAGACCAGATTTCTAAAACAGCAAAATCTAGAAGAAAATATCAGGTAGATAAATAAATATGTAAAATATTTCCCAGTATCTGAGTTTGACACTCTCATAAAACCACCATTTTCTTGGTCTCTTGGTGCCCCTCCTTCCCCTTGCACCAGAACTTGGCCCCTCTGGCCGCAGGCTGTCCAGACTCAATTAGAAGATACCCCTTCATCCCTCCTCGGGTCTCTTCAGCTGAATGAAACTCACAGGTGTAGAATTCATGTAAATGGCATTAAAAAAATCAAAAGCTGACCTGAATTCTAGCCAAACAAACCAAATATGTGTGGCTTCGCTTTGGAGGAGCCACAGAAAAGAAAATGTAGGCAGGAGGCTCTTCAGAAAGGTTTTTCCAGAGAGTTTATTACGATTTGAGTTTGCAGTTGGGAAGTCACAGCTACAAAAAGGACCTCAATCTCACAATCTCAGAATTTGTTTACAAAGTAAAATAGACAAATATTTTCCCCCATCAGCATAAATGAATAGCATATGTGTCGTGCAAGAAGAGGGTGTGTTTGAGAAGAACAGTGGTTTTTATCTTCCACACATCTTTTCTCTTTCCCCTTACAAGAGAAACTTTCTTGACACAGAATCTTCCAAAACTTTTATATTTTGAGCTCTGATGCATCCCTCCCCTTGCAGGATGTTCAGAGAAAGACTTCAGCACTGATACACACGCACAGCTGCTACATCCATAGGCACACATTAGCCACCTCTACGCCTTTGCTGCTTTAGACACTGTACATGAAGCATTTGATGCTGTCTCCATCAACACCACAAAACTTCCTTTCACCACCATGGAACACTAGGACACTCAAAAAGATTCTGTGTGCAATTCCTGATCTGAAGCCCAGTGAATCCAACAGCCAACCATATCCCTCTGTGGGGCAGAGAAGGGATGGAACTTTGAAGCTCACTGGGAAGGTTATAAAACTCAGTGGGGGAGATTACAAATAACAAGAAAACTTCCCCTCTGTGGAAAGGGAACTCGATGGGTCATCTCTGGCAGTTCCCACAGCAGCAGCCCTCCAGAGGGAAGAAGGGCAGTCCCTCTGGTAATTAGATTTCAGACTAGTCACATCTTCAAGCAAAAACCTTGAATTTCATTTCATGTATTGATAAGGCACACCAAAACCCCAGGAACTGATGTCATGCAAAACTCCAAACAAACAGACTGAAGACACAGATGCTGCTGAAGATAGAAATGTGCTCAACTTTAGGATTAAGATTAGATTCATTTTGGAGTGTCAGGGCATGTGGGAACAGCAACAAAGAACCTACAATGTGTCCAATGCTTTAAAACAGTATTATTTCTAATATCAGTTTGGGTTTTTTTTTCAGAGAAACAATGCTTTTCTTAGCAAACTGCTTCTTGGTGAGTTTTTACAGGAGCAGAAGGAAAGCCACAGTACCACATCCCACCACCCTCTGTGATGGTGCAGAATGGCAAGTATTGTGCCTGAAGGCCCAGGGTAAGGGAAGGCTTCATAATCTCTTCCCTCTGTTGTAACTCACAGCATCAAAGGGCTCCTCACCAACTGCTGCCAATCCCGCACGCTGCAAGAGCTCTTAGTGCAGCTGAGCACTGGTGACTGCTCCCTGGATCCCTTCCCAGAAAACTCTTCCTCTAGAAAAACAAGCTCTTCAGATTAAAGAGAAATATTTAGATAAACAGCAGGACCCGAGATATAAAAAGCTGGCCTGGCCAAGAGGACACTAGAGGTCCTGTTTCAGGTACCAGAGCAGTCAGTGACATTGGCAAGAACAAAGGCTAGCATAGAAAGTCAAAACTTCCTTCCTGAGCTTGGATAACTTAAGTTTATATGGATTTATAATTTCAATTGAATTTGTGCATGGATATGTAAGTTTTAGGAGCAGACAGTGTTCAAACAAGCTAAACTACTCTAAGGTGCTCTTGCTTTCTTTTCATCTATCACATCAAATCATTGTCATGAAACTGTAAGGAAAAAGATGCTACCATCTTTTCAGTATACGAGGTTTTTAAAGAGGACATAAAAACATCAAAGCAGCAAAATGAAAACATTTCTAATGTTTTGTTGAATTCAAATCAAATCAGCTTCAGCAGTTGGCAGTGGGATGTCTTTGTGCTGCCCTGCTAGGATGAAAAGTGAATGTCATTCTCTAGACTCATTTCCTTACAGAGCCAATCTGACAGCAAGATTTTCATACATATAAATGCAGCCTCCACAAGTCCTTCCATCCAGCTCTAAACCTCAGGATTATTTTCTGCTGTTTTTCAGGCAAACCAACTGCAAGTACTGGACAGGCATATTTGTTCAGGCTGTATCCACTGCCCAATAGCTCACGCTTGAGAGGAAATTGGTGCCAATGGAAGAAAGCTGGAAGACCAGTGGACCCATCAGAAGACCCACCAGAACTGTCAGCAGGTGCGGGATCCACAAAAGAGTCAAGGAGTAATACTGAGACTAATAATAAAATTAATTTTTGCAAGATTTTCAAAGAATAGAAAAGATGTCTGGACCTGTGACAGAATGGAAGAGAAATAATCATAGGACAAGGTCAATGCAAGAAAAAATTATTTTCACTTTGAAATGGCACCCTAGCCCAAATAAACAGATTTTCTTGTATGCTTATAAGATATATTAAATATAGATCCCAACACATTAATGGAAAAAGTGGTGTCCTGGTTTACTGTATCACTGAAGAAATTTAAGCATCCTGGCATTTTGCAATTAAAAAAATAATAATAATTTTGAGGTGAAAATTAAACCAACAAAAAGAGTGGTTTAATTTGTCAGCAACTTCTGCTCAGAAAAAAAAAAAAATACATTCTGGCCAGGAAAACAAACAATTTTTTGAAGGGGAGTTGCTTCTCAGGTTATATATTCACGCATTAAGAATAAGTATCATTACATCAGGGATCCAAAAGCCAAATTTCTTTAATTTTATGAATTTGTGAAGCAGTTGATGTCTCTAGAACTACTCATATCTCTTTTTGCTATTATCTTTCATTGCTCAGTTACTATTCTTTTCCATTACTTGTAATAGAGTGCTTAAAAACCCCTAGCCAAAAAAATCCTCCTAGCTATGAATAAAAGGAAGAATTTTCATAAGATATTAACTGTCTCCTGCAGAAACATTATTTAAAGAAGCCCAGAGCTAGGACTTGTGGGAAGCATCCAGTCTTGAGCAGTTTTTTTGGTGGGGCCCCACCAGAAATGTCAGTCTCTCAAGTCAAGGGTAGGGTGGCATCTTCCCTTCCCTATCCCAGCATTACCCTTTCCAACCCATGGCCAAGCCAGGCAGGATCTACAGCCCACGAGGGCAGGTGCTGCTCAAAACATCAAGTAACATAAAAACTCCCCTCTGGTGGAGGTCTTCTACCCAGCCAAAGAGTTTTTGCATGCCATGAGGGCCCAACAGCCACCTCTGCCCTGCCCACCTCTGTCCTGACATGGGTCCCCCTGCAAACCCCCCCACTGGTACCTCCTCTCCCACTCTCCTCATTCAGGGAATCTGAGACAGGGGGAGGTTTGAGTGCTGAACAATTGTTTATATCTTTGTGCAGGGGAAATCTGGGATTATTTATGGAAATTCAGACATTGCTAAATAACAGATGCTCTTCTGAGAAGGAAAACTTCTTTTGTTTTGGGGAGAGGGAGGGTTTGGAGTGGAATATTTTTAAGGCAGCTTGGAAAAGAGCTGAATGTTTTCTCTGGAATATAGAGGAACATCACTGAAATAAAACAAAGATTTCTTGGGGTATGTATTTCATGCAATACCTAAAGTTGCTGAACTTTGTGGCATCTGAGAAAAACAGGACGCAAAACAAGCTCTCCTTCTTCATTGCCAAAGAATAAACAAAAAATTAACTAAGTCTTCATAAGGGTTTGGTCTGTATCCTGTAGAGAAAACTTGCTCCCTTTCATGCTATTGCTCTGCTAAGTCTGGCAGAGGAAAGAGATGCGCACAAAATAAGCAAAGAATTAAAACTACAGTGAAATCACAAACTACACATTAAAATCTTAAACAATAAAAATGCAGAGTTCAGCAGAACATGGGAACTCCAGCTAATTCTCCAGCTCAGCCATAGCAATTTGTCCCCTGCATGATCAGCACAGCTCTTCTCCAAGTTTGCTCTATAAACATGTATTCCACAGATCTTATTTTGTCTTTCTGTTCATAGTGGAGGTTTCTGGTAAATCTCTTCCTATTAGACACCACATTTCACCCTGGTATGGTTAAGAAGACTTAATATTTTTTCTGATTTTACTGTAAATGTCCTCTTTCTTTTATATGGTATTCCTAGAAACTGGCCCCCCTGAGAAAATTCTTTGAAACAAGCAATTTTCTAATTTTTAACTTCAAGTTTTAACTTAAAATGTTTCTTTTTCCTGTAAATACTATACATTAGAGCAAATAATTTCCTGCTGGAAAGAATTCGTACTTTTTTTTCCCAGAATTTAACAGTGCAGCACCGTTGCCACTGCAGCATACCCAGAACAAACATCAGTAATGAAATTAAGCTGAGCTGTGACACATTTTAAAAACATTCTAGATGACAAAATTTCAAGATTATCTTTTATCAAAAGGGATTCTAGGCACACTGGGTAACCTTGGAATCAACTGTAAGATTCTCAGGCTGCCAACACAGCAGCTCAGTGTTCTCACCCCTCCCATTGCTCCAAGGGTACAAATCTGGTGACAGTAGGAACGAAACCATGTCAGACACTGGCTTCCCTAGAAAGGTTCATCATCACGGAATGAGCTTCAGGACTTGATGGTGGGATCTGCACAGGTCCACACAGGAAAAAAAGAGAATTTAAAGGAATCAGAAAAAAAAGAGAAAAAGCCCACACAATCAATGCCCTTTTCAGACTCAAAATAGCCCCAACCAAGAGGACTGCTATGCAGGTCTCCTAACACATGACATCAGCAGCCTCTGCCTAAACCAGCCCTGTCATGGGGTTTGGTTTGGGTTTTTGTTTTTTTTTACAAATATGATGCTCATCACACACCCCATTTAATCTTGTACCGCAATCATCGTGTCTTTGCCACTCATTCTAGCAGTGCAGGACACAACCCAGGACAAGAGGCTCAATTACTCAGACTTTGTTGCAGTGACTATAAAAGAAACACAATAGGAGAGAATTCTGCCCAGCATTGCCATCTGTAAAAGTCCCAGGGCTGCTTTTAAAACAAAACATGGATTCAAGAGATTTCTCAGCTATGGGCTTCTCAATGTTTCCACAGTGGGTGCCATGTAAAGGTACAGGCTTTCATCTTGTAGAGGCAATGGCTTTGCAAGGTAAAGAATTGGGAAACAGCATGTAGCTACATCTGTGAAAAAGTGACACACAGAAACAACAGCTTAGGCTCTCCCATTCATTCTAAAGAGGCTGAAGCATGAATGCCTCTCAATTTAAACTTTGTCAGAATCCAAAATACACCAGGATATTTCTGCACTTAAGCTAGAAGATAGCAAGTATTAGGTAAAAAAAGGAAACACGCCGCACAACACACTGAGATGGTCCAAGAGCTGTTTTCAGGAATGATTCATATTACAGTGGGATAGTAAATACAGATCATGGGATTTGAGGTTGCTCTGTCTCTTATCCTCATCCTGGTTCACCACCTTGACTTGAAACCTCAGTACAATGAGGATTCTTAAAATATCTGCTGCTTATAGGAAAAGAAATGGTGCCAGCTCTTGTAGGCATATTGGTTTCTGCTAACATGTACTGTCCTAGTCACGGAAAAAGTTCACTGATTGTAGTAAACATGTCCTGATTACTGACACAAAAGTATTCTTAAATTAAAATACAATAGGTGTATTAAGAAATCTCTCCTCGTAGCAACAAATGAGGAACACCAAATCCTGCCAGCTCTTACATACGCACTTCATTGTAAACTCATCAATAACCCCAAATTAAACTCATGCAGAAGTGTTGAAAGGATTGGGACCATCAGAGAGTCATCCCACTAGCACTGACAACCTAAGTAGTGTGCTAGCTTCAACTAGGCTACTCAGAGTTGTCGGATGGACCTCAGGCACAAGGCAACTGCAGCACCAGACCCCCATTTGGGGGATACTGGATACTGACACCATTGCAGCTAACATATGTCCCCCAAGTGGTGTCCTTGGCACTTCCTCAGCAAGCATGCAAGTTCACACATAACTTCAAGATTTCAAATTATCTTGATTCTATTAAGGAAACCACAGATTGAGTTTCTACACCAGACATGTTTTTTAGTGCACAAGCATTGCATATACAGTACTTTCCAACTCGTGAGTGATAGGACCTTACTTTAAAGTAAGTGTTTTCCATGTAAACAGACAGTGTTAGAACAAATCACCACTTTCAATACAGATTTTAATAAGGAACAAGCTAAAATGTATTGAGTTTAACAGAAGATAAAATGTACTGAGTTCAATAGCATGATAGTACCTTAAATGCAGAACAATGAATAGTTTCTGTCTCTGGAGGCTAATTCCTCTAGATGAAAGCAGAGGCAAGTAGAAACCAATAACACTTTACGTCAGGAGGAGGAAATGATTACATTCATTGAATTCAGAATGAGATACCATTTTAGATTAAGATATCTAACAAAAATCAATTGAAATAATCAGAAAATATTTGGTTTTAAAATTAAATATAATTGCTCTTTTGCTATAAACCTTTACTTATACACCAGCCTGAAAATGGGAATCTTGTAATTGTGCTGAGCTTAAAAATAATCATTAAAAAATTAAGAGGAGACTTTTTAAGATGTTTTTGCTTTTAAACTGAGTATGAAGCAATAACAGACTAGTTTCATATTCCAAAAGTACTTCATTTATTGCTTCTCTTCCCTTAAGTCCACTTAAATATTCAAGTATTTGTATGAAGGGTACTGTTTTTATTTAGTACACTGCCATGTGGCTGGGGACATGTGTATCTACTTAGTCCAAGATGACATTTTGTATTGTTATGGGATGAGAAAAACCAATAGACACCCCTTAGATCTTCATCCCTTACTGTAAGAAAATAATCCCATAAGAGCCATCAAAGCACAATGCAGACTTAAAATAGCAAATTAGTAATCAAAACTACCCAACACATTCATCTTCAGAATAATCACTGAATGCAGAGCCTGCCTCTCCCTGCAGAGACAGAGGATTGAGGTCTGATGATGATGGAAGGCTTGGGAATATGAATCAAGTGCAAATTTGTCAAGGAAGTGAGGGAGGGTAGGCTGCCCAGCCACCGAGCCAAGTTCTTCTTTCTCTGTCCAAGTGCTTGCAAGAGAACATTTCCAAGGAACCTCTACCTATAGAATTAGGATTATGAGAAGAAGCATATCTAATATTGCATAAAAAAGGTGGGTTTGTCAGTTAATAGGAACATAACACAGCTTACATGAATCTTCATCCACAAGAGGTCCATCCCTTGGGAAATGCCATTACACTTGTTAGCCACACTTTGCAATGCATTCTTTGAACAGGATGAGATTTTCAAGAACATTTATGACTCAGCTGATCCCATTGCGATGCTGGAAATCACTTGTGATTCCTTACATACTGACAGTTCCATTCCTATTAGGAAAAAAGGATTTCCAACATTTTCATGAGTGTGTCAGAGAATAAGAACAGACAGATATCCAAGGATCCCAACAGCAGATTTAAAATAAACAATCCCAGTCCACCTTCCATGTGATTGATAGTGAATTTTCCTCTCCTTTTAACCACTGTTGCCACAGAAGCATTATTATACAAAAATGACAACTGTGCACCCCACTGAAGAACAAAATTAGCATGAAAATGCATCTCCAACCACAGGATAAGAGCGTTATTTCCTAGACTAAAGAAAACTAATGACTGGCAAAGGATGCTTGAAGGGTGAGGAAATGCAGAAAATGGAGGCTGCCTCTTTGGGAGAGCTAAGATGGGTGCTTAATTCTTTTTTTGCACTGTGGAAGAGCTAAACACAGGGCAGGACAAGCAGATCATTGCTAAGTCACAAGGAGCCTTGTGGCCTTGGAGCACGTGCTTGCTGTGGGGAGAAGGTCATTCAGTGATTCTCACAAGCAAGAAGGTCAGAGTGAAGAGCAAGGGGGCAACAGCAGATTTCAAAAGAATTATGCAAAAGCAACGCAGTTTTTTCCCCTAAAACAGTGCTGCAATAACAATCAACCCACCCATTTTACAGACAAATAAGCACCCTTCACACCTATTTGCCAGACACATTTGTCTTATCTATGTGTCCCAGCCCTACCTACATATGTCTAAGTCAGCTTTAGGCTTCTCTTTGCATCACATCTCAAAACCAATATACCCCGGTTCTGAAGAAATAACAAACACCTCCAGGAGCCACCTATCCTGTGACCCCTCATGGTTTGCTAAGGCTCCAAATTTACTTTCCATCTTACTAAAACCTAGTTGAATGCACAAACTCATCCCTCCCTTTAGCCCAAGGAGTCCCTCTCTAATCACAAACATCTGGTTTTAAAGCATTTTGGCTTCTACTTTGTACTAAACTTAACAGGTTTGGTAAAGCCATAAGTACTATTAAAACCACTCCTACCTGCTTGCTTAAATGACTCTTTAGAGCCTTTAACTTGAGACTTTGGTTTTGCTCTTAAGTTAGCTGTTAGTTTCATACACTTTTGTCTAGAAGCCAGTCTTCCTGAACCCTAAACTTCCACCCTGCTTCAACCTGCTTCCCTAACCCCCACCTCACAACATCACTAATCCTTTCCCACTAGCATCCAGGTTTTAGGACCTTGCAATGAGACTAAGCTACCTTGCAAGCACCTCCAGCTTGGACATAACTCAGCTAACCAACAGTGTGTTTGACACCTTTCCAGCCCAAGGAGACAGAGAAAAGAGACAGTGTCCCCACCTAAACCCAGCCAAGTCCTTGCCAAGCCTACTGTGAGGTGGTGTGCTATAAGAGCATTCTGGACCTCTCTCCCACTGCGGAGCCCAGCAGCCCAAGTCACCACTGGAGTTCCACCTGATGGTAATAGTTACTTCCCAGCATGCTCCTCCAGATACACCTGCTCCATGTGAAGATTGCTTCAGCCTTATGAAAATAAAACCGCTGACACCAGTAGAGAAGGGGTTGTGGTCTTTTTCACCATGGAGAAAAGAGCCTTAGAAAGTCTTGGTAGACATGTCGCTATAAATGAAGGTGAAGGGGAATCAAAGGGTTTGCTGAATGAATCTGCCATGAGATGTAAAGAAGACAGAACAGGAAGCAAAAAACTCACAGAAGTGCTGGCAGTGCCTGCAATGGCCCTCAGCACAGAAATCACTTGGGAAAGGAAAAAAATGTATGGGGCTAAAAGAGAAATAATGTGTATTAGTGCATGGGTGGCAAACAGAAAGATGGAAAGGATCATTCTTCTACTAGCTAGCTTTGTGAAATTGGTCTACTACTATCTGGCAACTCACTGTTGGGTCTGGCTGATTGCTACAGCCAAGATTCCTCCAGAGTTTATAGTGAGGCTGCTGTAAATAAATGTTTTTCCTCTAAAACCCATATAAGCAAGCCATCCACTAACACTCTTTCGCTCCCAAAAACTGTACCCTGTGAAATGGCATGTGAGCTCTGAAAAGTTGCTCATATTCAGAAGCAAGCAGTGTTGTTCTGTCTATCCCCTTTCAACTTCATTTTGTGACCTGAAATCAGTTTTGCCTATGCCAGGGCAAGTTAGAGCTGACTCAAGCCCAGAAACTTTTGTTTGCACACAGGACAATGGCAATTCTCACCACAGCCATGTAGCTGTTCTACATCATTTATTGATTCTGTTAATAAATGTTGATTTGTAGCCACATACTCATCAGACAGCAGCTATATGAGCAATTATACCTGATGACTTAAAATAAAGAAGATTAATACAGCACTCTTTCTCTAAATGCACATCTAATTGAGACAGAACAGAAAGAGAAAATTCCTTTGTATGTTAAGGTCAAAGCAAGATTATGCTGGTTTTTGCAATATCCTCATATCTGGAGAAGGAACTTTTTTCCCCTGGCTGTTGTTATTAAATGTTGAGGTAGTCAGAAATCCCTCACTAAAAGGCAAACATTAGAGGTTTCTTCAGTCAACTGCCTTGCTTAACACATCAATCAGCAAACAAAGTTTTGTGAGCCCTCAAATACTGCTTGCAGTCTCTGGGGGACTAGGAATGGTATTCCCTGGGTCTTTCTTCAGATGATCAAATAGGCTAGAACATCCTGATCTGTAACTAAACCACAAGCACTGTAGGTCACGTGCAGACCAGTCAGAAGATGCCACACAAATGTTACGTGCTTCAGCATCAAAATGCATTTTGTACCCAGCTCATACCATGTTTTTCAAGACCATACCTTTTCTGTGAGCTCCAACAACTTTCAAGCCAGACTTGGAGGCATATTTAACTAAACTAGCTGTTTTCTAAAGATACCCATTTAAGTCCAGCAATAGAAATATCAGTACAGTAATAGAGGGCTATATTAAGAGCTAGTCATGATTTATAAGACAGGAAAACCACAATGACTGAGAAAACAGTCCCCAAAGGGACCTCAAGAGATAATCAGATTCACTTTCTGCCCCCAGGACCCTCTCACTGCCATTCCTTACTCATGTTGGTCTCAGCTTTCTTGCTCCAGACTTTAGCCTTGAGCTCCCTAGTAAAATACCTCTAGTACTCCACTGTCCTTTCTGCAAGAAGTTTTTTCTGGTATCTGCCCTGCACCTTTTTGCTGCAGTTTTAAAACCTTTGAAGATCACCCTTATTCACCAGAGATCTGGAGAAAGAGTTACTCCTTTTTCTTTTGCACTAGTCAATTAACACTTGGAAACTGTAATCCCAACTCCCCTCAGTCTCCATTTCCTTAAGCTAAGTAACCCCTGTATTTGGACTTTTTTTTGTTGTTCCTATATTATAGTATTTCTCTTAGTTCAGCCATTTTGAATTTTTTTCTTATATTTTTCTTCACCCCTGTAATTTTTGTTTATTTCAAATGCCCCAAGCCAGACACTGTACTCCAGCTGCATCCTACCCATTTTGAAACAGAGCAGGAACTTTCTTCACACATCTTGCAGGCAAAATCCAGTTTACAAATCAAAGTACGTCTTTTTTTTGAAAGAATATGGCAATCACAACTTTCTATTCAAATCGTGTCACGAAACAGTCCTTAGATACTTTTCAGCAAGAACTGTTCCTTTTTTTTTTCCTGTTTGTCTAGCTCTTGCTTAACTATACTACCCCAGATTTATAATAGCAAATACTACTGTACTGAACTTGAAAGTAATTAATTCAATCCCATTTCCTCAGGCCATTTCTCTGAACCCATTCTCCAAACATCCCTTTGGTTAACCCAATCCTTTAACTCCTTTACTTTTCTTCCTCCAATCACAAGTACAGTTCTACAGACTTATTCAAAAGCAATGGCAGAGATCTCTCAGGCACAAATCACAGCTATTACAGAGTTTTTGACTACAAAAAGGAAGAATGTAAGCAAAAAACAAATGAAGAATAATTAATGAGAAGGAAGATAAGAAACTTACTGATAGCTGGCCAACCCACACTCCTGACATATGTCTGATAACATATGTCTGATACCTAGGATTATGACATCCTAGGTAGGAAAAGAAGATATTAAATACTTAATAATAAGTGCCATTTACAGAGAAAACAAAGGTGGAAAATCCAACCATCTTCAGGAAGAATAAGAAAAGAAAAATCCTATCTCTAGATTATAATGAAGGAAAGCTTTTGGTTTTTTTCCTAAATGTCTCACATATTCTAATCCTGAGGTAGTAAAAATCAGAACATTTGACCCCATAATCTGTTGTCAGTATGATCACTCAAGCACAGAGGAAACCCAGGCAGCTGATATAGACAAAGATATTCATTATTTCATCCCTCAGACAGGTGTTCTAGTGCATAGCTGCACATGGAAAAACAGCAGAATTAATTAACTAGTTGAATTATCTGGCCCATGCCAAGGACAGGTATGGAAGCCATAAGAGGATCTTTTTGTTTTTAAGCATAGCATAGCTCAGCTACCATCAGAGCTGTTCCTCTCAGCCATGTCAGAAAAACTTGAGACACTTACTGAGCGAAAGCCTGCAATCCCATGACTCTGAATAGGGTCTTTCTCAAACATGGTCACTTGACAGGAGGCTTCTGTACAGGACAGGGAATGCCCAAAGCTAAAAGCCAAAGTCAGGCCCTGTCAGCAGTTTTAAACAAGACTAATGATACATGAGCTCACTTTTAGCTCCTCTTGTTTGGATTCAAGGTCCTCTTGAAACTCTTGCCAGTGCTGGGGATTTAAGGCATCTTTGCCTATGCTACCAGTGCTTATGCTCTGGCCTCTCTGTAAGTGTTAAGGTTAACATTTCTCTCTCCTCCATAAGTTCAAGAGTTGTAAAATCTTTCTGATTACTACTGCCTTTCCAAGTTTGGTTGAAAAAGGCTAATGGGTTCAAAGGGAATGGGAATGCTAAAGGAATGTACAAGAGGACACACAGATCTCCTGGCTACACAGATAACAGTCCTTCAGGGTTGATGAGTGCTTTCTGAGCTGTGTCACACTCAACTTCATTGGTATCAGCAGGAAGTCTGCGGAAGGATGTCATCTCCCAGGCTCCACAAACAATATCTTCCTATTCACTCTTTAGTTTGTTTCTCATAAAAGGTTCACACAGAATTAGAGGGTTGTTAGGCCTCAGTTTAATAAGTATATGTCTGCATATGGATTATTATAGGAATACTCAATGTTGTGAGCCTCTCTAAGTCCCCTCCTAAGACCAGAATTCACTTGTCTATTTGTGGTTTCTGCACTGGAGCAGGATTATTCTGCTTTGAGATTCTGTGGTTATTTGCCATTTTGTTCTATTTGCCAACTAATTCAAAACAGGGCATACTAAATCTACCATTTTGGCAAATACCAGACAGAAAACTTTGTCTATAAGAAAAGAGAAATATTAATTTTTATAATTAAAAGCCATTGAACAGCAGATATTTATCCACATTTTTTGAATACACTTTGGAGTCAACACAGACATTAAAGGCACAGAAGAAAGAGGAAAACTGGGGGTATAGAGTAAGGTGGGTTTACCAAGAGTTGAACTTTTCAGAATAATAGGTTTTCAGACAAGATAAATGAACCAGTTTTCCTATATCTGGACTTCATTAAAGTTCTTTCTACAGTGTCATATGGGAAAAGACTATGATGTAGAAAATGGGAATTGAATTCAACAATTGTAAGATGGTATCAAAGTAACAACAGAGAAGGATGTGCTGACAGTAAAACAATTGGTCTGAGGGGGGAGGTTTCCTTGGATTTCTTCAAGGTACTATATATTTTTGCTCATGCCCCTGACTTAAAAATCATAATCAGAATCAAGAGAACGGAGTGTCACAGAGTGGGTTACCTACAAACTGACCTGTGCACCACCTGCAATGTACCTGTTTCTATAGGTAAGGTGTGTCCTGGCATGCTGCAGGAAGCTGCCACTGGCAGCAAGGGCAGGTCCACTGGATACCCACCCCTGAAGGTGATGGCACTATTTTGGGGTTGGGGCACAAGGGGAAGGAATTTCTTAGTTTTTCTCTGTCTGGACATTGAGAAGAACCAGATGACCTTGAGGCATGGAGCTCTGGAAATCAGTCAGCATTCAGCAGTGCCAAGCATAAGGTCAGGGAGCGAGAAATCTCCAAGAGTTTTTTGTCATAGTCTGGGATTTCACTAGTTTGATGAGGAGCAGAAAAAACAATGAGTCAATCAGTAACAGGAAGAGCAAGAACCACACCTATGATGTCACTGTAAAAGAAAAATGTGGTCCTGATATATACGGAGACAAAATTATTTTCCTATTCAGCAGGAATACAGATTTCATTATAAAACATTTCAATGAAACCACCTCTGTAATATCATACAGACCCAGTCATGCATGAAAACACAAACTGGAACAGGTGGGGATTCCTAAAATGGCTTAAGCTAAACCAATTTGACTTATACACCCTACAAAAAGGAGGTTGAAAGCAGATATAATGCTATCTGTAACAAGGAGAAGGGAACACCAAATGCAGGTACTGATAAAAGTTACTTACACTGCCAGACAAGATCAGCATAACAGCAAAAGGTATAAATAATCACTAATATCTCTTAGCTGTAAATTAAAAGTATTTTTTTTTAAACAGAGAAACAGTACCCTGACCATAAGCCCAAAGTTGTTAATAATTGATTACAAGAGGCAATGGACATAGAAAGTCTGTTCTAGCCCAGTACTTTTCTATTCCTCCTAATAAATAGGCATTCTCACCACTGAGAAAATAACTAAACCCAGCATGTTATAAAGCTGGCAAATTAGATGGGGTAAGCTGCCAAACCGAGGCCTACCTCAGGCCAAATTAATAGGTACAGAATTGATTTTTCTTATGTGGCACAGTATGTGTAAGGGAGACATGTAATCTATAAAGCTGTTTTTCTGCATTTCATGCCAAGAATTTTCCTTAAGACCGGCAGGCTCGACTATATAATCACTAATCTTTCAAAGTGTCTAACTTCAGCCAGAGTTACATATATACTAGATCAGACACCTGAATTAATTTTTTTTTAAATCCACAAGACATTAATTCAACATGATCAAGACTTTCTCTGTGAAGTCCCAGTGCTAGTCTCTGCTGGGAGGAATTTTCCACTTTTTTATTTCAGTTTGAATAAATAAATTTGAAATGCATTCTATAGTGCCCACATGGTAAGAAATAACAATTCGAAAAAAGAAAAATCATGAAGCAATTGAATTCCACAGCACTTTAGATGAAGCCACATGAGTTCACGCTGTATTCTGGACTCAAATTTGTGTTGAAGGACAATTGTACCCAGAAGTTGAAACATGGGAAAAGTTAAGTGTTTTGTAATAGGGGGTTATTCCCAGAAACAATTCTGCTACTCTGGTGATCTACTAATTTAAACAACTTCACTCCTCTTTAGGCAGTCTCCATTTGTTTATTTATAAATCATTCATTTATTAATATTTTTTCCACCAACTGAAAGACCTCTTCCCTATAGAGTCAGAGCGGTATGCAATGCAAGAATAGGATAGTCTGAAGATGGCAAAATGTATGTTTTCCAAGAGTAAAACTTCATTTGTTGCAAATGCTATTCCATCCAACAAAGGCCAGAAGCAGCCACTATAAAGCTCCTTAAGAGACTCCACTCCTACAAATAAACACATGGGTTGAAAATGAACCCCTATACCCAGGTCCATTTGGGAACTTGGAAAGTGCTGCCATGTTATGTCCACATAACATGGACATCGGGCATCCAACAGAGATGACAGCTCGTGGAGGGTAATGCACCTTGTCCCTTTCGTGGCGTTTGTGGAGCACGTGGCACCACACCCCATGGTGTACATGGCGCTTCTGACAGCAAAGTCTGCAGCAGGGGAAGCAGCTCCTCCCACAGAAGGAAAGATAGTAAACAGCATGGAAAGTTTGGATATGAGTAGAGAGGAGCCTGCTACTGCAGCCTTTCAAGAAAGATGAGGAGGCTGTGTAATGGCAGGACAAGGAGTAATGGTTTTAAAATAGAAGAAGGTAGATTTACATGCAATGTAAGGAAGAGATTCTTTATTGTGAGGGTGTTGAGACCCTGGAACTGATAGCTCAGAGAAGTTGTGGATGTCCCACCACTGGAACTGAACATCCTGATCGAATGAAAGGTGTTCCTTCCCACAGCAAGGAGGTTGGACTGGATGATCTTTAAAGAGCTCTTCCAACACCAGCATTCTGTGATTCTCTGTTTCTGCAGGTGTTCAACCAAAACTTTCAGGTTTCAAAACCAAGAGGCTGCATACCCTTGCACAGATTATACCAGAAAATTGATTTTCTAACTTACTATAAAGTATGTTTAATGATTCTAAAGGCCTGGAAACATTAATCCAGAAAGTGAATCTTACTGTAAATCGGTTTCATGCCTTTGGTTTTTTTTTACAGTTAGAGTGGGTTTTTTTCTACCCTTTTTCTAAATTTGAATGCAAAAAAGTTTCAGCAGAATCCCACTAGTTTTACTGCTGCTTGGTTCTGCAAAACTTTCTTATTGAATAAAGAGTTCTAAGTTTCTCATATAAAAAAGGATGCCACTGCAATCCTAGTGAAACATTCCATCAGCAAATATGAAGATCTCGTACTCTCCACAGAGCTCACACATCCTATTAACCCTGTAAATTAGGGAGGCAGGTGAGAACATTTCTGTAGAAAGAATTCCTTTCTGAGGTCTCTGCCAAGAAACCCTGAGAAAAGACAAACTAAAATTTATCTTTTTCCCATGGGTTTTTTTTTGTCAAGCAAAACACAGGGCATGGAGAAGTACCATGCTTGATCTAGTTGTAGATAAATCACTCCTATTTTGATGAGGGATCAAAATCCACTGGCTTAGAGACAGTCACAGACATCTAGTCGAAGTCACCCAAACTTGTACCCAAAACTACTTCAGATTCACCTCAGATTGAAGGTTTTCAGATACATTTTGCCAACTAAGGCCTAAACAAAGGACTCCATGGTCAAAAGTCACAACTTTTGTCCTCTTCAGGGCTTTGACCCATTTTATGGTTCAGCCCAGCTTTTAACTTCATTACACCTTGGTCAGCTCAGATGGAAAAGTAGGTAGGAAAATACTTCACTTGAAACCAGATACTCCAGCTAAGCCATACTCCATAGAAAAATAAGGGAACGTACGCTTTGCTTAAAACAATCACCACAGTCAATAAAATGTGCTGTGGGGAAATGCAAATACAGTCCCTCACAGAATATAAATAACAGATTATGATTTGTTCAACAAAAAGAAACAACACAAACAGGACAGATACAAAAATATTAGGTTCCACAGAACAAAGTTAGCCTTTAAGTCTCGATTTTGCAAATGTGCCTCTATATATATATATGTGTATATATATGTGTATATATATATATATATGTGTATATATATGTGTGTATATATATATATATATATATATATGTACATACATATATTTACTCACATAGGGTACTTGGAATTCAGTGGAATTAGTTGTATGCATAAATAAAATAAACTCTTGATTTATATATTTCCATAAAGTGTGAAAGGGAGTGTTTTCCATGCATTGCAAATTTAATATCACAAATTTATTCTGCCTTTCCTAGCTGACAGATTCACCAAGAAATAAAGGACAAATAGCAGGAAAATTAATTGCACTGCACCTATTCTGTAATGTTCAGAGCACAAGCTGATATATCAAACACAGTGCTAATGTTCCTGTGCACATCATTTTTTCTCACTGGTTTAAAGCACTCAGATTATTCTTTTTCCCTGTTTATTTCATCTCCACATAGGCTTGTGCATCCTTGGCACAGAGGTCATTTTCACACATGTCAAAGAAGTCTCTGAGGTACCAAATAAACAGACTCTTCTTAGTGTAGTCTATATTTTATCCAGGTCTGTGGAAAAAGCAAAGCCAAAAAAAGATTATGCTTTAAGGGAATCCACAAGTCTGGGAAAATTCTGTGGGGTTTTTGGGAAAAAAAACCTTTTTTTCCAAAAAGATGGCAAATCAAGGCAAGATGCTACTTTTTAATCATCACAGGGTATGCAAACAGTGAAACAAGAAACAGTAACTGCTTTTAATTTTGTAGAGGAGTATGTTTTTTCTCTTTCTTTAGTAAGCTCCTGCAGGAAACAACCCAATGAACATCAGAAATTGCAAGCTCGTTCTGCAAGACTTAAATCCCCACTCAAGTCTTGCATTTTTCAGCTAATACTTCAGCCTCATTTCCAATCTTTGCTTCTGTTAAAGCCTAAAGAGAAGAAAAAGAAAAACTTAATAGGATGTTCATGTTCTTTATGTTACTTCACAAGTAACACATGCAGGACTGCAGTCTTCAGTGCTTGCTCCAGCAAAGCTGTTCATCAATATGACAAAAATAGGAAAATTACAGTAAGGTCCACCCACACCCCATCTAATAGCAATGGTGAATGAAGACTAAAAAGCGGGAAAATATGATTGACTTTACACACATAGAAATTCAGCAGCTTCCTTTGAATAGTGCTTCCTGTCCTGGGAAGTCACTACATTTTAATACTGCGGAATTTCCTTTGCACAGAACCACATGTAAATTGGTAACAATTATTTCAAGTTATATAATTAGGGAGGCACAGGAATAAAGCCAATGTGCTGGGAAGACTCCATGCAGCTTTTGTAGAGGGAAGTCACAACACTATGCTGATGCAGCTCCTGGAAGGATTCGACAAGTGTGGAACAGAGGAGATCAAATGGATTTGGTAATTTTGAATGTTCAGGAAGTGTCTCACCAGAGGCAGAATGGCAAATGAAGTTCAGTGTAAATAAATGTATATGCACTAAACAAATCCTAACTTAGACTTCAGTATTGTCCCTTAGAGACAAGATTTTAGTATCACACTAGGTAATTCTATTTACCTGACTGCCCCATAGCCATCAAAAAAGCAAATCAAATGCCAGATTTTTTCCCGTAAGGAGTAGACATCAAAACAATTGCATTAGCCTATGTGCACCTACCTGCTGAATACTGAATATGGTTTTCATCCCACCATTACAAAATGGATATACCATAGCTAGAAAAGGCACACCAAAAGACAAACGAGGGTGCCAAAAATCATGAAGCAACTTCTGTACAAAAATTTCTTTGAAAGATTAGGACTCTTCACTTAGTGAGTGAGGAGGATATGAGCAAAGACTTCAATATACCAAATGATACAGGAAATAAAATCATCAAAAGAAGTCTCCGGGTGGTAATGTCAAAGTAAATAAAGGAAGGCTTTATTTCAAAGCATCGTCTGCTTAAAATGGGGAATCATTGTCAGACAGCACTGTGGATGTCAAAATTCACATTGTTAAAAGACTTAATTTGACCAGTTCATAGAAAGCAAATCTTTCATGAGCTGTCAGATGTCAAGACACCCATTGCTTGCTAACCACCGAATGCATCTCACTGGAGCCCGAAGAGCACACCAGGGAAGTGCCACACCAGATGTCCTGTGGGGAGCAGAAGCCAGGCCGCTGAGCTGTGTGTGCGTGAGGAACGGCTGTGCCGCTCCTGCACACGGGGAGACTCCCGTGGGTCTGCATCCACAGCCAATCCATGGATGTCAGATTGCCTCATTCCTCCACACATGACATCAGGGAATGAGGAGGTTTGGGATCCTGTTCTGTCACCAGCCAGGCTGGAATTTGCAATGCAAACATCTTCCTCAGTGGGAACAGCATGGCTTTTTTGCTGCCTTTGGTAGGGCACAGCTCTCCCACCTTTGACTATTTTGTTGTATTGTTCTGTGCATCTCTCCACAGACTTTTTTCCATGGGACTGTGCTGACAGAAACAAAACTGCATTCATTTCACTGACACTTCCCAAGGGAAAGCATGTCCTGAACATCATGATTTTTAGCAGCTTTCTATGTGAACGGGTGATAAGATGGCTCCCCAGAGAACGTGTGCGTGTGTCCCCTCAGTAGCTGTTTTCCCTCCTGCCGAGCACAACTTGTTGGAATTGCACACACAAACCCAAGGACTTTTTTTACTCCACCCACGCACTGCCAGGAGGTTTTTCAGACTTTCAACATGCTGTTTCCAGGGTGACCATTGGTCTCAGATTTCAAACATTGCCAGAGCTGCATATCCTCTTGCTATTCTCTCCTCCCTTTGGAAACAGACATCTGCAAGCGGGATTTTGGCGTAAGGAGACTCCACACTACAGATACCAGTGAGGCTCTAACAAGCCCATTACCTAATGCCTGGGGGTTCCTCTTGGTCTCATATCTTATACAGTGCGTGCGCCCCAAGGAACGATAAAACCCTACCCATCCAATGTGCCTTGGGGTAATTGAGTCCTCAGTGTTTCGTTTCTTCTCGTCCTCAAAAAACCTTACAAGTAAGGGGTTAGGTCTCATTCAGGGCATCTGGGTTTTGTGGGGAGGGTCCTTCCGGCCTAAGCAGATGTGTAGTCGTTGTAACCCTTTTTTGGCTGTTTCCCACATCAGTACTATTCAGGGAAGCTAAAGAGACCTCAAAGAAGAGCCTGCAAGGGAAAACCTGAATTCATTGCATATGCACTTGAAAGACAGGCAGCAGGGACCCAACAAATTTTACAGGGGCTCCAGAGGAGAGAAAGGAAGCAAGCAGGACAAATGGGCGCAATCATACCACGTGCAGTGGTGTCTGCACATGTCCTACTGCCCCTCCAAACCGGGAGCCTGCAGCCCAGGCACGGTGTTTCCAGGAAGAGCAAGCCCACGGTGAGTCAGTGCTTTGACCTCCTGCCAAGCATCCCAGAGACTGCACAGCCTCCAGCTCCTGCTCCCCACCGAGAACGGGGCAGGATCAGCTGTTTGAGCAATCTGTGTCTGGGAAACAGGGACAAAATCAAGACCCAAATGAAGTTCTTTTATGAGGTCAGTAAACACAAATCCCCAGTAGCTCATATAGCCCTAAACATCAGAGTCCTCAAAAGGGCCACCTCAACCACTTAGTTAAGGACACAAACTCAAGAAGTCCTGCTAATGCAAAATACTGTGCTGAATCCCACCCTACAGACTCTGGAGAGACAAAAGGCAGCCTTCTTTATGATTTGCTTTTGAACTCACTGCATTATTTCTGGCCTGTACATTAAAACAGATGTCTCATTGATTTCCCAGTCACAAAGAAATCATTCTTTTCTTGTCTTGTGACGGATGTTTCTTCAGAGGAACAGCTTCCACTTCAAACAGGATCTTTACCTCACGGAATAACTTTTCCCAAACTGATTTTGAAATATCTATTAGCAAACTAAAGCCTGCCTCATTGTATTTCTTAAGCAAGGGGTGAGCACAAATGTTCTTTGCAAAATTGTACAAAATGTCACTGCCACTTGGCATTTTTTTCCCTTAAAGCACTGATCACGATGGAACGTAACAGGTGCCTAATTAAGGAGCATTTACTTACCCTTATATTAAATCTCATTATCAACCCTGAAAGAGTAAACTCCAAAAGCATCAATGTTTCACTTCGACCACCTCTCCTTCATAAATGAGGGGAAGTTTAATGCATTTTAAACCTTCTCAAACTACTTTTGTAGAGTTTGCTTATTCTGTAATCCCTGGAAAAGCATTAAAGGAAAGGGAAGGAAAGCACAGAAGTATATAAATAACATTTTCTACTTTAAAAGTAAAATTCCCTGTGCTGAGGTAAAGGAAAACTGGGGAAATAACTTTGTGATTTACTGGAATTCAAGAAGGGAAATATTTTATATGCCAGTTGGGGTTTTGGTTTACAGAGGGGCACAATAATAGAAAGACTAGCTTGGCCTTTTCCACTTAGTCCTTGGCCACACAAATCCTTTGTCTCACTTGAATTCACTATAAAAGGGGAATAAACCTCTCCCATGAGCTACTTAGTTAAACAGAGTCTGGTGGTGGGGAAACACTTGATTTTAATGAGGCTCTTGATATAGTCAGGAGATTAATAATGCCAGCAGACCTTTTTTCTCAAGAGATTACATCAACAATAAAAAGAAGAGAAGGTAATACATCTTACAATGAATGTGGCATGAAGAACTACGTGCACCAATTAATTTCACAGGCTGCTTCTACCTGACCAGAGCACACCTGAGCATCTGCTTCTTAAGAATATGCTTGCAGTAGCTGTTTGCCTGTCAGGCAGTACTTGAAAGGCTTCATACAAAGGACCAAAAATACACTCACAAAGTCACTACTTCAAATCAGCAACAAGCTTGTAAACAACTTTCTCATTATATATTTAATTTAGTAGAAGATCCAGGTTTATGATTTAAGAAAAAAGCAAATACGAGCATTGGAAATGCCAAAACTTAATCTCCAAAAGGCACTCTCACATGAATTGTTCATCTTTGTCACAGCTATATCTAATGCCTACTTCTGTTTTTCAGGTAATGCTGTGTAATATAAAATAAAGAGTGGTCTTGGGGACTGGGATTTCACATGGTAAACTATGGAGTTCCTGCTCCTCTGTGCTATTCTACTGGTGACCACTCTGTATACATACCTGTGTATACAGACCTGCAAAATAGGGACATGACCAAACAGAACAAAATCATAATTCAGAAGTCAGTTTTTCTGCCCTGGAAATTTGAAACATTAGAACACATCTCAAAAATTTTCCTAGAGAAAAAAATTATTCACCTCAAACAGTTTTTAAACCTCACAATTTGTTGGAAACAGAAAGCATCTTTTCAAGCAGAAAGCATTTTTAAAAGAAAATGTCAGCCACATAGAGAAAAGAGACATTTTGTTGCATGACAAACCCTTTAGCATCAGGGGCAGCACGTGCCTCCTTTTGTTTTGCTCTGTCTTATCAAAAGGCTACATGGGTTCTGGTGAAGTAACATAGCACTGTGCCTGCTCTTTATGTCAAATCATAAAATATTCTGAGCTGGAGAGGACCCACAAGGATCTCCAAGTCAGAGCGTGGCACTCCATCCACGTGTGGATGGAACTAAGGGCTACCTACAGCCACAGATGATGGTAACAGGGCCACAGGCAGGTACAGCACGTAACACACCCAGATGTCCGTGACTGCTTAAATGTGAGGCATGCATGAAAATACCAGGAAACCTGGAGTTCCAGCAACACAGACTGTGTTATACTCCAATCAACCCCGGCAAACCACCTATTTTAGGCACTGCAGGAGCATGGGTTATGCTCACATACAAAAACAAACACGTGGGGTGACATCCTCTCCACATGAAAAGAGGAGACTGTAATCTCTGTGGGTGTCAATTTAGCATAATCCCCACAGAAAGGTTTAGCTTGCTTTAAAATACACAGATGTCGTATTTAAGAAGGGCCCATTCATTTCAGGCCCAAAATACATAAACATGCCTTGAGTAATAAAGCAAAAAAGGTACTTTTTGCTGATGTGTTGTGGTTTAGGATTTCTAAGGAGGTGAAGTATGGAGCTCAGTTGTTGTTTTCCTTTTCTGAGGAGGTTTTATTATTACTAAGTTTTAATTTAGTTTGGCTCAATCTTTATTTTGCAGGTATGTAAATACAGGGAACCCAGTGCCAATAGCTAGAGCAATAATTCTGGTCAAAATGAAAAACAGAGCTTTAGGCTATAAATGTAAGACAAAAAAATCAAAGGATTTAAATGAAATCTGACATGGCAACTCATTAAATTCAAGAGTATCCACAATATTTTATTAAACATCAGTTAAGTGCATCTTTAAACAAGATGAATGAAACTTCAGGAAATGAAACAGTCATTGCCTGAATATTTAACATGCTAAAGACAAAGGAAATGCACCACTGTGTCAGAGGAATCACCCCAGCTAGTCCACAGCCTTATCTTCAAGACTGGCCATTTCAGCATCTCCAGAGGCATTTATCTCTTTTCCAGAACAAAGTCTAAAACAGATTAGCTGACTAAACTGAGCACAGTACTTCTGATGAGGCCACATCACTGTAGAGGTATCAGAGCATTTAATTGTTTGACATCCTATTTCTCAGTATGCAAATCTGCTGAATGCAAAGCTTTCACCACACCACTCAAACACCAATTTTCAGGATCTAAAAAATGCCATACTGAGTCAGAGTCCAACTCTCAGGATGCAGTTCAGTTTCCAACCATGTCTAGGTGATTCATAGGGAGGCACACAAGACCTACAGCAAGTAACCAAAATGATCTTCTCTCATCCCATTGCAGAGATCTCCCTTATCTCTGCTGGTTGGCTTTTGTTTAAGATCTTTTTCTGTGGTGATAGGGTGATTCAGAGTTCCAGATGATTCTTCCAAAAACATGTTACTTTCTAGCCTTCTTTGAATTTTGTCTGTCATTCATTTGAGAAAGTTAAGTCCATCTGACTTTCTCCTCAGTCACACTCACTGAAACAATTTTGTGCTATTGCATGGCGCTTTTTTGTCTCCTATTGCATATCATTAGCAAATAAAGCAACTCCTATCACAAGATATGAATTCAGCTCCCTTTTTGAAACATTTTGCTGTAATATTCTTGGAGTTTGCCAAGGCAGGAAGGGGTATTTCTCAAAACACTTTGTTTCTCACACCATAACTGTCTAAACATTTTGGGCAAGTTTTTTATCAAGATGAGAATTAAATTAAATGTATCAACCAACTTTCCTTTATCTATTATTTTATTTTATTACGACCTAACTGAAATTTATTAATAGGCTGCAAAAGCTATACCAGTCACATTCAGGTATTTCATGGTAGTCTTAATATTTTATTTCACTTTTGAAGTTTTTTATTAAGCAGTAAGAATCATTCAGTGCAGATGTTACTATTTTCTAATTATTCATATTGCCTTTTGTCTTTTTAAAAGATAGGGATCCAACACAGTAAAATACATTAAATAAAAATAAATTAAAGCCGGTTATTAAAGCAATGAGTATGTTAAAGTAATGAGATCTTTAGATAGTTAGCTACTGCCTTAAGTATGTAAAGTTAAGAAAAATCTCTTTTCCTGTGTATGTGTAAATAATTAGAACCTAGAGGAAGGTATAGCCAAGATTTCTCAAAAATAAGTGGTCCCACTCCTGTCATTTAGAGAGCTAACATAATGCATGTTGATCTGCACTGCAAGCAGCCCTAGTGCTCATCCCAGTGCTCAGACATACACTGAATGGCAATTCAAAACAAAAATTTGCCCAGCACACCAAATAGGGACCCCAACCTCCAGAGAACGAAAAGTGGCTACAAGCAGGAAAACTTAAGGAGCTGCAAAAGTAATCTCTGAGTGTGACCATTCTCCCCAGCCCCTCCTGGCTGAACAGGCTACAAGAAATAGGGCTTGTTTTACCACCCATCTCGGGCCGTGGCCACGCTTTCCTACTGTCAGAGCTTTGTAAGCTGTCTGAGCTGTGCATGCAGTCTGCTTCTCAGAGGACTCCAGACTGCTACAGAGATTATTTTTATCAATGTTATCACAGGCAGTGTGCTAAAGTCATCAAGTTTCCTCAGCAACACTTCAAAGTAAAAGAAGGAAGAAAAAGAATTTAAGAATGCTTACCAGCCTGAGAGAAAGATCAAATCTCAAAATGACTGTGTTAGAACCAAAGATGTTTTGCTCTGCCAGATTTAAAGGACCAGTTTCCAAAAAGTATTCTTTGGGAGCAGTATGACAGCCATTATTCATGGCTGCCATATAGATGAAGCAATATGCCTTACTTCATGAGAAACGTCAGTAGTAACCATTTAACCAGAAATGAAAAGACTGATTTTGTCTGGCTTCTCTGCATTATTCTGCATCCGGTTGTGGACTCTAAGTTGTCCATAGATACAGAGCAGCCACAGAGCTCACAGTCAGCACTGAAAAGCCAGCATCTTGGTTGCTCCCTTGCCTTGGACCATCATGAGTATTCCCAGCTGACACTTGTCTGCCCCTCCATGCATCCTGTTCTCCACTTTTTGTGGCTTGACACACCAGACACATCACCCAACATGACACATAACCCTGCATGCTCTGGCCTGCTTTAAAAATATTGCAACGGGTGTTAGTCTCCCATGTGTCATAATACCGTGATACCACTTCTAATCCACTGCACAAGAGCTGAGGCCCCAGGCCATGGCATGGTCCACAAAGCCTAATTCTTCCTTGCTTTATCTAGTAGGAATGGCACCAACATTTTCCTAAAGTCTCACACTTTGGGGTGAAAAGTTCCTCCTTCGAGGTGTTTCTGATAGTCCACCATTCACACTGTTACCCAACAACTTCCTCAGATCAACAGGAGATCTCAGCAGCAACCAGGAAAAGTAAAAATCCTTGCTAATCTAGAGGGGATGGTTTGAACAGCCACAGCATAAGTGATATGAAACATAATCCAGGGGATGGGAGAGGGAGTCAGAGCAAAGGGAATTTCTGAACCTGAGGACTTTTTCAGAGGGCAGTGGAAAAACAATCACATGACTGTGGGAGTTTTTTCCAAAGGGCACGCCATGACGGAATGAGCCCAGTATCCACGAGCTCTTTGATCTGAGCTGTAAAAATAAATTATTTATGGACTTAGATGGTATCTTTGGGAGTTCTGGTAGTATTGTCTTTAAATTTCCTTTAGCTGTGCATAACAGATGGGCAACACGTTAGTTTTATTTACAGACAGCCCTCATTCGCGGAACAACAGAGGTAGAAAGGGAACTGCCTGTTTAGCTTTGACGTGAAGAACTTCTCTTGCAAAAAGTTCTGCTGAGAGGTTTAGGGGGACTTTTTATTTTTAATTGTTTTGCATTATCAGTTGAACTTAAACATCTATCCCACAGCTCTATTGTCCTCCCCTGGAAAAATCTTAATCAAAGTTTAAACATTAATCAAAAAGGAAATAAAACTAAAATTACCTTTAACTACAGTGAGTTATGCCTTGGCAACTCTACCCTTTTGACCCCACTATCACTTTGATGAATTCAGCCTATTGTTTTGTGTAGTAGCTGGCTTGCATGAGCTACAGCACAGTCTGCAAAGTACTATGGTGACTGGTTCGTAGATGACTCTACAAACTCCACTTCCAAAGCCTCTGACAGCGTGTAGACAATGTCATATGTTGGTTTAAACCAAACTACCAAATAAAAACAACATCCAGACAACAACTCCCATTCATCAGACAGAAGTCTAGGAGTGACCTTGGGCCTCATACCATCTAAAGAAGATCAGGAGCCTCAAATTCTCCTAGATCAATGGGAGAAAAGTTGCAGGGGTAGTATTCTACCTTAAGAATAATTGGTTGGTATCTACAATTAGTAGATCTGCCATTAGTTGGTCATAATTAATTAATACAAATAAATCACTTTATACTAGTAATGCGCTCATGTCACTTGTCCTGGCAAGACAACAGTTCATAAGGTCTTCTTCTGGCCTGTGTAAGAAATCAACAGCCCTTGGGTCCAATGGGCTTTGTGCCAATTGTCACACAGAGTTCTGTATCAACATCTTTAACTGTACTCACAAGCAAAGAGCTCGCACTGGAGAAAAAATTTCCAATCTCCTTTCCTCTGGCAAACCACCGGACCTTTACACTTGTATCAGGTTTGCTGAGCAAGGTTTTAGTGGCCAGGGCTGAGCCCATCAGGAGCAGTGGTAGAGCCTCTGGGATAATGTAGATAAAAGGGGAGAAAGCGACTACGTGAGAGGAAATTGCAGCCACAGAGAGGAGCAATAATTTATGTGTCAGAGCAACAACTGCTGACACAAAGGTTTGTGAAGATAGAGGAGCAGGAGTTGCTCCAGGCACTGGCTCTCCTGCAGCCCACAGTGAAGACCATGGTGAAGCAGGTTTTCTCCCTGCAGACATGGAGTTCCTTGATGGTTTAGAGATCCACCTGCAGACCCTGGAGGACCCCACACTGGAGCAGGTGGATGCCTGAAGGAGGCTGTGACCTCATGAGAAGTCTTTGCTGGAGCAGGCTTTCTGTCAGGACTTGTGACCCCACAGGAGAACCACAGGGGAACACTGGAGCAATCTGTTCCTGAAGGATTGCACCCTGTGAAGGAGACCCACACTGGAGCACAGCAAGATCATAAGGAACCCTCCCCCTAAATAGGAAAGAGCAGCAGAGACGTGATGAACTGACTGCAAACCCCATTCCCCGTCTCCCTGTGCTGCTGGGGGAACAGAGGTAGAGAATTTATGATTAAAGCAAAGCCTGGAAAAAAGGGAGTAGTATGGGGAGGTATTTTAGGTTTTGCATTATTTCTCATCACCCTACTCTCATTTCTTTATTAATAAATAAGTAATTTACCTGAGTCAAGTGTGTTTTGCCCATGGCTTTCATACTGAGGGATTTCTCCCTGTCCTTGTCTTGACCCATGAGATTTTTGTTACATTTTCTCTCCCCTGTTCAGCTGAGGAGGGGAAGGATTGAATGGCTTGGGTGGCATAGAGTGACATCCAGCCACGGACAACCCACCACAACACAGTTATCATGGTTTCATGGATTCTGTGAAAACCCAGAACAAACTCCCAGATCTGCCATTTTTCTGCACTGGGACCTTACTCATGCCATGTGAATATTCTGTCATTCTCATCATCTCTGCTTTAGCTTGATATTTTGCACTACACCCACACCGGGTCATGTAGGCAGTAATTTTTTATTTTAAATCTGTCAAAATCTAGATCTAGCAGTAGGTTGCAATTATTTTCAGAGAAGATGCTTTTCTAGTGATATAATAATAGAGCTGTCTGAAACAAATGCTTCATTGTTTTATTGCATAAACATCCTTCTAGGTCATATCTGTCTGCATGAGCTTGGCCTGTGCCATCAGAGGCTGGAAGGTGGCAGAGGCAGCCAAAGTGCGTCAGCCCTGCAAACCCACTGCTTCCTGCTCCAGCAGCAAACCGAGCTGTGTCCACACGTCACTGCTGGAGAGCCAGCTGCTTCCCAGAAGGAAAAATAGAAAACGCACTGTCTCATTGTGGGGCAGCTCCAGCATACTAAATAGAGGGGAAGGAAAGTTTATGTTTGTTTTTGAGGTTTTAAAGCTTTTTTTTTTTGCCTTTTTTCTTTTTTCTCTTAACCCAAAGGGATCCAAACCAGAAGTTCCTGCCTTTCTGAAGGAGTTAGGCAGATGACATTTGTGGCCTGATTCTCTTCTCAAATTGAGTTAAGTCAGATATATCTCCAGTGAGCTGACAGAGCTACTTCAGAGTAAAGCCAGGGTGAGGGAGACAAGAATCTGTGCCACACTAATGAAGTCATAATAGCAGCAGCCGTCCAGAGCAGAGTCAGCGTTTTAAAACCAAAATTATGTTGATCTTTCAGCTGGAACACTCAAGATTTTGAAGCTCATACAAGTACTCTGCACCAAAATATTCAATTCCTTTCCAGCATTGTTTCATTGCAGTTGATAATATGGGTCTGTAGCCTGTTGAAAGAAAAAAAAAATGGTAATGGCTTTACTCTCTTCTCTCAGCTTGCCAGTTTTTGACTCAGAGGAAAGAGAATACTAAGTAGAATAATCCACAGAAACAATTAAGGAGCCCTTGTAAGTGCCACGAGGTGTGACATCCTCTAAAGCATCCTGACACTTATTGACGAGAGAGACTGTGGTGATCACAGCCTATGGCACACAGACCACAGAAGTCATTCAGAAATTCCTGCAGTTAGACTTGAGTGTCTTGAAAGGTCTAGATTAGAAATGTTTGGACACTGGAAATTATTTTGGGGTTTTGCCTCAAACAAGAAGAAGGAACGACCATCATGTGCCTCAGCTCTTTTTCTTTCAAAAGGTAGTTATCTTCATATTGTCTAGAAAAGGGAGAATCTCAGAGGATTCTGTCTGTGATAAATAAAACTCCTTTCTTCAAAGAAAGACAAATGCAGCCTCCAAGCTGGGTCCCTGTAAGTATCTGAGACACAGAACAAAATCAGAATTTCTGGTCCTAGTTAATCCAGTATAGGTAGACACTCTATGGGGTATATGTATATCGGATGTATAACCACTCAGCATGCAGCGTTCCTTGTCTGCTCAATCTTTGCTTTGGCCTTTGAACCTCACTTGTAATTCCCTACTTAGCTCTTGACCCTTCTTCACAGACTTCTGCTTTGACCTTTGCTAATTTTCTTTCTCTAATCCTGACCTGCTTGTCTTACATTTCTTAAACTGTATCTCATCTGCTATCCCAGAATCTGCTCTGCAGTTTATAGTCCCTAATTTTGCGGTTAAGCCTCTAAGGACCCTCTTGACCAGACATTCTGGAGAAATGCAGCATAATTCCCAGATTCTGACTTCAGTACCTTCATCCCACCACCAAACCTCATTCCTCACTGTCATTGGGGAGGATAATTCCTAATTATCCCTTCTGTACGCGCTTTATCTGTCAGGGCAGAGCAACCTGGCAGATCAGCTCTGGAGTCCTCCATGAGGGCTACCAATATCCAGCCTACATTCACTGCTAAACCACCCCATCTCTTCTACATCAGAAATTCTCTCCCTTTTGGACAGGTTTTTCGGGCATTTTTTGCATTTCTTGTTACATTCCTGTACTCAAGCATGTGAATGCAGTGGAGGCCCTGAACTATCAGTAGATATTCTGGATCCACCTTGCACACTCTAAGTAAAAGATGTCTCTTTCTGTTTTGTTACAGAAGGCAACAGAGAACATCCTCTGGCAGCAGACAGCGTCAGCCCAAGGCAGTGCTAACCATTCAAGCCTCACATTACCCTTCCAGTCTTGTCATATCCCCTGTGGTACTTTCCTGTGCTACCTTGCCTCTCCTTCCCAATTCCATCTTGATCTTCATAGTCCAATGAGTGTGTTGACCAAGAGAGGATTCCTACAGGTCCCATCCTCTTATTGATCCCATCTTGCACAGCATATTGTCACTTGTCACACATCTGAATATTCAGCAGTAACACAGAGTGACTGTACACCGAGGAGTCATGAGTGCATTGCCCTTCCTTTTGTCTGCATCTCCTGAACTGAAAGTCCTTTTTCTCAGGGTGAACCATTTCATCTTGAGCAAGAGAAGCCCAGCCCCACTGACAAATGTAGCTTCCTTGTCCACACCCCGGCTGGGTATGCTGGCCCTTTTCAGTGGCATGGGGTGAAGAAGGCAAGATTCTTCCTGCCTGCGGTCCCAAGCTCTTTGGAAGCACCCAAGATGTGGGTGCTACAACACTCCCAAAGAGCTTAAATTAGATCTCTGCAATCTGGGTATGGGACTGGCGGAAAAGTATTGTCCACTTCCTTACCACCACAATCTGAATCATCTCTAAGCTACTAAAGCAAAATTGGCTATAGTTTCTGCTAGTTAAGTCATGAATTTTCAGAGTAATTTTCCCATAACAGAGTACTAAAAAAAAAAACAAGTGAAAAATCAATCTGACTAATAATAGGAAAACAAATAAGAACAAGGCAGATATTATGCACAGATTCTTCTTCAGGCAGCACAAAGGCAGGTTTTCTCAAAGTCACAGCCAATTTTAATAAATTCTAGATCGCAACTAGCTCCTTTCTTTAATCATCTCCTAAGATTTGTGAAGCAGTGTGATCCAGAAAGTTGTTGGCTTCTCTAGTAAAGGAAGGTGGGTGTTTGTAAATCCAACAGCTAGAAGTAATGTGGTTTTCCTCCTTACCTGCAAAAGATACTCACAGACTGACTCCTTTCCTTTCTGGAGAAATAATCCAATGCGTATGCACAAGCATACTCATGATTTTTTACTTTTTCCCTCACTTTTCTTATGATGGAGTGTCCAAGGAACTACATAGGTGGAGGTTTAATGTTTTATTACTTCTATAGCCTTATTCTGATATGTTTATAAAGAAAGAAATCAACCTCTTCCTGGATACCAATGAACTGTCAGCTTCATGCAGCCAGCTTCTTTGTAACACATGAAAAGTCTTTCTCATAGGCAGGCTTACTAGCCTTGCTCCACTATAAAAGGAAAAGAAAGCAAATTAAATCCTCAAATCCTTCTCCTGAACTCCTCCTCATATTCACCAGAAACAGGTAGGAGCTCAGTATGTGGTGCACATCTCAGGCTATGTTCACTCCTCTCTGTTTTGGGAAGGATCTGAACAAGGACAAGGCGAGCAGTCAGGGCTTCCACTGAAAGGAGAGGGCTTAAGCAGAGCCCCTCCTGCACATTGGAGTACCCAGAATAAACTGTTCATTGTTCCCAAATATATAAACAAGAGATTCTTCAGCTTTCACCTAAACCCTTACTATTTCAATTATTTCCTTCACAAGTGTATCTGGAAATGCTCTTTGCTAATATCTAAATGCCCCATTTCTCTGTCCCAGCAGGAAACCTGGGGCGTCCATTAAGAGCATCACAGCTTGCCAATACCCTGAAACCCATAACCCTGAGTGAAACACCTGGCCTGATGGTTCCTGGGTTCAGTTTTATGCTTTTTCTCTCACACACACACATACATACACACACACACACCATAAACCTGCAGGCAACTACGTACTTTCCTCTGGAAGTGTCTGGAGGAGAGTTCTGTCCCCTCTACCTTTAGGGAGGGTTAGATTTCAATGGTTTTCCAAGCTGGGCTGGAATCACAAATCAGGCTTAAATTACAGACCCACCTCTCTCAAATTCTGGGAGGTAAATTAGTGAAATTCATGCACAATATCAAATGTCTGAGCCAGGTGGGGATTCATAATGGCTGGGCCATTACCTTTAGCAGGATTAGGACAGCAAGGCCTCGTGGCTTGGGCAAAGAAGTAGGTATTGACAAAGAACACTAAATACATATCTCCCAGGATGTGATTCTGAGACCTCATATGTGGGAAGTTGTCTGGGAAAAGCCCCTCCTGTACAGTCTGTTGGCTCAGTGGCCAAAGTAGTGCATTGCAGGAGGGCAGATGAAAGCCAAGATCAGTGCAGAAGGTAGGAGGTTAGAATGGATCACATCCCTGGGAGGCCTGAGCTCTTTCAGGACAAAAGTAGCAAAAGTTTCATAAAATAAAATTAAATTAAAAGATAATAGGAGATTAAAATAAAAACGAAAAACAGCCCAAGGGCACAGTGAAAGGACCCAGGGAAAGAACCTGTTAAAGTTATTCAAAATCCTTGAGGGTGGCAGTGGTGAGATTTTTGAGTTTTGATACTGGGAACAGAGAAGAGGCAGCTGCAGTAGGAAGGAAGCTGGGCCTCACCACACTGAGGGGAAGAGAAGGCTAATAGGGAAGCTGAGCGGGAAAGGGAGCTGTCGCTCTGAGCTTAGGGCACCCACCACAACTCCAGAAATCTGCCCTACTGCAAGGATGGCGAGTGCCAAAGAACTGGAAAGACAACATTTATTGCAGGGTCGAGGGCTGATGGTCTGAGATTGACTTGATGGCAGGATGCCACGTTATGAAGCCAGACAGTTTTACAGTCTCTCACAGGTACAAGAGTGCTTCAGTTCTCTGGTTTACAACGTGCTTTTCCCAGGCATGAGCAGCCCAATGGCTCATCAGTTCATGCTATCAACAGAGAGAATATTTTTTTTGTAGTGCACCCTTGCCCTCCCAGCATCAATCCATAATTTTATTTCATTTTCAGCTTACAGAACTTACTGGTAAAAAGTCAGAGCTGCTGCAGCTCCCCTTGCTTCCTGCGGCAAGGGGGGAGAGAAGGAAAGATAAAAAAGCCAGGGAACTGTACAACTGCCAGAAGCAGCCTTTCTGTAGCCAGAGGGAGACAACCATCAGTGAGAGGCATTTCGCCACTCCCTGTAGGGAAGCACAGCACATTTAAACTGCACATTTTTCCCTGCATTGCTCATCTACTTTGAGCTGTCCTTCTCTCATCATTTTGTTGTTCTATTCCAAAGGTTTAAGGGGATTAGTGACTGCTTTATGCTGAGTCTGGAATAATGCCAGGAAGGCTGAAGGAAACTGAGAACAGCTGTGTCAGATACCCAAATTTCAGGACATTGCTGTGCCCCTGTATGTCCCCAAGACTGTTTTCCAGTCCTAAAAGAGCAGGGTCAAGAAAAAGGTGGACAGATCTAGGCCCATCAACATAACCTCTCTGGCTTATCAACGCGACAGTCGGTTGCTACTTATATTCTTTTAGTGAGAGGCACTAAACACTAAGCAAACAAAATGCTGTTTATCCCGGAAAAACATCAGTACAAAGGTAGCATATATCACCTCAAGGGACTTTCCCCAGCTGTGACACTTTGATGCAGTTCTGCAGTGTGTGGTTTTCTTTCTGGCCTCACCATTTCAAAATGCTTCTGTGCCCTCCCTTTCCAAGCATCTTGTGCAGAGTTGCTCCAAATATGTGACAGTCCAATATGGCAGTCCAATGTTGCTCCAAATATGCAACATTGCTCCTGGAACTAGAGTCAAAAACTGTTCTGCCAATCCATTGGCAAACAGTCTTAGAAAAAAGAAAGACAAAAAAAGAGAAAGAAAATTAAAGTACTAGAGAACATGTACCTCAGTTCAAGAAAGCTACTCCTCCAAGAGCATCAAGCATGGGTAGCTGAGAAAGCACAAGTCAGGCCCAAAACAGCTCCAGCGCCAGCCCAGTTCTCCCCAGCCTCCTCCATCCAGCCCATTCCTCTGCCTGCACTGACTGAGGGACTGGTGCAGGAGTGCACATGTGCACAGTGACAGGAGTGATGTGTGATTTTGTTCTGTGACAATTGCTGCCTGCTGGCATCAACACACTCTGGCATGGCTGGCATCAACACATTCAGGCACGGCTGTGCCTGCCTGAAAGGCTCATCTCTGCCTTTGCCCTCACCCTCTCGTTGCCCGTATCTCAGTCTTGCACTTGCATTTCCTGCAGTGAGCTCGCCCTGACCTTTGACAGGCTCCACACAGTTAATTAAGTTTGGCTGAAGTTGATTCATTTTTAGAGGGGTTTTCATTTTGACTATTCCCTTTCCCTCCACGCTGCAGGGTACAGCTCCTCAAGGAAAACAAATTCTGTCTTCAGCTGAAAGTCCAGAGGGGTTTTTTCACTGACCTAAATTAAACTCCAGATTTGCATTGACATCAGAATTTACTCCCAGAACTTTCAAGTCCTGCCAAATTCATAGAAATGGAGAGCAGCATAGTTAAATATCTGCTTCCACCCTTTAATTAAACAATATTTATAGTACAATTGGACATACATATGTGCATTTTGGGTGAATATTAATGTTTTAAATTATGCAATTAAATTAATCATGAAAATAAATTATATGCCTCTATTCAGGGAGTCAGCAAAAGCAGGGACAGAAAGGATTTCTCCTCTTTTCACCTGCTCAAGAAAAGAGTTGAAATTACATATGTTAATGCTAGAAGGTGGTTCATGAATTAAAATATCACCGGGCCCTCAAAAGAGAATAAAAAGCTAGGTAAGAATGATTAATGTGCTTTTACACAAAGAATGATACATTTTATATATCTTTGACCTTCTAAGGTCAAAGGGATTATAGGACTGTTTGAAGTTCAGGAGGAGCTGAGCAAGGAAACAAGAGGGCTTTTCATGGGGTGATGAGAAGCTGTGGCTGACATTTCAAGAGCAAAAAAGCCTATTTTTATTAACTCCTTCTTTCCCAGGTCAAAAATGTTTTTGACAGGAGAAATGAAAACAAGCATGCAAATGTGCAAAAAGTAATCCAATTTCCTCTGCAAGCACACAGAGCTCATCTTGAAGTTGAGCAGATGGAGCAGCACCAGTGTGGCTGACCATGAGGAGGCAGAAAAGGAAGACCCATGGGAGGCAGGTCACCGAAGGCAGGATAGCACGGCGTTACTGGAGCTTCGGTCAGCGCTGCTCACTGCGCTTCTGGAGATTTATTAGGGCAGCTGTTCCAATTCTGCAGCAATCATAGCATATTGTTATCACAGATCTTTCTGTTAAAACTTCTGAGGAGTGTGTCCTGCACACTTCTGTGCACAGCTCAGCGGGTAAGCGAACATCAGGGCAGTTATTTGAGCATGCAAATAATGGCAAATTAAACATGCAAACTCGAGAAAGGAGTGCAGCATGAGGTCTCTAGGGTAGATTAGGTTATTTATCCTCAGTGAGTATTTTACATGCTGAAAACCACTTTTTGCAAGGGGGCAGCGGAAGGATAGATGAAATTTAATTAACAGTTTTGACAATGAGCTCTTAGAAAGATGAATGACAGGCCAAAGTGTTTCATTTTATATTTTCAGTATTCTTTCCCTTTTTTGTTTAAAATGGCATTTTTACTTTAAAGTTGTCCAATTACTTTGAAGGGGCTTAAAAAAGAGTTTAAAACCTTACAAAGGAAACTGAATATTTGACTTTATGTCAAATGAAAGTTTTTGATCAATCCTAAATTATTTTCAGTTTTATAGTATAACTCCAAATTACTTTTTATGTGACTTTTAGCATAATTTTTCTTATTTTCTACGCATATGTACTATATAAAACATAAAGTAAATTATATGTATCTACTTAGCTACAGTGGTAAAATGCATAGAAGATCACTTTTGTCTTTTTCTGTTCTGAAATAAACTGAAATTTTGTATTTTAATGCCACAAGAAAGTCCTGATGTTGAGTCCTGGCAGAACAGGACAAGTACAAATACAAACAAGTATTGGTCACTTAGGTGTCCCCAATATAGAAAGAGTTTATTTCAGCATCCTCAATGCAGCTACCCAAGTGAAAATTCGGTGGAGATCTTTTATGGAACACTTGGGTCAGAGCTTGCTTCTCCCTTTTCATTTTTGTCAGGTTTTCCTGACATTTTATAGACAAAATTAAACTTTCACGCTTTTTCAAAATTATTTTTCATTTTTTAGCTCTAATAAAGAATTGGGAAGAAAAAAATCTCATTTTTCACTGCCTCCCTTTGCTTACCCTCAAGCTCTGAACACTAATGCTTGACTGCTATTGAGCTTGCTCAATTTAAATAACTTTGTGAGCATAGGCTGAGGTTGCCAACAAAGTTCTTGATGTGCATAAACAAAGTCACATACACAGGTACCATTTTCTACAAAAATACAGTGAACTGGAAAATTAAAGCTGAATTGAAAGTAGACTGCAAGCTTCCACAATCTAAGGGATGAGTGACTTGATTCCATGCAGAGCGACTGGCTTGGTCTCAGACTTTTTCCTTGTCTGTATCAGGAAAACACAAGAAGGTTCCTTGTTCATGAATATGCTACCACAGAAATGTACAATTCTGGAAAACCTATTCAAGGCTAAACCTGGCCTCTCTCAGCTCATCTTCACACGTAAAGTATTTTGTTTCCTCTTATTTAATATTCTCTCTGCAGACACCCAAATGCTGCAGGCAACTTCAGCAAAGATTATTCAGTCAAAGGCTTAGTCCAAGCATAAAACTATACCTAGAAGATATGGTATCTACCCTATAAAATCTACAATTCAAATTTCCTTGCTGCCTATAGACTACTCTGCTATAGCTCTATTTGTGTTGAGAGAAATGCCATGTAAAATCTTGATTTCTAGAGCTTTCTGAAAGGAAAGGTGAATTTCACCTTAAAGGCTTAATTCAGCCCTCTGTTTTTTCTGGACTTGCACTGTAAATTCACACATGTTCAAGGACATTTTTTATTTGGTGGGATACCTGCCATGTAATATATGTAGCAAAGGACAGGCTGGTCAAATTCACCGAATCATTTT
>JAYDZK010000113.1:100439804-100461218 GCA_034509185.1 Euphonia xanthogaster
AAGAGAAGAGAAGAGAAGAGAAGAGAAGAGAAGAGAAGAGAAGAGAAGAGAAGAGAAGAGAAGAGAAGAGAAGAATTGTCTGAAATTTTTTGCAACAAGAGAAGCCCCACTGACAGCTAGTTATTCTGACTTTGAGAAATGTGAAAAGCAAGCAGGCAATGGGAAATTTGCATCTGTTGTTTTGTAGCATTAATGAAAAGAATTAAAAAGAAAAACCAGTCCAAACTCCTACACTTCAAGACTCCTCTGCATGCAAAACCAGGTGAGCCTAAGCCAATTCTTTCCAGCGTGTGTGTTGAGACTTGGCTGATGATGCATTCCACAAATAATTCCTCTTCTCTGTGCCTGCAAGACATTTTGGTGTAGGAATTAGAACACAATCCAGCATTTCAATTAAAATAATTATTCAAAATGAGCAAAGCCTGAGATACTTCTATTGTTTTATGCCTAAGAGATGATATTTAAACTTTCAGAGATATGGAAAGAAATTTTGTTTACGGATCAATGCAGTTCTAAGGAAATCCTACATCTTGCTTGCTTCTCCTGCAGATCACAAAATCCCCTTTAAGGCCTCCTTGTAAGAGGACATTGTTAATATGTACATGTAAGGATCTTATTGCGCATTCAGGAAAATGTTCCCAATAAAACATAAATTACAGTGCTACAAATATTGGGCAGGATAGCACATAAAATTATTCTATTGCTTGCATAGAATAAGTTGCCATCTCCCTTTCTAATGCTTTAATATTAATTAAGCATGTCACTAGCCTTTTTACATGCTTAATTTTAGTTTCTCTATTAATATATAGGAAAACAAAGGAAAATAGGAGAGATTATTTTACTTTCTCTTTATTCAGACTGAGAAAAAACAGGGCTCATGAGAACAGCAGATATAAACAAATAGCCTTTTTTTAATTACAAATAGCCATTAAGTCCATTTCTTATGCAAGATCATTCTCAGAGAGAATCTGGTCTGGTGCCACAAGACTGTGACTTCTAAGCCCTACTAGATGTTATGTGTATATGCATCATAGCTTTGCTGAGGCAAGTTCTATTCTTTGACTCTAAATGTCTCCCCTGTGGCTCAACCCTTTCCTGTTGCTTTCATGAAAATGAGAAATAGTCCTTGATCACAGAGTTCCCAGGTTTTTCCTCACACTGACAAAGGAGATTGTTGTCAGCCTGCTGGCAAGTGTTTTGAAGGATACCAAAGAAATGGGATCCAAGTGAATATCCTCATGCATCAGGAAGAGGGTTGTTAATCCTTGCTAGAAGCATTATGGACACAGAGATGGGAACACGCGAGAGAGGCCAAGGGTGACAGTGCACTTAAACACAGACCTTTGGGCAGGTTCTCAGCTTCTCCCTCTCCTGACCTCACTTCCCAGTGCACTTCCAGGCTCATGACCCCACTTCTGATTGCCAGCCCTACTCCTGCAATCAACTTCCCATCAAGCCACCTCTTGTTTGTAACCCGGTGTTCTAAGAGTCTGCTAAAGAGGCAACTCCCTTGTGATCCCCTCAGCACAGATGCTGCCAGCAAACCACAGAGATCTCAGGCTGCCTGCTCTGTGTTTCCTCACACCAGGATTGGAGGGATTTACACCCAAGATTTTGTCTGGGAGAATACTTGTCTTGCCATTATGCACTCCTGTCCTTTAAACTATAGAAATAAGAAGTTTAAACCCTCAAAATACAAGAAGGCCAAGATGTCGCCCCCTGGCCAGCTTGGATGCCCGGCCTCTGATCTCTCAGGATCAGAGGCACATTTCCACTGACCACCCAAACTTCTATGGAAGAGTGCAGCCACAAAGATAATGTGAAACCACACCTTGCCATGACTCTTTCACAGTCACTTCACCCACAATTTGCAGTGTTCCTTGTGTTACTAACAGGGGGAAGGGGAAACTAAGCCATTCTGGTAAACCTCCCTTCATTTTAATCCTTCCTCATCAAACAATGCCTCAGCTCCTGACTCTGTGACCCTTCATCTCTGGTTTTCTTCCATTTTACCATTGAAGTCTGAGAGTTTTTAATAACATGAACTTTTTCTGAGGTGGTCTTTAAAGGAGAATATGCATCTAATCACAGAAGGACTACAGACCAGGTGATGATTTAGGACGGAAACTGATGCCTAATCAGCCTCACACATGCTTTCCTCTTCTGGGTATTTCCTCTTCTGCCCAGAATCCCACTATGTTTCATTTGTCAGACTGCAGATGTCACTGTAGATTGGTAGAATCCCACAAGGATCCACATTCAGCTCTCCACGGAAGATCCACACAGGCCAGCATAAGGTACAGGCATGCAGGTCCACTAAAGCAACAGAGGGGAAAAAGTATCCCACAAAATGTTTTTCTTTTAATAATAAATATTTTATTACAGTGTGTTGGTACATCTGCCACACATTCAAAATGCCATCTCTGACTGCAGTAACCATATAGGGAATCTTGGATTCAACTGAAAACTTCAGATGCCTGTTAGTAGTAATGCCACATGACTCCCTCTCCCTGACCCTGCTTTTCCGAACACAGGGGAGATCCTCACACCTATGCACAAAAGCACAGAAGTGTGGATTGATTTTCTTCTCCCCCTTAATGAAGATGCCTGCCAGAATGTGAGCCAGGAAATACCAGCTCCCATAGGCACTGCCTCTGTGGGTGGCTCGAGGCCGGTGCACCCATCCCTCTGGGGGAACAGATGTTGCCACTGATTCACTTTGCAAGCATGTGAGTCAAAGTTTGCATCTGTGACAACTTACACTAAAGAATTGTGAGCAGCTGCAGAGCAAAAAGCACAGAGTGAAAAGTCAATCAAGATGTAAGGCAAGATACTGCATCAGCCCTGAAAACTGACAAATGGAATCCATTTGACTCAAGCTGCAGCAAATCTACCTGAGAAGAAGAAAGAAACAGAAAGAAGAGACGGGCAGCAATTCACTGAGTGCCCCGTGTACGAGCCACAGTGACTGCTCTGATGCCTTACATACCTCCTTTGACATTGGAAAAAGCTGGAAGGAGTCTGTAAGATACCACAGGACCTCTAACCTGAGTGCTGCAATTCCTCCCTGACCAGTGAATCACTCAGAGGGTCTGGCTGAAGCATCTGGCCATTTGCAGCCACAGAAAGATCTAGGAAATTCTTCGTTGCAATGAAAATGTTGATTCAAGTCTGCTGGTCAAACTCCACTTTTGCCATTGATTTCCTCTTTGATTCAATATTGGCACAGTATCAAAACTGGGGGGGGTGGCTTCTAATTGGTATGCTCTGCCTACCTCACACCACAGGCTGGTGCAGTTCAGCTCACACCAATGTAATTGAAGTTCATGCATTGCTTGCTGTCTGCAAAACAGGTCGAATTGTATACAGGAAAAGCACTGCCCACATAAAGAAAACTACTTCTGTGCCTGCACAGGAAAGTGAATACTGGGCAGAAGGAAAAAAAGTGTGTAAATATTTGATCAACCTCCTAAACAAATGTTTCCCAGCTGTTTTTTCCTCCTTTATGTTTGCTTTTTCTGGATATTCATGATATTGGGTTTTACTAGCTCAAATGCTTGTACAAGGCAGAAGTGCACAAAGTTGCATATTGAGGAAAAACAAATTTTAAATGGGCTTTATCCCCTAACTTGGCAATCAACAGGATTATGTTACTACACAGGTCAGTCACAAAAGAGAAACAATTCCACAAGTCTTAAGTAAATTAAGGCTGTGAAGTGAGAATTTTCTCAAACTTACAGGTAGCATTGGTAGACCAAAAGATAGTTATCTTTATAATCTTCAAAAAACTTTTAATGATAATTAACCTAATTTAGTCCAAGTCAGAGGTTTCACCAGTCAGAACACTTTTCTAGCTAGTTACCAAGACTGTAATTATGCAAAGGGAGCAACATCTTCAAAATTATGTTCTTTATGAATGTTTTGTCTTCCAAACCCATGTCGTTCAGGGACTTAAATTTAAAAGGAGCAATTTGACTACATGAATAGTTTCTATTTCTTCTTTGGGTAGGACTTTCCCTACTGCATATGCTACTTGTAGCAGCTTAGTAGCTACATGCTGAGCAGATATTTTTCAATGTTTTCTTGAGCTGCTGTAACATAGGACTGTCTGCATCATACAGAGCACTTCCATACATTTGCGCTGTATTTTCCCATTGTTTTTATAACTAATACTGCAGTTATAAATTGCATTTAGCCATACTGAACTTCATTTGCTATGTGTAGTTCATTTATCTAGATTTCTTAAGCTTCACCAAATTTTTCCCAGTTTTTGTCTTCCTATCTACATCTTTCATCTTGACTTGTCTAAATTATTTGGGGGCCATCTGCTGACTTTCTGCCTCTGGGCTCACCATCCTTTCCAAGTTATTATTGTATACACGAAACATTGGCTGTAATACAGAAACTTGTCAGACCCTGCTCTTAGGATTTTGTAATAATGAAAACTGATCACCGATAGAAATTTATTCCTTCCTGCTTTTTCAGCAATAACAACAGCAGTGACTACTTAATTTTTTTAATAGCTGCTGTTAAAGGTCTTTCAAAGTCTAAATAAATTTTATTAACTCAATTTATCCACTGACCACTTCATTGACATAGTCAAAGAAGTCCAAGGAACTGCTCAGCATAATCTCCACTGCAAACACTCATTATGATCTTCTAAATTAATTTTATTTCAATAGTTCAAAGCCTTTTGCAAGGCTTGAATGAAAAGTTCCTGGCCTGAAATTTTCTGAATCATCTCTAAACCACTACAATATTTCTTTACAAAGTAAAGACAAATATAGAAAACTTTCAACTAAAACCTTTTGAAAAAAAAGTAAAATGAAAATTTTGGTGAATTTCCCTAGAAGAGTTTATTTTCATTCTGGATTTTTAAAAAATCATCCTGTCCATCTTGAAAGAAACCTTGTTTTATTATTTTTTTTATTGCTATGCTGCAGCCAAGCTGCTCTAGCCTAGCTCTCCAGACTGATACAAAATTATGATCTCTGAGACAATTGTTCCTCTCGAGTACAATCCTTTATGTGGATATTGTCACATAAATACAGGTTTTGTAGCAAGAAGCCATCAGTAAGGAAAATAAAACAGTGGGGTTTTTTAAGAAAAGACTGAAAGTTGTTATTATGCCACTGCGTTATTTCTCATGTGACTGCACCTTGAATACCCCGCGCAGCTTTGTTCCTCTGAAGCCAAAAAGGATATATTTGAACTGGGGAAGGTTCAGGAAAAGGTCACAAGGATGATCAAAGGTGTGGATCAGCTTCCCCACCAGGAATCACTAAAGAGAATAGACTGGAAATGAAATGACGAGTGGGGGTAGGACAGAGGTCCATAAATCACACACGTGAGTCACCGGGAGCAGACTGGGCACAATGGGAGCTCTGTACCCTAAGGGCAGGAACCGGGCACTGCGTGCAGAGAGCCGGCACCAGGTGGAAAACAAAGGAAAGGCAGAGGCTCTTCACACAACGTGTTATTAAACTCTGTAGCACTTTGCCTCAGGATGCTGTGGATACCAGTAGTTTCAGCAAACAGCCAGACAAATTCGCAGAACAAAGGTTTGCGGGGGACTGCTGCATTTTACAGATGCAACTTCCAGCTCAGGGGAGATCGAGCCCCAAATTGCTGGCTGGCAGGAGAGTACACCAGGCAAGTACTGCTCACTAAGCCCTGTTCTTTTTTTTTCCTGGCCATCCATGGCTCACCAACACCAGAGACAGGACCCTAGGTTAGATGGGTGTCTGGTCTGACCAGCACTGCCATTCCTACACTCCTGTTTTCTATCTCTGATGCTGAAAACCACTTCTAGTGACAGGTTTTTGTTAGCATCTAAACCATCTCACATCCAAGTTACCTGCCAACCCTCATCTTGTGAGAACAACAGGCTGCTTTCAGCACCCTGCTTGCAACATTTCAGTCCTTCCTCTTTGCCACAGAAGAGGACCTTTCTGGAGATAAACCTTCTCTGGAGTCATCTGAGGAGCATCCCAGCAACTGATAAGGAAGCACAACTGTACTGATGTCAAGGAGAATGGCACAAGTTGCATGACAAACAGATTTTGGTGTTTACATTGCAAAGTATAGAAGGTATAAAGAAAATGGATAAATTAATCCACAGAGCACCTGATGCCCCATGCTTTGGGCACTTAATCAGCACGACTTGTCAGAGAAGAATGACCAAGGGATAGGTTGGTCTGAACCCAATCTGTAAATTTAAAGCCAAAGCAAAATATTTCAACTTTAAAAGCAAAAATGAAAACAAAAATCTGAACAAATACCCAAATAAACAGATAAACCTGAAACAAGCAAACAAACAAACAAAAAACCATAAAACAATCCTGCTTTACTGATAAACATTATAGATGCCTATATGATATTTCAATAGCTGCATTGGATCATCTCGTCCCCTAAGGTAAAGAAAAGCCATCAAAAGATTCATTTCAGAGAAAGCTTGAGATACTATGGAGGAAACAAATAAATATGCTTGATTGTCAAGATGAAGTATGGTATTTTCAAGCTTGTCCAACTGTGATGAAAAATTCAGGGCTGGCTTGTGAACATTTTGTCTTGCCTATTTACAGGCAAACATTCCACCGTTTGTTCAAAAAAGATACTTTTAAATTTATTTATACACACTGAGAGCAAAAACACCAACACAGCAACAACAGAATATCCAACAAAAATCTTGTTGCTAAATTTGACAGGATCAAGCTAAAAATCCTCTGGGCTTACTTAATAAACATTCAGCCTTAAAAGGGTCAGTAACACTTATCCTGGACTCATTCCAAATGTCAACTTTTCAGAAGGCTCTCAAAATAGGCCTTTCATGCTAGTGAGACATCCTGCACTAAAAATTAGCTCTGCTTGGAAAAGTATGGGACAACGTGACCTGCTTGACATGAAGAACTAAATTTTATGTGTTTCATTTCTGCAACTGTCACCAAAGCATTGTATAATTCAGTCAACATGATGGCAGGCATTTTTTCAATTAAATAGGGTTTTCTTCTATCAAAAAAATGTGATTTTTGTAAACACAGAGTTTTAATGTTTGTGTCTTTTAAACAATCCCAACTGATTCCTTTTTTTATTGCTTTTTAAAAGCTTTGACATTTGCTACTTCAAAAGCACAAGAAAAGTCCTGATCTTCTCTTTGTTATCTTTATTTATGTTTTTCTTGGCATTGAAAATAAAAAGGTCCCCAAAAAAAAAAGATTAAAAATAAAATCAATACTTTTACCTTTCTGTACTCAACTCTGGAAAACTGACAAGACAACAAAGGTGTCAAACAAAAATCGTTTAAAATGTAATTGACATGATGCCCTGTAAGTCCATTTCAGCTGGAACTCCCTGCACCCCAGGACTCATGGTGCTTGGCATCCCTCTTCTTTCTTCCCAAGGAGAATGTCCCTTGGGATACCACCTAATCCTTGTCCAGTCCTTCCTACCACTACACTGGTAGGTGGGCATGATCTCCTCATGCTAAAAAGTGGCTGGGCTGAGGAGTGCTTATTTCTTGGGCAGATCATTCCCTGGTCAGGATCACCAGGTAACCAGAGAGCAGCTTATGCTGGCCAGAAGAAGCAACTGCTCTTCCAGATGGGAAATAAGCATCTAAAACCAGAAAATCAAGCTCAGTTCTCTCAGGACCTGTATGTTAAGTTACAGACCTCATCTCCAGGAAGGCTGGACTGACCTTCCCAGCTCCCACCAGGAGAGCAGGGTGGTCCTGGTCCTGGAGGTGCCAGCAGCCACAGAGGAAGAACAGGCAGCCCCAGGGGGGGTGTCCTGAGGGGACAGCCTGTGTCCTACCAAGAGGCACAATTCTGCCCCTTGCACATGTGCTGGCCACTCCATAACCCAAAATCCCTATTAGCAAAAGCAAATCCATCTTTTCGTGAGAGCACGGCTGCTGCTGGCCTCGCAAAGCGCTACGTGTGCATGTGCTGCATGCCCAAGTACGTGCTGTGTCAGAAATAGTTATGAGAGAAATTGATGAAATTATGCACAATGTTAGGAGCTTCCAGGAGAGAAATAGCAATGTTTACAAATGCATAAGATGAGATTTCATCAGAAACAAACTATGTGGATATGGGATCTTGCTTCATTCCACATTAAAAGCACGTGTGCCCCACTGTTGGATCCAAACACACTTACAGGCAACAGACCTCACTCAAAATTAATTTAGCTGCCTGGCCGACAGAGTACATGCATGAAAATTTATGGTGTGCCTCATCTTTTCCTGAATGTACATGATAAGGCTTACCTACTCCTTAAGGTTATTATGAGAACATTTTAATCTGATTGAATTTAATTCAGTGCTTTAGTGCCACTTACCTACAGCTCTAACACTGAAATGGATACATCATTTTATTCCAAGTAGCAGAGTTGTTCACACAGAACCACATCCTCCAGACACAGGTATAGACAATTCCCATAAATATTAGATTATTCAGGAGCATGCAAGAATGGAGCCTAAACTTTGTCTGTGGTGCCTAGTCTGTAGATTAGTATTTGTTGGATGCTGATACTTATTATTCATTGGTTTTATTTTTTAGTTCTGTTTCTTTAATAGCCTGATTTATTTTGCACAGTGGTCCAGCATTTCATAGAATAATTTGTCTTTTCTGAAAGGCATCATGTGTTAAATTCTTTTTCTTTGTTTATTTTTAGCATTGTACCATTATATTTTAAATTTTCAAATAAAAGCATGACTGGAATAAAAGACAGTTAAATTATGCCTACATGGATATTCATAAGCAGCCTCTAAAGTCTTAGCCAGTCGCCTCACCAGAACACAAAGCATATGGGAAAGAAGGGGGCCTAAAACTGAAAAACAGCAATTCCATGCTTGGATTGTTTAGTCTGTGTGGTTGAGGGAACACAAGAATAGGGATAGCAGAGCGAGCATTGGAAGCCTAGTGCAACTATTTGGATGCATAACGATGTTAAAGGACCCCCACCTGCATGTGCAGACCAATATGGTATGCATTTAGACCTCTGCTCTTCTAAAGGCTTCTATTTATGTTTGTTTCCTCTATATCTGTACATCTAAAGGGTCCTGGACGTGGTGCAACACAATTGCATCCACAGCCTTGTGTGGAAGACAGAACAGCCTTACTTCTAGGATCACAGGAGACCAATAAGAGCTCGGAGGTGCTTATAAATTATGATCTTTCCAAGGCCCTGAGTTGGGGTGCAACAGGCCATGCAAAAGGAGTTGTACAAAGTGGGAATGGCTGCAAGAGCCCCTCCACCTCACTGAGCCTATTTGCAAAAGGGAAATGCACACAGCATTGACACCCAGCCTGCTCCATGCTGAAACACTCACACAACTGGATCCCTCATGCTTCCCAGTTTGCGCATTTTACTGAGGGACAATTATAGCTGGAAAACTGTGACATTTTTCACAACTGCAATTTGCTATTTTTCTTCTTTCATTTCTACTCAAGCAGATAAAGTAAAAAAACTTTTCAGAGCCCGCATTTCTTTGCTCTGACACAGATTGCGGTATGTTGATGAAAAGACAACAGTTTTCTTTGTCCTTGCCCTGCTTCCAGAGCAAGCATTCAAAACTGAGTTATCTTATCTGAGGGGAATACAGAAAGGACTGAGAAATTATGGTGCAACATGAAGTGATCTGATTTCCAGAGGAGAAGCAGGCCTCCACCCGCTGTGCTGTTCTACTGCTGCTGAGCAGTACATCAGGCAGCCAGTAAGAAAGCATGGCAATTACAATGTGTTTTTCCCTGGTAGATCGTAAAGGGATTGTCCCAGATGGGTAAATATATCCTATGCTCACCAGGAAACAGAACTGAACAGAATCTGGAATCATTTCAGTCTGAGAACTAAGGATGTCTTGTAGACAAAACACTGCTGAGCATCCTCAGAAAGCTGGGTACCAAGACCTGATTGTAAGAGCTGAGATAAAGAATGTAGATTATTTTTTAAATGCTCACTAATTTTAATTCCTCAAGATGGAGGAACATTTTTCTCTATGCTTCATAAATATTTCTTAAAGATGCTTGATTGTATGAGAAGGGCTATGATCCGCGGGTCCCCTGTTTTATCCCCAGGTCTCTTCACTACGTACACAGGCAAGATTTTGCAGTAAGGGAGGCAAAATTTTTATCTTGCATTTCACAGATGTGGTGAAAAACTAATAATTTCTTGCTTAAATCATTGAAAAACATATTTCACCTTAAAGTAGGGAGCTGACTAAAGCAGCACAGAGAATTAGAAGCCAGTGAAAACAACAGGCTACCATAGAGAAAGCTACACAAACTTAACTGCAATGCAGGAGAAGCCTTTGCTTAAGTTCAACAGTTCCTTTAGCTTCAGTTTCTGAATGTATGCGATAAGATTATTTGAGTTCAAATAATTATAAAAACTTATGTGGGTTAATGTTCATTGAATGCAGATCCAGCCTGCAAAAAATTTCTTACAATGCCAGGGCCTTTCCAAACAGATGTTTTATTTTAGTTTTACAAAACCAAGCTGTTTAATCTTGTGACACAATCTACGGTTCAGACATAAAAGGATTTGGCATAGATGCATATATATATGTGTGTGTGTGTTTGTATGTGTGTGTATATATATGAGTAGACCTTAAGATAGACCTTAAGTATTTTAACACTAATATTCACGTGCAGCAGAGAAATAGTAACAGAATACAGTGCAGTTTGTATGATAAACTGTACCCCATTCTACCTAGCATTTCTTCAGCTGCAGCGATTTATTAAGTGTCCTTCACCAGCAGATAAATATTTCTTTACAAACAGCTTATAAAACTTCTCTTGTTAACAGATCTCTCTAAGTGTTAAATGCCACCATATCTCTGAGGTGCCACTCCCTCTATCATTATAATAAAATTTTTTTTTGCCTGTGGATGTTTTGAATTGTCTTTCTGTGTCCAAGTGTCTGAGACTGTTTAGACAAGTAATGGTTCTTTTAACTTCAGCAGTAAGTGATTGCACTATTAAATAAAGCCCTTCTGTTTCGCAAGAAGTCAGGTTAGACCACGGATCCCTTGGTGTTACCATCACACAGAGAAAAAGGAGCCTGAGTTTAGGATCAGGCTCAACATAAATTCAAGGCATGAAAAGAGAGGAGATACAGAAGCAAAGGACTCCACTCTTAAAGTCCGTGTTGCACTGCTGCAATGCAGGCAAATTTGCTTGACACTTAGACTATGGAAGCATGCCCATTCCCACTCTCATTCATACCTTCTTGGAGGCAAGATTCAAAGCCTCCAAAATATTAAAACTTCGGACTTTGAAAATGAACACTTAAAGCCACTTCGGACCCAAAACAGATCTGAGCCAGCATCAAGGAGGCATAAAAGAGAGTTAAAGAAACCCAGTTGTTCATTTAACATAAAGGATTACAACGTTGGCATTGTTTTCTAAAACTAACATTTGCATAGAGAACTTTTCACGCCATGTCAAATTTGACAAATTTTAAATGCAGCCCATCACAATTCATGCTCAAGCCTGGACTGTTGCCACTTTTCCTACTACAGAAGTAATGCTTTTAACTTTCATATACACAGAGAAGCACCGATACAACAACAGAGAAAGCTGAGGACAGAGCCTCCTTTCTGTTGCAAACAAACACACCAAGAATATTTCTTTGCTATTCTACCATATTAGACACAACCAAAAATTGATACAACAGCCTCAGGGTGCATCTCCTCCTTTCCTTTTTGTGGGAATGAATCTCCTTCTCTGCTTGCAAATTATTTTAGAAACATTTAATTTGTGGATATTTAAATTTTTCTTGAGTACACCTTTCAAAGTGAGATTCTGATAAGTTTTGCAAGAAATAAGTATGCCTATGAGATTTATGATTAAGGCAAGGCCCACAGAAATTAAATGAGATAACCAGCATAATGCTAGTTCATGGCTGAGCTAGTACTGGAACTTGTGAGTCCTGCTTCTGAGTTCTCTGATGTTAAGTTCTGTGCATTTGAAAAGATAGACATCTTGGACTCCCAGAGGAAAGTGCTCCAGACGAAATCAATCACTGTCAGAAGTGGGTGAGATTCTACTGAAGTCATGCCAAGGGTGAGTTGAGCAATTCGTCTTCAAAGAAGTTCATTGCATCTTATCTCCAGGAAGATATTAATGATATTAATGGAACATTTATGCAATGTAAGTTTCAACATGCAAATTATTAAGAGATTTCTTCTAGTTGTTTGCACTTGCTTTCACACTGAACTATCAAGGGTTTGTCACTAGCCCTACAACCTACCCCACTTCTGTTGAAATCAGAGGCGAAACTCCCACTGACTGCAATAGAAAACTTCTGAACTGTATAAACTTGGACAAAACCTGGAACAACCTGGTACTTGGTGATAGTGTTTTGCTGAGAAATTGAAAAAATAACAAGTAAAAGGATAAATATTGTCATCATCAAGAATCACAGAATGAGTATGGTTGGAAGGGAGCACAGTGGGTCATTTGTGTTGGCAAAATGTAGGCTAATTGCCATCCTTTGTTTAAGGACTGCCATGCATCTCTTTGTTCCCGGGATATCACACTAAGAACCATTCCCAGTGCTTACACCTAGGGCTTGCGCCAGTGAATAAGGAATGCACAGCTGTTCAGAGCAAGCTTCTATACTGTTAGCGTGCCCAAAACCCAAGCACAAGCACGTCAGATAAGGCTTGGGATGTTCACAAATAGCCACAGACTCATGTCAGACAGTAACAAAATGAGGAACAACAGTTTGGTAACGGCCGACCACGAAAGCAATCAAATCATGTAAGCAATCAAATTCACTTCTTCCGAGTTCTTGGTTTCCCGATCCTAATATTCAAATGAGAGAGAGCCTGAGAGTAGTGGAGCACATTGCAGAGGGCCCTTTGCATCCAACCATCTGTACTCCTCTTCCCCTCCTCCCATATCCTTGGAGGTGTTAGCCCATAGGAATGTGGACCCTGTGGCATTGCCAGAAACCATTAGCCATGTTACTGTCTACATTCATAATATACAATTATAAAAATAGGCAGCAGCTAGAGAAAGATGTTTTACATTTTTTAAGTGAAATGTCAGCTCCCATTCACTGCACGTGTCTCTCTGTGCCCCCTATGGAAGAATGAAAATCCACAAGACATGTATGGATATGAACTTCACCCCTTCCTCTTCCTTCCGAACAGTTTCATTCATCACAGGCAGCTTGCTCCAACGTCACACACAACAATGCTCAGAGGAAAATTCTGCTCCCAGGACATCCATCAATGCAGACCCATCAACCGGCTGCTCACTTTGACCACATCAGCTTCCCCCAAATTTGAGAGAGACCAAAATGAAAGCAGCAGCAGCTGTCTGCTCCTTGATTCACAATGGAGGCAACCTCTGTAAAAGTCTCCTTTAAAAATATCTCAGGGAGTCTACCACACTTGTATGATGACCAGAGAACTCTTTGTGTAGAGTTGTGCCTTCATGTCATACAATTACTACCAAATGTACTTTTTCTTCCTGTAATGTGATGGGAAACAGTTTCAGTAATTAAAGAGTGGGCTGAAGGGGATATTTTTAGTAACTTGATAGCTTTACAATTGCTGAATTATCTGCCAGGAGTAAGTCACACACATGTGTGGTTATAATTGGAGTAGCTGCAATTATTCCAATGGGAAAAGCAGTTCCACAGGTCACCTGCACACAGGGTGTTTATTTGTGCACACATGTGTCCAGCAGAGAAACAGCAGTGCAATGGTCAGCACACCTTGGCTACCTACTCCATGGTCCACATCTTTGCTCTCTGTTTCCCTCCTGGAGCATCCCACATGCGCAACCCCATACCATACGAGGCAATGCAGGTGTGAGTATGTCCCTTTTGCCAGGTGTGTTTTATAGTTCTCCACAGGTCCATGATCCCTGCTGGTGCAGGGCCAGGAAGCAGTGCAAATGGAAGGGGCTGAAAGGAGGGCTGGGAAAGGGGTGCTGGAGCTCCCAGGACCACAAACAGTGGGTAGGATAAAGGGCTTCTGTCCTGCTGCTATTCCTTCCATTGCAGGAAGAAAAAGTACCTCTGTGTGCTGTTTGCCACAAGATAATTGCAACTTTGTCCAAACATAAAAGGCAGGACAGGAGGGAGGAGGTATGACCAGGGCAGTGATTGTCCCCCTGTACTCGGCACTGGTGAGGCCACACCTCAAGTCCTGTGTCTGGTTCCAGGCCCTTCAATACAAGAAAGACGTTGAGGGGCTGGTGCACATCCAGAGAAGATGGTGAAGGCTCTGGAGAGCAAGTCCCACAACAAGCTGCTGAGAGAGCTGGGGTTCTTGAGCCAGGAGAAGACAAGGCTCAGGGAAGACCACATCTCTCTCTACAGTTACCTGAAAGGAGGATGTAGCCAGGTGGGGATCAGCCTCTTCTCCCACGCCACCAGCAACAGGATGAGAGGACATACACAGCCTCATCCTGCACCAGGGAAGCTTCAGGTCAGACATCAGAAAGGCATTCCTCATGGAGAAGGTTGTTAAGCATTGGAATGGAGGGTGGCAGAGTCATCATCCCTGGAAGCATTTAAGGAATAACTGGACGTGGCAGTCGGTGACATGGTCTGATTGACAAGGCAGTGATGGGTCAAAAGTTGGACTCGATGATCTCAGAGGTCTTTTCCAACCTAATTGATTCTGTGATTCTGTGATCCTCTAGACACAGAGGCCATGCAACTGCTTGGCACAGTTGCCTGTGAGAGGCAAAGACACGAAAGGGGACAGAGCAGCCCTCTGCTACTCTGAGCAGTTACTCACTAACTATTTTCTGGACCCTAAATAGCATCAGCCACAGAAAACACAGACCTGTCTTACAAAATCCTGCCTGTTATATTCCTACTTCTTGTACCAAGAACAGACATAGGAGAGGAAACAAATCAGCTAGAATTCATCTGTTTGGTGCCTTTCCTTTCCTTCTTCTCTGCTCCTTTTATTACCTAAAATACCTGTAATTTAGCCACAGGTATGAGAAACTTGGAGCTTCTCTCCAAGAAGATGCTGGTAACATTTTCTTAGTAGATGAAGAGTTTTTCTACAGAACTGGGCAGCTTTTAGGTAACCTACAGAACACCTTACAGCTGCAGACAGAATTGTCTGGGAAGGCTGCAGTTTAATTCAGGCAGTCAGCAAGCTGACTGGCTGCATATGGACTTGAAGCACATATGCATGGATAATGCATTATCCAGATGTTTCAAAGACTTTATGCACATAGAAAATAGGCATATTTTATATATATATATGCATACTGTATATGTACATACATCACCCATACAAATATATGTATATAACACACGTTTTACATTGGTAAGTAGATGGAAATGATGGAAGGAATTCAGAACTTACTGCAGTTGATTGGGAATACCCTGAGACAATGTATATACAGGCTGTCCTGTATAAGTTATGGAGTCTCCCACCTTGGAGATATTCAAAAGCCATCTGGACACAGTCATGGGCAACCGGCTCTGGGTGTCCCTGCTTGAGCAGAGAAGCTGGACCAGATGAAGAGTAGAGGTCCTTTCCAACCTCCACCATTCTGTGGTATTTCTTATTGAAAGCCATATTAATGTCATTCTATCTGAATGTGAGCTCTCACCCTAAGTTACAGTTCTTACTGTACAAAAATTTCTTTTTAGCTGGTGACATTATTCACAGATTAGTTACTTTTTCCCACTGTTAGGGAAACTGAGGCCCTGAGAAACCAAGTGGCTTGCACCGGCTTTGCACATCAAACCAGAGCAGAGGCTTGCCCCAGGCTTCTGTTCCACATCAGCTGCCAAAACTAGAATTCATCTCTCCAAGACTTTTTGTTGCTTACTTCTTTTCCTCTTCCTTACTTGCAAACTACTTAGGAAAACAAATGCTTTTACATTTCTTTGGAGTCAACTGTGCCCTTGGTGGCCATGCTGACACCTTCAGTATGTCATTGCTGAAAGTGTTGGTTAACCCCTTTTGGGAAGGAGCTTTGTTAAAATGCACTTGTGCTTGAACATATGAGTGGATTTGAGAGCCTGAGTCTAAAATTCAGTGAGTGCTTTGAACAAAAGTCAACTTTGTAATGAACAAAGAAAAATTGCCTGCAGCCTGGGTATGTTTGAGATATCTGCAGAGCACCAGGACTGCCAGACATGCGATGCAAGATCAAGATTGAAAGTGGCTGCTGCAACATCACACTGAGAAATAACCAACCTTAGCACAAGAATGAGACTGGATACAAGTCGACCAAAGGCTGCTACAAAAACCCAGGGGCACTGTAAAACAGGGTCATACTTTCAATTTCTGTTTGGCCATTTGTGTATCTGAGGCACATTGCAAGTGACCCATCACCAAATACAAACACTGAACAAAACCATGAAAGAAAATTTTCCACCTGCTCCCTCAAGGCAACACTCAAGTTCTACCCAGCCCAGCTGGCCACTTGGCTCAGATGTGGTCAGAAGGGCATGAGGGCTTCCTCCTCCCCCCGCTAGGGAACGGCTCTATTTTTAACAGTGCTGCCTGGAACCGGTTCAGTTTCCTATTCTTTGTCCATTCCCTGCTGCAAAAGTTTTCCAAGTGAAAAGAAGACCACAAGCAGTGCTCTGTAAGGGATGAAAATCCTATTTCCCAAAGGATGTTATTAACCTGGAGAAGCATTGGCCCCAAAAGAGCTACAAGAAGAATAAAAACTAGGAAAGTAGCTCCCAGGTGCATTAGATGATACTTGACTTGAGACTTTTAAACACAAGCTTGTCAGATCGCATTACTCCCTTTTTCAGTTTGGAAATGAAATCTGCTTCTCGAGATAGTTTATACATAATTGCCAATATTTCCATTTTCTCAAAAAAATTAATCAAAATCAAAGTTCAATTTCAGTCTGACAAAATATAAGCAGTAATGAACAGCACTGTACATGCATTTAAATTTTTCCAGAAGTTTTCCTTTGTCTTCAGCAATCAAAATCATTATTTCTCTGACCCGTTGCATGGCTCTTCAGAGCAACAAGATATAAGAAGGGCATTTTTTGTCCAGATTGCAACAGATTTTGAATCTGCTGGTTTAGCTGTTTGAGGTACTTTTCTTTTCCTTAAGTCACAATATCACTAAGCCATTGTGCAAACAACAGGAGGTTCAAACAACATTTATGAAGACATTTTTACCGCACCCATTTTCATGGTATTTGAGTGCCATAAATGGATGGCAGTGCTGCAGAGGGTTAGGATGGCTGCCTGTATGCTGGGTGAAGAAATACCTTTGGCCCCTGTTTGCTGTGCTTCCAGATGAATGTCACCAACATACAAGCAACAACAACTGGCTGTTCCAGTTGGTGTTTCCAACAGCCTCGCCCAAGGCCTGATCCACCCCTTGCTCTGGTCAATGGCAAGACCCCAGCCAAGCTCACTGGGAGCTGGACCTGGGTCTCAAGCTCTGGTTACACCAACAGCACCATGAAATTTGTGGTTGTAGTAATGTAATCCTACACAGAGAAGCTCCTCTTTGCCTCTGAATCATCAAATCAAAATCACATTTTAAATGCCAGGAGTGAGTGAGAAAACAAGAAGGAGAGAGCTCATTTTATGAAAAGCCATTGGCTAAGTTCGAGCTTTTTACATCTTTCTTTGATTTTTTCTGTCTGGGATGGCCCAAGATCTGCAGGGTCTACTCTTACATCATTTTATACCTTTGTTTCCATCTACTTCTTAAACCATTCTAGAAAAACTAAAAAAAAAACCTTATTCAGATAACCACCTCATTTCTGTGAAGCCATCAAGTCTATTCTAGCAGATGGGCTTTGTGTTTTTATGTGCATATCTCTTTGTGTATATGAAAAAAAAAGAGAAAAGAGCCTATAGACAATGGTCACAATAACTTCATTTTACTATGCTTGGTCTATACTTTCTATGTTTGTTTCCAGGTAACAGGACTTTAACATGTGCATTGTGTCTTGGATGACTAAAATAAATTAATTTCCAAAACACACTTATCAGACTAGTTATCTACCTAAACAAGGAAAAGCAATAAAGGATAGACCTCTGTGGTAATCTGCTCCGCCTCAGAGCCTTAATTTCCAGGACAGCCTTACCACAGGTACATGTTTGACAAAACTAAACCCAGATTCAGCGTCCCTTAAAACAACCATAAAATTCCACTGTCTTCAGTAGCTCCACTGAAGAAAAAAATCTCTGGTAGGCGAAGGTCAAGTAGTCTGCATAATTTGGGAGCCAAACATTTAGGAAATACTGCCGGAGGTTCCTTCAATTACTCTTCTAACAAGGAATAAGAAAGAAATCAGCAGCTTAAATACCTTATTCTAAATACTTAAAACAAATAGAGGAAGTAATGGATAAACCCCATTTCTGCTATACCCCATCAACTATGGCATTTTCATTTCAGATTGAAAGAAGAAACAAACCAATTACCATTTCTTTTAAATTGTTAAACAAATTAACTTCTTCCTCAAGCAGCTGAAGCCAAAATAAGAAGCCACATAGAGAATATTTCTCTGTATCAAACAGTCTTCAGGCTCATCTTGTGGTTTCTAACTCAAGGTGGATGTGTAAAAAAACTTCTCTCTACTTATTTTGATTAATTTGCCATAAGCAATTCACCGAAATCTGACAGACACTTGATTTTTTGTGAATTAATCACTCCACTCCTTTTCAATAAATCTTTACGTCCCTTCTTTTTAAAAATATAATATAGTCATTAGTAAATCCTAGCTGTGCTGCCCCATCCTATTCTTCCCCATGGCATAGTGTCCTACACGCTCGCTGCCTCCATTCTTTCCCATCCTCTCCCTCTTTTAAATATTTTTCACCACCAGATTGGCATTGGCAGCCAGCCAACCAGTCGGCGCTTTACCTAGACAAGTGCAATGCTGATATGCCTAGATCTTTGAAGTGTCACACAACAAGTCCAACAAGTTAGCTTTCCTCCTATTTTAATACCTTTTGCAGAGGGCCTCAGCCACAAATTACATTTCCCATCAGTTCTGGGGTTTGGTTTTTTTTCTTTCGAAACATCTCCTTTCTGTGCAAACTTCTGATGACGAGTTCCTTTTTGAAATGCTTTGACCTCTATGGTATTTTTGAGAATATGCATGAGAAATGCCTTTGTGAATGATATTACATTATACCTAAATTAGGTATACACCCCAGGAACTCCAGTTCAGAAAGTCATGGTTGGATTGGTTAATGCCATTTTTAATGAGAACTGATGTGACATGCTGCCTAGATCAAAGTGCAGAGAGCTGTTATTTGTCACTGCTTCTCATTACAGCACATTTTGAAGAGGGACACAGCAGTGAAACAAGTAGGACTGGGTATATTTAAAGAAAAATAACATGCATCGGGCTGATAAAATACATAGAATTAAAATGACAAAAAATTAAGGAAAAAAAGAAGACAAGAAAAAACAAAGTATAGTTTGTGCTGTCTTTTGCAAGTTCTCCCATATCTGAACTCACGGAGTATTGATTTAATTTTATTTGATTACCACATCTGAAGCTGCACTGATAGTAAATCACAAGCAGAGCCCAATTTACAAAGTTGTCCAGTGGAGCAGTGAAGCATTGCCCTTTCCACTTATGAAAAGCTGTTTGCTGCCATGGGGGGTTGTCACTTCCCAGGGGAGAAACCATGACCTTCTGGGATAACTGCCTTTTGTAAGAAATAATTTTTTGCAGGTGATTCTCAGCCTCATCTTTTTGCAAATTTTTATATTGCTCGATCTGGGGATGGTAAAACAGATTGTGCCTATAAGAAGCCTCTCATTTTGGATGTTGCTGCTTTTATGCAATTACATTCAAAACTCCTAATCCTTCATTACTGCTCACAGTGCCACTGGCCTACCTTTTATATACAGTTAAATAGCAGAAGTTACATTAGGAGACTTCCTACATGTCATATTACCCATGTGTGTGCCAAACACATGAGACTCTTCAGATTGGCTTCTTCCACCAGGCAGGATCCCTTAGTAATAACCTGCTCAACCAACATTCCACTTTCCCACACACATCACCTTTCTTTTCTCCTTCTAACACCCATTTGCACACCCACCATTATGTTACTGATAACCCTGACAGTGACTTCTCTTAGAGGAGGCAACCAGCAGACACAGATCTGAAGTACATCACAGGTCCTCAAGATTCAGAAATGCAGATGTTTGTACTGTATTTTGGGTGGATACTGTTGTTTTCCTTGCTCATTGTATCTGACTCATTTACTGAACTTGCCGATAAAGAAAAATTACTTGGGTGTCTCTGCTATTGTAGGATTGTTACAAGTGGCAAAATCAGAATTTTGACCTGGATACACAACATTTTTCCCAATGCACTGTGTCTACAGCATGAATCACCTCCCTTCACACGCTCACCTGACAAACACCTCTGTTGCAACTACAGGAGAAGACGATGAGCAACCAACGTGGGGTAAAGGCATTTTTACAGCCTTACCCAGTGTTACTCGATCGTGTTCATGGACACCTGTTTCTTGGAGGATGTTGGCTTTCTCTGTCCGTGTCTATCTAGGTCATTGAGAGGATATCTGATCACTACAGGCTTGTACAGACCACCACCAAGTGCTCTGGAAACCACCCTTTCTGTCTGGAAAGACATTTGTGTGAAGGCACAAGTGTAACCCTGGGAATCCAAGGCGCTGGAGCACTGACTCTGACTCACTACTTACTTGCTTCTGTCTCAGTTTCCTCCCTGTATAAGCGAGAAAGATTAAGTTTATTCTTCCCTCTCAAGGGACTTGGAAGGAATCAACATTGTTTGTATTTCTTTTTAAGCATGCAGCGTGTAGACACTTTAGCTCAGTTAAGCTGTTCAAAAAGTAGTTATGTTGATTTTCTCAACATTTCCTCCAATTTGTTACACATTCTTTGCCATGAGGCCCTACTGCTGAGCCCACAAGACCAAACACAAACTGGAAAATATGACATCCCTATCCAGAGGACATCACAAATGAAAAGTCCCGTGATTAAACTCAGGCACGAGTCACTCACAGGTACATTAAGTCCACGAGTGTTTCCATGACCAGGGCCTAAGACTAGAGAAAAAAGCAAAACTAATCAACAAGAGACATGGGGGAATGCGTGCAGGAGAGAGCAGCACCAAAAGCATCCCTGACACGCATTTTTAGCTTATAAAACGCCGTATTTACATGGAAAGCAGTAACTACACAGAGGTTTTCTTTTCGAAGAGAGGACGCACACCAACTTTCTTCAGCTTAAGGTCGCGACGGCAAAGTCCCGCTTCGCACCCCCAGGGAAGAGAGACTCCGGCCGGCCCCGGGAGCCGCAGCCCAGCCGGCACCTCCGTGCCCGCAGCCGCGGGAGGACGGAGCAGCCGCGCGCTCTCTCCCACGGGATCCCCAACCCGCCACGTGCACATCCCAGCCGCCGCCCGATGGCAAAGCCCCGAGGTGCCCGGT
>JAYDZK010000113.1:100461618-100485874 GCA_034509185.1 Euphonia xanthogaster
GGCCGCGCCCTCCGCCCCGCCCCGCGCAGGTATCAGGTGAAACTGACCGGGAGTGCGGGCCGAGTGGCGGCGGCCGGAGCGCAGGAGCGGGCGAGGAGCGCTGCGAGCCGGGGAGATGTCCGTCCCGTACGGCAGCCTCATGCGGTACCTGTTCCCAGCCCTGCTGCTGCACGGTGAGTGCGCTGCCGGCGCGGCTGCCGGCGGGTCTCGGTGCGCGGCGTGCCCCCGAAAGCGGCTGGGCTGCGAGGGGGCCCCGGAGCCGCCCTGGCGGGGGCAGAGGGACGCGGGTGGGTGCGCTCTCCCGTCGTGGCCGCGGGCACTGGGTCCCGCCTGCCCGGGGCAGAGGATGGGAAGCGGGCCAGCCCCCGCTGGCTCTGCCTGACCCGCGTGTTAGCGGCGCCCCTGCGCAGCACGCGTGGGAGCGGCACCGCGGGCGTGGGTAAAACCACGCCGAAAGCGACCCTCTCCCGTGTGTGTTGGCGGATTGCGTTGCAGCCTGGGACTCCCTGGACGGAGCAGTTGGTCCGGGCACCTCACAAAAAGTTTCTTTACTCGCCTCCGGCAAGAGCTGGCGCTGCCGAACTTCGGCGCGTTTGGCCGAGACGCCCTGAGGGGCCCGCGTTCTTCCTCTTATCGGGAAGCGTTTTTTGGCGTGGAGATGTTACCTGGGAAGCCTTCGGGAGCAAAGGGTGCCAGCACCGGATCTTGTGCGCACCTAAAATTGTTTTGCTGCAGAGAACAAAAATTCTCGGTGTTATTACACACAGTCCTGCTTTGACAGCCTCTCAGTTTAACCCTGGACTGACATCTCTCTGCAACTGCAAAACAGGCAAAATTTTAGTGAGAAAAGTCAGCGTATTTAAACTTGAAAGTTTAGCTTCTAAATTCATTTTTAGGCCTTTAAACAGATAACCCATCTTTCCAGAAATCCAGTGTTCTTCAAGAGAAACTTCTGAAAAGGAGGCAGTTTAATGGGCTGCTTAGGTATGCCTAACATTTGGCAGCCAGATTTGAAAAGTCTGGGTATGATGTCCTTCTGAAAGTGCGACTCAAGCTACTCGGTTGCAGCATCATTTTGGAGAGTGTTCCTAATTCTGAAGTCCTTTGTAGCATCCAGTGTCCGTCAGTTAAATTTCTTAGGACCCCAAGCTTAGTCGTAAAAAGAGGAATTTTTTTAACTGTTAAAATGCAAGTGACCTACATGGATTCAGTGGGAGATCTGTGAGCTGGGGTTAAGGATTTCAAAGCTACTCCTGGGGTTGATTTTGTGAAACAGGGATTGTCTCTCTCTCTGTTTGTACAAGTGCTAAGCACACACTATGGTATTTAATAAATAATAAAGAGCATGGGCTTCTGATGGTATATTTTGTTTAGAGAAAGAAAGAGTAGGAAGCTCTGATCCCCAGGAGGGGGGTTATACTCTTCTCACAGCTCAGCTATGAGATCCGGAGAGCGTAGAAACATGTTTAGCTGAGCCAGACCTGACAGGACACCAGAGGTGTTCTTTAAACTCTGTGATCTGAGATGTAAAAGTTGAAATGGGAGACTTGAAGTTAGAGGGTAAAGAGAGGAGGTGTAATTGCAGGGTTGGACTCCCTGGCTCATCTGCTTGGAATTACAGAGCAGAGCTGAATGCTGGCTGGAGCAGGAAACAAATCAGGGCCAGTGATCAGATCAAAACAGCAGCTGCCAAAAGAGGATGATGAAGAAAAGTCATCCATTTCTTCCATCTGCAGTTATATTTCACTAAATAACATGAACCAAAGTTCTTGTAGAAAGATACAACTCACTGCCTTGTATATGAAGACAAGTACCTTGGTAATGTAGCAGTTCACAGTTTGGATCAGAGTTTCAAGAGTTTGGAAACTATTGCCCTCTTACAAGCTTGAAAATTATATCAATGGCACTGAAATGTAGCCCATGGAAATGTGTTTACCCTGTTGGCTCTAACATGGTCTAGAGCTTTTCCATCCATGCCTTAAAGTCAGTAGAAGCAACCTTCCATCCGCAGCTATCCCAAATTGCTAATGTGTAAGAATAACCAGCAATCCCAGGGGGTTGCAGTGTTAAGCCTCTTTGCGGCATGCAGTGTTTTCTTGCTGGATTTCTATTGCATATGGCAATTTGAGGGTTAAAAGTGAGTGAGTGTGGGTGGGTGGTTGAGGCTTTTTAGGGCTTAAAGCTTTGTGACACAAGTTAAAATGTCCTGTAAGGCTAGAGCTTCTGCTTTCATTACATTAAGAAATGCCTGCTTTAATGTCACTGAGTTGAAATAAAACTAGTCTTCATTAATCAAAATAAAACCTGTACAAGTATAGTGTCACAAAAAAAAAAAAGAAAAAAAAAAAGAAAAACCAAAACAGGTTTGCAGCTGGAAGTTGTCCATTATCACTGTTTTCTTTGCTTAGACAAAAAACCACAGAAGTTTCAGATGTCAAACACTAAGATCATTCAAGTCCAGAAAACCTGAATAATAAGAGCTATGTCCAAGTGGATTCAAAACAAATTTGGCTAATTTATTTTGTAAACATAACCTTTTCTTTTTATAAATAGAGATGCTTAAAAAAAGCTTTAGTGTATTTCTGATTATGCTACTGCTAGAGTAATGAGTTAGAAACTTTAAAAACAATTAGTCGATAACATCATGGAAATGGAACTAATAAAGATGACAAAAACAAGACTGATAGGCTTTTCAGAGCAAAACTGTTTATGCTTTTAAAAGTTCTCTGGCAGTGTTGCTTAAATTAGCTATATAGTAGTGTTTTATTTCAAAACTTTTTCAGGAAAATAATAAGTATCAGGAGATATAAACACCCATAGCCATAAAATGTACATATATTGTGCTCTGTGCTAGAGACATATGTGATCTGTTTCCTCAGCTAAATAATGCATTTCAAAATCTGGAAGACAATAAAAAAATAGGAAGATGCAGTGCTTAGTGTAGAACTTGGAGAATTTGCAGGGAGAGTTAGATGATGGACTAAATTTTATTCACAATTTTGTCAGCGTAAATTCCATTTCACTCATTTTTGTAGCTTGACTGTGGGCTAACACAGTGGTAAGATGTTGATGACATCAACAGAGAGGGCAAATTTTTGTGCTCTGTAGGGTGTCTGTAGAAAGTAGGCTGGCACACAATGGGGCCCAAAAGTTGCCTCAACCACAGTGGAGACAAATACCTTCAGCTTTTCAAGGCAAGAGTAGTATTTCGTTACTGAGGTGATTATTTAGGGCTGATAGAGGGCAGGATTAGGTGTACTGAGTTGGTTTAGCACTCTCTTCACCCGGACATGAGTCCCAGGGGAGCTGGGGGCAGTTCTGCATGAATAAACCCCAGTGCCAAGGTGAGGGTACAGGACAGAGCAGATGCTCTGACAGAGAGCAGATGTTTCTTGCAAAGAGGGCAAGACCAAACCACCCTTGATACTGAACTGCACAGACATCCCAGCGCTGCACCCATTCCTGTCAGGAGCAGAGTTCCCACTGCCCTGAACGAAGATGGGCTTTAACCCTTCAGGGCTTCATAAAGAAACCCTCACTCTGGGCAGTGCCATTTCACCTTGCACACGTAGCAGCAGCCGTCCCAATTAAGAACTTGAGGTTATGGGCTCTGTGACTGCTTAGCTCTTGGTTCTCTGACCTCTTCCAAGAGAGGGCATTGAATAAGGACCAAGCTGTAGGGTAACAGGGGACCTCCATGCTGGGCCTGTCAGCTTTGAGGGGGTTACTTTTTAGCTGTCGCATGTAGACATACTTTGGATCCCTCCTCAGGGTCTTCCGTGCTCTGAAGCGTTCATTTTGCCTCTTCGAAAGCTGCACTTGGAAACTCTGTGTGCACAAGAGAGGCAACAGATACGTGTGAAAGGAAGTCATTGTCCTGTCTGCTTCCCTGGCAATAAAACCCGTCTTTCCTTTCCCAACCCTTTTGCAGTAGCTAATTTGGGCCCCAGTCTTGCGAGGATTCTTTGAAGTTTCAAGTGCAGGGAAAACACTGGTAAACACAGCTCATGGCTTGGTAACAGGACATTATAATATGTCCATGGCAATTATGTAAGCTTGCACTGGAGCTAAAAGCCTGTCATAGGCACTATCTGACGCTATCCCACATCAAGAAAGAGCATGATCCAAATGTCTATTTATTTAATTGTGCGGGCAGCTGCCCAGATAAGGAGAGCTATAAAGTTAATCCAGCCAATTATTCTTTATCTGTTGTAAGGTTTTTCCACTTTCAGACAAGTTCCAACTTGAAAAGAGGTTGCTGCAGGAGTAAAGCATGAATGTTAAAATATTTCTGTCAGAGATTAAGCCATTGCTTGTTTTGAACTTACGCTATCACTCGAGGTTGTTTTACTTCATAATAAAATTTTGTTCTTCTGCATTTGCATCACTAGAAATTAGGAAAAAAAAAAGTTAGGTGGTTCCTGCTGAGCAATCCCAGTCTAAAGCCAGGTTTGAATCCTACTCTGAGGTAACATCTCTTCAATGATCTAGCAAAGGATGAACCTGCTGAACACCTGGTAGCTTTCAGACTGGTTTAAAGAGCTACACTTGGACATGTTTGAAGCCGTGGTTTAGATTCTGGTAGAGACGTTCATTAAACTGATAAAATCTAAACAGTTTAAAATTATTTGCCCTGTGCTTTAGCAGTCTGGCGTAGCTCTGAACAGAATTTGGCCTGGGTGTTGAGGCACAAATTAAATTAAAACTATCTGTGTTCAAGCACAACTCTACATTTTATCTTTGTTGCAGTTGTACAGTATTTGCATGCTGTTTTTCAGAAAACCAAAACATTCATTCTATCAGCTTGCAGTTTTTTTCAGAAATGTTGGCAGAGACCTTTGTCATAACCATTTTTGAAACACGTTTGGGTAGCGGGCTGCCAACAGATTGCCCTTTCAAGATCTGTATTTTACTCGCAGCTATGTGCAGAAATCTTTGAAGAACTTGAAAGTAACCTATCTTCCCTTAACAATTATTTTTATCTTGAATGGTTGTTCCCACATCAGATACAGGTTTATAGGTCAACATGAGAGCCTGAAGCCCTCTGTCTGCTGCGGTGCGTGCTCCTATCCACGTCTCACTGGCATGGCAGCTGTACAGGCCTCTGCTTTCCCACTCAGATGGATGTTGGATCCTGCCCCTGTAAAGTGTGATCTGAGATCACAGGCTCTCAAAGATCTGTGTGATCTCTGAGGGTCTGGGCAGAGATCCCCAGTGAGCTGTAGCACCTTTATGCTGTATTCAGTTAGTTTCATGCTAAAGCTGTGTCACTGCTAGGGCTTGATTTTGAAACAAAAGCATAACATGCTTTTGTTTTGCCACCTGGTATTTCAAGTGCATTCTGGAGTTTTCCTTTTGCTTTTGGACTTGCTCCTTTGTGAAAACAAATGCTGTGGGGTGGGGAATACAATCATAGCAATCTCTAGTTGTGGTGTAGCCAAAGTGAGAGCCAACCAGAGGCTTCACAAAATTACTGGTATTGGTCTCATGCAAAGATTTTTTTGTTTATTTGTTTTACTTCTGTCACACTTTTGAGTAGTAACATAGTGGGTGGATTTTGGGTTTCTATTTTTTAACAAGTGGGTAATATTCCTTCATAACACACAAAATTCAAACAGTCAGAGAGAGAGTCTGAAATATTCTCAGTGGAGTCTAAGATACTCAGTCATGGAGATACTGAAACCTACCATCTGTCAGTGCTATAGAGAATAGCAGACTTGGATCTCTCTGAATGAAAGTAATGGCTCCAACTATGTTGCAACTGCATCTACTATCCAAAGTGGGCTTCTAAAGAGTCATGAAATTCTTTTCCCAGTTTTGTGAATGCGTGTTTTAACCTTGAGCCTTTCCAGCAATGTCTCATTTAACATGGCCAAATGGATCTTTTAAAATAAGTGAATCATCCCTGCAGTTCCTCATTTTGCAGAACACCTCATGTGCACTGCCAAGGGTGGAGCAGGGGGGCACTGCACTGCCTCTGAGCACCTGCTGTGAGGAAAAACACAGAAGATGGTGTTTGATTTACTGCTCTGTGTGGGAAGCATATCACTGGTCTCAGTGTTTGACCTGCAGATGGTACAAGGGGCAGTTGCATCTCTTTTGTGTGGCAGTTGTATCTACAGGCATACGTCAGTAACCACAAAAGTGTTGAAATTACTTCCTTGTAAGGAAGAAGTTTGCACTAAATTAAGTATTTCCTTGCTCCAGCAAGTCAAACATAGGTAAAGGTCCCATTGCTCTCTCTCAATTTTATACTGTATTTCGTATTCTGATATTCTGGTTCTGTGATGCTGTTTAGCATTATTGAGAGCGGCCCCAAGGACAAAGACTTGGAGGTGTTGGTTGATGAGAAGCTCAATATTTGCCCTCGGAGCCCAGAAAGCCAAACATCCCAGGCTGCATCCCAAGCAGAGTGAGCAGTAGGGCAAGGCAGGGGATCCTGTCCCTCTGCTCTGGGGAGATCCCACTTCAAGTACTGTGTCCAGTTCTGGGGTCCCCAGCATAAGAAGTACATGGAGATGCTGGAACAAGTCCAAAGGAGGACAGGAAGATACTCAGAGGGCTGGAGCACCTCTCTTGTGGCAACAGGCTGATAGAGCTGGGGTTGTTCAGCCTGCAGAAGAGAAGGCTCTGGGAAAACCTTAGAGCACCTTCCTTAACCTAAAAAGAGCTGGAAAGGGACTTTTTACAGAGGCATGTAGTGGTAGGACAAGGGGAACAGCTTTAAACTGAAAGAGGGCAGGTTTAGATTAGATCTGAAGCTAATCCTTTCTTTCTTTAGGAAGAAAGTCTTTACTGTGAGGGTGAGGAGGCAGTGAAACAAGTTGCCTAGGAAAGTTGTGGGTGCCTCATCCCTGGAAGTGTTCAAGGCCAGGCTGGATGGGGTCTTGACCAGTCTGGTCCTGTAGAAGGTATCCCTGCCCATGGTCAGGGGGAAGTGGAACTGGATAATTTTTAATGTCTCTTCCAGCCCAAACCATTCTATGTGTGTGTTTTCTACATCTCTCCCTGTGTCTCCGCAGCCATCATTATGTTCTCATGCCTCTCTTGGTTACCTGAATTTGTTCTTGCCTTTATTTGTCACAGTTGGATGGATAGAGTCCCAAACAAATACCCTCTTTCCTCTAGGCCTGTCAATACAAATCTCCCTTCCATTCCCCAGCTGCAGTTTATCATTTGCAAGTTGCAGGCAGAACTACATTCATGTGACATGGAGAGCTGAGACACAATTGCTTCTGAGCTGTATCAAAGACACTGTATAATACTGCATAAAGTTTGACTCCTTTTCAAAAACTTCTTCTTTTCATTATTTCCTTTGGGGAATAATTGGGAATGTCCGATGTGGTTATTGCATTTTTTCTTTGATATGTGCACATACAAGATGGTGTCCTCCCAAAGAGGGGTTTTTGCTTGAAGAAATTAAATCCCCAAGTATGTCTAAAGGAATAAATCATTTCTAAATGCATTTGTATTCATGAGTTATATGACATGAACTAGGCAAAATACAGCTGCATAAAAGCAAGTGGTACAATAAATATGCATTGAAAATAGCCAGTTGAACAATTTCAAAACCTTCTTCAAATGTTTAACAACTTCAAAAGGAAATGCAAATTTTCAAAGTCTTTTTACAGTGTGAGATAATTTGTCTGCAGGAGACACCATGTTGAAAGATAGCACTGGTGGCTACAACCTCTGCCATGTACCTTGCATGGACATGAAGCACAGACCCAACCTAGTCAATCCTGCCTCTCCAAAGGTGTAGTCAGTTCAAGCAGAGCATCACCCTGTCATGGCTCTACCATTTCTGGCTGCAGATTGGGAATTGTTTGGTGCTAGCATGAGTGACTCTGCTCAGCAGTGTTGAAATACCTGAGAAATATCTGACTTCCAGAAAGGGAGGAAATTCTGATCCCCTGAAAATCAGGCTTCTGTAAGGGCATCTCAGGTAGTGTGCTCAAATATCAAAGTATCCCTAGTATTTATTACATTATAGAAAGCAAGGCCATAAATTCTCATTCACATTGAAGAATTGTTTGTAACCTGCAACATAACAAAGCTATCAGATTTTCCAGAAAAGATTTTGTGAGGTTGTGTTCATTAATCTCATTAAATCCTAATGTTGTTCAATGGTGAGCACTGTTTAGGTTAAGGTATTTATTGTATTCTTTCTGATCATTTTTTACCCTGCCTCCTAGACAAGTCTTTGCTTCTGTTTAGCTGAGGAATTGCTGTTTTTAAGTGGTTGACATGTATTTCTAATTTTGGGAATGCCATTTTCCCAGGTGTTACCCAAGTTTCTTCCAGAAGATCTAAGACCTAGCCAACATAACGAATCACATTTTTTTTTCTTTTTTTTTCCTTTTTTTTTCTTTTTTTTTTCTTTTTCATTTTTAATAAGAAATGGGAAAGACTTAACAAAGTGTCTACCTAACACTAGGCATGTGCCCAAATGTCAGACGGGGCCTGGGGCATAAAGCATAGGATCCTGTACTGGGTGGTTCCCTCTGGTGATCCCCAACAACCCCCATTTCTTTCTTCAGGTCAGCTGAGAAGGCAGCAGAAAATAGGGGGATGAATCCCAGACCTTGGCCCTGGAAGCATCTTACAGTGAGACATCCCTTTCCTAAGATGACTACCCCAAATTCCTAGGCACTCAAACAGCCCCTTCACCCCACCCCTTACCCATTTTGTAGCCCTCTGGTGCTCAGATTCCTTCTGGCAACGTAATACAGTTTCCAGCATGTTATGTAAGGTTCATGTTTGTCACCTTTTAACCTCTAGATGTGGGGTTTTCTTTTGATCTGTGTTTTCCAACATATCTAAGAGCAGGCTGTGTCTAAAAGAGTAAAGGCACATTCCTTTTGAAGCTATGTATCCATTTTGTTCAATTAATATTGTGTAGAGAGCATGCTGGTAGATTTTGTATGTATACATTACTAGAAACCAAAATTACTGTGTACTGGAGATAAAGTTAGCTTTTGAAATTCCTTTTCCCCTTTAAAATAAAAATAGAAGGATCTGCCTTTAATTGACCACCTCAGTCATCACAGAGGCTTCCTGTGTGCAGAGGCTTTGCTTTTAATATCTGTTTTCCCTTGACTTTAAAGAGTAGTCTTTATTTGCAAGTTTATTATAGAAGCATTCAAATTAGAGGTGGGCTGAAACCGCAAAGTTTGTGTCCGGATCTGGACACAACTTTCTGAAAGTTTGAAAGTCTATGTTTTCGATTGTCCTGACCAGAGATTACAGAGGTGTCTATAAAGTTCAGTTTCAGAGCCACATCTCCTGGGTGTGGAAACACAGCACTTCAGTTCGAGCTCTTTTCCCCAGTTGATTTCATAAATTTATTTAGTGGATTATGAGTGGTGTGACAGAAAGGAAGAGCTTCCCATTATTTGTTTGTTTGTTTGTTTTCATATGAGAAAATAAATGTAAACAGTATTTGCCCAGACACATAGCAATATGAACAAGTGTCATTCAACACAAGATGGCCACACTGTCCTTTATCACATGGAAGCCCTACTCATCAGGGTCTCATGATATAATTTACACTTTCTGTCACAGGGCTGGGAGAAAGTTCTGCTCTTCTGCACCCGGACAGCAGGACCCACCCTCGGTCCTTGGAGAAGAGTGCCTGGTGGGCCTTCAAGGAGTCACAGTGCCATCATATGCTGAAACACCTTCACAATGGAGCCCGGATCGCCGTACAGATGCCTCCCAATATTGAGGGCCACTGGGTCTCTACTGGGTAAGGAAAGATAAAACAAGATGCTTGGGATGGGGAAGAGAAGATGGTAAAAAAGGCAAGAGGGAAGGATGTATATTCCCACTTTCAACAGCAGAAATATTTTCTTTAATATGGTGATGCTCTAAATTTGAGATGCTCTCTATATGTTTATGCATAAAAGGAGAAGGAGCAGCATTATGTACATTAAAATAGCGTGCCATAAAGCTGTCTTGATGAATCAGTTTATTGTCTGGATTTTTAACAGCATGCTGTGAAATATCTTTAAATCTCTCTGAATAGGAAGGAGCCTACCAAGCTGCCAAAATGGATGCTCATTCAAACATAACATTGTACTATATTTGTCTCCATGCATTAGATACATTGAATGGGTCCTTGTTTTCAGAGCAGGGGTCTAGCACAGGTTTTATTAGCAAAAGAAATTAAGAAGCTGTATTTCACTAGTTCTGTTACTCTTTATACCTGGTGACTTGTGTTTCAGAGAGCTGTTCTGCTTTCTGTGTCTCAGCAGGCAATATTCACAAGCTCATTGGAAGTGACTTGTAGTAGGAAAGACTTGGGTTTTTTTTAACAGAAAGGAGTGTATTTCAGGATGAGAGGAAATGGTCTCAAGTTACACCAGGGGAGGTTTCAGTTAGATATTAAGAAAAATTTCTTCACTGTAAGAGTGGTCAGGCACTGGAATAGGCTGCCTGGGGAAGTGGTGGAGTTAACATCTGTGGAAGTGTTCAAAAGAGTCAACATCTCTGGAGGTGTTCAAAAGTGTGGATGTGGCACTTGTGATGTGGCTTGGTGCTGAACATTGTGGTGCTGGGTTAATGGCTGGTCTCAATGGTCTTAGAGGTCTTTTCCAACCTTAACAATTCTACAGTTCTGTTTATATTAAGCAGTGTAGAGGTGACCAGAGGAACAAGTTTGAAGGCACAGGACTTTCTACAGGGACTGGAACTTAACTGCCATTTACACTTCCAGAAAAAATAAAGGGGGGGGGGGGGGGAAGTTTTGCGTTAAAAATCAGAAGTTTGCATTAATTGCCACCCCTGTTGAATTTTTGAGTGGAAAAGCTCAGGATATGATCCTGCATATCCATAGCAGACCAGAGATTGTGGAGTTACACAGAGAAGCTTCTAGAGCAGCTTATAAGCCAGTTTTTTTTGCTGTTCCCTGGACATATGACATTTCACTTTCTGATGTTATCAGTCATTCTGCTAAATCTACCATGCAAAAGAGAGCAATGGATGTTAATAAGCTGCTACTATTTTCAACAAAGAATTGAGTCACATGGTGGTCCCTAGACAAAAGGCAAAACCAAAATACGATTCAAAGTACTTAAGCCTACAAGATAAAGCCTTTAGATATGATCACCATGAAGCAGTGTATTAATAGCAGCAGAGGGAATTGTTGGATAATTGGCAGGCCACAGACGCCTAGTTCCTATTTATTCCTATTCCTGCTGGCGGGATTTAAGCACCCAGGTGTCTCTGTGGACCCATGTGGATCATGTTGCCCATAGTACACATGGTTGCCACCTTGCTAAAATTTTGTTTCCACACTTTCTTTCCTCCCACAGCTGCGAGGTTAGAGCGGGCCCGGAGTTCATCACAAGATCTTACAGGTTCTACCACAACAACACCTTCAAGGCCTATCAGTTCTACTACGGAGGCAACCGCTGCACGAACCCCATCTACACCTTAGTCATACGAGGCAAAATTCGTCTCCGGCAGGCGTCCTGGATCATCCGCGGCGGCACCGAGGCCGACTATCAGCTCCGCAGCGTACAGATCATATGCCACAACGAAGCAGTAGCCAAAAAATTAAGTGAGTTGGTGAACCAGACGTGTCCTGGATTTATCCCAGAAGATAGTCCCTGGGAGCAGGATGTGAGCTATGATTTGCTGAGAGAAGAGAACGGCTGTGAATGCACCAAAGCTCTGAATTTTGCCATGCACGAGCTCCAGCTGATCCGTGTGGAGAAGCAGTACCTGCACCTCAATGTAGACCACCTTGTGGAGGAGCTATTCCTCGGAGACATTCACACTGATGCCACTCAGAGGAGGTACTATCGGCCCTCTAGTTACCAGCCTCCTCTTCAAAATGCCAAGGTACGTGGTGGGGGGGTTGCATATGTCCTCTTTTTAAGATATTGCCGATAAAGCCCAAATCACACAGTTCTTCTGAGTAAGTGCACTGATGTAAGCTAAAATCTACATGTGCTTCTAATACAGGGGGTTGATTACAGCCTTAATTAGCAGAAGATAACAGAACTTACTTCGTGAGAACAGTAACTTTGCTGCAGTTGATGTGACTGCAAATATGCAAAAAAAGTCATGAAATAAACTAAATTAAGGCCACTATGAAGATGGAATCAGAGACTCGTAGGCAGAAGTGGGAGTGGTTGGCTGGGACCATGGTTGTAGGCTAGCAGCTGAGAGGAAGGTTTCATATAGAACTAAGATAGCAGAAGAGGAACAAGCATCTGTGGATACTTCTATACCTGCGAGGGGTACCAGGGAGAGAGGAAATCAAATATGAATATCAGCATATGGAAGTTGGGTGATCCATAACCTGAAGAGGAGACAAGGAAATTGGAAGGTAAACACATGGAAGGGGCAGCATGAAGGGGAAAAAACTGAAGGACTGCACAGGTCATGGATGCAGACGTAGGCACACACATTAATGAAAGGAAAAACAGGTGAGTTTTGAATGGGGCTCTAATTCCATTTGATGATTCAGTTTTCAAAGGGGCCTCACAGTGCCCTCAGCTTCATCGGGAATTGATCAACCCATAGTAAGCTAAATAAAACTTGAACAGGAAGCACAGACACTGATGGCCTGTAGCAGGAAGGCTGTTATAGATCTTTCCTGGTGACATTTCAAAGGCAGGCAGCAATTGGAACCACATTGCCAGGTGCTGCTGCCATCAGTGTGCTCCAGCTGGGCATTGCCACAGCATCACTTCCAGCTAATGGGTTACCACCGTTTTTAATCATCAAATGGTTCAAAAATCAGTTACAGCTTATCAGCAATAGCAGGAAACGCAGCCTTATGTGATCTGCCTTTAATTGCTTTGTAGCCTGGCCTAGGGATCATTTTAATCCACAGTCAACTGTTTTGCTTCATGAAAACCTTTATGAAAACGATGGTAATTTCTGTCATTCTTATGCTGTCTTCAAGTTACCAAGGACAAATTTGAGTTTTCTTTTTAAACTTACCTTCCCAAAATAGAGAGTTTCTGCAGCAGAAGATGTACCACAGCACAATCCTCCACACAGTTTTGGTTTTCTTTAATTAACCACATCAACTTTCACTTTACTGATTTGGGTGTGAGGGTTCTTTGCTAGATCTCTTCCTTGCAGGTATCTGTAGATAGAAATTATCAGACACCAGCTATATTGCATCTGTTCTAGAAAACATTGTAGATCTTTTTCCAACGGCTTGAAACAGAGACAAAATCTTGATCTAAATCACTGTAGCTGAGTATTTTTTCTGATCTAATCTAGGTGTCTTATTCTGGGTTGATATATAAGATGGTAAATGCCTACACTTCCACCTTGTAATTTCATTACAGTCAGAGCAGTCAGATGTACTTTCAAACAGCTTTAAAAAATTAAGATTGTTGTCCAGGCCTGCTGTAATTTTAGGTAATGATTTTCCTGCTGTGTGTTCTGCTACCATAGCATCCCTTTTTCTCTCTAAAATATAGTGGATCTAAAATACAATGTTCAAATTTAAGGGACCAAATTTTGCATAAGAGAGGTGTGTTTCTTGAGGCAGGTTAGCTAAGAGAAGCTGGGCCTGCTGGCACTAGGCTTTCAGCATGATATAAATAGCAATACCATGAAAAATGAACCTTTGCTTCAGCTGCCATGAAAGATTCCAGGATGTGGGTTTGTTGGTTTGCACCTAAGCATGAAGATCCCTATACCAACAGGTTCTCAACAGGCACTCTGACCTACTGTTTGCCAAATGCAGGAAGAATAGTAACAGAAGTGCTTTTTTTCCTTTTTTTTTCTTAAAGTCCAGGCAAACATACCGTTGAAAGGTTATAACCCTTCCTTTTTGAACTCTTTTCCTTATTTAATTGTTGCTCCACTGGGACCCAGCTGAAAATGAGTTTAAATGCTAAATTGAGTTTAAAACTACAAGTCACAGACTCCTCTGGAAACTGGACACCATGAATAAATAGAAACGTTAAATCAACTTGTTTTTTTAAGGTTTCTACAGTCATACCAAGAGGTTGGGGAGGCCAGGAAATTGCTTCTGAAGTGAATCAGGTGTATTGTGTGGAATCTTTCATTTAAGGCTTTTTTCATTTCCTTTTTATTTATTTATATTTTAGACTCATAAAGGCCTGCCTAAAATAAGTTAAGAGGATTCACATTTTGAGTTAAATTTATAGTTAAGCCTCTATATAGAAGAAAGTTCCACCCAGCCCAAGAGTTTACACAGCCTGTAAGTTGGATGTGGTAGCCACATTCATTACTTATGTGCTTGAAATGAACGGTAATTAAAAACAAATGATTGCTGGATATGTTAGGAATGCCAAAGCCGCATGATCGGGACTTTAAACAAATAGAATTGGACCTTTTCCAAATTCCTGCAGCGATTTCACCGCGGGATGGTAAATCAAAAGGGCTGTCCAAAACCCAGACAGCTTTATGCTGAGCTACAAATCTGAATAAATTCACAGATTACTGTATCTCAAGTGTTCGTATAGAATCAGGGAGCTTATAAAAACATATAATATGTCATCTCTTAAGGCTTTATGAATTCTCTTAGATAAGAACATACCTTAAACAAATTCCTCTGGTAAAATATATGGAAATTCTTGAGAGCAGATGATGAATAGGTCACTATATAGATTTATCTTGGCTGTTTTCTAACCTGGCTCAAGATACTAGTTAGGATTGGCTGATGAATGGAGATTAACATCTTTGATGTCTCTTGACATTGCAAGTTTTATTGAGTGATTCAGGCTATCACACGTGGAGCTTCTTCAGCCAGCGTGAGACAGCACATGGCTGGGAAGGGCAGGATGGGGGAACTGCTCGGCCATCATCACATATGTTACACAAAATGTTCCCAATTAGGACAACACCAAGGAGGCTGCCTGGTTAGTTGTAATATCACAAAAGTATACAGGGACTTGTAGCATGAAGGAAGGCTTGAATGCAGTATTCGTTCTCTGTGCAGGACAGAAAATGTCTTCACAAATGTCTTCTCTGAACTACAGAAAATGTGTATAATAGCAGTACTGGGAGACTTTATTTCACATGTAATTGCCTCAGCAGTATTGCTTTGTAAACAAAGAACTCCTTGTGCTATTTTACCATGTGACAGAGTAACTGGAAATATCAGAGCAGGACTGTGATGACCGGTCATTCTGGTTAGATCATTACTTAGGAATAAGGCTGACATGGCCTGACACATCACAAGAAACCTAAAAAGCGCTCTAGGATAAGCTTCATTCTTTGTCATGCTCAATCAGTTGCTGGACACACTCTTTCAGTAAGATGTTTTCCCTTTAAAATATGACTAATGAATCAATTCCCAATTACAACTTTATTTACCTCTGGAACCTGACTTCCAGCAGCACCTGGAATTTGCAGCTGATACAGATTCTACATATGGAGAAAGACTGGCCCTTGGGCTTTCCTTTAGCCAAGAAAGACCAAAGTATGCAAGGTTTTCTGTGCCTTTCAAAAATTTGAGTCTTCATCTCTTTGAAACACAATGACTTCATCTCTAGGGGAATGCTATGTGCTTGTGAAGCTCCCAGGGAAATGCAATCATAAGTTAATAAATAGATGTTAAACATGTGAAGTGCCTCAGAGAAATACGCAAAACTCAACCAAAAAAAGTACAGTTTTGGCAGACAAAACTCCTTTGTTGCCCGAGTAGTGCCACTAGACTTCTAGATTAAGGCAACACTTGAAGGGTGCCTTTTGTCCATTTTTACTTGAAAAGGGCTTTGGTTAGGAAAATTTTGAGGGGAAGCAAGGTAGGAATATTCAGAAGAAAGCTCAAGTGGGTTCATTCCAGGTTTATGAACAATAACAGTGTGTGTGGTGCCCTACAGAGATGAGGAAGCCAGCAGCTTTTAGCTGAGGTTGGCCCGTGCCGTGCTCGGCAGCGCTGTCGGCTGTGGCCCTGCGCCTTTGAAGGTGCCACGTCTGCACTTACCACTGTCTGCTCTGCAGCTGCAGTAAAGCCTGCCACAACTCAAATGCAGCACCAGGGATCAACATCTACTAGTTAGCCTAGCCCAGGCCTCCAGGTCAACTCAGCATATGTATCTAAACTACTGACACCTTCCTTTGGCATCTTAGCATGGTGGCTTCATCTTTTGTAAAAGGGCAGGGAAAACTCAGTGGTAATATTGCATGGTTTAGAAGGCTAGATAGGATGCTTTTTAAGGGCATAGTAAATACATAAGGCAGCTTTATTTGGGAATACTTTATTCTTGAAAATCAACATTCAAGCTGTCCCTTCGGGTTTTCCAGGATTTTTTTCTTTGTTAATACTTCATAAAATATTAATGTCACCATAATTTAGTATCATTTTAATGGGACAGATGACATGCAAGCACATTCGTCTGAGAAGTCTGGTTTTCTCTTTGTTCTTGTCTTTTGCCCACACTAAAGTCATTCATACCAGAAAAGAACAACCAAAAGACTTTTGCATTTCATATTGGTTTTGTTTATTTCAGTTTTATGCAGGGTTGTGCAATAGAATCAACATCATAGATCAGACAGTTGTGTAATGGTAGTGCCTTGAGATTCCTTCACTATCTTTCCCTTCATAAGAGCAGTTAATAAAAACCATTCCTCAATGCCTTAGAATATATGGTACGCATTTGCAGATAAATCTGAGAATATCTCCACCCTCCTTCCTGCTTGCAGCACCTCTATTCCCTACCAAAAGAAATATCCATCTGACAACTCTGCAAAGGAGTTACCGCTCTCTCCAGCATTTTACTTGCCTCAAGATTTTTAATTAAAGTTTTAAATCTTCGTTTTTCTTCATTCCATTTGGCAGACTGAGTTATAACTGTGTCAGCCGTGCTTGTCAACTCCCCAGAGCCAAGCTAATGCACATTAGTCAACTCAGCTTCATATGAGGTCATGCAAAGCCTGCAAATTATCACTTTTGTACTGGAGAGAATTTGTGGTCGTTTTTTAAAGTGTTGTCTTGGTCTCCAGTTATCTACAGTGGTGGAGGAGAGAGCCTGATACTATCCTGAGCAATTCATAAATGTGTCCTTCCTGTGGACTTGGCTCCTTGGCAGTACGAAGCAAAGCCATCCAGCTTTTTTTGCTGAACTGGAAGCATTTCCTTGAATTGATGTTCTCCCAAGAATTTCCATTTATACTCATGCTGGGAGCACTAGTTACTAACACTAACATCTGGTACTGAGTTTCCTTGGGTGGTGAGGTTTAAAGCATCTTGACCAGGCGTGACTCATTCCCGTCCCACCTAGTCCTGCCCGTGACACGTGGTATTCAGGAGGTGTGCAAGGCCATAGCTGAGTGTGGCTTTTCCATAGCTGAGTGTGGCCTTTCTTTCCCCTCTTTTTCAGCACTTCCCCTCATGGTAATACGTGCGTTCACATGGCAGGGGTTTCTTACCCCAGCTTTTGTGAGGGTACCAGGATTCTGGTACCCCAGGATTCCAACCAGGATTCTGGTTTGATCTGTACTGCACGCACAGTTCAAGCCTGAGCCCGTGCCTGAGGAAATCCGATGTCTGGTCTCTCATCTCATGTCTCCCTGCAGCAAGGATATGCTGGGTACAACATGCTATGTGGCCAATACACGCTATGTGGCATAGCCAATGTCAGATAATTAGCCTTAGGCAGCCGTAGAATTCCACAGAACTTAAGAGAAAATTAAACTGTGCTGGGAGGGTTTATGTTTCTGACTATCCATAGCAATTGGGAAAAAGATGAAGGAACCTTATCCTTGTTTGCTTTTTTTTTAATTAGAATCCCCCTTGCTTGGCTTCCTGAACTCTCTGGCCTTATTACCACTTCAGCTGAGACAGCAGGACAGAGTGATAAGAAAAAATGTTGGTGGGAATTTTTAGACCCTAAGCTATTTTCTCCCCAGCTACAAGAACTGAGTTTTCAGCCAGAGATTCAGGCTTGTTTTGGCACACATGGCTTTGTGGATTAGTTCAGAAATTGGCTTTAAAGAACACCTGGAAAGATGAGGAATGTTGTCACTATGGCTTTGGCACTGCAGAGCTGCAAGGAGCTACCCATCATGGGAAGGAATCTTCCAGCTATTTTAGGGCCCCGTCCTTCTAGCAAGACCCCACTATTAAAAATAGTGCACTGTGCACCTAACATAATCAAAACGTAGAACCGATGTTCATCCTGTCCTCTGCTCATTTTATTGCTGTTTAGTTTATGTCATGCCCCAAAGAGCTTTTTATTAGAGAGTTCTTAATCCTGTTTGGACTCAAATGTCCTCTGTCTCTGTTCCCTATTTTCTTTGAATTCCTGTTTTTAGAAAATAATCTTTCCCTGAAACACATGGAAAGGGAGTGATTTGCAAAGCCTCAGATTGTGTAATTAAGAGCCAAGAGCAGCTGACCTAAAAAAGCAAGAGCAAAATATACAGTCAATTGTTAAACATAAATTACTCCATAATTAAGTCAAATTGCCTCATAACAGAATTTGCTTTTTCTCTTGCCCATTACTTGGGCAAAAAATCATACTGAGGGAGTTTATACATGGCATATTCTTCCACTAAGAAGTTTATAACATTGTGAAAGATAGTATCACAGCAAAAAAGGTTTACGTGGGCTTAGATTCAAATGCTGGTCTCAAGAAAGTGATGGATTCAGAGTACATCCAGTGAGGGGCTGGAGCCAGCTGGTGTCTCACAGCTGTGAAAGGGATGTTTCTGCTTCCTCCCTCACCACCCCAACCTCTCCCTGCTGCACTTGCGGTTTGATGCAAAAGTTTCTGGTTACCTCAGCCCCTTCATCTGGGCACACCCTCAGTGACTAGAAGGCCATCAGGTGGGACATTCCTTCGCAGCCCAGGTGGCCAGACCCTCACAGCTGCTGCAAAGCCTTCACAATTAGAAGGGCTGCACAGAGCTACGGTAGTTCAGGACCACAGTGGTCAAAGAGCTGGGTGAACTACAGGCGAGTCACAGGGACCTTCCTAGAGTTTGCCAAAGGAGTCACCTGTGCTCACAGTGTAATGGTGACCAGTGGTGACCAAAAAAGAAAACAGGCTGAGTTGTTGTTTGGTTTTCTTCAGATTTTGAACAAGGGCAACAGGAATCACTGCTTCCCAGGTTAAATTGCCTTGGCTCACAAACTGTTTTTGGAGGATGGACTCCTGGGAGGAAAATGTGAATATAAACCAAACCAATATACTGCTCTGCCAGGGTCTCCTCTGGGAGATGATAGAAGCTTTCAAATTCACTTCAGGAGAGAAGGGACTGTAGCAGAAATTCTCTCCTACTGTTAATGGATTCAACTTATATAAGCTATTTTTAGTTTTATAGCACTGTCTTTTTCTTGCTTTCTGGCTTTACCTTATGTGAGTGGGGCAATCACAGCCATGAAGTTACTGTCATCAGTGCCCGTAATGTGTCAGGGAACAGTGCAGCCAGTCTGCTCCATGGCAGGATAGAAATGTGTGGTTAAAAGGCACTGGCATCCTCATCTCCAGAAAAAAAAACATTATTTCTATTACAATTGAAAGATACTTTTTGTGGATATATCTGCACTAACTTCACCAGTTGCAGTTAAATTACTCAATTAAATGTTCTTTGTATTTCACTAAGGTACTGACAGACCTCAACCTGCTTGCAGAATTTAGTTGAAAAAAACATATCTTACAGTTTGGTAACAAGCTCCACAGTGGGAAAGGACTACATCGACTTTAAGAGCATGTCAGCACATGTGGTCTCCAGAAGACCATGTGTTTAGGGGTGGAAAGACCCTCAGGAGGTCACCAAGTCCAGCCTCCTTCCTCCTCAGAGCAGGGCTGTTGGCCAGCAGTGGTTCAGATCAACCAACACAGATCCTGTGCTTTCATCTCTCAAGGATTCTCCTTGATTCTTCCTGGAGAGAGGGAGATGCACTGGCAGGTTACTCTCATCCACCACATTCAAGCTGTGGGGTGTTTTCCTGAGGTGCATTGAGTTAAGAGCTAAAGCTCAACATGCAGCCATCTGGAAGATTTACAGAAATACTTTTTCTATGTACACCTTTCCAGCCCTCTTTTCTGAGGCCTCTCTGAGCACCCTCTGTAACATAAATGCTCATATTCACTGTTCTTACTTTAAAGTCCACATGAGCTGCTATTAAGTCAGCATTTCTCCACTCACTGCCTTCAGCTCCAGCTCACTTTAGGGTGACATTCACACAGTCTTCCCTATTGTCTTGAATTCCTCCAATAAAATGACTGTAGGTAGCTTCAGAGAATCAACTTAAAACACCCACAATATATTTCTTTTACACATATTAAATAGGGTTTATATTTGCCCCATCCCAGACCAGATAGTCATCCAAAGTCTTTTCAGCAATAGTGAAATCAATGAAATGGCTGCTGTTCTACGTTCCTAGGATGTAGAATAATGGTCTATGCAAAGTAGCTATAAATGGTGTTGCTCAGGATGTGGGAGCCTCAGCCTGAAATTTCTCCACTCCTGCCACAGACTTGGAGCCTGCAGACCCCTCCTAAGACACCCCAGGTACTCACATTTGGGCTCAGGGGTACTTGGCTGCTCGAGGCTGCTGCATGGCCCACAGTGGTGAGCCACCCTGGAGCTCGGCATGTACCACGAACCCTGTTCCAGCTGGAGAGAGCCATAACGCTTTCAGCATGTCCGGCAGCAACCAGCCGTATCACACACTTCCCAAACTTGTGTTAGGGCTCAGCAAAGCTGAAAGAGTTTAAAAAGCACCGGTTACTATTCTCCCAAGGTGCCGTCCAAAAAGAAAGAAGTCCTTATAACACCCATGTTTATCTACAGTACTTAAAGTTAACTAAAAGACAGATAAAGAAGAGTTCAGCAAATGTTTTGATTTCTGACCCTAGCATTGCACAATCCCTATCACAGTAAATTACCATCTGCCAGCTTCTTGTATGATTTGAAGGATAAAGTCAGCCTTTTCTAGATCCTTAAGTAAAATGTTAATTTCAGATAAATGCAGACAAGAGAATTCATTTCTTACATGCTTGTCTGCTGTGCAGTCTTACGAATACAAAACCAAATAGTACCACTGACAAGATCAGAAATGACAAGGCATTCCTTAAAACGTGGAGCTGGCGTCACTTCAGCATGAAGTGGCTGGCCTAAGGCATTGCCCTGTATCCCAGGTGATGCCTACTGAGGGTTCTTCTGTGCTTTGTTTTAGAACCACGACCGCAAGTGCATCGCCTGCAGGATCATCTACCGCTCGGACGAGCACCACCCGCCCATCCTGCCCCCCAAGGCGGACCTGACCATCGGGCTGCACGGAGAGTGGGTGAGCCAGCGCTGTGAGGTGCGGCCGGAGGTGCTCTTCCTGACTCGGCACTTCATCTTCCACGACAACAACAACACCTGGGAGGGCCACTACTACCACTACTCCGACCCCATCTGCAAGCACCCCACCTTCACCATCTATGCCAAGGGACGCTACAGCCGGGGAGTCCACTCGTCCAAAGTCATGGGTGGCACGGAGTTTGTGTTCAAAGGTAGAGTAGCTTGATACAATGGGGAGGGAGGTAGATATGGTCCAGAGCAGTTTGCTCATAATGATTTGGTTGCTGATGATTTCATTCTGTGATTTTCAGGAGTTCCTAATTTCTTGGGAAGTTTGCAGGCATTGTGTGAATGCCCAGCCAAACTATACAACTGCATGGCATTTCACACCACTGAAGCAATACTCATTTGAGGCAGAGGTCTTTAAGTACACACAAGAAAATAAGACTCCACATTACTTAGTGATCTCAAAGTCCAGTGGCCAGACGTCAAGCCTCTAAGAGAAGTGGTTAGATCTGTGTCCTAGGGCTCCTTCCATAGAGAGAAAAAAGCATCTTCAGAAGGCATTTCAGATCTGAAGCGGTATAAATAATTTTCTGTGGAAGACAAATGCAGCAGCATGCATCTTTTCATGTGCTCCCGAGGGGCCCTCAAGCAAATAAGGGTGTCCCTAAAGACAGCTCTGATTAAAATGCCGGAGTGAAGACAAAATGTATCCAACCCAAACCCATCGGGTACTTTGGAAAGCAGCCCTCGGTGGTGATGCCACCCATGGCTGAGAAGCTTTCTTGTGCAAACAGCCCCATGGAACCCTGCTAAAAAAGAGCCCAGAGGCGTGAGCCACTCACACAAACATCTCTAAAACACAACATCCCACTACAGGACCAGCCCCAGCAGAGGCTCTGGTAGCCTCAAGCCCTCTGTAGGCTCTTCTGCTTATTTCAGTTGCCACATTAGAAGTGTAAAGCATCTTGCATGGGTCTAACTTAGAAAAGCATTCAACTAGAAGAAATAATTTATTTACCTGAGATTTTTTTGTAGGGGGTGGGAGATACCCTTGCCTGTCAGAACTTTGGCTCTTTAGAGCTGCGTGTGCAGCATGTCCCAGCTCAGCTCCTGGTGTGAAATACAGTTTGCATTTCTGGTTTATGTTGTGCCAATGCACCTTACAGATCTAGGTCACTAATTTGGCTTAGGTAAAACTTTCAGGTTCAATTTCTGTAAATTACCATTTACTCCAGCTACAGTAAATAATGTGAATTGTAGAGCCATTGAGTCAAATTGCTGTTTATAAAAGCTCAGGAAAAGCTCACAACAAATCTTACCATAAAATGATCTGCAAGAGAATTTGGGATTTTGGTATGTTGGTATGTTGATCTGCAAGAGAATTTGAGATTTTGGGAGGCACAAGGGATGGTTATTTGCTTCTGTTTTGGTCAGCACCAATCCATTCAGATCCCTTTTTCTTGATATATAGTGTCAAACACACACCAGGAAAAATCTCTATTCAGCTTCTGCAGGCTCATTCATTTTGGCTTTTCTCAACTTCTTTAACTTGACTGGAAAATGAAACTTTATATGCCTTAAACTCCTTTGAGATACAAGCAGGTTAGAACTAAAGAAACTGCAGCATTTCTACATTTGATACTGCAAGCTGCAGCCAGTGTTGAGAGATGAGAAAAAACATCTTTCTGTAGGTCATCTATATTTTATAATTCATGCAAAAAAGGACAGGTAATATAGGATGATAGTGCAACTGTGTTGTTTTACAGATTTCCCAGTGGGAACTAATTATTTTATTAGGTTTACAGGGTAGCTAGCAAATGTTAAGAAATTATGAAAAATATGTGATAAATGCTCCACTTATGAATTAATACAGACAGTAATAAAACATGAGTAAAGTTTTATTATTTCCTTTTCCCCTTATCTCCTAGTATAACCAACCAGGCTTTATCTGTGAAGGATTGTCTGGAATTTATGAAAAGCTCTGCTTAATCTCTGACTGAGATACGTGGCCATCAGGTTTTCTTCAACTGAGTTGGAGGGGGGGTTGTTCTTTCCAAAACACAATTTTTGCAGAGAAAAGACAAAATGATGCTCCTTGATTTGCTGGCCACACCTGTAATGTGTAAAACTAATTTAAGAAGGAACAAGGGGAGACAGTTTTGATTTAACAGGTGTGCCCCAATCTGCACGTTGGCTTTGCTGTTGTTTTTGTCCCTCGGCTAACAGCTCCCCTCTCCCTCTCTCACAGTGAACCACATGAAGGTCACTCCCATGGATATATCCACAGCCTCGCTGCTCAATGTCTTCAACGGGAATGAGTGTGGAGCACAGGGGTCCTGGCAGGTTGGGGTTCAGCAGGACGTCACCCACACGAACGGCTGCATCGCGCTCGGCATCCGCCTACCTCACACCGAGTACGAAATCTTCAAGATGGAGCAGGATGCCTGGGGCAGGTACCTGCTGTACAACGGCCAGAGACCGAGCGACGGCTCCAGCCCCGACCGACCCGAGAAAAGAGCCACTTCCTACCAGATGCCTTTAATTCAGTGCACCTCATCAGTACCCAGACCTGAAGAGTCACACCAGAATAAAATCAGGCTGTATAGCAGCAGGGCACCGGAAAAATATCCCAGCACCCTAGCTCTTGCTCTGTTGTTTATTTGTACTCTGTCATATTGGGACATTCTCAGCTAGAAGCGAGGAAAACTTCTTTTTCATGACTAAAAAGCCAGGATTCCACCAGACTGGGGGTTGTTTTTCTTCAGACAGAAAAGGACGTTTATTTTCTTGATGCACTTGAATGCCTGAGAACTGTTGTTCTTTTCCTTACTTCCCTCTTCCTCCTCGAATCCCGAACGGCACTCGTTTGATGTTTGTGCTTTGAACTTCATCCAGTCTGATCCCTGGCCTGACACGACTGCACAAAAGTAATTGCACTTTAGGACTGCAGACTTCTGGGGGGAGGGAAGGGGTCTCCTTTTTTTTTTTTTTTTTTTTTTTTTTTTCCCCT
>JAYDZK010000113.1:100485974-100526800 GCA_034509185.1 Euphonia xanthogaster
CTTTAGGACTGCAGACTTCTGGGGGGAGGGAAGGGGTTTCCTTTTTTTTTTTTTTTTTTTTTTTTTTTAACTGCTGGGATGAACTCTATGATCCTGCTTCAGTCATCTCTGCCATCTTACTGTTGTGGTACTCTTATCCCCAGTGCTTGATTTCTCATCAGAATTTAGCTCTGGGGAAGGGCTCGGTGTTGTGCCAGTACTGTGATAGCAGCTTCCCCCTCTGACTTCACAGCTCTGATGTAGATATGTATATAAGGAGGAAACCCACAAAGACTTATCTTGCCATTATCTCACAGCTCATAATACAGGAAGAATCAGCAAATCAACAGCCCTCTGTTCAAAAAGTGCTAAATGGTTGATACCCCTAATTAAAAAAAAAATACTCCAAGTAATTTAAGCTATTTTTACAATCATTACATTGTAAAAATAACCAGTGGTTTAGTATTTTCTCATTCAATTAACTTAGCTGTGTAATTGCTTCGAGGCCTCCCTTTGTATCTAGAGAGTAGTTACAGTGAAGCCCCCTCAAAGCCAGGCAGCAGCAGCAATTTTTCTGTCAGATGCACAGAGTGCAGGTAAGCTGCCAATACAAGGCTGCAGGAAAGACTTCTCTTTCCATATTCCTGAGGCCTTACATACTCCATGTGCAGTACTTGGGTCAGCTGGGTGGGCAGAGTAAAGAAATGGGATCGAATGTGTTCTGCAGCCCTATTTAGCAGCATCTTTTTAGTCATGTGACCTCGAGTAAGAGCAGGGAAAAGGGTTACAGCAGCAAGCACGCTGTGGTTCCTGGTAGAGCAAGAAAGAAGCTGGAAATACACCCTCAGATGGAGGAACACCGGCTTAGTCTTAGAGAGGGAGGAGCAAGAGATGCACTAATGCAACCACGTCCTTCCCTTTCTCCTTGCTGAAGTGTCCCAACACATGCCACGGTTTCATAGAGCTTAAATCAGCATTGGTATGGGGAGACACTGGGAAGGTGGATAGACACAACCCTCAGAGAGCATTTGTCAACTAGAGCCTGCCCTGGAAACTCTCAGGTTTCCCTCCATGGTGAATACACCCTTTTGTGCGCTGAGGCAAATCAGAGCAGACTCTGGAAGCTGTTAGGGAGATGTTCAAGGCCAGCAAGGAGTTAGAAGTTCATAGATGAACCATGCTCCCCTGCTTTAATGGGGAATAAACTGAGAATGTAGCTTAATCTTGTGTTTGGGCTGTGGCTCTTAATGATGTACACATTTTGGCTCACAAAAAGAGCAGGAACATCTGTAAGAAACATAAGGAAAAAAGTTGTAGTGTTTCTTCACAGCATAAGCAGCTGCTAGCTGTCCGACCCAGTACTGTGTCAGAAAAAGAACCTTTAATGTATAATTTTCAGTATCCTAGGGAAAGTATGTTTTGAATGAAAGGCTTTCAACTTTACATAGCGAGTCTTCATACTGACTACTATAGCAAAAGCATTCCTTGAAAACATGGATGTGAATTTCCTCAGAGTTGGAACACAATCAGTTCGCCTAGTTTTGAGAGAGCAGGAAGACAGAGGGAAGGAGCAGTATCATGGATAGATGTGCTGCTGAGTCAGGCCACATCTTTCATATTTTTTCCTCAGACAAATAAAAACTCACAGAAAACTGTTACTTAAGAGTCAGGAATGGAGCTTGGGTTGGCTCAGTAATCACCAAAGTGTTTATCCATCCATTTGATGTCAGATCCTCCTTCAGCCTGTTGGAAGGATCTGAAAGCCAGCTCAGCATGCTGAATTGAGCCCTATGAACAACAGCTGTTCTGATCAGCATTTCTTGATGTATTTTTTGCTCCATGCAGTCAAACTTACTTGAAGAGCCAGCTCTGGATCAGTTGCTGGTGGGGGGCACAGTTTTAACTAGAGGGTCAAGAAGGAGACAGGATGCCTCTGACAGAGTAGTTACGAACCAGCATGGAGTTTGATTTTCTCTAGATTGAGTTTTGTAGTCAGCAGAGTGATACCAGCATATCTCTAACTGGGTTACTGAGCTGTTACAGTCAAACAAGTTCCCTAAGTACCTGCTGCATTTCTGACTTCTATTTGAGATCGAGCACCAGGGGTGAATTCACACTAGGGTTTATTTAAAAGGATGAGTACTGTGTGGCATTCCTTAGATCACACAAGACAAGCTGCTTTTACCACCATTGACCATTCCCATGTGGTCCTATCTCTGAAAAAATATCCATGGTTAGAAGTTGTCAGACTACGTCACTTGCCTGTGCAAGTGCCACACACGCTTGATCCCAGCTGAAACCTGCACATGCTTGTGATGCAGGATAAAAGCAAAGACCAAAGGAGCTGTTCCACAGCATGATTTTCTATACTTATGGGGCAATCATCTACAGTTTGTTAGTGCCTTGTCACTCCTCTGTAAATTGTCTAATGCCAAAAACGTTGCAACAATTTCAAGAGAAAGATCTGTCTAGTTAAACCTCTAAAAGCACATTTATGTTTCAGCTGTTCTGAATCACAGACTTGCAAAGGTCTAGGTTTTAATAGGTTTATGGTTAGACTACATGAAAGTGTAACTCACTGTACAAATTGTACAATAAATGCTCTTTTTTCCCCTGTTATTTAAAGACACTTTAAAAAGTATTTTTAAAAGGTCTTCACAATGCATTACATGAAATCTGATTGGGAACTTCTGTAGTTTATTTGTAGTATTGACAGAAAAAAATTTATGATTTGGGTTCTTAGCATTTGCTGCACCAGCTTACCTCCACGTGCCTGTATATTTTTAATTTTTCTGCTAGCCAATACAAGTCAAGTTGGACAAAGCTTTAAGTCTTCAGAGTGCATAGTTTATGTGCTAGTCTATATTTTCTGTGAGGCTTCTCCTTGCTTGCAGGCACAGAATGAGGAGCTAAGCTTACCCCCTCTTTTGGTTTCATCACTCACTAAATTAACTGCTGCACAGCACCACATACATATGTGACACAATATATTCCATTCATTTTATTTCTCCAACCTGACCTCATGTGCTGGCAGCCCTGGCTGCTGAAGAAGTTAAGCTGCAAGTGGTTTTGCAGTGGAAGACCTGCAAGCTGGGTGATTTGTCCCTTGCTGAAATGCAGAAGGTTAAAAAAAAATTAATCATTAATGTTGGTATCTTCAGCTGCTGCCAATGTTGCCAAGACAGGTGAAAGCTTTTCCCTCAGTAACATCCTACTCAAGGATGCACCTGACAGAAGAAATGGCAACCTAAAGAAATTCTTAGGCAAATTGTTTTAAGAGGCTCTATTCAAGAAACAGGACAAATGGGATCAGAACTTGCTCTGTTTCTATACTATTTACGTACTGTGCCTGCTGTCCTGGGGTAGATTGTCATTTCTATGAACAGAAGTCTGTATTTTAGGATATAATGTCAGTCTTGCTTGAGTCGGAGCGTGCTTGCCTAAAGTGCAGGATTTTAAAAGAAAAAAAAAATCTTTTTATTTTTTTATAGAAGATATTTTTCTTCTCAACTATGTTCCAGATTAAACTGCTGGGGAAGTTTAAGCACTTGTTAAACTATTGATTGAAATAAAGAAAAGCCTAACTGTAAAATTAAGGATCCTTTGCCTCCTCTACATGTTAGTTTTCCTGTTCTGTTGACTCTCTAAGTGTAAAAAAAATGTTTGGCGTCTTGGAAAGAAACAGCCAAAAACCTGAATGTTGATTACCTTGTGCACAGAAAAGCTCATTTTTTACTACATACACATTTTTTGTTTCAGAACACATCTGTCACTAGGAACAGTTCTGACAGATACAGATAAGTGATTTGGGATCCACAACACATCTTCAGGTTTTCTGAATAAAATCGTGGCTGGAGGTGTCCAGTGAGTAACGAGAGAGTGTGGTGAGAACAGCTGTGTCAGGACAAAGGACATGGTTCAACAGAAACCAAGTATTTTTCATAAGTGAAATGTAAACAAACAAACCACTATTGCTGCTCTGCTATTGCATCCCAGTTGCTTTAAGGCCTACAGCCTGGGGCAAGGAGCAGGGAGGGAAGAGACACTTCTTAAAAAGAAAGAAAAACCTGAAACAAACCATGAAGGGAAAGCAAGACATGGGATAACAGAAGTATCTTTGCTCAGTGCTCTGCAGTTTCACTCCTGCCTCACACACAGAAAGAGGTGAAATGCATTTGTATTTGAGCCTTCCACCACCACAATCAAAAGCTTTGGAGTTTACTGGTTCCTGAGTTTTTCAAAGTGACTCAGGAGATCCCTGAAAGATGAGTTCTGTTTTCAGGAAATATGCCCAAAATTACAAGGTATTTCAAGTGCATAGCCATAGCCTCTGAAGTGGCCTCCCTTCCTCACAAAGCAGTGAATATGGATAAATTCAGGCAATTTATTGCAAAATTCTGCAATATTCTACTTGGCATAATTTACTCAGTCCTGACAGAACAGGGAAGGACAGGCAACAAAAACCAGCACCACTAATTCTGGTTCATTCTGTTCCATTAATTTTCCATAATTTTTACTCTTTCTACAAGTTTTTTTATCCTTTTACTCTTCTTTAGTGCAATCATTGTGGATTTTTTTTCATTGCCATTTTCTACCAGCAATAAATAATAATAAGAGACTCCACTTCTGAATCAGGCAGAGACAAACACAGTTTTGAGGAATCATACCATGGGTACCCTTAACAGCCAAGGCAGAAGTGCTGTTGGCCTGAGCAAGTATTTATCAGGCATCCTCTGCCCATCTATCTTCTTCACAAGTCTGTTCAGGGTATAGGACCAGACCATGGCATGGATTCTAACTAAGGCACTACCAAGCCCTGAGGACAGTAAATTAATTCCTGCACGTCATCCAATAATGGGAACTGCCCATGATTACCACCTTAAAGCAGACAGACATCCTTTCCCATGGGAACCACTGTGCTCCTTGTCTGCTGCCATTTCCAAGATGGTCTGTTGGAAAATGAGAAAGCAAGCTGCACAGGGTAGTGCTGTCTTCAAATACATAAATGAAAAATGCTGGGAGAAAAAAGATTGTACTTGGGAATGTTGGGAATTATACCTCCTAGATTAACACACAGTAAAATAACAGAATCAGACAAATGTACTTTCATTCAAAGGACAGATGGTTGCTGGACAAACACATGGATTATTAATTTACTTAAGTAACTGCCCAACTACTGAATCCCTTTGCTCTTAGCGCCAACCAAAGACGAAAAAAAAATCAGAATTATGTATGGGCATCAGCTTTATTAACCGCTCAATAAAAGAGCACACCTGCGTCTGGAGTGCTGCATCCAGCACCAGAGTCCTCAGCACAAGAAAGACGTGGACTTGTTGGAGCAGGTCCAGGCAAGAGCCACAAAGATGGGAGCACTTCTCTTGTGAGGAAAGGCTGAGAGATTTGGCACTGTTCACTTCAGAGAAGACTCCAGGGACACTTTAGTACCGTGTTTCAATAACTAAAAGAGGTCTATCAGAAAGACGGGTACACACTTTTTAGCAAGGCCTGCTGCAATAAGGAAAGGGCCAAAGGCTTTAAACTGAAGGAGGGTCGATTTAGATGGGATGTTAGGAAGAAATTCTTTACTGTGAGAGTAGTGAAGCACCTGTTGCACTCTGGCAACAGGTTGCCTGAGAGCCTGAGGATGCCCCATGCCTGGAAGTGTTCAAGGCCAGGCTGAATGGGGCTTTGAGCAATCTGGAAGAAGATGACCTTTAAGGTCCCCTCCAACCCCAGTCATTCTAGGATTCTCTAAGGCATTTCTGGAAGCAATCGCATCTTCCAACAAACACTACAAACAATAGTTTCAGCACCACAAACGACAGACACCCAAGTCCCCAGACACCCTCCGTTTTCTGGGAGGGAGGCGGGAGCGGGGTGAGGAGCAGCGCCCGGGTCGGCCTGTCGGGAAGCGGGAGCGGGGCTCTGGATCCGCCCGGGAGCGGCGCGGGCCGGGGGCACAGCGCCATCTGGCGGCGGGAGCCTGCGGAACACCGGTTCCCCTCCCAGCGTCCTCCCGCCAAAATCCAGCGGCAACACGGCGAGGGAGAGGGTCAAACCCTGCCAAGCCGTCAGGCTCTGTCCGCTTTATCGAGCACAAGCAGCAAAAAAAAAAAAAACCACACCCAGAAAAACTTGAATGAGCAAGAAAGCCAGTTTCTCTACCGAGGCCATGGTTTTAGCGTACAGAAAATAAAGCATCCATCTTTTAAAGCCAGTTCACAAGTTTTCCCTGAGGCTCAGACTAATGCTACAATCTCATTCCACATGATGCATGATGCTGTCTTCTTACCAGAGGGGCGCACCATCCATGGGAGCAGTAGCAATAAAAGAAATCAGGAATTACACTCAGAAAAATGTGAAGATACGCTTTCAAAAGCTAGGAAATGCCAAAAGGAAGCTCTGCCCCTGCAGCCTTCATTGAAGCCCCCCTTGGATGCCCAGTGCCATACGATCAGGGCAAAACTTGCTAAACCTATGCCCTAAACAACTCCCTTCTCTACGCTCTGCAAGGAAATACAGGGGAAATGGTTACATGGCCTAAGCTATTCCAATCAGTTCTGCATTTATGCGTTTTCCATAGAAGGAAAATAGTGTTACTAAACTGGCAGCCTTGCATTGCCTCAACATATGACCATCTGTCCATATTCAAAATCTGTCCAGAAATGTATATATAGGTACCAACTGAAAATTGTAATGATACATAGCGCATGTGAAAGTACTTTATCCAGGGAATTACTGAAATTTTTAATGAGAAGTATCACACACTCAACTAAAACTTAGAGCTACATAAACTCTCAAATACACTAAATATGGGGGAGAATTACAGAATTTTGACAGACACACTATAATTTTAAATCTTAAAGTATTATTGTCTCATCCTGTTATAACAGCAAGGGCTTTAGTTACCACAATTAGGAGATAACTATCCATGTATAGTGACACAGAAGGGAGCATTCAGGATTTAGAGGCCATCAGGCATGAGACCGGGAAGGATCTCCTGAAAAAAAAAATCTATATTTAAATTACTTAAATATAAAATTGCTTTTGCATTTACAGCAGAGACCTGTGCACTACACAAAAGCAGTAGCAATTGCTCCTGGATGTTGGAAATTCACCTTGTGTAAGCCTTCTCCTGCTAAAGCCTCATGTTTCTCTTTGAAGGTCTCAACATTGCAGAGCCTCAGAGTGCACTTCAGAGGGGTTTCAGATGAGATGGCTCCAATTTGGCAAGAAGGAAGGAAGTGTGTTTGCATGCAGCCACCCTCAAAATCAGCAGTATTGTAGCAACTCAAAAATTAGGAGCAGCTGAAGGAAGAAAATGGATTAGAGGCAACTGAAGCAATTACAAACGTATGATACAATGCAAAGCCCTCCAGAAAGCCAGTCTGCTGCAACCACCAGCCCAGACACAGGCACCCCAGAAAGATTGGTGTCCACGACTCTGATGTAAACATGAACATACACAGACACAAAAAATGGTTTTGCATAAGCCCCTTGTCATGCCTGCCCACAGGGCAGCTAATGCTGGTGTGGCTCACCTAATGTGCCATGCAGAGCACCAGAGGACTCTGGTCACACACTACTGTTCCCTGCTGCTCTCCCTGAGCAGTAGCCAAGGAAATCAGGAGGTCCCTTCCATATGCTGCTGGTTTACTTTTGATTAGCTGCTTCATTTCTAAATATCTACTTCTACAAATGCAACCTCTACACACCTCACAAAGTGGATTTAGAAACCCAGAATTTATAAAAAAAGCTCTGATCTACAAGGAGCTTTGAGCTTGGTTTTGGCTACTCTGAACAGCAAATTCCTCTGATCTGTTTGCAATCATTGAAACATTAGCGTTTCTGAAGTGCCTGAGCAGAGCAGTGAGGATGCGTAACATGCAGGATTATACTTTCTTCCAATTTTTAGCATTTTTCAGCCCATTTCTTAGCAAGTTTCTTGGGTCACCCATTCCCACTCCCTGGTAGATGAAGCAGTCTCACCTCCACACCCCCTCCATGAGCTTAAGTCTGGTGACAGCTCCAGTCCCCACTGCTCGTGCCAACCTGCTCCCTTGTAGCCCTCTCATCTCTCACCCCACTGCTGACAAGAGCGGGGCCACCGCCAGCAGCTGCCAGAGTATTTGATCTGTGCCCACGCCCACAGCTTGGCAAGGATGCCAACAGCAGCAAGAAGAACAGGTATCTTTCCAGCTTGCCACTCAGGCTTGCCCAGGCGGGGAGACTCAAATTAAATGTCTTTCATCTGAGCTCTAATCTTCCTTTAATTGGAGGTAATTGGTATCTGTGAAACATACACCTCTCTATCAAATGTGGCTTGAACTAGATTTCAAATTCACACAGGGAACAGCAGCATTAAAATGCTGCAATCACATAAATCTTGTCTCTGTCTCTTTTAAGTTGGGTTTTTCCACAAATACGCTGACCTTCCTTTGCCATTGTAACCTGGTTCCTGCGGAGGCAGGATGAAGAGATTATTTCACCTAATCAGGAAGGCAATCTGTTCTCATTTTCTTGAAGCTGGGATGTAAAATGAGAGGCCCAAGGGCTAAAGTATTTCAAGGTGTTCAGTGCACTCAGAAAGCACTGCCATGAAGCTGAAGGCTGCACTGGAAATCTGAGGTTAGACAATCCTGGGCATGAATAAAATGAAAATCCTTCTCCTGGTATTCTGTTTACAAGGGCAACTACCATGTTTGAGGCTTTACACCCTAAAATTGGAGCGAAATCCCCATGCCTGGAGAAGGCACAGCAGTTCCCAGCATATGTCTGGAGAGAAGGCAGCACATACAGACCTTTCTAACAGTCCAGGCATCCTGGGACTACAAAGTCACCACAAAGCCACTTCTGATGCAGTCCACCTCACTTTTGTCATGGCCATCTCTTCCTACCATACTCTCATTTTCTTCACTTGACATCAATCATTGAGGTGTGGGACACATCTCTCATATTTATCACTTCAACATTTTAAACTAACCAGAGGAGATTAAGGCAAACACCGAAAAATAGCCACTACATAAGCTGCTTCTTCTTCTAAGAACCACTCACTTCATTATCAAAGGTGCACTCTTAGTACTTCTGATTGCAGTTCCAGAGGGCTGGACCCAAGGTTCCGGTTTTGTTTTCTGCAGACTTTCTTCCTAAGCCTTTCTATAACATGGTTCCATAAACTACACAAGGATTTAAAGTAATGTCTCTCAACCATTAAGAAACAGAGATAAATATTCTCATTACTAATATTCCTCAGAGCAATATTCCTTCATACTAGTGCAGATATCTACTGCAGTCTGAAAAACAGTAATAGCAACATTTACTAATTTTGAGCGAAAACACATCAGTGGGCTTAACCTCTGAGTCAGATGGATTCTGGAGCATCTTTGCTTGCAAGAGTCAAACATGTTTAGTTTTTTTAAAAAAAGAAGTGCTTTTTTAAAAAAAGAAGTGCTGAGGTATCTGAAGTAGCTGTCTGTATCATCTGTGTTAGGGCTATCAGCAAAGGAAAAATACTTCTCCACTTCCATGGGAAGAACAATTGTCGTGAGTTGACCATGGCTGGATGTTAGATGCCGACCAAAGCTGCACTATCACTCCCCTCAGCGAGAAAATACAATGAAAGGCTCATGGGTTAAGATAAGAACAGGTAGAGGTCACTCACCAATTACCATCATGGGCAAAACAGACTATTTGGGCAAATTACTTTATTGCCAACTACATCAGTGTAGGATAATGGAAAAAGAAAACCAAATTTTAGAACACCTTCCCTCCACCCCTCTCTTCTTCTCAGGCTTGATTTTATTCATGATTTCCTCTCCCTCCAAAACAGTGCAGGAGGATGGGGAATGGAGGTTGTGATCAGTTCATCACACATTGTCTCTGCCACTCCTTCTTCAAGGAAGGACTTACACACTCTTTCCCTGCTCCAGCATGGGATCTCTCCCATGAGACAGTCCTTCACAAACTTCTCTAACATGAGTCCTTCCCATGGGCTACAGTTCTTCACAAACTGCTCCAACATGGCTCCCTTCCACGGGGTGAACTCCTCCAGCAGCAGACTGCTCCAGCATGGTCACAAGTGCTGCCAGAAAACCTTCAGCATTGGCTCCTCTCTCCATGGGTCCATAGGTTCTGCCAGGAGCCTGCTCCACTGAAGGTTTCCTACAAGGTCACGGCCTCTTCAAGCATCCACCTGTTCCAGCATGGGGTCCTCTATGGGCTGCAGGTGGATTGCTGCATCCATGTGAACCCCCCATGAGCTGCAGGGGCACAGCTGCTTCACTGTGGGCTGCCCGACGGGCTGCGGGGGAGTCTCAGCACTGGTGCCTGGAGCAGCTCCTCCCCCTCCTTCTTCACTGACCTGGTGACTGCAGGGCTCTTTCTCGCACATATTCTCCACTCTGGCTGCAATCTGCTCTTGTGCAATACCTTTTTCCCCTTCATAGCCATGTTACCCCCAGAGTCACTACCACCATCACTGATAGACTCAGCAGTGTTAGGTCCATCTTGGAGCCAGCTGGCATTGGCTCTGTAGGACACCAGGGAAGCTTCTGGCAGCTTCTCACAGAAGCCACTCATGCAATCCCCCCCCTACCAAAGCCTTGCCACGGAAACTCAATGCAACAATATACATCCCCACTAACAGGGCAGTGCACATGTTAAGGACAGTTTGCTTTCTTTCACTTGTTAAGTGCAAACAGCACTGGCTCCACAGAAGTTTTTTTGCAACACAGACTGACTTTTATGTTTCAGGACTACAAACACAACACACCCAAATGCTTAGCATATTTTTTCCTTTTTTCCCCCAACTATCTTTGGCTGAGGTCAGGCATTATAATCCCAGTGAGCACATTCCACTTCTAAACACCTAACAGTTACATTTTCTGTCTGTTCAACACTTGGCTTCAGGAACAGAAAAAGCAACAGCTAAGTCTTTAGGAAGCCGCTTCAAAACACTATTACAGATGTGTAAGCAACACGAAGCAGCATCTTTGAAATCCAACAAACAAACAAACAAAAAAAAAGACTTGGACATGGCTCAAGGAATACTTGATGAGAAACAGGACAGAATGTATGCTAGAAAATAAGGGCTGTGCTTAAGCTACCTAGTCATTTGCCTCAACACTGATGCCTCAAGTTTCCCCATCTCACAAGCCAGGATAACCCATCCTTGACAAGGCAGACCAAGACACTCACAAAGACTGCTATTTAACTATTACCCACCGCGAGAAAAGCCTAGATACTGATCCCCAATAACAGTCTCTCTAAATTCATCTTTGCATGTGAGCTTGCACCAATATTAGTAAAAACTTTACATAACATCCTGAAATAATTAGTCCTAGACTATGGCAATTTGTTGGTTGGTTGATTGTTGGGGTTTTTCTCCCCTGCAGAACTTGGATGATCAGCAGTCTAATGTTAAAAAAAAAAAAAAGAACAAACCACCACAACTAAACAAAACAACTTACAACTTACAATGCTTTTTTTCTTATCAACCAATTCAAAAGGTAACAATAACTGTTTCAGCCACCCTTCAATTACTGTTTCACTTATTTCAAGTGCTTAAGCTCAGATTGCTTCACTACAATTATGGCTGTCTCCTACCTCTGTGCCTGGTTACCACAAACATCCTTTTAAGTCTTTTCTAAGGAAGAGGGAGGACATCAGCCTTCCACCACTGCCAGCAAGAGAGTAGTTGCAGTTCAATACCCAGCTGGCTGTGTTACCAACACTACATAAAATGGTACCAAGTTTTAAATAAAGTGGCACTGCATACCTTATACCCGGTTTCAGTTAAAACATAATTTGTAGTGGATGAAACAGTAATTTCATCCAAAGCAGTTTGCAGATCTAGTTCCCCATACAAACACATAAACTTCTCCCAGCAAATGAGGCACAGGCACTGACCTTACCACCCCCTGACAGTAATGATAATGCCAGATAAAAGATAAGAATCAACTGTTTTGTCTTTGCATAAGACCACTGCTCTACATGATCATTTGTCACATACAGGGCAAATAAACAATAGGTGACAACATCAGTACTACCTCTGCTTATGCAGCCCTGTCAGAATCAGCAATTCCTCAACATACCTAACACACATTGAAACAGAAAAACACAACAGACCAACTTCAGCCAGACACTTGGTTACACTATTTCAGTGCCCCTGGGAAACATATTTGGACAAGAAATAACCTACTTCATTTTATCATCATTAGTTTCAGTACTTCCCACAGGAAGGAGCTCAAACCCTTGTGAAAACTGACTCCTGCATTTAGCTCCCCCTCTTGTCCAAAACTTTAATGTGCCACCACTCTAAAGCTACCACAGAAGCTCAGGATCAGCCAAGACAGAGGCTCCCTAGCAGCAGTGGTGAGTGCTAAGACAGATGGGCCTTCCAGGACACCCCCCACAAAGCCATTCCACAGGAACCAGAGTAGCAGGCGAGGCAGTGAACTATTACCTTCACAGCAACGCGGCTATAAAGACAGGCCGTGGCATTTCAATTGCGCCTGCAAACTTGGACAGGAGGGCATTGCAGTGTTACTTATTTATTTATTAGGGTTGCTCTGTAACTGCATAGCTCTCATGCCATCTTTTGCTAAAGACTGAAACAAGTGTTTGCTCCAGCAAGTCAATTCACACATAAAAACCAGTGAACTACCAAAAGGAAAAAGAAAATTTATCAAGATGAATCTTATAAATCTGAGAGACCCAGCAGCATCCCCAGTGCTGCCTGGATCGAGGCACCTGTTCTTCACTCCAGCAATGACTTCACCCAAGACAGCCTCTTGCCATTTACCAGCAGAACCCAGAGCAGGGCAGTAACACCACCCATGGGACCGGATACCCTCTTTTCTAGCAGCAGTCCACAGAATGGAGTCAGGGAGAAGTTCCAAAATAAAAAGGACACCACTACATTTTTAATAGTTTATTAACACTTCAACCTTTAATAACTTTGAAGAAGGCCTGAAAGATAAGTTTTGCTCATTGACTTTGTCTTTTCCCCTTTGGCAAAATGTCACCTTTCAACTCCTCCCTCCACCCTCCCTCCTCCCAGGAGGATAATGAAGTTCCAAGCTAATGTTTGGTTGCTTCTTTTAAGTAAGTTGGCTTCAAACATAGCAGCAGAAACATGCAAGCCTGGGCAACAGTGTCTGTCAATAGCTTTTAGAGAATGACTAGGAACACACAAATAATTTGTGTATTGATACAAATAACTTTTTCTTAAATGAACTTTATATATATATATTTTTAAAGTGGGTTAAATTTGGTGCCCAGAATTACTAGAGAAGCTATATCTTCTAGTTAGCTATGTTTATTTTTTTCCCCCTGAACCATACTACTCTTTTTTAAAGTGCTACATTCATAAAAAATTTTAAATAACTACTTTGACATTGTATACTTGAATCATCTTGCCTTTTTCAGAAATCAGAAGAGCAACCTGCAACATGTATTTAACTGAAATTATGCATTTACCCTGACATGACTTTATGGGCATCACCATCCGCTCATCTCACCAGGAGCAGGTGGAGAGACTGTATTTCCCTGTGCTTACACACACGAGTAAGCAAGCAGACAAAGCAAGAAGTTCTAACCATTTCAGGAACAAAGACAAACAATTTAATCCATATTACATAATTCACTGAATACAGCTGATCTCATCCAAAGTGACTCCTGAGAGCAAAATAGTTTTAGCATTACATTTTATATACAGCTATGAAGGGATTACGGGAAACCAAGACAGTCTCCTTAGAGCATTACTGAGAACTCCATTACAAGAGCGCTGTACACTTGAAAGCATCACTTAAACCACAACCAAAATTTTACCATTGACTTTTTTCTTATTTATGAAAAAAAGTTATTTCATTCTGCTTTTATCATTGCTTTTACCATATTTCTGCTGACAGATATCAAAACCTGAGTCAGCTGCATTAAGCAATGACATTTTTTCTGATTTTAAGTCCTCTAAGTGCTAGCACCTTTGAAAACCTCCACACACCACGCTGTAAACATTTTAAGATCTTCCAGAGGGTTTTGTGTGGTTTTTCTCCCTTCAACGCAGGAATGACTGATCTGAAGCAAACTACATCCTGCACAATATTGCTTTCGTTATTTTCCACGTAATCAGTTTGGAACAGGCTATGAAAATTTGATGTGGAAATGTTCTGTTGGAGAAAAAAAGAAGAAATACACCATTCTGAACCACCGGAACCAAAATAATCAAAATCTTAACACAGTTTTTTCCAGTCACTGGGATGGAAGGAGACTTGAATGCAGACACTGGAACAAGTAATTGGAAACATCAGTGCTTGCATGCTTAAGTGAAAAGATAAGCAGTATTTGCATTTTCTCCATCATCTTCGTTGTACATGTGCAAGATTTTATAAAAAAAGTTTATCACAGAGAGCTATGACAGAACATGATGTAATTAAAAAAAAAAAAAAAGCAGTAGAAATCAAAGGCAACCAAGATAACGTACATCTTTCCCAGAACATTTTTCTCAGCTACATAAGGTGTGCATATACCAAGGTCTAACACACTTATCTGCACCACATCAAGTCAAGCTGTCCAAGAGCATACACAATTTTGCTTACAGGAGTATACCTCTTCCACAATTTTTCAAGTTTACAAGTAATTCCCTGTATTGGATTATGCTTACTCAGAAGTACAGATAATAGTTTGTTTTAATACTACTCTTTGTTTTATGACATATTCAGAGATGAGGCAAGACGTAAGATTAAGTGCAGGGAAGCATTTCAGACCCCAAAAATGGATTTTTTAAAACTTAGCTATACATGGTTAAAACAGGTAGATCGGCCAAGAGTTGCATAAAATGATTTTTATTTCCCAAAGATGAGCAACTGAGCCAAAGGTGAGCAACTCAGCAAGTATCAACTCTTCTGCATCATGGAATTCACTACGGGTGTCTGAGTGTTCAACTTGCATTTTTTAGTATCTGCTAAGACAGAATTATAAACTGAGTAAGTTAATATATGTGAATTAAGTACCCTTAAGAAATCAAAGAATAATGTTGGCTCCTGGAAGACACCCAGAAGATCCAAAGATGGAACAGAAGGTTGATTATTACACTCCTGCACAATCCAAGCAAATTGTTAATATATTGAAAACATTCATGTCTGGCATTTGCACCTGCTGGATATCCAAATTATTCTGTCCCAAAACATGTTTGATAACCTTCTTCTTTGTAGCTGAAAGCAGCCAGAAAACAGTTCATTTTTTTAAACAAATGGAATGGAAACCTTTTTTTTTTTTCTTTCCCAAGCTTCAATTACAACAGTCAAAGCCAGAGACTTAAGCAAATAAACTTCAAAATAGCCATTTGTTACAAGTAGCAAATTACCATAAACAATGAACTTGTTAAGAATCCCCTCTAAAAGCACGACACACACAAACAGGCTACCCAGCAGAAAAATCTGTTAACAATTTTATTTCTTTTGCCATGTTAAATATTATGGGACAGGACTGTTAAGGATGAAGAACTCTCAACAATGCCTCACAAGGAATAAGAAAGAAATTCTGCCATGATATTAGCAAAGTAAGATAAGGAGAAAATTTACACAGTAAGAGGCACCATTTCCCCCAGAATACCTCTTGTCATATTCCTGAATGAGTGGGATTAGCAATCTAATAAATCATTTGTCAAGAGGTAACAGCAACAGATAAAATTTTAAAGGATTATTAAAATAACATTTACAAGACTCTGAACAATTTTTGAATTCTTATTAAAACCACAGAAAGAAAGAACAATTCTTTATTTATGAATTTTCATAAAGGACTGACTGTGCAACTGATACCTGCTATTGATGACTGAGTGTACAATTTTGTCCAGCAGCTGAACAGTTTGTCTTTTCAGATTGTGTTTTCTAACCGTGCGAGATCATTAAAGGCAAAGCCTGTTATGATGCTGTACACAAAAATGGCCACTCGGGCCATACTACCCATGATGTGGTAGGTAAACAAACTTTTTTCTGGCCAAGAGAAAACAAAACAAAACAAAACAAAACAAAAACAAAAAAAAAACACCAAAAAAAAACAAAAAAAAAGAAAGGAAGCTGCAGTTTTGCATGCTTCTCTCACTCATTCTTTCTACAAGATGAACTTCCCTAGAAAGAATCCAATGAAAATGGCTGCAATTACAACAAGAAGTGAAGGAAGAGAATTAGAGCCATTATCTCTGAGGGCCAAAGCTGTGGGTGATCCAGATTTATCCGAGTGCGCTACCTTTCTGAGCCTCAAGCCTTCATCCTGAGGGGAAGAGAAAACACAGATGGAAAAAAAGCATAAATACATCATTTGGATAGTAAAAACTAAACTCAAAAGGCCATGTTTACTGGTGAATATTTAAATGAAATTTAAAAAAAACCCTCAACACATACAAAATTACATCACATCAAAATCCAACATGAACATAGAAAACCGTATTTTAAATAAGTAATTCACTAGTCTCTCTGCGTAAAAAATATACCAAAAATCTTGCTAGGCCCAATGAAGCATTCTGCTCTTACTTCATATGTGTCAAAATTAAATAGCAGTAATTCCTTATTGTTAAGGAGAAATATCTGCTTTGTTTAGTGTCAATGTCATGGTGTGGAGATATCATATTATTTCATAGCTCTTTAAAAGGCTACCATGGCCAATGAAATTGTCAAAACTGTTCCAAAAGCAAATATATAGAAAAGACACAAAGTCATGTATCGACTAGTTACTGGTCACTGAAATGACACCTTTACATAAAGGTACAAGGAAGTAATGTTTGCTTACCTCCTCTGGCCAAACAATTGCTCTTGTTCACTAGCTGTTTGTAATACAAAATGTTACTGCTCTAGATGTCATTCATTATTACTGAAAAAAAAAGCACTTTTACAAAGCCACTAATTCAGTAGCTTCGACTTAGACTTCAAGTAACTACGGTCACCTTAAATAGGACCACTTCATTTAAGAAGAAAATTATGCAGCTTCCATGTCTCATCCATGACAATTACAAAGTCTCAATTAAGTTCAAAATATACATTATACACAGGACAGTAAAGTCATATTATGAATTGATCTTGACATTCTAACAGCTTTATCTACTTGCTGGAATATACATCTTTAGGCCTAATTAGAAAGCAGAACTTTCAATCAAGAAGAGTGAAGCCACTTCAGTATAAACGTGGACACAGAACTTACTCTCAGGTGCCGATTTTCTTCTGTCAGCTTCATAATCTCTGCCTGAAGTCTTTTGCACTCCTCCACGAGCTTCCTTGTTTCAGTGTCATTAAGTGAAACACTATGTGGTTTTGGCATCGGTCCATCCTGCTTAGATGTGTTCAGTACTGGGGCGGATTTGCTTGCATCTATATCATTCTACAAACATCAAGAATGATTTGAGAATTTACTTACCTAGAGAAAAATCATCCACAGCTTAAAAGTGAAACAATGAAGCTACTAATATAGTTCAATGAGGTTCATATTTACAGTAAGCTGAACAGACACTGACAGTTCAATTCTGATTAGCTCAAGTATTAAAAAAGCATGAGAAGATGGCACTGTTTACCTGGTACTACACTCTACTGAGACACAAATTAATATTTTAGCTGCTTAACACTGACCCAGGAGGCATCCAAAAGAGGGCATAAAATACACGAAAGAGCATTTGAACTTGGGGGGGAAAAATAAAAGTAATCCTGCAATAGTAAGAAACAAAAAGTAAAATCAGAACAGGTCATGTCACAAACTCCTATGAAGTATGTGCGACACAGATGTTTTTTGCTTGTAATACCTTTAAGTGAAGGAAAATAAAGTGCTGCACAAACATGAAAATTAAGTCTGACAGCATCTGAAATACACACTACTAATTTTGAAGAGTCACAAAAAGTTGTGAAAAGAACAATATTAAAATTAACTATCTAACTCCCACAGGCCTGTTCAAAACCACACAATCATAGAATAGTTTGAGTGGGAAGGAACATCAAAGAAGAACTAGTTCCACCCCCTTCCCCCCCAGCTCACTACAGGCAGGGACAATTTTCACCAGATCAGATTGCTCAAAGCCTGATTCAACACAGCCTTGAACGCCTTCAGGGATGGGACATCCACAATTTCTCTGGGTAACCTGTTTCAATGCCTCACTACTTCCTGAGCAAAGAATTTCCTCCAAACATCTAACCCAAATCTTTCGTCTTTGAGAATTTTTCCCCCTTGTGCCATCACTATCTGCCTGTGCTAAAAGTTGCTGCAATGAGGTGTCTATGGAGCCTTCTCCAGGCTGAACAACCCCAGGTCTCTCTGCCTGTCTTCACAGGAGAGGTGCTCCAGCGCTTTGAGGATCTTCATGGCCCTCCTCTGGACTTGCTCCACCATGCTTCTTATGCTGGGGAACCCAGAGCTGCACTCAGGACTTCAGATGGGGGTCTCACAATGGCAGAGTAGAAGGAGGGAGAATCTCCTCCCTTGACCTGCTGGCCACATTTCTTGTGGTGCAGTCCCAGATGCAATTGGCTTTCTGGGCTGTGAGCACACACTGTAGATTCACATCCAGCTTTTCAACCATGAGAACCCCCAAGACCTGGCAAGCCTGACTGCCAATCAACACTGAGGCAAAGAAGTCCGTGAGTACCTCAGCCTTCTCCATATTTGCTGTCACCCGTTCTCCTTTCTTGTTTATCAGGTAGGGTTCAATCTCCTTGTCCTTTCTTTTCTAACATACTCCATACTTACAGAGTCCCTTCTTGTTACTCTTCACATCCCTTGCCACATCCTACTTTATCTGTGCCTTAGTTTTCCTGCTCCCACCCCTACACACCCCCAAACCATACCCCTGTACTTCCGAAGTCACAAGTCTAGCTTCCACTGGCTGTGCACTGCCTTCTTACTCAATGCAAGGAGTAGATCCTTGCTCAGCCATGCCATTTTCCAGCCTGCTTGATTTCTTACACATCAGATGGAGAGCTCTTGCACTCTAAGAAAAATGGCCTTAAAGAGCCGGCCCTAGAAGGGCCTAAAGCCCCTTAAGAGTAGCCAACTTTTTAATTAGAGTAAGCTCCTCTGTCCCTAGGGACATTTTCTTAGGAGGTAGTTTTGTATAGTCCATTACATTTCTCTCACTACATTACACACTTTATAAATTATAGCCAGAAAGTAGACAACTAAGTGCTAGACATCTCATAAATTATCCTTTCCAAAAGAGAAAGAAAAAACAATAAACCAACCCCAAAAACCCCAACCACAAAGCAACCCCTACATCCCCTTCCCCGCAAGATTAAACTGAGATTAAACTGATTAAATTGCATCTGAAAACAAAAAAGTATAAAAATAACAAAAATATAGCTTTTTTGACACTGCTCTCCATTGCTGGAGTTTTTTAAGATGTGGTTGGACAGAGTGCTCCCTTTGGGACAAAATCTTGGACAAGATGGTATTTCAAGGTCCCTTTGAATCTGGGCTATTCCATGATTCTATGAATCCCTAAAAAGTTATATACCGAACACCCCTCCTGTCTAATTTAGTACAAATTCTATTGATTCATTTAGTCATTAAATAAAATAAGTTTAAAAAAATCCTGAAATTTCTGTGAGATCCTACCAGTCAGTGTATGACAGTTTCTCATTCCTTACTTACCAGTTTATCATTTTCATTGGGCATTTCAAACACACATCTCAATTTGGAGTCCATCAACTCATCAGGTTTCGCTTCTTTCCACTAAGAAAACAATTAATACAGTTATTTAACATGCTGGACTCAAGCAAACATCTCAACAGTTCACAAGCTTGCTCTTAGCACTGACCTCCTATACAGCTGAATACCACGCTTACCCTCCCTGCAATTTTCAGACTTGCTTATGAACAATGCTTTTTGTTTACACTCACTGCTGTGAAGTAACAAAAGCTAGAGATGGTTATTCAAGTCTGGAAATGAAAAAGAGTAAACTGAATGCAAGGATGGATCCATCAGAGGTTTGTATGACACAGGGAGGGGACAATACAGTGGTTTCTTAACACATGAGAAAGAAGTAGCATCTGAGTCAATTTGAAAAGAAAGTTCTAGCCCTATTATGCCTCAGTAAACATATGGCTTGTATCCCATCTTGAAAGCACTGATTTTAAATAAAAGACTGAAAGACACCTTTTAGTGACTATCATGTAGAGACCTTCTAGTGACACATGTAGAGACATGTGTTCTGGAGTAAATTTCTTTAGTTCTTCAAATTTTAGACTTTAAACCACTTTCTCCTTTTACTGCATATCATGTGACAATTTGGGCCTAGAGAATTTTTCAAAGCTGTTTATAAAAAAAGCTTTTAAATTTTAATGGTTCTCATTATATTTAAATAACTAAACTACGCTGGAATCTCCTACTCAACTGAAAATTAACTTTCAAAGAGTGTACTTCATGTAGTTGCCTTAAATTCTTAGGCTCAGAGACTGGTCTCAAGTCTGCAGCAATTACTGTGTACCTGAATTCACTAAAAAGCAGTTATTTGAAAGGTATTTCTGAAGTTGGTTTTTATATCCTTACCAAAGAGGCAGGCTTCATTTACCAAATATAATCAAGAGCTACTAGAGCAGATGAAGAAAAACAAACCAGTTCAAAAAGGCAGATAGTGTTAACATTCATGTCTCTAAAGCTTCATAAAATCTAGAAGGTTTTCCACTGCTTCCAGTGAAGAGTGATGCCACAGTAATCTTTGCCTTCAAATAAGGGGACAGAGCCCAAAAGGTCTCTTGGATTTCAGCAATTTATAAAATCTCATCTTTATCCTTTGTTTCCTCTCTCCTCCTCTGCCTTGAGTGAACATCAAATGTACCTGTGTGAACCCAGGCATTACTTAAAATATTTTGTAGAGTTACAAGCATGTGCAACGTTGACCTCCACCTTAGGACATACTTATGTGAGTCCACATACACACTAAAAGGCATGTCCTGACAACTGAGGGCTTCATTCCCACTGGTGCCAGCCAGTAAAATCAGAAACAGGCACCTTACTTCTGAACTAACAAGCACAAACCTACATACCTTCCTTCTGGATCTTGCATCAGACCAACCCGGCCTAAGAACTAAAGCTACAACATGTTCTATTAAAACAGAAAATAAATCTATCATTTCTGCTGTGTTTAGCCAGCACTTGGTATCTTGTAGGGAGACACATCTCAGTCTTGAAAATGTTTTAATTCATTATAATCCCATTCAACATTTCACTTAGACACTTTTTGTACCAAATGAACCCATTTACATACAGTTTCAGGCTTGTTGTTTGAATAAACTCTTGATTCCTTCAAATTCAATCGGTTTATCCCTTTTAAATTAGCTGCATATAAAGGTATGATATGCCCATATTTTAACACGGAACTGACCTTACCTTAGACTCACTCCTATTTCCATTCAGTAACCTCTATGTTAATCACTACAGGCAAGTTCTAAGAGGTGACCTTGTTCAGAGAAAACCCAATTCTTCAAAAAGGAATTGCAAAAATGTGAATCATTTACAGTTAAGTCAAAATTTTTAAGGAAAAAAATACATCAGCCATTTTACTCCAATTTTACTTACCACTGCCTCCATATCTGTAATATTTGGTGGTGCATAAGTTGTTTGTACCATAAACTTGTGTTTACTCTTCTCATTTGGGTCATAGTCAAAAGGCTGCAGCATTACTGTTCCAAAGGAAAAAATAAAACTGCGATTCTTCAGCTAATCACTACAGCAAACATGTACATACAGCAACCACTTCAGATTTAGTCCTCACTGAACAAACACTCAAAGTTAAAATGCAAAGGCAGTGCATACACTGTAGAAAAAGGGACTGAGAGGTCAGAGTCTGATGTGGCTGACATGATTATTTCTGTAATTACGATAGGAAAAGACATTTCATATACAAATATGAACAAACATCCAGTAAAAGAGACCGAAAAAAATTACATCTAAATATGTGTATGTGGGAATAGACTTGCAATTTGATCTACCAGAGGATGAGGACTCAATGAACTGGAGAGATAAATTATTTTGCAGTGTACATACACCTGTCTTCCACAGAATGAGAATTTCAGTTCAGTATATCTTTTACAAAATTAAGAGAAGCAGAGACAGTTTCAGAAAAATATAAGAAAAAATACATGGAGTCCTGTAACAGTTACCTATATATGTACCTATTCTATAGCAATGAGAAAGCTATGGCAGAGATACTGATATAGCTAGAAAAATGCAAAAGCAGAGGGAAAAACATTAACAAGTAACAGTAACAAGCTGTGAAGGAACAAGAGTAACATGAAATTATGAAAAAATCCAACAACAAGCAATTGCTGTTAACAAGTTAACAACAAACAATACATGACAGGATAATAAATAGTAAATTTACGGTATCAGTGTAAAGAAAAACAGCTCTTACGGAATTTATATTTCTGGAAAAAAAATGAAAAAACATGGCTGAAGAAGGTTAGTTAGTGATTTACAGTTGAAAAGTAATAAATGATTAAAAAATGTCAGTGGACTTCCTTAAAATGACTGTCAAATCACATTTCCAACAATGAATTTTAAAACTGGCTTGGCTGTGAATCAGCACAATGCATTAAACAGGCTGAAGACAGCTAACACTACCACAACATTCAGTTTTGAACATAAGAGCTTCAGCCCACAGTATCCTATAGTTATTTCTCTCTGCACAACAATATGAGAGAAATCTATTTTTAATTATATGAAAGATGACTCAGCACTGAAAACATTCAGCTGAGAGACTGATGAGATAAAGTGGGTCACTAGAAAAATAATCTGTGCACTTATCTTAGCAAATGACCCAAAAGAAATTATATGCCTAAAAAAAAATATGAAGCTGACATTGTGGGGAAGAGCACTTAGTTCTGAAAAGCACTGTGGAATCACTGTAACTAAACAATGGCACTTGAAAACATCTTGAGGTCACCGTAGCTGAATAACTGCATGAGAATCCAGTAATACAGAAATAGGCACATCAAAGACGTCCTGCCATGCCAACTGAAGACTCAAGCACTGTGACATGTTTCCCTTTATTGGAGATCCTGAAGCCACAATATTGTTTACAGCTCCAGTACTGACTCATTTAAAAAACCAAAATATTTAAAGCTTTAAAAAGATGATTTATAACTATGAAAACACACAGGATGTAATCCCTCAATCTATTCAATTCCCTGAAGAGAAATGCCAGCAAGATCTTGATTGTGATATTGAACTACCCAGCAGAAAAATCCCAGATACCAGGTCAAACACACAGCTAAGGCAAAATGACTGTAAGTTGTAGTTGAAGATGGAAATAAAGAAGTTTCTGATTATTTAAATCTTAAATCAATTCTCAGTAAAATCATCTTTCATCCCCAAGTCAGTGAGTAAGTACCACGAGTCCAGATGCTGGACTGCTCATGGTAAGCAATAATGAAGTTTTAAAGGGCCCCATTCTATAGATCATATTCAATTAGAAAACTCCTACAAGGAAAGTTACTCTAAGTTTTAATCAGTCATAAACTTGTCTTGCGTTCTTCTTTACATCATTTGAACACATCACCTGAAGACAGTTCTCCAGCTTCTTTTAAACTTCCCAAAGGGTGTAAGAATGTGGATCTGAAAAGCTCTGAGGATTGCTCCCTTATTTTCCTTTTGCTTTGCTACAGAGGTCTCCAAGGGTTCTAAAATAATCAGTTTTCTAGACCTAGAAGATCTAGGAGTTCACGCCTGTATTGCCTGTGATATCTACAACCTGAATTCTCCTTATTCTAGGGATTCTACAACAAACTGGTGAGGAGAATGACCTACAAAAATCATTTACCAAATCTGCAGACTAGCATCTAGTCTTCCCCTTTTCTTGAGAAAAACTATGAGATACAATTGTAAACTATTTTTTTCTTAAATGCTAGGAACTATGAAATGTTACACTTAAGGCACATCAGAGCAGCCAAGAAATGTTCTACTTCAGGATACAAACATGAATATAGTAGTCTGAGGCAAAGGTACTGTTAATGCCACTGCCCATTTTCAACTTGCTTTTCCTCCTTTTAGAGAACCACAAATAAATGTGACAAAGGCAAGTATTTCTACATGGAGGATTTTTTCATTTATCATTGCAGCTATACATCAAGTTGCCATGACACTAATGAGGGGAATCCTTTCTATTTAAAAATAAAAAGATTTTTAAAAGCTGACATACTTCAAACAGTCTTTAGGATCAAGCATTAGGAAACTGCATCAAAGGCCTTAAGACCACTTAACCTACAACTGCATATATTTATTTTTACCTGAAACAATTACAGATGATCCTGGGTCAATAATTCCACTGTTTGGCCTCACGCAGTATCGACGAGGTGCTGTGGTCTTCACTTTGAAGCATACTTTTCTATCTGATGGATTTCGTAGTTTCAGATTTGTGGTTACTACATCTGTAAAGGGACCTGAAAAAAAGGTTGGTCTTTTTAAAACATACACACATCTCTGGAGAAGAAATCTGTTTATACAATACAAGTAACTCTTAAAATAGATCTTGTTGCCAACAAACTGCTAAAAGCAGGTTAAATCATATACCTGTTAGGCACAGACCCTGTGTTACATGCAAAGAGTGCTCTATCACCTTAGTTATAACAATATACATTACAGCAATCAAGAACTCTTAAATACTACAACAGACTCAAGCTGCTGGCACAAGTGGTTCATATATGTATATGCTATTCCTACCAAATCATTCTTAATATTTGACAGTACTGGTCACAGTACCGTCAAAAGTACTGCAAAAGTAAAATTCGCTGAATTGTTCTTCAGGAGTAGAAGTCACACATTCTTTGGAACTCTTTCAATTCTTTACAGAAAGAAAACACTGAGACTGAAACATAGTCACTGCTCTTGAGATTTCAACTTCTGTCGGCTTCTGACCTGACCTGAGTTAAAAGAACAAGGTATCAATCTCCTCTTTTAAACTCAAAACAAGCAAGAGAGATGATACTCTGTTTATCCACGTACTCTAACTGATCCACAGAAAAGCAATAGTTGCTATTGTAGTTAAGTTGCTATATTTAGGTATTCAATGCAGTGTACTCTCTAAACTGTATTTATGTTAAACCTTCAGGATAGGAATTCCTTCCAAGTCTTGACAAGAGGCATAATTCTAATATCAAGCTGCAAAAGCACATTTTCCAGCAGAGATCACCTTCATGCAATGCCACACAGTAACAGCACAAAAAATAAGGTTCACAGCATTCTGAGCAGTGTTAATCTTCCTTATGTTTGTGTCATCTGAAATCAAGACTACAAGGGCTCTAGAAAAATGGTGTTTCATATAAGCATGAAATTTATTCAAGAAAATTCCACATGTACATTAACTTTTAAGAATCTTCTTTATAGTTCTTTGAAACTACACATTAAATAACTACAAAATAATTTTTATCAGTATTGAAAACACAACAACTTTTCCACTAAAAAGCTACAATGAAATCAAACTTCAGATTAAATTGGATGAAAAATATAAGTGAGATGAACAAGTGGTAAGGTACAACAAAACCACTAATTGCAAGAGACATAGGAAGTCAATTCAGAAAAGTCTGAACACCTTATTCCATAGAGGAGTCTGCACTTCTCTGAAGGAAAAAGCTCTGCCTGCTATCAAACACGTTACTACACTAGAGGGCTCACTATTTGACTGATGCCTTTATTTCTACAACTCATTCCAAGTACTTGATGATTTTGAGATACAAATACACCAAGATACAAATACATAAAGACTAAAAAGAGAATCACTGAGAACCAGAACAGTGAGATGCAGATGAAGATACATGCAAGATAGGTTTACATTCAGTGAGGCTCTTTTGACAAAATAGGAACTGCTATTATTCATCTGAAACTTCACTTCTGATCTGACTTTACATGGTGGATGAAGTCATCCTCTCAATCCAGGCAAATTTGATACAGCCCCCAAGATTTACAAAATTACTTGAAAGTTTCCTGCCACTTATCTTTTTGATTGTTCTTGCATGATCCAGTTGTCTTTACCTATAGAGGGAGATCCAAAAAAAACCTCCCTTCACCCATACCACAAACTGAAGTAAAACCAGGCAGCTGAATACTCTTCTCATTCTAAGACTGGTGATACACTCATAACACACCAAACAATGTATTTTTTTCAAGCTACACACACATTTTTGAGGAAGTTATTCTGGGAGTATTACTAAAAACCACCTAAGCTATTAGTCATCTAATAACCACTGCTTTTGCAGTGCCCAGAGGCAAACAGCACTTTGAATCTGACTTTCAAACTCAAGGGTTACTTTTTTTTTAACTGCAACTCTAGGAAACATGAGGTGGTCTGCTTTTCAGTCTTCTCAACTACTTTTACTTAGGACACTGCACAAAGGAAAAAACATTACACAATTCAGAGGCTCATTTTGAAAAGCACAGTCATCAAGGAGCTATACTATTCAAAACCAGCTTGTTTCAAGACAAAGCAACAGTGAATTTATAAACTGATGATAAAGCTGGTTCTTAAACTAAAATTAAAGATGTTCTGTTTCTTTTGAGACATGAAAGGTCTACTCATGACTGCCTTTTTAAAGTGTGCAATAATGAGATAGGATTCAATATATACTTCAAATTACTCTGCTATTTACTGTCAGTTTCAACACCTCAGATAATTAAAAGAAATCTGCTTTTCTTTCCCAGGTACATGAATACAGTGACCTCCTTTGCATTTCCTGGATACTTAAAAAAAAAAAAAAAAGCATTTAGCTTGGGGACATTTTTTAGAATCAGACATTTCTTTCAGAGGTGACTGAAGTCTTTTTCAAGGTCTAGAGGATGCTTATGACAGCTTTACCTTTTACCTGCTTTCTAAAAGCTTTAAAGAAAATAGCTGTATAAAGACTCTCAAGACTTGCAACCATCAGATTTAATAAATAGGCGGCAACAAATTGGTGCACAAAAGGAAGAGATGACTGAATTTCACTGTTCATGCAGAAACCAGCTGTTTAGTAGTTTAGTGGCAAACCAACAGCATGGATCTGAGCAGGGACAGGCAGGAACAGACAGGATACTAAACCAGAGAAAAAAAATCTAGTACCTTTCAGAGGAGCTACAGAGGAGCTTTCAGAGGAGCTACATGATCTAAGTTAGCATGACATACCCTTCAAAAAAAGAAACTGCAACACCTGAAGAAGATTCTAGAGTTCACTATTACGCAAACATAAACACCGCTACCTTTGCAGGAGTGGGGAAATTAAGTACAAGCTGGCAGTAACAGCCTAAGTGCAAAAGCCCTAACTACAACCATTCTTGAGGAAAAATGTGGGGCATGGGCAGAAGACCCAGGAAGGAGAAATGTTTGGATTGTTCTACACAGACTGCATGTAAACAAGGAAAAGAACTGGCAAAGATGGATACAAACATTCTGCTCATGCATCAAAATGGACAAATGCACACCCACTTCATCTCAGGAAATATGCAGCGACACCAGGGCAGTATTATAATCTCAAAAATAGCATCTCACCTGCTGCTTGCATGACACTCAGGTCCAAGCAGATTTTTATTTAAGCATTTAAATCTCAGATAGGCTTATGTCTAACTGTACACATAGAAGCTGTGGTAATTCAACTAATAAAATCCTCAGGCTACACACCAATGTAACATGATGTCTAATGACAAGAGGTCACTGCTTTATAAACCTGTAATCTCAATCCAATAACCTCTGGAAGTCAAGAGTTACTTCAGAGGGGACAGTGAGTTCAATAACTCTCTTAGTAGTGTAAATTCAAGACACCAATTACAGCATCTTCATGAAATAAAGGTTGTGAAAGTGCCAGTTTATTCCAACTGGTTTTGATTGGAGCAGTGACAATTCAAGCCACAGGTTTTTCTTTGACTTACAAAGGCCTTAGAAAAGGACAGACACCCGCCTAATCACACTTAGAAATACAAGAACTATCCAAAAACTTCATGTGCTGAGTTTCTATTTCAGCTATCTTGCAGTGCAGTCACCACACAACATTAATGCTGGGGTTGCTTCTGGCAACTACACGGCTTGGACTACAGCAACTACTGGGCAGGAAGAAATGCCACGAATTCTGCAGAGCCAGCTTCTACTGCTGAAACAGTGCCAAGTTTCCCAGCTTGCCACAAGCTTGCCAGTTACAATGCAGTAAAACCAAAATATACATAATATTACTGGATAGGTAGGACCCGAACAGAGATCTTTTTCATCAATGGTGTAATTTCCATTTCAGATTCAGGTCTCCTTCACTGTCCCAGCTTCAAAAACCATTTTTCTACCATCTGAGACAGTCAAACATCAGAGAAAAAATGATGATGTGAACACACTTTCCTAGTGTGGGAAGGAAGAACTTAGATAAACCTCCACAGGCTTGGTACCCCTGGCAAAGGTGAGAGCCCCATGTCAGAATCTTTATCTGTACAGAGCAAACAAAGCACTTCTAAGAGGGGGGCAGGTTTGGTCAGCAAGAAGCTCCACTCAAAATTAGTAAGGCTGCCATAATGTACAGAAAAAGCCTGTCTTAAAATACCACCTCATAAAATTGGATAAGAATAAATTATCATTTTATTAAATACACAAAATCTTTGATAATTAGAAGGCAGATCACTTGTAGAGTTGTACAAAAATGAGCATGAATTATTTAACAAAATCAACAGCATTCTATGAAACAGCTTAAGTGTTAAGCATATTGCCCGCTTCAATTTAAGACAATGAACTGTAGCTCCTGCAAAAGCCGATATCTAAGCCGATTCTTCCAGAAAACATTCTAGTTCATGCACTGAATTTAAGTTTATTTAAGCTGTAAATTGACACAGCAAAGTGATACATTCAGCCACATCTAAAAACAATATAAGTACACATAAACATACAGACTGGCAAAAAGAATCCAAACTCCTTAAAATGTATTAACCTCAAAAATATGGGGATTATATGCTTTAAGTGGAATGCTGTTTTTTAAAAGATGCTGCATCACCTTTGAATTTCCAAGAGCACTTGAAACATACAGAACACTTCAATGCACTTAAACTAAAACAAACTCAGGGTAGTTTTCTTTGGGTGCGTAATACAGTTAGGTTGGGCAGACAAAGAAAACTCATTTACTGCATTTGACAGTTTGAGCCCTAATAAATGAGAAATGAGCTCAAGTCAGCAGAATAAAAACTAATAGCAATATTGTAAACCAAGCAAGACAGATTTTGAGACCAAGTAAACTGACTTTTCAGATAGACCTGAGAGGAACAGAGTAAGATCTCCAGCAACTTCTGCCAGAATCAAATACAACAATGGAGTAAAGAAAGAGTAAGTTAAATTAAGAAAGCTCCATGTAATCTATATTTGTATGATGTTATATGGAATTTTTTAATTAGGCCAAAATAGAATTGGTTTTCTTTCCCATCATTTGAGATAGCAATCACAAAATGGTTGTGGCTGGAAGGGACCTCTAGAGGTCACCTGGCCCAAACTCCCTGCTCAAGCAGGGATACCAAGAGCCAGCCACCCAGCACCATAGACAGAAAGGAATACATGCAAGGATAGAGACTCCACAGCCTCCCTGGACAACCTGTGCCACTACTTGGTCACCCTCAGAGTAAAAATGTGTTTTCTCACATTCAGAGGGAAGCTCCTGTGTTCCAAGGTGTGCCCAATGCCTCTGGTCGGCTCATGGGCACCCATCTCCATCTTTGCACCTTCCCTTCAGGTATATTATAAGTTTCTCCAGATATTATCCAGATAATACAAGATTATAAGTAAGATTCTCCCAAGCCTTCAGTTCTCCGGCCTGGCGTAGCCACAGCTCTCTCAGCCTTTCCTCACAAGAGAGATGCTCCAGTTCATCATCTTCCTGGCTCTTCTCTGGACTCTCTCTACGGTGTCAATGTCTCTCTTGTACTGGGGGGCCCAGGACTGGACCCAGCATTCCAGCTGTGGCCTCACCAGTGCTGAGCAGAGGGGGAGGATCACCTCCCTCAACCTGCTGGCAACATTCCTCTTACTGCAGCCCGGGACACCATTGGCCTTCCTTTGCAGCAAGGGCACATTGCTGGCTCATTATCAGCTTGGTGGCCACCAGGACAGCCAGGGCCATTTCTGCAAAGCTGCTTTCCCAGCTGGTCAGATCCCAACCTGCACAGCTGCAGGACTTGGTACTTTTTGTTGAACTTCGCAAGGTTCCTGTCAGTTTGCCTGTCCACCTGCCAGCTCCCTCAGCACTCACGTGTGCATTGCACCAGAGTCCTTGGACATACTATGTCTAGCTTACTTAAGCATTCCTTGACTAGACCACTTTCCATCAGAGGTACTGAAGGAAATATGTCTAAAAATGAGAAATACTTGTGTTCTGTAGCAAGTCAAAACTACCTTGACTATCAGATAAGAAAATCAATCTTAAAATATACCCAAAGCACTTTATTGCTCAAAATCAAATTTTATAGTCCTTTCTGAAAAAAGCATAGGTGGCATAGCTGACATAAGAGAAAATGAGTGGAATTTGGTTATTTCCATAAATTTGTTTTAAGAAATTAATATGCAAACCTCTATGAAAAAAATCTGAAGAGAACATATAACATACATTGCCATCGAACATAAAGAACTCCTTCCTCTTAAAATACCAGAACCATGACCATTCAAATACCTTTGCCAACTGGAAGAAAAATCCCTACATTAAAATTATTCATGGTCTATGAAGCATAATAACTTAGGTTTCATGGATTAAAACTTAAACATGAATATGAATGATCAGGAGGAATAATCAGTGGATGAAGGTAAGAGATTAATTATACCTACAAATAACCATGGCTCTCAGGAAGATATTCATATATTAGAGCAGCATTGCAGAATCTTTCACTTCTTATTCTACCCTGGCACTTGAGAAACAGTTATGTTTTATCATCAACCTGCATGTAAAACATAGAATGCAAAACAGGCTTTATAAGAAAGCTGACACACCTCAATGTCCACAACTGCTGAGGGCTGATTCTAGGCTACCACTGTTTACAAGGGGTAACATCAGATTTTATCTGAGCTCCCCACGATGACATGCTGTCAGCATTCATGCTGCTGATGTGTCTATCACAGATTTTTCTTTCTAAAAAATGCTGAGACAATGCCCATTTTTTATTCCTAAAATAGCTCATCTTCCTCTGTCAAAGGGGCAGAGCCTGCATATGGCTACACAGCTTATTAGAGGTGCTTGTGCAGATGCTGGCACGCAGGCTTTACTGGGGGCTGGTGTAAGAGAAATGGGAGCTGAAACCTTTTGCCTGCCATTCAGACAGAAAAGACAAAAATACAACATAGTGACATTTCAAAGCAGACAAAACATTTCCTTACATGTTTTTTCTGGATCAAAACTTCTTATTCACCCCAGCTTGTGACTAAAATGATGTTAGTAGCCAAGAAACCACAGTAAAAATGCAGTAAGCATTTATCTCAAGGGTAAAGTACAACCACAGATCATTACCAGGAATTGTGATCAAGAGAGCATTATTTTCTTTATATATTAGATAAAATACAGACTAAATGTAGACTGTCCTGTATTTAATGTTAAATATGGGCAATGGTTTCTTTAGCCCTAACAACAACAAAATACCACTAGTTGTAAGATGGTATAACATGGAATAACTTAATCCAAAGATATTATGGCTGGTATTTAGTTTAAGCTTTAAAATCTAGCAGCCTAGGCCCAAGTCAATCATATATATCTATTCCTGACATTTTTCCCTATTGAAAGAGTGCCATTACTAAAGGACAATCTGGTTACTAACATCAAAGGGATGCTTGTACCTTAACCTTCATGATACAGTGAATTTCTTACTCACAATTTAGCTGTACTTGATTATATTGATATTCTTGTCAGAGACATTTTAAGAGCATACTAAAATTGGTAGCTCTTAATTCTACTAGGATAAAGTCTTCAGGATCTAATTATAAAGTATTATTCATACCAAAGCACTGCTGAAATAACAAGAACAGTAGAAATATTTCAATGGTGATTAAGTTGAACATTTAAACCATCAAATTATCCCCCCCAAAGTCCTGAAGCAACTAATATATACATGCAATCTTTCAGTATAGATTTAGTTCAGTAAGGGCTATGTTATAAACCCTTCCTGCTAGAGCAACTATTCTCTTTGCTTGCATAAGGTAGGATATCTAATGAGCTTGATATTTACAGAGTTTCTTAGATTTCTAGAATACTAGCATATTTGATCAACAGAACTAAATCAACAAGTAACTTTTCCCTTTCCTTTTTCCTTTTAAACTTGCTTTGTATTTAACCTGCTATAGCTTACCAGTGGTTTCAGTGATGCTGAAAAACCCAGATGTGCTGTTTAAAATATTCAAATATCCAGCAACTTAAAATCCATATGCATCATCATATAAGAAATCTCCCACTGGATACACCTAACTGATCTGCATTGCAACATACAAGATACTCTTCAAACTCTATAGCAGTAATCAGGACACTTGTAATCATCTCAGATGACAGCTGGCACACAGAAAATCGGTCTTCCCACAGAAGACTTGATCAAAAGCTCTTGCCTTGCAATTTTCCCAATGTGCTCCAAGAACTGGGTATCAGAGGCCAGACACAAACCTTGAACAGACCACCAAAGCACTTGTGGTTTTCACTGGTTTCCTTGCAAATGATATCCCAACAAAGTAACTTTAAAAACCAATCAGATTCACATCTCCCACTATGGAAAATAGCCAAGAAAATTCTTAAAAACAAACAAACAGTTTTAGCTGTTGGACCGCTACGTGGTATCCAACCTCATAACACAGAGCCTGGCCAAAACAGACTTGTGCATCAGACATTAAAATCCCCTACAGACAGGGCTAGCTGACACTGGACTGCTTCCCGAACGCATCAACAGATCACTGCAGTTTCAGGGTGAACTTTCAGTCTCTGGAAGCACAGAACACAGGTCTCCATTTCCCAAGTCTCTGAAAGCCAAGCACAATCATTCCCTACATTCACTCAAGTAAACAAACACCTGCTTAAAACAGAAGTTGCATTTAGTCAGTCTTGTCGATCAGGCAGGACCACAAACTCCACTTCCTCATCAACTTCACATCCTAGTACTGAGCTGAGCTAATGCAGCCACACTTCTCAGGACCAGTCAGGTCACCGCTACAGAAGCAGCTGGAGTTCCAACCTCAGCTATAACACAGAATGTGCCTGGTAGATGGCTAGTGGACATTCAAATTAAAAAACCAAACAGTTTTTATTTTCAGTGGGTCTACTATGTTTACTGGCCTCATCAGCACCATAGTGTTAAACATGATAACATGTTAAATTAACATCATATTCCTATGGACTAGAAATACTAGGTTTATTTCACATACAGAGCAGTTAGTCCCACGTATATAATTTTTAAATTCACGGATATCCCTTTTTACAAAGGAAAAAAATTAAACATCTCTCAATCAAGCTATTCCAATGTCTTGGAATGTAACACAATATACCTGCTCTAGCTTAAATACATAATTGCGTACCATTAATGTCCTACCAAACTATCCAAGAACATTGTAAACTCATGACCTAGGAGAAGCTTTCTGAAGTCCACATGAAACTAATAATTTTGTAAGATGGTATCTGATGAATTTAATACTATTTTTGCCCACATAATTTTAGACGGGTGTTTCAGACTGACATGATTCAGATTCAGCTAAGTTTCTAATGATCTAAATACATTCATAGCCACTTGAAGCAAATTCATTTTTCCACCAAGTCTATCCTTTAGTCTAGATAGATTTTCTTTTCCCCAGTGCTTACCTTGCTGATGTATTTATAGATAGCAATCAGATCCCCTTTCAGTCTTCATTTTGCTAAGATTAACAAGCTAAAGCTATTCTACTTCCACTTCACTTGTGTTAATAAAGTTGTCTTTGCATCATTCCCATTTGGGTTCATTTTATCTGACTAGGTATTGCCAGGGATGCATTCAGATGAAGCTTCATCAAAGCCAAAAACCTTGACATTAATACTTCCCTCACTACAAAATTACAGTCCTGTATTTGCCCCATTTCATGACTTGTCACATTCACAATAAACCCATGATTAAGTACTACTTGCTAGTTTTACTTCTTTTTCATCACTTCTAAGAAAATGTTTTATTATTAGCACACATCTAATTATTTTTCTGCATTCATCACATCTCCTAACCTTGCATTCCCAGTGAGCTGTACCAGCATACTCCCACCTATACCAAGGTCATTAATGAAAAATGGAACACATTTTCCTCAAAAATATATCAAAATGTATTGAAGGCAATGAGCTAGTAACAGCCAAGACAGCTTTATCATGGTCAAATGAGGCCTGACTAATCTAGTGGCCTTCTGCAGTGGACATCAATGGACAAGGGAAGAGCTACACGTGTCACCTACCTGGACATCTCTACAGCCTTTAATATGGTCCCACCCAACATTCTTACCCGTAAATTAGAGAGATATGGGTTAGATGCACAAGGAATTGTCTGGGTGGTTTGTCCAAAGAGTTCCAGTCAATGCCAGAATGTTCAAGTGAAAACCAGCAACAAGTGGTACCCATATACCCCAGAGATATATACTGGGACCAGTATTACTCAGTGCCTTCATGGATGACACTGAGAATGGAAGTGACATCACCCTTGGCAAGTCTGCACCAAGTGACACCAAGTGAGCAATGCAGTGGATCCACTGGAGGGAAGGGAGGCCATCCACTGGGACCTTGACAGGAGGGAAAGGTGGCCCCATAGGAATCTCATGAGGGTCAGCAAGGCCAAGTGCAAAGTCCTGCACATGGTTCAGGGCAATCCCCAGTATCACAGACAGAGAAGGTAGACAGATAGATCAGACTGCAACATTCTACCTGGGACACTGCATTTTATTCCATCTACCTCAATACCTTCATTCTTCCCTCTAAGGCTTTGCTTACTATTGAGGCCAGACCAATTCAAGCACTGAAGTGTCAGAAAAAGATTTTAATCCAAGTAAGAGCACATTTTGAGAAACAAAGGGCAGAAAAGTTCTAATTTGACTATCATAATAAATTTCATGCAAACACTTTATTTTCTTCCTCTTCCATGTTTAATTAAACAAATGAAGTTCTACAGCAGGATAATATTCAGCAAACTATCTTAATTCACAAGACCTTGCTCATATAGGAATGAACAAAAAATATCTGTTTTCCTTTACGTAACCATCTATTTCTAAATACATTCAAATACTAAAATGAAATACGACATCTACATTGCTAAATAATTTTAAATGCCAGGAAATAACTTTTTACAATCCAAAACAACACTAAAAGGCAAGAGAAGCAAGAAGCCAAGATAACCGCACCTCAAGTAAAGTCTTACCACCTTAAGAAAAACAAAGTTAGTAAAATTCTAACTTGTGTTTATGCATTTTTATTTTCAAAAATACCACATCAGAAATTATCTTAGTGGAGTAGTTTTGCTGATTTTTTTCAAGAAATTAGCTTACACTCACTTATCAGGTTCATCTGACACCACAAGCCTTGTAAACTGACAACTTCCCAACTGGAAAGTGTAATACTTATCTAGTTAGTCAGGGTTGGTTTTTCTACTTTTAATACAAGAAATTGTCTTCAGAAACCTTTTCTATTTGAATTCATGGCCTATAAGGGAAGCATGTAAAACCCTTTAGTGACTGATAGTCACAAAGATCTGGTTAACAAACATGTCCCAAAGATGAAGAAAGTAAAACATTCACAAATCATGGTCAGGCCAAAACAGGAACAATTTATATTTCCACAATGGACAGTCAGTACACTAAATATTCTGATCTATTTACTGATGCAATAAAACAGCTCCTCTCAATCCTCTCAAACTTTCTACTTTTCAACCTGGCCTTGAACAACAGTACACAGCTCATGCATAATACAGAATGTCTTTATAATATTAATAAAAATGTCTTGTGGTGATGTCAAACACCTGCTTATGCTATCAACAAGCAGCATGAATAAGCACTTTATAGTAATTACAATGCAAAGGTGAAGCTTTTATACCAATCATTGGTACACACTATAAGGACAAGATATGAGGTTTGGATAGTGTTTCACTGTTTAGTGAAGCAACAGCAATATTAAGCAAAACAGAGCCCTATAATTTTCAGGTAAAGGACAAAACTTCTAAATCTTCACTGCTGTATACCTCTGTCACCACAGGAAAACATTTCATTACTGAATCTTAAAACAAATGACAAACTAGTCCTGCCAAAATATAATCTAACACCGTAACACACCCGACTTCACAGATCAATATAACTCCATTTTTACAAGGCAGTCTTAAATGCAGTCTAGCACAGTGGTAGAGACGATTGTATAACATAATACCACCTAATAAGCAACACCAGGGAAAAAACATTATTTTTCTTTTTCTTTCTCATCACATTCCCACAAATCATCCTGTGCTTCGATCTTCAATAATACATATAATGTACAGAAATTAAAATACTAACAAATACTACATTTGAGCCATGAAACAATGGCTAGAAGTATACATATAGGAAGAGCAAACAATGCCAAGAATCGCTCTTGTATTTAAAAGAAAAAAAAATGTCAGACTACATGTTGAATACTGAGTCATTTTATTGCCATTATGCAATTCTCAGCCAGTAAAAATATTAACTTAAATGGAACCATTTCAAAGTATCAGAAAGTCACAACTATATTAGTAATCACTTACAACCAGTTTTCCCCCTCTACACTCCCACTCGTTCAGTTTCAAAAATGTTCCTGAATGAAGATAGGTGATTGGGATGTCAATTTTCTTCTATCTTAGAAAATTGGGACATCGCAAATTTACTGGTACCTTGAAGAGAGTGAAAACAGGCACAAAATTTGACATAATCAAGATACACATAAGTATGGCAGTAAGATCACATTTGAGGACTTCAAACTCTGCCTACACCAAAAGGCATCCTAGGCCAATTCTGGCAACAGACCTTGAGGGCAAGGGATGCATTTAACATTGAGCTATTTTTGCCTTTAAATTCCACCTTCTCAATTTGCAGCAACACATATCCAGTGGCTTTCGGTGTTACCAATAGCAGTGCAATGATTACAAAATAACCTACAGCAATATTTCTGTATTATTTAAAAGGTTGTCGAAATCTGCATTTCAGAATAAGCCGCAACACCTGAGTGAAGTGCTCTCTACCTCCCAAGAAAAGTCATTTGAACATACACCAGCTCATAGCTGATTTTATACACTGACAATTCCAGACTATGATGCAAATCAACAATCAGAAGTGAAATATTCTCTGTCACACTGATCTCTCATAGTAAGTCAACCCACCAAAAAGAAAATTTACTGCACACAGACACATTCCAAATTTTATTTTAGCCTGCTAAAGGAAAAGAGTAGCTCATTATTTTGAGATGTTTACAAAGGTAACATAACTGGACTTCACACACTTGTAAGCAAGAACTTCAGTAAAGGATATCAATTTAGAATATTCAGGCACTTTTAGAATCTTGCATTGCTAGTCAGACATCTCTGAATCACATGAAATTCAAATTCTGAACACTGTCTACTAATCTTCCAAAGCTCATCAAATCAACTAGTATTGATTTTCAATTAGGTGCTGCAGAAGCATGTCTTATGACTGATTTAAACATTTGGAGAAGGCTTTTAAATTTAAAAAAAAAAAACTACCATAATCCAGGATCAACTTAAATCCATGTTACTTAAAATTGCAAAACTGGCTTCTTTGGCTTAAGGAAGAAGGAGTTTCCATAAAAGTGCTACAAATTTTTGAACTTAAAACTTCAAATGTTGCTATTAAACTACACTACTGCTTACAAAAAAAAAAAATAAAAACATATTTATTCACAGGACACCAATTCCAGATTCCCATAATCTTCACTGAACTAGAGCTACCAACAATGACTACATGTATGAGTCACATAAAGAAGACACCAGTAAGAAGACGTTCCACCTTCCTTAGGGGTTGCTTTTAAGTGTCTTGTGTTTCAATTCCTCCTATACAGTCCTAAATAAAACTCCAACACCTTTAGATCTGGGAAGTTAAACAAAACACATCAGAATACAGAAGAAAGCCAACCTCAAGGAGCAATATGGCTGAAGAACCTGGGTACAAGACCAGAATTTTGCCAGGAGGCAAATTCTCAGTGCTCCATACTGACTGTCTGAAAGTGCTATTACATAGTCTATCAACTGCCTCTTGGTTTCATCATTTTTAAGTACACTTTTTCCCTTTGTCACATTTGCACAATGCCATGAAAAGTACTTAATTGTTTTGTGGGCTTTCTTAAGATATTCCTGCTAGTTTCAGAATCCAAAGAAATCCACCTACCAAAGAGGGTCAGAGGGAATCAACCATGACCCAAACACTATTAATGACTGAAATTTCTAGAACTACAAGGACTATAAAAACAGGATTGCAATCTTGGACGCCAAGAGAACTCTGTAACATGTTAGCTACCACAGGACATGTTCTTAGAACTCCCCTTGAATCGTGCTGAATAAAATTCAAGGATAAATGTATTACAGACCGTATTTTTGCTGACAGAGTAAATTAGGTTTTATTAATAAAAAAAGCAGTTTCATCAGGCAATGATGAATTTAAAGTCTTGTTAACAACTCCTTATGTTAAGTACTACATATCTTTTAATGAAATAGTTGTTTGTAAAGGGGCACACTATCACATTTCACTGTTACCCTAAAGGTCAGCAAATCCATTACAATTTCCTGAGGCAAGAAAACTAATAAAATTATTTGTTCAATTCAAATGTTTAGACTTAAACTGGATCTCAATAATAATAAAAATGGATGATTGTACCAATAAAATAACTTTGAATAATCTACTGCACTGAAAAAATGAAGTTTTATTCTTTTAACAAAGTTTTATGCTTTTCCTACACTATGCTACATTTATTCTAAGTCATATATTCTCTTTGTTACTAACCAATTACTTTTTAAAAGGTGACACTCAGAATTCACTATTGTCAATACAGTATTCTTCAAAACAGTACTTTAGAACTGGGTTAGTTTGTGGCCCACAAACCTTTTTAAACACCTCTAAATAATAAGCAGTTAGAAAACATTTCTTAAGAGTGCACTCAATGCTCTCTCAATTGATAGCACTTTCTATAGTATATTACTGCAATAGTACAGTAATAGAGTGCTGCAGTCTCATTATACTTCATATTTTGTTTTTGCTTAGTCTGCTCTACAGAAATTTTCCTAAGATATGCATTAGCCTGAAACTGAAGTTTATGCCTAAAGAATACACATTTCATGCTCTAAGTGCATAAACATACAGCACAATAAAGATCACTGACTGACAACAGCTTCACACAGACAGAATTTCTAATCTAGTATTTATTCTATCAACACACTGTTTCATATCACATCAATACGGCTTAGTTCCATCTCAAAGACATCTCAACATTTGCAGGCTTTGAATTAGAAACAGCTTTTTTTTAATAAAAAAAAAAGAAAATAAAATAATGCATTTTCCCCCAACCTGCTCTTGCATCAACCTGCTCTGAACACAGCATACTGAAATGTGAGTGCAGCCAGACCGGCAGCATTTTAACAACACAAAACCCAAGTGAAAATGACAAGTTCCTGCAACGGTTTTGAGTCTGTGTATGAAAGTCCAATTCAAAAAAATTTAAAATTGAAGCTATCGAGAAATTAATATGCATAATTAGACAGATGCTGGGGTTTCATTGATTTGACAGATCAATAAAACAAGTATAGTTTGCTAATTTATCTAAATGCTAGGCCAGACCAAAGGTATTTTGGGGGAATACAGTGTTCTGTTCTAATACAAACATTCATTTGTTCTAGTTGTCCGTGGAAGATTTTTACAACATCATAAATTCCATTCTGTTCTCTAAAACAATAAAAAATGAGCATACTTAAAGTGGAAAACAGAAGAATGTACAGGATTAGGCTCGTACATGTGCTGACACCAGTCACAACAGTTAAAAACATAAGTTCACATAATATTAACTACTCTTAAAAAAATAAAATAAAATAGAAATTAAAAATAAAATTCTAATACTGATGATTTCATATCTGAAAAGTTCTGAGATTTTTCTCAATGCCCCTTACAGGTATAAGAAATCATCACAAAAACTGTATGCTCTGACACGCTTTTTTTTATGCCCTTGCCTTTCAACGATCACTCATTTCTGACAGAGCCTTTCCTTTCACAACTATCTAATGCATTAGGAGAGAAAACCACAGACACACACGATACCAGCACTAGCTGGGACCTATTTTGACAGCAGCACGTCAGCAGTCACAGCCATGCGGTCGGCACGCAACACACATAAAACTTCCGAAAGGCACGCATTCCATTTCCCTCATTCCCAGGAAAGAGGCGAGCTCCCTGTTTACGTTCCGATAGCCTGCCTGAGACATGACAGCTTTGGGGAAAGGGCGCGGAGCCCTTTGCTGGGCTGGGATGCACCGGGGCGAGGGCGCGGGTGCCGGGCACGGATGGTGCAGAGCCGCACCAGCTCCGCGCGGACACGGGGCCCCAACACGCCTGAGAGGAAAAGTGGGACAAGGCCAGGCGTTAGGGCAGCCTCGTGAAGCTTGGAACCCCGCAAGGCTTCCACCGCCCGCTCCAGGGCCTCTCCTGCCCGCTGCTGCCAGAGGGAGCCCGCACCGCCAGCGACCGGAGAGCGACACCCGCGTCCCCGGGCGCCGCTGCTGCGGGGCCGGGCCTACGAGCGCAGCGGTGACACGGCGGGGCGGGCGGGGGCAGGGGCAGGGTGGGGGTGGCCGATCCCACCCGGCACCGCGGATCCCCGCGGGATCCCAAGATGGCGGCGGCCGATCCCGCTCGCCGGCTCGGCGGCGCCCCCCAT
>JAYDZK010000113.1:100527281-100539832 GCA_034509185.1 Euphonia xanthogaster
TGCGCGGGCACGGCGGCGGCGGCGCGCTCCCCCCCCCCGCCTTCCTTGTGCGCATGCGCCAGGGCGCTGCTGGGTCGCCCCAGACGCACACACTGATATTGGGACTGATATCGGGACACAGAGGGACGTGGAAACCGACGGACGTACACTCCCCCACACACCCTTCCTTCCCGCTCTGACGGCTAGAGAGAGTCAGAATCTCGGAATCAGTTGGGTTAGAAAAGAGCTCCGAGGTCATCGGGTCCAACCTGTGACCGGATAGCACCCTATAAGGTAGAACACGGCACTCGGTACCACGTCCCGTCTTTCTTTAAACACCTCCAGGGACCGTGACTCCACCACCTCCCTAAGCATCACATTCCAATACCTAATCATTCCTTCTGTGAAGAAATTAGTCCTAATGTCCAACCTGAACGTCTCCTGGTGGAAGTTGAGGTTTTGTTGTCTCATCCTATTGCTAATTGCCTGGGAGAAGAGACTGACAGCCACCTGGCCAAAACCTCCTGTCAGGCAGTTGTAGAGAAAGACATGGACCCTCCTGAGCCACCTCTTCTCAAGGCTAAACAAGCTTAGCTCCTTCAGCTGCTCCTCACAGGACATGTGCTCCAGACCCTTCACCCACGTTGTTGCCTTTACCGGGACATGCTCCAGCACCTGAATGTCTTTCCTTGAATCGAGGGGCCCAGAATTGGACACAGTTCTCAAGTGTAGTCTCCCCAATGCTATATATAGGGGGAAAAATCACTGCCCTGGTCCTGCTGGCTACATGATGCCTGATAAAGGCCAGGATGCCGTTGGCCTTCTTGGCCACCTAGATACACTCCAGCTCATGTTCAGCTGCTGTTGGCCAGCATCCCCAGACCCCTTTCTGCTGAGCATCTTTCCAGCCAGTCTTCCCCCAGGCTGTAGTGCTGCAGGGGTTGGCGTGACACAAGTGCAGGACCCGGCACTTGGTCTTGTTGAACCTCACACTATTGGTCTTGGCTTATCGATCCAGTCTTGTCTTTCCCCGCCCCGCGACTCAGCCCGGTCCGGTCCCCACAAGCAGCGGTGCCTGGGGCAGAGCGGGGAGAAGCAGCACCCCCGCTCCTCGCCTTCCCAAGCACACACACAAGTTCGGGCCGGAGCGGGAAGGGTGCCGCTGGCTCAGCCCTTTGGGCAGCCGCGCCGGGGGAACTACAGCACCCGGCATGCCCCGCGGCAGTAGCGGGGCCTGCTGGGAGTTGTAGTCTTGGGGGGGACACTAGCCGGCGCCCTCTTCTAGGGCCTCAGGGGCAGCGGCTTGACCGGCTTTTCCTGCTAAACTGGAGAAGGAGGAGCGAGCCGGGGTGGTGGGTCCCGGCGGCACTGGTGGCTCTGATATGGATCAGTGCTGTTCATGGATGAGGTAGTTCCCAGTTGCTGCCAGGTACCCTCATTGCAATGGCCGTGGTCTGGTCCAAAGGGAACTGGGCACTGATGTGGATGGGCCTGACCTTCTGGCCTTGAAAACAGCCAAAATCACTACAGTAGGAAAATTGTTGTTACATTGAGTCTTAGGAATATTAACAGGGAATAAATGGACCTGTTTAGTCTAGAGAGGAGAAGACTGAAGGGGATCTCATTAATACACGTAAGTATCTAAAAGGTGGGTGTCCAAGAGGATGGTGCCAATTTTTTTCTCTGGTGCCCAGAGGCAGGACAAGGAGCAGTGGCCATAAACTGAAACACAAGAAGTTCCATCTCAACATGAAGAAGAACTTTACTATGTCAAGGGTCACTGAGCAGTGGAAGAGGGGGGGTTATGGAGTCTCCCTCTCTGAAGACATTCAAAACACACCTGGATGCGTTCCAGTGTCACCTGCTTCAGGTGACCCAGCTTTGGGAGGGGGTCTGGACCAGATGATCTCCACACGTCTCTTCCAGCTCTTCCAACAATTCTGCAATTCTGTGAAATGTTGAGAGAGATTGAGCTTGTGCAAAACCTGAATGAAAAATAAGAGCCATTATTTATTAGTAGGCAGAAACATGAGTTGTTTGCCATCCTCCTTGCTAACTCTTTTTGTCAGATACAGTGTTGTTTGTCACTGTGGGCCTTTTCATTAGTACCATACTTTCAAGCAGATGGTGCATCCTGGGGTATTTGAATGTACCAGTATCAAACAAACAAACAAACAAGTAAAAACAGTTAGACAGTCAAATCCATCCAAACCTTGATGATTTCTGTGTATTAAATCTGCTTCTGAAGAATTTTCCTGTAAGAGATAAGTTTGTATTCATGCAAAGTTGGAGTACAGGTGAAGAAAATTTAGTCAGAAGGACTAACACATTTTTTCTCTCTTGCAAAATCTGGTGTAGGTATGCTAAGAGCATATATAGGGACATAATAACCCATTTGAAAAATATGTCTTGATAAGAAATACATTGAGAGGACTTGAATGGTTTGCATTCAAAATCAGCTCTTCATAGTAATACTTGCAGATCACATAATTTCTTTGGTGAATACCTCTAGTTCAGCTGAGCCACGAAGGAAGGACTGTGGACTGAGCAGCAGGGGGAAGACTGTGGACTGGGCAGGCTGTGGACTGTGGAATGGACAGGCTGCATAATTTAGGTTCAGGTTGTCCTGGAGCCTCCACCCTCCATTTCAGCTGCCTTCCCCTCCTCCAGGCCTGCCACCATTGTTCCTGCCTACTTTTTTCCACACCACCCTTGCCAACACCAAAACCCACATGACTTCTGATACCATCACAGCATGAAGAAGAAACAAGTAAAGAGTGCTCTAGAAAAGCACCTCTGAGCAGGTTTGCCTGATTGGAATTGGCTTCCATAGGTGGAGTTACGTGACCTATGTGTGAAAATGTCACTAGAGCTCTGCAACTACTGTGACTGCAGGTTTTTTCCGGGCTTACTTTATGATGCACATAAAACAGCATCTTAAATTACATCTTTTATTTACAGTGCAATATTGAAAGTTATTGTCTGGTGGTCTGTTGGGCTTTGTTAACAAAACAAATGTTCCACTCTGTTTATGCATTCTTACCCTTGGGATCTGGAAGATAAACTGGAAAATAGAGGTTTTTCTTCTTCTATCTTAACACAGAAGAAGAATGTTAACTCTGTTATCTCCACTCTGTTTCTGTTTGTGAATCAAGCAAAGATTAAGCCATAGAGCACTCTTTTCAGAAACAGTAAATCAGCCTCCAGAATTACCTGCTGCTTAGGTACCAGAAGAACTGGGTCTCAGCTTGCAAAAAATCAAGACATGGAAAATGGCAGCAAAATGCTGAATGCCACAAAAGCTTCTGTCTTTTCTCCTTTTAATGAGGTAAAAAAATAACAGAAAAGAGTATAAATGCAAAAGAGGCTTAGAAGCTTCCGCTATGCAGATTTAGAAGACAGAAGTATCTCTGTTGTCTAATTCTTCTACATGCCTCTTGTTTAAGAAAAACTGAGGAAAACAAGAAGTTTGGATCTCTCCTTAATATGATAACAGGACTTAGAGGTTTTCCCATGCAAACACCTTGTTAGACATGGCTGTGCAGTAGATGGGACTGACATCAGGGGGGGTGCACAGTTTGGGGGAATACTGGGTTGGTACTTATCAACAGCATAGTGAGAGGCAGTGAATGAAGAACAGAGCACAGCCCCAGGCTCTGGGGGGATGTCACATCATCAGCAAGGCTGCAAAGGACCCCAGTAAGGCCATAGTTTAATTTCCAACTCAAAGCTGTTTTTTTCTATGGTCTTTGTTGTTGTTTGAACACATTTTTGAAGCTTACTAATGCATTGATCTGTTTTATTGCGTTTAGTATAATTTCTGATCTAATGCTTCTATTTCATCCAGACTGATGTAATTTTTCATATTAAAACAACACCTGTGCTATTTATCAGCCATATTGGGCAACCTTCCCCAACATCTGATTAATTTCATTTAATCACCTCACAGCACAGCTCAGGAATAAAACCTTGGATGTATTGCAATCAATAGAACTCCTGTCACTGATTTCAGTGAGATGATAATGTCATTCCAGAAGTGCTGTTAGTGTATTCATCACTGCTTGCAAAAGGATAACATTTGCTTAATCTGAGTTCAACATTTGTCCTGTGTATTTGTAGATCTTGATGTTTTTCACTCTGCAAATTCAGTATTGTTGTTATAATATCTCAGTTTTGAGATAGTTTGACATCTTTCAAAAGTGTTTGCTATTGAATATTAAATAAGCACTCTGTTCCTGAGAAGTAATAGAATGGATTCAATTTCTTAGTAGCTTTTTCCTGTTTATTGTGCAGGTCGTTTGGTCAGTCCCACCAATTCTAAACTTGAAAATGCCTTGCAGTAAAACGATATCACAACCTTCTTTGCCAGTTCTTGGTGTTACTGAGACTGTCAGAAAGAGTAACCAAGTGCTGCATTACTTGTTGCGTTAATGGGAAAATTCTGGGTCTCACTCAGTGAAGTATCTCATGCATTCTGAACTGCTAATCAGTGAATATTGCAAAATGCAAAGGTATAAAGCTAAGAATATGTTCCAAATTCTCTTTAGGGAAATACCTGGCCTTTTAGTGCTGCTGTTTTTCTTCTGAAATACAAAAAGTGTTCTTACAGCAGGCTCTAGTCATCATTTACTTGACTGCTATAGGTCCATATATAGTTTTAGGCCCACTTGTTATATTGTAAATCAGAGATTAAGTCACAGTCCAAACTATTATTGAAGATTTAAGGCGATATTCAAATGTTGCCACAGAATGGAAAAGTAGATCTTAGTTGAATATCTTCAACTTGGTTCAACTACAGTGTATTTCTTTACCCCAGAAAATTACTATAAAAACACACAATACATGTTGAATATGCATGAAGAAAGAAGCCAATAACACATAATGGCATTCTCACAAATAGCTATAGCACGAAATTTAATGTGCTTTTCATATTTTGGACCCCCCCCAGTTCTGTTCTACTGAACATAAAATTGCCCTGGACCATTGACTTCTGTAAGAGCAAGACAGAAGCGTTGTCTTGTCTTTGTGGTTTAAAGTACAATTTAAAGAACCAAAGGATTCCTCAGACAATTTCAAATGTGCTAAAAGCCATTAGTCCTTTGATAAAGGAAAAAGTTATTAAGGAAGTAGAGTTTTGAATATTGTTTCAAGAATTTATTCTTACATTCATACCCATTCATGAGAGCTGTAGTGAGACAATTCAATATACAAAATACAGATTCTGTGTGTGTATCTGTTGGCTGTTGTTTGCTGATGATGCATATCTAAAAATCAACAAAGACTTTCCTAAAAAGTAGCCAAAAATCAAAATTGTAGCTAAGTATACAAACATAAGTACATAGCTGAAACTTGCTTCCAGAAGAGAAATGTTAAGGCCTCCTTAAAGACTCTTAAAAGACTCAAATGAGTCTTACCTGAGAAGTAATTCTGCAGAACCAGCATGATAGTGCCCTGTGGTCATCACATACATCTCTTTCTCAAGCTGATATTCTTGCAAACGATGTCATGGTCTTTCTGAATCTCAGCTTGAAGAAATCATCTGGCAACTGGGATTCAAATTCCCCCTCTCATTTGCTCTGTAGCAGCTCTGCATTGCTAGTTCCACCCTCAGCATTTCCCCAGCCATCCCAGGAAGCCCTCAAATTATATTTTCGATTTATGCTCTCTTTCAGTTCTAATGGGTCACAAGGTAAATGTGAGCAAATGGTGTCATATCAATGTGTGAAAGACAAGCATTTTGCTGAGATTGTGCCTGACACTTGAACTGCTTCCACTCTACAAAGCGTTGATAAAACCTGTGCTGAAGGGATTTGTCTGGTTTGGGCACTATCTGTCAGAAAATATGTGGGATAAGTGAAGGGAGTCCAGAAGAAAGGCCCTGTATTGACTAAGATCCAGAAAACAGATGGATTGAAACATAAGGACAGATTGAAATACCAAGGTTGTTTAGCCTAAGGGAAAAAAGAGGGTCTCACGTGTTCAGTAATAGTCTTCAAATACATTCAAAGCTATTGGAAAGAAAAAAAAAATAGTCCTCTCCCATTTACTTTGAATAAAACAGGAAGTAATGGGTGTAGATCAGAGCAAGAATTGATTTAGAGCAGGTATGAAGAACTTTTTAAGTGTAAGGATAATTAACAAAAAATATTGCCTGGAAGCACAATCCATGGTGTCCCAGTCGCTGACCTTCAAGAACAGGTTAGACATCTGTTGGGAGATGTAAATTTAGCTGATCTTGCCTTGAGATGTGACCTCTGAAGTCCTTTCCAGCCCTATGAGTCTATCATTGCATGAATTCCAGCATGCTCAAAGATTAAACTGATCATCTGCAGTGGAAATGTCCACTTCCTGAGGTCTGGGCTACAGCCCATTAAAATCAGGGGGTATTTTTCAAGTGACTTTAATAAGCATTGGATCAGGCCCTAATTGAGTGTGTAATTTGGAGCTGCATATGGAATTTGGTCCACAGTTTTGTTAATGGTATTTGCAAATGGGGAGAATCCAGTTCCTTTTCCCAGGGCACATTAGTTTGCAATGGTTTTACAAGGAAAAGTAAACACACTCTGAAGGTGCAGTGCTAGATTTTTCTTACAAAATTGAGTGGAATTGACTGGAGGCAGACACAAGGAGAAGATCTCTGGGGGGGAATTAGCAACTTTTCTCAAGGAAGAACATTTTAAACAGCTATTTTTTACATCAATTAGGCAGGGCCAGACAGAGGGAGACAGCTGAAAACATGTTAACAACACTTTAAAAATAAATAGGTATCATGAACATGAGAATAAAATGTTTGTCTCTGCCAAAAGATCAAATTAGCTGAGAGCCTGAAAATGAGCAGAGCAAAAGAAGGGGAGACATTAAAGCTGTCAGTGGATTCAATCATTTGTGTAGTGACTGATGAGGAAATATTCATTTTCCCATAGTCTGTTACCAAATAACAGAAAGATTTTCCTCCACTGTCCATGATCAGTTAAATCACAAGCACTTATGCCAGCTAAAGGTCTGCCTCTACAATTGCACTTCTATGCAATTGAATGGAATGCTGGATACATGAAGTCCTACATGAAGTTATGAGCTTGCATATTTGCAAGATCACAGCTCCTGTGGGCATCCATAGCCACTCTGCTTTTGTGGATTGTGGGCATCTCCTGGAAATTCTTGCACTGTTACCTTTGTCTTGTGGCAGGAAACAGGGATGGCTCCTAATGCTTCTTTAACTGATGCAGGAAGCCCCTACTAATGTTGGGCTAATGCACAGATGAAAACTCTCTGCTTTTGACTAATTTATTATGTCTAGGAGTAAAGACACAAGGTTTCTAAAATCATCTCCCCACTCTGTTTTTTTTTTTTTTTGTTGCAGAGGTGTTCTCTGTCTGCACAAAAGCTTGAACACTCTACCTGAGAGATCATTTATGAAATATTTACTTTGCATTCTGAGAAGAAAAAAAAAAGAAAAAAGTCTGCGTGTTATTATGGATGGAGTGTTTGACTGCCAAATACTGAATTATTTATCACTTAATTGTACAAATGATATCCATGAGGACCTGTTCAATTTCAATATTTTGCAATTGATACACTGCACAAAAACAGGGCTGTGTCTTTCAGACTTTGTTCTGGTACTTTGGTGGGTCACCTTAAAAGAGTTATGTACATTTAGCAGAGGCTAAGCAGGGATACCTGGCAGCATTTTCTTATTTGCAAGGGCTAAAAAGGCCTGCAGAAAGCCCCATGAAGCAAATGGTGCTCTGACCTGGATTAGCTCATGTGGGACCTTTCCACTCCTCACCCATGTGCATTCACCAGCCAGCAATCTGTCGTGTTTTTCTGATGCTCCCCTTCCCTGTGGGCAACCCAGTCCCTTCTGTCCTTTAGCAGAGTTCTACCTATGCTATGGACACTGCAACCATGTGCAGGGTTTTCCACCTACAACTGTGAATATCTGCCATTTTCCTCCTCCAACACCAAGCAAGAGCAAGGAAGGTTGGGAGACTGTACCCATTCACCTTCTACTTTGGCCCTGTGCCTACATACCTGTTGCAGACAAAAACATAAATAGACTTTCACTGTTAAATTCATAAAGTTAAATGCTTGTAAATATTTGGTGAGCACGCCTTTAATACGGACTTTAACTGTGCAGTCTCTATTTTAATGCCACAGGTTTCCTGTCTTCAATTCTGCTCTTCAGTGGGAAAAAAATTACAATGAGAGAGAGACTCTCCTGCTCCCAGTCCATCACCCAATAACTAATTCTGTTGTATTTTGCTGGGTTTTTTTTCCCTTTCCCTGTCTCCTAATTCACATTGTTCCTGCCTCTGTGTTCCCAGTAGCTTACAGCAAACTTTCCCTGCTTTCCTCTTCAAAGGAGGCCGGTCAGTTTCTCCCTCCTTTTTCCCTAGTATGAGAAAAAGAAATTTAATAAAAATTAATCTAATAGTAAAACAGAATTAGCCACTGCAAATCTGGAATGTAATTTTTTCCTATACCAGGCCATTCCTTGCATTTTTTCCTTCTGTGAGTAAGACAAATAATAGGAATTAGGAAAATGGGAACCTCCAGTGGATCAGAGAGTAGTCTCTATTAATTAATCGCTCTCCTTCCCTGGGTCAGCACCAGAAGCTTCAGAGGATCCCACATTTGAAGACAGAAGCTAGTGTTATCTTCCACATTGAGATTAATCCTTTTTTAAAATAGTGGCTTAATGCTCAAGATCTGAAGCAGCATCTTCAATACTATTATGTAATTTTGTTCTCTTCATTCTTTCCTTTCCAGCAATTCTGGTGTAATTTGCGAAGTTAGCAGCAGAGTTTATGTTTTCTTCCAGATCACTGATAAAGATATTGAGCTGTATTAGCTCCTTTGAAGCTGTTAAATATCCCATTAGAAGAGAGTAGAAACATGCTGATATAGCTGCTAATTGGTTCCCAGAGCATTTGATATAGGTAAATTGATTTTGTATAGTACTGCATTTTTTTTACCAGATTGTCATGCAGGGCTACATCAAATGACTTAAAGTAATCCATGTGTATTAACTCAATGCATCTATCTTAAGCAATTGTATTTTAGTCTCATCTTGTTGCTTGAGTGCATCTATTTTCCACACAAAAATATGTATTTATTAACATTGCATAAGATACTAACTATGAATTAATTTCTATTTATTTCTGTCTTTATAATCTGTTTTCATTAGTATTTTGCCCAGGGTCTATATAATGCTTATAATTATCCAAAACTCCTTGCATTTATTCTTTACAGTGTGCCACATTCACTTTTTACCAGTCATCTGAAATCTCCCCTGTGCACCGACAATATTATTTCAGAATGAAGATGAATAGCTCCAACAGTATTTCCACAATTTTTTTTTTTGTCATACTCTTTGGGAGCATTGAAGCCTGAAGATTTAAATGTGTTTTGTTTTCACTCATGAATATTCTCTCATACATACAGTGAGAGTGAAAAAAAATATATTTCTTCATTATGATAACAGAAAGAAATCCAACTTTTCAAAGTATCTTAGTAAAAACTGTGTTTTGTTATCAAAAAACTAGTCCCTACATGAATTCATATCAAAGGCAAAAAAATCATTGCATTTTTCTCTTGTTGGCTATTCAGAGACTATACAATTGTGACAGAGAGAGCTGAGCTGGATTTTAGACTAAGCATCAGTAACAAAACTTTTAACCAAGTCAAAATATTGGATGTTCAATCTTAGGGGTGGCTAAGCCCTAATAAGATTACTCTTTAGGTCATTTCCACATTCTATTCAGTTCACTCTCTAAGAGACCAATGTAAGATTGAAAACCTCATTTCACTTTTCAGTAAATATGAAGAGAAAAAATGGTCAAGAAATATCACACATTATGTCAGTGGAACACACTAGCCTTCCCAAATACATGATCCTTTTTAAAGCAGAGTCTAATCCTCAGAGTTAAAGTGTGACTTAGTAAAAATATAATGATAGAGCTCCTTGCTTTGTTCCCCTTCAAAGCTATCCAGATCAATCCTTCTGAGATTTGCTGAAGATTGCACTCCAGGCTTGGAAACCCAGCTCAGAATGTGAAAATGGCCTAAAGAGTAATCTCATTGGCTTAGCCCTCCCTAAGATTGAACATCCAATATTTTAACTTTGTTAAACGTTTTGTTACTGATGCACAGATGTGCTTTGAGTATAAAAGATGCAAGCAAATGACAACTGTGACATAGCCATAGTAATGGCTATGTTTAAAATGGTGACAACTACAAAATTTGATAGAGTTTTTCCATCTCCTCATCACACGCTTTCTATGACATGGTTGTGTATAAAATCAGATGGCCTAGCTTGAAATATGGCCTCCTTATATTTCCAGATTGATCTAAAGATACCAGTAGAAAATCACAGGTTTCTGAACTCTGATTTCCTGCCTGTGACAACATGGCTTGAAATATACATTGGACTTACCCAACATCCAGGATTTTGTTATGGCTTGGAGCTCCCACTAAATGGAAGGAAAATTTCCAAAGCTGGTTGAAAATGGTGGGGATCATGTCCTTCCTTGAACTTCTTGAGAAATGAGGACTTCTCATGGGATTCCTGGCACCATTTCACCAGGAAAGCTAGCTGTCTTCGAAAGCAGACCTGTCAGAAAGCTGCCTCGATAACTTCAGGCTTTCCTGCACTACCAGAGACCTGGGCTGAGTCATTTTGCCAAAGAGCTAAGCAACTACTTTCTTAGACCTTTGAAACCTGTGACTCCCAGACATCCTTACCTCGCTGTCATGGATGTGATGAGAAACAGGCTTCTCAGATGGCAACTCTCTTTCTAATCTAGTAGTTGCTTCAGGCCGTGTAAGTTTTCCAGCTGTGTCTATCACACAGGGGAGGGTGCAATTTTTTGCCATGGTGTGCATCTTTCCCTGGTGTGTGAGTCACAGTGAGATAAGGTGAAGTTTCTGAAAGACATGCCCGCTGACAGTGATGACTTGATGACTCAAGCCTTGCGGATTTTCTAAGGCATCAATTTCCTCCCGAGAGATTTAAAATAAAAATCCCTCCATTTTACCTTTCAGTGACGGATGTTGTGTTATTGTAAAGCCTTTATACTGCCAGCAGCAACTACTTAAGTACATACTACATGCTGTGGTTAAATCAGTCAATATAAATCTACTTGGATACGTTTATCACCACCTCATCCTTTCTTCTTTAGTCTTCTCTGGAACAATTTGTGCAAAAGCACCTATCATTCCAAGGCATCATTCAGACAGCATCAAGCATCATGAAAAGCTAAACCATACAGGCAGGGTGGCTACATAAATGTACTGGAATGTATTAGCCAAAGCCCTTTGTACAGAGTTCCAACTCAGTAACTGGTGTGTCATGGACTGCGTGAATGGGTATCATCTTTTATTCTGTGGACTTTGCACTTGGTAGATTCAGGCATACCCACATGTAAAGATATGGTATCATTTTTTAATAGGTGGAGCATAGGCACCTGATGTACTCTAATCTTGTGTTAGTTTATGCTTATTTATTAGCTGGGGCTCTCAAGTAACAATGGTGTTAAGGTCGCGTAGCTGTGCCATGAAATGAGTGCATATGCACTCTGACCATTTACAACCTGGTATCCTTTTTACCCCAAATCTAGATTTTGTACTTCAGACATAGCTTTTGTTTCTTTTCACCTCAGAGGGGTTGTGACCCACCATGGAGAGGATCTCCCAGTGTAGGGTATCTTCGTGTTGTTCGTCCCTTCTTTTCAGTTCTAAACATTATTTTCCCTCTTCAAATTTTGTAATCAACAAGACATTCTGGTTTCATTCTCACTCCAAGAAACCTATTTCTCCTCCAGAAATTTCAGACCTAAAACATTGCAGGGGAAAAATACTGTTGTAAAAAACTTATATATATTAAAAAATTGTTTTCTAGTATCTTTATTGTAAGAAAACAACTTAAACTGTTGAAACCTTTTCCTACATCAAAATGAGTTCATATTTCCAGCACATCTCAAGACTTATGTCCCTTCTTACAAAGATGATGGGGAGAACCATTGTGGTGTCAAAGGCTGCAGTTTAGGAGGGGAGCTGGCTGGGTGCCAGCAGGCAGTTCAGGTTGCCACCTTGTAAGCAAATTTTCCTTGAGAACCAGGAATGACTTACAGAGTGTCACAAAACTCACAGGACAAACAGTATCTCTAAAGGGAATGCTGCCAGGAAAGCTATTTAATTCTCATTTGTGTTTCTGACTGTGTCAAGAAATAGCACAGAAAAGCTACATCTTTATTTTGAATGTCCTTCTTTCCAAGGGCTATTACATTACCGTTGGAACTCAGGACATCCCTTTGGGAGTCCGGAGTTGCTGGCACCCTTGCCAGGGGGCTCAGGGACCCTGGCACGCAGCCCAGAACACCAGTGGGTTTGATTACGAACCGTGGAGCGAATTGCCAGCTTTACATGAAGACCTAAAAGCCACAGTACTTTAAATGGTGTAATAATAAAATTAGCACTGGGTGTAAATGTAAGTTTTGGGATTTTTAGTATAGGAGTTTTTGGGGACAAGATGGAGGGACTTGGGTGTGTCTAGCCTTTCTTCTTCTTCTTCT